>CM023618.1:2343514-2939461 GCA_013358685.1 Antennarius maculatus | reverse complement strand
AATGCAGTTTCAAGTGCAAACAAGTAATTTTCGACGTGTTTTTGAAGAAACTGGCTGAGAAGAAGTCACACACTTGTGATTAGTGTGAAAGTAGTCCAAAAGTGCTCAACAATTCTTTTGTCAATAACACTGAGAGTTTGCCATTATTTGTTAAAACAAGTGATCTCTCAGCTCAAAACAGTCTTTTGGAGTTGTTTTGTACTCATCCAGCTGAAATGAGTTCAAACTGCTGTTCTTACAGTGATATTATACTAAACACGTCAAACAATTATTTTCTCACTCAAAGTAACATAAAAATGACTTCTAACACAGGGTTCCCTGCATTTTCTTAATAAATGCAGTTTCAAGTGCAAACAAGTAATTTTCGACGTGTTTTTGAAGAAACTGGCTGAGAAGAAGTCACACACTGGTGATTAGTGTGAAAGTAGTCCAAAACTGCTCAACAATGATTTTGTCAATAACACTGAGAGTTTGCCATTATTTGTTAAAACAAGTGATCTCTTAGCTCAAAACAGTCTTTTGGAGTTGTTTTGTACTCATCCAGCTGAAATGAGTTCAAACTGCTGTTCTTACAGTGATATTATACCAAACACGTCAAACAATTCTTTTCTCACTCAAAGTAACATAAAAATGACTTCTAACACAGGGTTTCCTGCATTTTCTTAATAAATGCAGTTTCAAGTGCAAACAAGTAATTTACGACGTGTTTTTGAAGAAAATGACTGAGAAGAAGTCACACACTTGTGATTAGTGTGAAAGTAGTCCAAAAGTGCGCAACAATGATCTTGTCCATTAAACTGACAGTTTTCCATTATTTCCATTATTGTTAAAACAAGTGATCTCTTAGCTCAAAACAGTCTGCTTTTCTTAGAGTGATATTCAGACCAAACACGTTCAACAATGCAATTCTCACTCATAGTGAAAAAAAGAATGACTTTTTACAGGTTTTCTGTATATATCTGAACATCTGAATTTTCAATTGATAAAGGCATTTTGCAGAATTTCTTGACTAAAATAGGTGAAAAGAAATGGAGCACTTGTTATCAAAGTGAAAGCAGTTAAAAATTGCTCAACAATGATATTATCACCAAAACTAAGATGAAAATGACCTGTAACACATGTTTACTGTATTTGCCAGAGTATGTGACTTCCTTGCTGAAAGCATTCTTTTTCAAGCTTGGTTTTTACTGAAATAGCTGAAATCAAGTCAAACTGCTGATTTCAGACTGAAACGAGTGCAAACATGTGAAACAATGCTATTGTTCACGAACTGACACAACATCACTGGTCTCACCACAGTTTTATCACCTTTCCTTTCATTTTTACCTGACACTTTTCTCCACCCGTCCCATAGTGGGGCGGTAGTACACCCTTCTTCACCTCTTTTCCACACTCTCCATTGCTCTGGACTGTTGACCATAAGTATTTAAAATGCTCCACATTCTTAATCTCATCTCCCTGTAATCTCACTCTTCCACTTGGCTCCCTCTCATTCACAAACATGCACTCTGTCTAAACTTCATTCTTCTCCATCCCAGGACAAACTTGCACCTCTCTAGCTTCTCCTTCACCTGTTCCCTGTTCTCTCTGCAGATCACAATGTCATCTGCCAATATCATAGTCCATGGAGATTCCTCTCTAACCTTGTCTGTCAGCCTGTCCATCACCAAAGCGAACAAGAAGGGGCTCATAGCTATTCTATTCTAAAGTTTTCAGCTGAAATCAGTTGTTTTGGAATAGTTTCTAACAGAAAAAGCTGAAAAAAGTCAAACACTTCTTTTCAGATTGAAATCAGTACAAACATGTTCATAAATGCTATTTTCACTCAAAACCATGTTAAAATGACTTGTAACACATGTTTCCTGTAAATAATGTATGTTTTCAGCTGAAATCAGTAGTTTTGGAGTAGTTTCTGACTGAAAAAGCTGAAATGAAGTTAAACACTTCTTTTCAGAGTCAAATCAGTCCAAACATATTCCAAAATGCTTTTCACACTCAAAACCACATAAAAATGACCCGTAACGCAAGTTTCCTGCACATAATATATGAGTTTTCAGATGAGAGCAGTCACATTACTTTGCGTCGTCTGGCAAATTAAGCTTAATTACATTAAAGTTTGAGTATATCTCACTTTGGATCAAGGCGTCTCCTGTCTGAATTCATATAATGTTGTAACGTAAGAAAACATACAAACATTTCAGCAGCACAAACCTAGAAACCATTATATACCACCACTGTCAGCTCCTTTTGTGAAATGCCTATTCCCTTCTTCCTTTATCTTGGTCAAATGTGAATTAGTGCAGCCTAGTTAAAAATTGTCTATAATTACACAAGATGTGATTTAGAGCCTCTGGTGGACGTTCTGGGTTCTGCAGATCTGCGGTTTTCTGTTTCTGTGCTTCCACCATGCCCGATCAGGAAAGTTGTTTTGCATTGGGTAGGGACGCTGTACGAAGATGTAGGTGTTTTCTCAAGGTAAGATGTTGCTTAATTTGAAAAACAAACAAACAATGTAATATAAAACCCGTTCAAGGAACCAAAAGGTTTATGTCAGAAGTGGGATTCGAACCCACGCCTCCATTCGGAGACCAGAACCCTCATCTAGTGGGAAGGCAAAGCCTTGAGTTTGGCGCCTTAGACCACTCGGCCATCCTGACAACTGGGAACGCCGGCAGACATCAGTGTATTTAGCAAATGCTACCAGGGCGGTAGTATTTGTGCTAAGGGCGTAGCTGAGCCGGACATTTCATTTTCTTTCATAGTTGGCGTATTTGCTGGAGGTTGTGGGTCCTACAGATCTGCTGAATTTTGTTTCTGTGCTTGGGTCGGGACGGAGGATCAAGCACTCCGGCAGTATATCAGTTTTCTCATGGTAAATGCTTAAGTTGAAAACAAGAATGATATGTATCCTACACATTGTTACGATATTGCATCGAAATCTCCAAACGGAAAATTCTTTAACACTTTTTGACATTGTGGTTAGCTGTGATTGCTGAGAGTATACTTTCTTCCAAAGTGTGACACAAAGTCACACCATACTCCACTTTTACGATTCATTACGCGTATATATTTCTTTTAATGTTCGTGAAAGCAGTGCGTAACATAAAATTTTGCGAAATGTAACCAAAAAACACTGTCAGAAGTGGGATTCGAACCCACGCCTCCAATCGGAGACCAGAACCCTCAACTTGTGGGAAGGCAGAGCCTTGAGTCTGGCGCCTTAGACCACTCGGCCATCCTGACACTGGAAACGTTGAATGTAAATCACCATTTTAAAGAATACAACTCCACCCCCCCCATGTCAGTCTGTTGTTTCACTACTTCCGGGGATGTGACGTAAGGAGTGCTACCCGGACTTCAAATGTTACTAAACCTTAATCGAGAAGGAGTCCTCCTTTACAGTCCTAGCTGTTTAATTAAAGGGACATACTTCTGTTCGCTATGTCGATTTACAGAAACGCCGTTTGGTTTTTGAAAGGCCGTCAAGAATATACAAAGTAAGTTGAAGCATTTCTGCTGCGAATGAAAGAAATTTTACCTGATCACCTTCATTTATTAACCTCGAAAACTGCAACTTAAACTTTACACTCTAAAGTTTAGGTTGGTCCTGGTTAACCTTCGACACACCTTTGTGGCCAAAACATGTACATTTTGCTAATTTTTTTGTTTTTTGGGTGTAAAATGTCGCTCAGTCTAACCCCACTGCTATGATGCTGATCAAATTAATCGGTTTAAAAATTTAGACATTTTGGGAAAATAGTTGATTATTTATGCATGAAACGTTTTCTGCTCGCCTTATTTGGTTTAATAAATCAAACAATATTTGCAAAGCAACTGACGGACACAGAACAACAGAAACAGTAACAGCGACAATCTGGTTTTATTAAACTGTTATTTTGTATTTCATATTTTTGTATTTACATATTGTAATGCTTTTATTATGATACCTAATAAGTCTAAGCAGCTACCGTCATGGAAATTAGTACAGGGAAAACAGATTTTCTGGTCTGAATTCACAGAGTCCCTGAGACCTCGTACTCGTACTCTGATTAAACTTCGACTCTGAATCAAAGGATTTTTGTTTAATTTAACCTATTGCCAAAATGATATTTTTGAAATTTATACGTGATGTTTTCCTTTTACCTCTGTCTGCAGCTAATTTAAAACATGTCCAAAAAGAAAAATAGACATGTGACAGATTCTGACAAAGCTCAAAGATGTTGCTTAATTTTTTTAGTAGTCTAAGTCCCACTGAGTTATTTTACTAACATGGTCTTGCCTTTGATGATAACAGGAATGGCTATGAAGCAGCAGCGAAACATTTTGCTCAAGCAGACCTGGAGGTTGACCTTAGTGGAAGGTCCTACATGATAAGTGGTGCCAACAGTGGGATAGGAAAAGCCACAGCAAAAGAAATAGCTCAGAGAGGTGAGTGTTTGAAGCAGGGCTTTGAACCAGAATTTTTTGCCAATTGGTTCGTTCCGAACAGAAACGGAATTAAAACGTTTCCGGTTTTGCATTCCACCCATAAACTGACATTCTTGAACCGGTTAGAACAAAAAAATAAAGTTCCTGAACCGTTTAATGACTTACCTCGTAAATATAAATATGTAGCTGCCGTATTTTGCGCACCATAAGACGTGCTTAAAAACCTTAAAATTTCTCAAAAATCAATGCTGCGCCTTTTAACATTAAGCGTCTTATGTGTACACTGAGTTCCAAAATCTATAAAAATGTTTTCGTGTGATTTTAGTCAGCGCTCCGCCAGATCAGCCATTGTCCACCGACATAGGACGTAATATGTCACTGCGTACGCCGATAGCGATAGACCAATCAGAGAACATGACGCGAGGCTACGTCCGGCACACCTCCGGTAGGTACTGGTATCAGTATATGCTGGTACTGTACCGCAGGCTGCATCACCACATTTGTTTGGCTGAAGACCCCTGACAATGGCGTCAGGGGTTACGAGGCAACATGTAAACTCCAGGCTATCAGTTCCAGGTTTTCCGGTTCACGTAAAGAGACCGGGGTTTTTTTTCACGCTTCGCCATCTCTCTTGATCTGTGACTCCATGCACGCCCACACCACCGCTTCTGTAAAAAAACCACGTCAAGCGGCTGAATTTGGAGCTTGCCATCATCCTGGGAGGATTAATGAAAGAACTTCAACCGCTGAACATCGGTGTAAACAGAGCCTTTAAGCTGCGTGGAGTGATGGATGAGACGGTGAACACACGTTGACCAGGACTGGAGGCAGTGCAGAGCGAGTTACACCCCCACAATATGTGCGTGGATTGCGGATTTTGGACTAACGTGTCAGCCTCAATTTTTGTCCGATGTTTCGCTAAATCCGGCATCATTACTGGACAGCCACCCGGAAACGTGAAGGTCAGCGATAGTGAAATCACTGAGCTATTCAATGGAGCCCGAAGATGAGGACTTCGAAGGAATTTAGCACAGGTTTATCAAAAAAATAAAGAAATAAAAACATATTTAAAAAATGTCCGTGTATTTTTTAAAATTTAAATACGTAGTACAACACAGTTCAACCACAGTCACCTTTTTGCAAGCATGCACTGAACAATAAGATTCGGTTAAAGTACAAAAATAAACTCCGTTATTTAGACTGCGCCTCTTTATACAATGAGCCGAATGGTGCGCAAAATATGGTAACTTAAGGACTTTTAAATTGGCAACTAAAGCAATTAGTTTATACGTATACTATCGACTATAATTATAGATATATCCCTACCCTACAGTAAACAGTACCACAGCACTACACCACTGCTTTATGCAAGTTATATCACTGTAGTTAAGGCTTATGCCTCCTACTTAGACACTACATGAAATAAGACAAGAATAACTCCCACCATGTCATTTATTGCTGAACAGCAGATCTTCATTGTGCTTCTCCCATAGCTCAATATTGCTACAAAGCGCTGGCAATACGGGAACACACTGCACTGAAAATGACTGCAGCCAATGAGTTAATGTCTAAATCATACATTTTAAAGATTGACTTACTGCAGTGTTTACCTGTTATGATTAAATTGTGACTGGGAGACTGCCCTTTTCCTAACTGCTGCTGATAGCCACTACTTCTCTCCGCTCTCATCCCGCGTCCAGTGAATGACAGAAAGTGAAACATGAGGTCAAATATATGTTCAAGAACGAAAAAAAAAACGGTATTTCCCGTTTTACAATTATTTTCTGTTCCGATTCTGTTCCGGAACGTTATAAAAAATATAAAGTTTTCGGTTTCGTTTTCATTCGTGCCAAAATACCAAAGGTTTCCAGTTTTTCGTTCCATGAACCAGTTCAAAGCCCTGGTTTGAAGTCAACAATTAACGAAAGTCACGTCACCTTCTCTTGTCCACTTCAAATGTTTGGAATTCATTCATTCATTCATTCATTCATTCATTCATTCATTCATTCATTCATTCATTCATTCATTCATCTTCCGATTCTTAATATTAGTATAATTAGTTCATACTCCAGTTTCAGTTGTTTAATCTATCTTTCTGCGGGCTAAATAGTCATTGAAGGTTGAATTGAAGCAACAGGTTGTCTGTTTAGGGCCTGTCCAAGACACTTCTTTAGTTCTGACTGGTGGAGAGTTAAAATTGTTGGGCTCTTCTGGGGTTGCTAACAAACTGACGTTCATTAATGTCATAGATTAAGAGTTAATTCAAATGTATTATGGGTCTTATTATGCTTGTCCCATGGGACATCAAGTCAAGGTGTAATGCTATGACTCTATTGTATGTGGCTCAGAGGTGGGGCCATAGACCCTGTTTCCAGTCTTATTCACTGAACCGTATTGGTGTAGGTACTCATTCATCAGGTCATGGGGACCCGATGAATGAGTAGGTATTCATTCATCAGGTCATGAGGACTTGATGAATGAATACCTACACCAATAAGGTTCTTTGCCCTCTTTGGCTGGAAAGTCAAGGGTGACTTTCCAACCACCCTTGGTTCATTACTTTAATGTCCTGTTACCCAAAGGACCTTTAAGCTGACACAAGTTACTGCTGGCTTGGCCACTGATATCTTTCATTTCTGAGTATGCAGGAGGAACTGTTCATATGATCTGTCGTAACAAGGATCGAGCAGAAGCAGCCAAAGGTGAAATTGTGCAACAGACTAAAAATGACGTAAGCAATCAGTAACATGTGTTTGTGTGTTCCTCACGTGAAATCCTCATCGCTTATCCTGTTGTTGGAACCTTAGGGAACACTGTTCCTTCTCTGTAAGAAGGATCAAATGATTGTGCCACTTGTCAGTTAATACTCTAGTTTCAGTTGTTTAATCCATGTTTCTGGGTAAATAATCCTTGAAGGTTTATTTACAAAGTAAATAGGTTCTCTTGACAAAGTAATGTGATTAGGGTTATACAGTATTAATGACATTTTGCTGTGGCCCTGAGAAAATCAAACTGATTGCATTTTTGGAGGTTTGTTCCTTAGTTGACAATGAAAAGTAAAATGTCTGTGTTTATTCCAAATACTTGATGGCATTTTCTTCCTGATTATTCCCAGAATGTTCATATCCACATTGTTGACCTGTCCAGTGCAAGACAAGTATGGGAGTTTGCCCAGAACTTCTCAAAACACAACACCCTACATGTACTGGTAGGTGCTCTAAATATGTGTGGGTTCATTTGTAATACTCACAGGTCTAAATATTTATTTAATCGACATTTGTCTGTTCAACAGATTAACAACGCATGTATTATGACAAGCCCGAGAGAGTTAACAGAGGAGGGTATGGAGAAGAACTTTGCCACAAATGTACTCGGTACGAGGAGTTGAGATCATATGCAATACCAATTCCAATACAACGCTAGAGGTTACCAATTCCAAACATGTTTTATACCATCTTCAGACATGCCATTTTTTGCTTAGTAGAAAGACAAATTTTTCAATATTTGTTAATTTTTTGAAACCTGTCTACAGTGTGTCAGTAATCCAAACTGCAGACATGCAGTATTAGCTTGACATCTGTCGGCCAGAGTGTCAACCTACTAACTTGTGGTTGCAAAAAGATTTTTTTTTTAACAAATTAAGATTATCATCGAAAACGCTGTCTTGACCAAAAAAAAGTGTACAAGTGTACAAGCGCTTAATAAAGGACTACAGTAAAATACTAACAAAAATAATGGCTAGAATTTGTGTTGTGAGGTTGTAGTATGAGTACTTCAGATCAAGACTTTGATATTCCATTTTGTGTGTCACAGCTTTTAATACTTAGTTGTGTTAAAGGACAGCATATTTCTCTCTTTGCCCTCTTCGGTTTATTTCTTGACATAAGCGAGATAATTACCAGGAAACTTTTAAATTAGTCTCAGAGTCAAACATTTACTGAACAAGAATTGCACATACAGTCAGGACCAAGTGCGGACTCAGGTTGAGAAGGGAGCCCAAACCATAGTAAGCTGTGCATTTATAGGAACAGGACATTTCACCATATAAGGCTCAAGAGACAGCGCTTCATAGACATTCAGTGTCACACAGTCAATCTGGTAGATAAGGTTATATCAAAATCATTCAATTCATAATATATTGATTATATGTTTGTCCTAATCATGCTGACAAGATTTAGCAAAAGAAAAAAAATAAACAATATCAAGATAAGATAAGATAGTCTTTTGTTAGTCCCAAATTGGGGAAATTCACAAATTTGATTATTCTAACAATTGTCAGAAATTGTTGTGTTTGGATTGTCTGTAAACCTTGGTCTTCAGATCAGCATCCAGCACAACCAGTGAACCTTAAGAGAGCTTGAAAATCTGACAAAATCAATGTGTGTGGTCTATGCGGAATGTGTCACAGTGCACTTTGAACAACAGAGGGCGCAACTAACTTCAGGTCTCTGGCGTCCTAGGGTACATCACATCACTTATCAGTTGGTGCTCAGTGAGACAGTGCAGTTTTTCATAATTTTTAATGTAGGGAATGGTTTTTCCAATCCAATTTTTAATTTATTTTTTGTTATTTAAGATCAAATATAATTTCTATTGCATGTTTTAAATGAGAATGCATGTTTGCAGTTGAAAAGAAAATCTACTGTATATTGTAGAATTCATATTTTTAAGTATGCTTTTTGTTTTTTGGAAATATACATTCATTGCATAGTTTGCCATGTGCATGTTTTTTTTGTCTGAGAAATTTTGAAAGTAATCTCTTTCCTTCAGCTCACATCAAAAAGTGATAAAATTGTAATCTTAAACCAGCAGTGGAAATCCTATTGAATTATGAACTAAGTGTGCTGTTCCATTCCAAGTGGGGAGACTGGTGGTCTTAGATCAGGGGCCATTACAGCATGTGGGAATCATTCCACCAGATGTGTTTTAAATCTTGCTAAACTCTGAACTGTACTCCACTTTATTTTCAGGTACATACATCCTAACCACAGCATTGATACCTGCACTGGAGCAGGTGGAAAGCCCAAGAGTGGTGTGTTGAATTTCAACCCAAGAAATGTGTTTATAAGTTAAAAATAAATATTGTTGAAGTCCATTGTGGAATTAAATGCGACTCTTGATTAAAGGTGAAGATAACATGTTTGCTTCCCAGGTAACGGTGTCATCGGGTGGCATGTTGACACAGAAGCTGAATGCTGAGGACATCCAGTTTGAGAAGGGGACATTTGACAGCCTCATGGCCTATTCACAGAACAAAGTATGGAATCTTCTTCCAGCAGACCGCTGAACAGAGTGATTGGGGTCTGCATCCCTCTTTTATTCAAAAGCTTTTTGTGTCCTTTCTGACAGCGACAGCAAGTGATTCTGTCAGAGAGATGGGCCGCTCAGTACAAAAAGATCCACTTCTCTTCTATGCACCCGGGCTGGGTTGACACACCAGGTAAGATACATACAGGGACATCTGTCAAAGCTACACGTTATAAATAAAATTTATCACCCTTCATTTTATTGTGTGACAAGTATTCAATCAAATTGTAGCTGTAGTTCAGTCACTACTGTCAGATGAAACTATGTGAATTATGTCTGTTTTTGTGGTATTTGAAGAAAAAGATGCATTTTGTTGTTAGGTTCCCGGACATCAGTTCCTTCATTCCATGCTAAGATGCTGTCCAAAATGAGAACGGTGGCCATGGGGGCAGACACGGTGGTGTGGCTGGCAGTGTCTGCAGCCGCCGCAAAGCAGCCGAGTGGACTTTTCTTCCAGGGTCAGAAACTTCACTGTCAGTCTCTGAAAAGCTTGTATTTAGTGCATCTCAACAAATGTGTCATCTTGATAAAATGTCAATATGCATTATGCGATAGAGTAAATCTACAGAGAATTACCCTCAAAAGGCAACTTATTATGACAGCCCCCCCCACACACACACACAGACACACACAAACATACACACAAGCCCTGTGACAGGAGTGTAGCACGACAGTATAGATGTTCAGAGTTCATTTTACCTCAAGTAAGTAGTGCAAAAATTTGTGCATCCCAACATGACGTTAATGCAGAATACATGGTAGAAGCCTTACACAAGGATTGAGTTTTGCCAATAGTATAATATAAAAATGAAACAAACTCTTAATTTTAATGTTTTTATTTATAACATAACTGTTTAAGTAAAACTATATATTAGTTTTATCAAAATGTTAAAGCCAGGTAGTCATTCATAAAAAAAACAGTATTAGAAATAAAGATGACGCAAATACGCACGCAAACGAGAACACTGGGTGTTGTGTAGAACATTCAACTCTTTGGCTCTCAGCTTTTTGTTCCAACTGATCTCCTTCGGCGGACTTTCTCCTATGCTCCAGACGTTCATAGGTGTTTTCTTTCTGTTCTGGACCGAACTCATGATGCTTCACTCAGACTGACACCGTGTTCGCTCGCGGGTCCAATCTCATGATGCTTCACTCAGAGCAACACCATTGTAGGTTTCCACACTATGGAGCTTGGCTTGACGCTCTCACTAATCCCCTCATTATCCACATCGCCAAAAACAAAATCCACAGGACTGCTCGTAAAAGTTTAAATAGAGTTAGAGAGGTAAAAAGAGAGAGGTCAAAAAACCGTGTGGCTCCACTCTCACCTGCCCGACTGACTGAATGACTGACCTCACGGGAGCCTCCGTGTCTTCATCGCTGACTCTGACCTGGTAGAACATGGCCTCCACATCAGCCATAACTGCCACAGTGTCTTATCGGAACCTCATGAGGACCCCCACTAGAGAGCTCGTTAGGTCTGGCCCCTGCAGAAGCACTTGGTTCAGCAATGTTCCAACAAAGCTTGCTCCACAATCAAAAACAACACGAAGCCATTGCTTGACTGGATGTCTGACCCCATGATGAGGCAGATACCATATTCGCCCCTCAGTGGGCTCATGTTCAGCACAGTTGAGCTTCACCGCATAGCCTTTCTTAAGGATGTCATCCATGAATGCGACATATTCTGCATGAAACTTGACATCTGTTGAGAATCTTTTCTTCAAGTTCAATGCACGTTGTTCGGCGACTGATCTGTTGTTGCGCATGCACAATGACTTGTTCTTTACTGGAAGGCAGACACTGTAATGACCATCCACATGTTCTGAGGATTGAGACACCATGTTAATGAACTGGTGGTCATCCTTAGACATTTCGATGTCTTCATTTAGTCCAGCATCAGGAAAGTCTTGCTTGAACAGCTGCTGCCATAGCTCCTCTAGCTTGGCTACTGTGATTCGATTTGCAGCGACGTCCTTGAGTTGTTTGTCTCCATCATATTCGTTTCCACCTCTGAGTGGTCCGTTCACTGTCCAGCCTAATATTGTTCTCACGGGCGTACGGTCCTCGTCCATGCTGCTGATCACTTGTAGTGGCTCCATCGCCCTGGGAACGTTTGCCTCCGATGAGCATCCAATCTCTGCTTGGATAGTGGAAGTTTCACCTCCTTTAGGTGAGGTCAGCTGTTAATATCCTGTTGGCAGGGAATGTTTTTCTTGGTTACTGGGATGGTTTTCTGTGAATACACCTCAGAGAGTTCGATGAACTTGTCACCATCCAGGCTACTGATTCCCAGTCCAGTCACAATACAGGTGTTCACAATAGATGCATTTCCTATTGTTCGTAATGAGATACTTGTATTGCGTCCATTCATGTTGAGTTGGTTAATCAATGACTCTGTAGCAAATGTGGCTGAGCTACCTGGATCCAAGAATGCATACGTTGTCAATGTCTTGGTTCCATTTTGTGCCTTGACACATACTGGAATGATTGAAAGAACACAGTCTTCCTTACCGGCCCCAGTGACACCAAAAGCTTCCATCGTTTGCACAAGGGCACTTGATACTGACTGTTGCTCACAGCTGTCTTTTGCTGCTTCTACTTGTGAGTCTTTAGTGTTCATGTGCAGCAGTGTAGGATGCAGTCGAGAACAGTCCTGACATTGAACATTCTCTCTGCAGTTGCTACTCATGTGACCATGTTTCAAACATGCAAAACACAAACCTTTGCTTCTCAAGAAGTCAATCTTTTCCTTGTGTGGCTTGCTCTTGAGTTTTCTGCAGATTGTGAGGCTGTGTTTCTCTCCTTTGCAATAAACACAAGGTTTGCTGTTGGCATCCACTGAGACTGGTTGTGTCTTTGATGCTGCTTGTTTGTCGTTTTCCATCTTTGCTTTGTGTTCGGTTCTGGAGGGAACAACAGCTGTTGTGAACATTTTCTTAGGTTTTAGTGTCTCTGTGTATTGTGTTTTTGGTTTTTGCCAGACTCGGTCTCTCGTACTGGTGTTGGTTTCATTTAGATTTCCAAAGAGTGGGTGCAATATATACTTGACTTGTTTGTTGACAAAGTAGACAAAGTCCTTGAACCTCGCTCTTTTCTTTGTTTGCTCTTGTAAGTCGCAAGCATACCTTCTCCAAACTTCTTTGAGTTTGTATGGAAGCTTGTTAGCCATTGCCTTTATGTTAACTGTATTGTCCAAGTCTTCCATGTAGCTAATATCTGTCATTGTGTTGGAGCAGCCTGTGAAATAGGCGAAAGACTGTAGAGCAGCGCCATCTTCTGATTTAATTGTAGGCCAGTCCAAGGCCTCCTTTATGTAGGCTTCTGCTATCATATAGTCATCGCCAAAAAACTCCTTTAGCAGGTGCTTCGCTTTAGCATAGCCTGCTGAGGATTCCATGTGGATGCAGCTCTTCACCAGCTCATCGGGTGTCCACTTGTGTACTGCAACAAAAACTGTAGGCGGTTCACGTTGTCACTAGTGCGACCTTCAACTCCATGTTCAACAGATCTGATGAAGGATTTATATTCCAGTGGCTCACCCTTGAATATGGGAATGGTGAGATCTGTAAGTAATGATGCTTTGTGATTCCTCACAAAGTACTCTGTAACGTTGGCTTGTTGAGTGATAGGCTGGCATAGACTATCAAGCACTGGTCCTTCATTGACTTCCATTTTGAGGGCTGATGAGGTTCTTTGTGGTGCTAAGCTATCAGAGCTCTAGTCCATCTTTAAATTCCACTGTTGATGTGGCTGAGGCCTTTTGTGGTGGTGCAGTCTGCACAGTGGGTTTTAACATCAGGTGTAGGAGTGATGAGCTGTGGTGGTGGGTGAACGGCTATGTTCACCTCCCCGTTAGTAGGCTGTTTTGCCACTTCCAGTGCTGCTCGGGTCCATTTGCGTGTGTTCATATTTTTGCAAACTTCCATTTTTGCATCCGCCTCAGAAAGAGCTGTTTGCATTGCAATGCAGTCCTTTCTAGCCTTTATTGCAGCTTCTATTCTTTTTTGTTGTGCTTCTTCAGCTTGCAGTTGGGCCTCTCCTGCATCTTTTTTCTGCATTCCACTCCGCTTCTTCCTTTTCTATTGCCAACCCTCCTGTAAAGCTGCCCGCTTTTGCCTTTAATGCTCCACGTTCCATTTCTGCCTTCGTTCTGATCAAGGATGAGGATGACGAAACACTTCCACATAGAGAGCCAGGTCTGCTTATGTGTTTAGCAGTAGATTTGGATGTTGTGGATCTACTATCTGCAGGTGTTACTTGTTTACCACACTCTTCAGCCTGTTGAGACCTTTTCATGACCTCTTTCATCCATTCCTCAGACTTCCAGAAGAAATCATGCATTAATTTATTTTTAGGCTCATACCAATTCTTCTGATTATCAGCAAATTCTTCTTCAGTCATGAATCTTTCCAAACCGGAATTTAGGTCACATTGTTCCTGATGCAGACCATTAAATTCAACACGGAGTTTATTTTTTACAGTGTCGACATTTGCATCATCTTCCATCAACTGCTTAATCTGCTTCTCCAAGCTTGTTAGCTGTGATAGCTTGTACCTGCGTGCCTGGAGTTGTCTCGCCTTGTGGTCCTCCACAGCTTTCTCAGTCATTTTTACAGTCCGTTTTTAACTCTGTTCATCCATAATGTTGTGTCCACTTCATGATTCAGTCAAACGACGTCCGTATTTTTTACAGTGAAACTGGCATGAAACAGCCGTATGCTTGAGAGCTAGCTTCAATTAACAATCCGTAATAAACGTGATGACAGCTAGCTACAACTTACAGGTTGCTGTCCTTCCTTCTCGAAACCACCGTAATGTCCGTGAAAAGTTCGTCTTCCATGATCCGGTTCCAGCCAGGTGGTCCAAAATCCAATAGTCCATGCAGAGCTGGTTTTTCTACTAAAAATGTAGGTTTCCACACTATGGAGCTTGGCTTGACGCTCTCACTAATCCCCTCGTTATCCACATCGCCAAAAAGAATATCCACAGGACTGCTCATAAAAGTTTAAACAGTTTACTTAAGCAAAACAAGAAAAAAGGTGATACAGAAAAATATCGAAATTGTGCATTAAGCATCCATCATATCCAAAACTTTAACAACGAGGTGGCGAGGTAGATAGTTAGAGAGGTAAAAAGAGAGAGAGGTCGAAAAACCGTGTGGCTCCACTCTCACCTGCCCGACTGACTGAATGACTGACCTCACGGGAGCCTCATTTAACATAAGTAAAGGTGTGCATTAACTTAAAAACACCAAACTTCCATATGCTCCCATCCATTACAAATATTACATAAATGACATTTTTATCCATTTTAAATCCTCCAAATACATTTTTAAACGATTAACTAATTACAGTATCATACAAATGAACTGAAAATACCTGTAAATAGGCCTTTTACTTCCTTCCAAATCAATTAACTTATGTTACTATTAATTTTAACTAATTTTAAATTATTTATTAACCTTTTTTAACCAAAAATCAAAGAACTGCATTCAGGCTCCCACAACCATGGTTGCCCGCGGATCCGATCCTATGATGCTTCACACCAGATCTGCGATGTACTGAACACTCCAGGTGACACTGTTGGCTCGCCCTATAAGAGAAGAAGGTGGTTTGGCATGAGAGGTTCTAAATCTGTTGGAACGTCAGACAGCTTCGTAATTAGACTATTGCTGAGAAATTGCTTCTATTTCACACAAAAATGTGTGGAGTCCATCATCGTCCAAGAGTTGCTGATGCAAGATTGAATTGAATTGAATTTACTTTGCGTACCAAACTCTCCCAAACATTACTAGGATGGGATCGCACTGGTCATTTAAAATTCTATTCAACTCCATCCAAAGTTCTCTTTGAAATTTTCCATGGTTCAACGCAGCAACAGCCTCCTTCAGTGCTCTGTTTGCTCCGACAAAGTTGGTTCCATAGTCTGACTTGGCGTAAACAACCTGCCCTCTTCTACTAATGAACTGAAATAATGTGTTTATCCACGTATCAGTCTTCAGTGAGCTTGTCATGTCCAAATGAACTGCTCTACTCGTTAAGCAGGTAAGTATAACACCATACCGTTTGTATGTTGTTCGGCCTCTCCTGATTTCCACAGGTCCAAAGTAATCCACTCCAACATTGGTAAATGGAGGTAAATCAGGCATTATTCTCTCCTTCGGAAGTTTTGCCAGCTTCTGCTCCACTCCTCTTCCATTATATTGTCTGCAAAAACTGCAGTGTGATATGATTTTTCTCACAGCTGGGTTTTTATTGGTGATCCAGTATTTCCTCCGTAGTGCAGACAGAATGGTTTCGACCACTATAACCCAGTAGTTGGTGTGTTTACTTAACAAGAAGTATACCAATGAAAATAAGGAAAGAAACACACTTTATTGTCCCTCTTGGGGAAATTATCTTCTCATTCTTATTGATTTAACATGTATTTACAGTATATATGTTTTGTACAGGCCCCTGAAAATTAATTTCCCTGATGGAACCTCCTTAAGGGATCAGTAAAGTTCTACTCTCACTACTCTACTCTGAAGCACACACACACACACACACACACAAACACCAGGGCCTTGTAAGCATGCAATTAACACACAGTGGGAGGCAGGGTGATGGGCAGCGACTTCTGGGTGCACCCCAAAATTTGCAGCTTGTAGGGGGGATGGCGCCTTAATCAAGAGTGCCTCGTCAGTGCTCTGGAGGTGAGCTGACACCTCCCACTGTCAGCTCACACTCTGAAGATGGCTGGTCAGGTGCGGGAATCGAATCATCAGTCCTGGATCATTGGACAACCCATTCTACCGACTGGGCTACTGCCTCCCCAAATGTGCTGATCCTTGGGCAGTATGAGAGGATGCTAGACTTCCAAAGGCATTGCTCCTGTGCATAATCTCCCTCCAACTCTTAGGAGTCCATCCTCCAGAGTTGGATTCAGCTTATAAATGGAACTTTGCTTGTTCACTGTTCCCTTCTCAGATAAAGAGGAAATTTCATCCTGAAATCGATGCTGCTGACAATAGTGAATGACAGACAGCTCTGCTTCCAACACCTCCTTTGCTGTCAAGATGTTATTTATTTGGGTTATTGTAGGCTTAAGGTTTTCAATTTCACCAGCTTGCACATTATCAGGGCCTTCAACCCTTTTCTCGGACCAGAGTTCCAACAACACTCTCTTCAACCAGAAAAACTAGGCCACTGACACCTTCAGTTTTTTCCAGTATGAAAAGTAAGTAGTAAGTAGTCAGTGACACTGAGTGAGTTGTTGGCCAGAGTTCACAGAGGTGACTTTTCTGACATCTGGATTATCAGTCTACTGTGGCATCAATGTAATTGTCTGGCCATTCTTTGTCAAACCTCCACAGAAGACGGGGGATCTTCAAGCCTTCTGGCATACTGAAGAAACTCAGGCATCTTCATTCATCTAGATGCAGCATTCAGCTGGGTTGTCCTCTGGACCAGCGTGCCTCCATTGGGCAGGGTCTGAAACTTCTTTAATGGCAGAGATCCTATTGGCAACAAATGTGTGAAAGTGTACTTTAGGCCTGCAGTACTGTCTGTCCAAAACACAGATTCTTCAAGCTGAACTTGTAGCTTTGCTTTCAACATCGCATCCACCTTGACAGCCAGAACATCAGCCGTTAGCTCAAGATGTGGAACAGTTACAGATTTTAGGGGTCTAACTCTGGCCTTTCCTAACATGAGAGCAATGTATACAGTGTTATTACTGTTATTCAGCCGAATATACCTTTTTTTTGTCTGCAAGTATTCTCATAGTTGAGGGTCAACTGTTTATGAGATCATTGCTCGTTTTAGTGTTGCGGCAAAAAAAATGTTATACTTTATTGCGTGCATGTGACCATCTCTGCCCTCTCTGGGAACAATGTTGTTAATCTTTATTAGAATTTCCTATTGTGAGCCAGAGAAGAAAGTGCTGCACCTTTGTGTGTTAATGGGGAAGCCAGAATTATAATTCTTCTTTTCCTTTCGGCTTTTCCCTTCAGGGGTCGCCACAGCGAATCAATTGCCTCCATCTAACCCTGTCCTTTGCATCCTCTTCTCTCACACCAACTACCTTCATGTCCTCTTTCACTACATTCATAAACCTCTTCTTTGGTCTTCCTCTAGGCCTCCTGCCTGGCAGTTCAAAACTCAGCATCCTTCTACCAATATATTCACTATTTCTCCTCTGGACATGTCCAAACCATCTCAGTCTGGCCTCTCTGACTTTATCTCCAAAACCTCTAACATGTGCTGTCCCTCCGATGTACTCATTCCTGATCCTATCCTTCCTGGTCTCTCCCAAAGAGAACCTCAGCATCTTCATCTCTGCTACCTCCAGCTCTGCCTCCTGTCTTTTCCTCAGTGACACTGTCTCTAGACCAAACAACATCGCTGGTCTCACCACGGTTTTGTACACCTTTCCTTTCATTTTAGCTGGAACTCTTCTATCACACATCACGCCTGACACTTTTCTCCACCCATTCCATCCTGCCTGTACACGTTTCTTCACCTCTTTTCCACACTCTCCATTGCTCTGGACTGTTGACCCTAAGTACTTAAAATCCTCCACCTTCTTGATCTCTTCTCCCTGTAACCTCACTCTTCCACTTGGGTCCCTCTCATTCACACACGTACTCTGTCTTACTGCGGCTAACTTTCATGCCTCTCCTTTCCAGGACAAACCTCCACCTCTCTAGCTTCTCCTCCACCTCTTCCCTACTCTCACTGCAGATTACAATGTCATCTGCAAACATCATAGTCCATGGAGATTCCTGTCTAACCTCGTCTGTCAGCCTGTCCATCACCATAGCGAACAAGAAGGGGCTCAGAGCTGATCCCTGATGCAGTCCCACCTCCACCTTGAACTCCTCTGTCACACCTACAGCACACCTCACCACTGTCTTACAGTCCTCATACATGTCCTGCACCGCTCTAACATACTTCTCTGCCACTCCAGACTTCCTCATACAATACCACAGTTCCTCTCTGGGCACCCTGTCATAAGCTTTCTCCAGATCTACAAAAACACAATGCAGCTCCCTCTGGCCTTCTCTGTACTTCTCTATCAACATCCTCAAAGCAAATACTGCATCTGTAGTACTCTTTTTTGGCATGAAACCATACTGCTGCTCACAAATGCTCACTTCTGCCCTTAGTCTAGCTTCCACTACTCTTTCCCATAACTTCATTGTATGGCTCATCAGCTTTATTCCTCTGTAGTTGCCACAACTCTGCACATCTCCCTTGTTCTTAAAAATGGGCACCAGCACACTTCTCCTCCACTCCTCAGGCATCTTCTCACTATCTAAGATCCTGTTGAACAGCCCAGTCAGAAACTCTACTGCCACCTCTCCTAGACACTTCCAAACCTCTACAGGTATATCATCAGGACCGACTGCCTTTCCACTCTTCATCCTCTTCAGTGCTCTCCTCACTTCATCTTGGCTAATCTTTGCTACATCCTGGTCCACAACAGTCACCTCTTCTAGTCTTTGTTCTCTCTCATTTTCCACGTTCATCAACTCTTCAAAGTACTCTTTCCATCTTCCCATCACACTGCTGGCACCTGTCAATAGACTTCCATCCCTATCCTTAATCACCCTAACCTGCTGCACGTCCTTCCCATCTCTATCTCTCTGTCTTGCCAGCCTGTATAGATCAGTCTCTCCCTCCTTACTGTCCAACCGAGCATACAAGTCATCATAAGCTTCTTGTTTGGCCTTTGCTACCTCTACCTTCACCTTATGCTGCATCTCCCTGTACTCCTGTCTACTCTCCTCAGTCCTCTCAGTGTCCCACTTCTTCTTAGCTAACCTCTTTCTTTGTATACACTCCTGTACCTCCTCATTCCACCACCACGTCTCCTTATCTACTTTCCTTCCAGATGACACACCAAATACTCTCCTACCTGTCTCCCTGATCACATTAGCTGTAGTTGTCCAGTCATCTGGAAGCACCTCCTGACCACCCAGAGCCTGTCTTAACTCCTTCCTAAAGGTCATGCAATACCCTTCCTTTTTTATCTTCCACCATTTCGTCCTCTGCTCTGCCTTTGCCCTCTTCATCTTCCTCACCACCAGAGTCATCCTACACACCACCATCCTATGCTGTTTGGCTACACTCTCGCCTACCACTACTTTACAGTCACTGATCTCCTTCAGGTTACATCGTCTACACAAGATGTAGTCTACCTGTGTGCTCCTACCACCACTCTTATAGGTCACCCTATGTTCCTGCCTCTTCTGGAAGAAAGTATTCACTACAGCCATTTCCATCCTTTTTGCAAAGTCAACTACCATCTGTCCTTCTGCGTTCCTCTCCTGGATACCAAACCTGCCCATCACTTCCTCATCACCACTGTTACCTGCACCAACATGTCCATTGAAGTCTGCGCCAATGACAACTCTCTCACTTCTAGGTATGCTCTGCATCACTTCATCAAAGTCCAACCACAATTTCTCCTTCTCCTCCAGCTCACATCCTACCTGTGGGGCATACCCACTAACAACATTGAACATCACACCTTCGATTTCTAGCTTCAGACTCATCACTCTATCCGACACTCTTTTTACCTCCAGGACATTCCTAACAAACTCCTCCTTCAAGATAACTCCTACTCCATTTCTCTTCCCATCTACACCATGATAGAACAACTTGAACCCTGCTCCTAAACTTCTAGCCTTGCTACCTTTCCACCTGGTCTCCTGGACACACAGTATGTCTACCTTCCTCCTCTGCATCATGTCGACCAACTCTCTACCTTTTCCTGTCATAGTTCCAACATTCAACGTCCCTACTCTTAGTCCTATACTCTTGGCGCTCCTCTTCTCTTTCTTCGTGCGAACGCACTTTCCTCCTCTCCTTCTTTGACCAACAGTAGTCCAATTTCCACCGGCGCCCTGTAGGTCAACAGCGCCGATGGCGGTCGTTGTTAACCCGGGCCTCGACCGATCCGGTATGGAAGTCATAGGTTTGATTCGCATCTTTGATTTGGCAAAAGTTTTACGCCGGATGCCCTTCCTGACGCAACCCTCTGTATTTATCCGGGCTTGGGACCGGCACAATAAGACACTGGCTTGTGCCCTCTTGCGGCTACATTAAGTTATTATTATAATTAATATGAATAATAAATCAATAATTTATTAATAATTTATTATTTAATAATTTATTATTCCTCCCAGGCAGGAGGCCTAGAGGGAGACCAAAGAGGAGGTTTATGGATGTAATGAAAGAGGCCATGAAGGTAGTTGGTGTGAGAGAAGAGGATGCAGAAGACAGGGTAAGAAGGAGGCAATTGATTCGCTGTGTTGACCCCTGAAGGGAAAAGCCGAAGAAGAAGAAGAGCCATTCTCAAGTACTTATCTGAGTCATCAGAAGAGCCAGAGGGTGGTGAAGGGCTCACAGAACAGCTGGCCATCAATATACAGCTAATAATTAAAACTATCTTTTCATAAAGCTGAAGTTTTGCTGAAGATAACCATACCAAGCATGGGTATGTTTAATCATTTTTAATGTAGTACAGATGCTCCTCAACTTCCGTTTTTAGTTATGTTCCAAACGGCCGAACGTAATGTGAAAGTGAACGTAAGTTGTTACT
Organism: Antennarius maculatus; assembly: GCA_013358685.1. Lineage (NCBI taxonomy): Eukaryota > Metazoa > Chordata > Actinopteri > Lophiiformes > Antennariidae > Antennarius > Antennarius maculatus. The sequence continues at coordinate 2,918,134 of CM023618.1, read as the reverse complement.
GTACGTTCCAGTAATGTGTGAAGAAGAAGAAATATACTTTATTAATTCCCGCGAGGGGAAATTACATGGTCACTCAGGTATATACATATGTATGTACATCCATAAATTCTATTACTGTATCTTATAAAACACCCCTAAATCATTAATTATAAACATATTTTAAAATGATAACATTAATTTCAAGTAAATACGACGTCTTAACACAAGGGTAACACACGATGAACTGGGAAGAGGCAAGGCACATTCAGTCTGTCGTTTGTGCCATGTAAATAATGGACATAGTGTCAACCGAAAGATGGTTTGAACATCTCGTACTAAAGAGAGCGCGCTAAACTCAAAAATTCACTAGAAAAAAATTTTTTTGCAAAATTATTTTAGTCAGTTGAAACGTAAAATCGAAAAAATGTAAAACAAATGAACGTAAGTTGAGGAGTGTCTGTATATAGAGACAAAAAACGGCCAAAATAGGTCAAGGCTGTAAGGGTTATTGCTGGGGATATGAAGCTTTGACAAATAAGACCACTTTTTCAGATATGCAGTAGTGATGAGGTTGTCTGTAGTGACTGGCATGTGAGGACCTCTGGTAAAGCAGGAAAATTATTTCCCTCAAGACCAGCAACCTCCATCCCTCATGAAACAACATTTTCTTGTCCTATTGTTTTCATGTTTAATCTCAGTATTGGTACTCTGAACAGAATGTAGCGTGGAACCAGGATCCAACAAGACATAAGTCTGGATGATCTTCTGCCCCTTTGTGGACTTTGACCTGCACCAGAATATTGGAGGGTATGCAGCGATTGTTTCCAGCCTCTGTATGACCACATGTCTGAGGGAATGCTGAGTTAGACAGATTAATGCTTGGTGGTTCGTTTTCCTTTTTTGATCGCATTTCTAATTTTTTTATGTGTAGCACAGTGGGATGTCTGTGTAGGTTCTCAGTTATCCATGTCATGGTTATCCAAAGCTGTTTAAATCAATCCAGTAGACTTTAAGAAGTTTCTTGAAGACGTCTCGCCTCTTATCCAAGAGGCTTTTTCAGTTCTTGTGGTGAGAGGTCTAGTCCCAGCTTATTAACCCTGTGGGGTTTGGTCGGTGCTGTTCATATTCCAACAACCATAGTTGAAACCCATCTGGTTCCTCAGCAGTGGTTGATGTAGGTGTCAGGGAGTGTCAAAAATGTAGCTGCTCTCATCCTCAAAAATGTCTAAAAGGAAAGTGGACGGTGAGAGCAGGGAGTTTCAAGCCAGGTGGGAGTCAGAGTGTATGTTCAGAGAGGTAAAATGTAAACCTGTGTGTCTTCTGCTGAGTTTGCACGTTCCATCCCTGACACAATGCCCCAACTGTGCATCCAAGCAGCTCTGACGCTCTCTGTGTTTAGCCACATGTATGTATGTGAATAGTTCTCTCTGATGAAGCTGAGCAAAACATCACACAGGCGCCATCTGACTGATAAACACCTTCACTCAATCCTGAGAATTTCCTCAGCTCAGAGCATGACCCCAAACATTGATTAACTTGTACGAAAGATGAGACACCATCAAATACAGTCAACTCTCGGTTTTCGAACGCTTCGGTTCTCGATCAAATCAGTTTTCGACCAGAAAATCCGAGAATTTTACGTCTCTGAACTCGACCAAAATTCGGCTCTCGACCAAACCGAAAGAAGCCGAGCGAACTCGAATGCCCAGGATACTTCCTCCGTAGCACATTCATGTTCAAAGTTCGATAGGATTTCTTTTATTAAAATGAAACACAGTGTCTATTTCTACCCTTTTTTATTTATGGTAAACAGTATACAGTGCAGTTTATGGTGTAAACCGAAAAAAAGCCGAGCATACATCACTTAGTAGCGGCGCGAACTGCCCAGGATGCTTCCTCTGTAGCGCATTCGTGTTTAAAGTTCGATAGGATATCTTTTATTAAAATAAAACACAGTGTCTATTTCTACCCCTTTTTATTTAAGGTAAACAGTATGTAGTGCAGCTTATGGTGTAAAATATTTTTTTAAAAACTCAGAAAAAGTTGTTTTCAGAACTTGGAACGGATCAAAATTATTTACATTAATTATAATAGGAAAAATAGTTTCGGATTTCGAACAACTCGCTTTTCGAACAGCCTTCTGGAACGGATTATGTTCGAAAACCAAGCGTTGACTGTATTAGGGTCAGCCTCAGACAAGTGAGTAGTAACATATTTTCAGTTTTAAATTCAGTAAAACTTTTACATTTGTTTCTACAAGACGTGATGTCTCTTAGAAGGAAGTATTGTTTTGTCTGTGTGCCATAGATTATTGTATTTTACTTTATTTATTTATATTTATTTCAGTTGAATGGACTCAGGGAAAATTGCAGATAAAAGCCTTGAGAAAGGATACAAGTGATTTGATTTTTTAAATTTTACTATTTGAAAGCAGTGTCTGGTAAGATAGAGCAGCACAATATATAATTTTTTATTTTACATTTTTTTTGCACAATAATTCATTATTATTGTGCATACACAATATTATTGTGCATGCAGTAATGCATGCACAATAATTTGTTTTCAGTTTATATGCAATTTCATTTATGCATTCATCTTGATATGAAGGAACATATTTTGTTTATGAAGGACATTTATTTTTTTGCTGTTTGCCTGTTGTAAAGGTTTCCCCTTGAAGTTACTGACAGACCCATAGAAAATATTGCTTTATTTATTTAATCATTAAATAATATACACCACGTTAGCTCTTGGTTTAATAGGCTATGTTCATCTCCCCACCTATGTGAATAAGCTCACTTGAAAACCTCATATTGTCACGCTTTTTAACTCCAGCAAGAGTCAAGAGCCCAACCAATCACGGCGCATCTGCCAGAAGGAATCACGTGAACAAGAGCTCCTGAGAGCATCGTGGAATTAAATAAACTCCTGTCACCACAAAAAATACTCTATTCTGTTAATGTCCAATGACATATAATGTAAACACACTGTACGTACAGTTTTGGCCGGCGTCTCCCTGGTAGTTCGGGCCGCTAGCCAAATTAGCTCTGGTCTTCACATTTGTTCATGTCTCTTACTTACGGAGCCGTTTTGGCTTCGTCAAACATAGCGGTGTATATTCTTTTATTGTGAGGTACCTCAAGATGTCGTGGGGGAACCCCAGTACAATGCTTTATTCACCAGGACTGACGTCTACCCTGATGGCCGGACTGTAATGCCGAGACGGCCATAGTCTTTACGTTCGTCCGTCCCACACACACAGAGCCGTTACGGCTTTGTCGGACACAGTGGTTTGTTATCTTGTCACAGCGAAGAAAAAAAAACAAAACAAAGTCTGATATAACTGTTTTATCATGGAAGTTCCATGGGTTCCTGCTAGTTTCAGTATGTTTTAATCAACATTGAACCAGTCCAGCCCTCGGCTTGTAGCAAACTTGTTTTTTTGTCCCTCCGTGCATATGACTTTGACAACCCTGTTTTAAGGAGTTTCAAAAAAGGACCTGATTATAAATTTTCCACTTTGACATGTTTCCACTTTGGCTTCTTTCACTCCTCTCTCAAACCATCTGACTTCCCTGTCCAAGATCTGAACATTGGTATCTTGAAGTGAGTGTCCCTCTTAGTTGAGGTGAAGGAAGACTGCTGAATCCGGGTTGGCGGTGGCTCAGTGGTAGAGCGCGTGGTAGAGCGGGTCATCCAATGTTCAGAGATCGGCAGTTCAATTCTCGCTCCCGCCCCAAAAACCACCCGAAGTCGAACTGACAGTGGGAGGTGTCAGCTCACCTCCGGAGCACCGCCGAGACGCCCTTGAGCAAGGCGCCGTCCCCCTTACAAGTTGCTCATTTGGGGCGCACCACAAAGGAGCTGCCTGCCACTCTACCTGCTCTGCATGCGTACTAGGCCCCCTGTGTGTGTTTGTTTGTTCAGGGCCTGTGCACGCTAACATACAGTATGTATTTGATTGGACTAACTAGAGTGTGCTCTTAATTTCCTTTCTGGTGGTGTATATTACGAAAGTATATTAAATTAAATAAAATCCTGTCATGATGAGATAGCTCTTCTGTGTAGAGCCATGCGCTTGTGGAGTGGTTGATTGTTTCCCTTATGTAGACATCTGAGCATTTCTCACTGCATTTAACTGCATATACCAGGTTGCGCTTCTGACTGTGTGGTGTGGTGTCTTTTGGGTGGAACTGTCTTTGTCTAAGGGTGTTGCTCCGCTTAAAATACACTGAAATCTGGTGTTTGTTAAAAATCCTCCTCGATTTTTCAAACACTCCAGACACCATATGGGATCACTGTGCTCACTGTGTTACTGTCACTATGCCTGCTCTCCTTCTCTTCCAACCTTACCGGGTTCTTCTCCTTTCTGGATCTTGTGTGAGCCTTCACAAAGGTTCAGTCAGGATATGCATGAGTTTTCAGTGCCCATTTCAGGTGTTGATGTTCTTTTGCCTGGTTTTGGGTACTGGTTGGTAACTCTTCAGCCCTATTTTGCAGGGCCCTGATCACTCCAAGCTTGTGCTCCAGTGGATGGTGAGAATCAAAAAGCTGTATAACCCAACACTCAGACTTCTGTCATCTTTTATACAAATCTCACAATCCAAAATGGGCAAACTGTTATCCTTTACATCCTCTCAGTGAACTTGATGTTGCTGTCCAACGAGTTGATGTGTCCAGTGAAAGGTTGCGCCTTGTGGATTTTGATCTTGACCCATGTGTCATCCATGTACCAGAACCAGTGGCTTGGTGTTGCTCCGTTGAACTAGGTCAGCGCCCTGTGTTCCAGGACCCCTGAAGAAGCCTCTTGAATGAGTGGCGAAGCATCTTCAAGAAACTTCTTGAAGTCCAGGGGATTGATTTATACATCTTTGGAGCACAATGGGATGTTTTTGATCACAAACCTCACAAATCACACATTTATTGTATTCCCAGCTTATGTGTCCGGTACATAAAAATCCAAAACAAATCCATTTTTCTTTCAGAAGCTGAATCTTGTCATTGCGTCTTGCTGTTAAATTGATGACACTTTTCTAAAAGATCACAGCACTGACAGCACAAGCTTTACTGTTTTTCAACTCTTGTCCTCATTTTCTCCTCACAGTAAAACATTGGTGTTGCAGCGATGGCAAGACTACTTCCTTCTTCTGTTGTTTGCCTGTATCTTAAACTTGCTGGTGGGATTTGAACCAGCTGTCATTTGTGGTGTGTCCTGAATTTCTCAAAAGATTGGATCTGACAGAATTATCCAAAAGCTGTTGAGTCGATCCACTGGACGTTAAGAAAGTTCTTGAAGACGTTTCGTCTCTCATCCAAGAGACTTCTTCAGTTCAGAGAGTGGCTGATAAAGTCCCAGCTTATAAACCCTGTGGGGTGTGGTCAGTGCTATTCACATTCCAATGAACGTCGCCAAAACCCATCTGGCTCTTCAACGATTGTTGATGGGGGTCCAAAGGGGGTCGTTGGGATGTGAGTTACACCTTTGTATGCTAATGAGGGTCATTAGCATGAGACACATCACCTGGGTCAATCTGCTGTGACAATCTTTTTGAGAGTGTTGAAAGGACATGATTATAAATGGGAGAAAGGTGATGTCGCAGACCACCCCCTCTATTCAGAGATGGCTTCTCCACTTTGACGTGGATGGCCTCTTTCACTCCTCTCTCAAACCATTTATCTTGCCTGTCCAACATCTGAACATCGGTGTCCTGAAATGAGTAACCCTCTTCCCTTGAGGTGAAGGAAGACTGCTGAGTCCTGTCCTTCTGTGTCAACGAAAAGTCTTCAAGAACTTTCTTAACGTCCAGTAGATCGACTCAACAGCTTTTGGATAACCATGACCTGGATGACTGAGAACCTACACAGACGTCTGACAGAATTCTTACATGCTCCTCCAGATATTCAACTATGTCCCTGAAATGAGCCCTGCTGTTAGGTCTTTCCATAATGTCATGAGGCTTATTTCGCCATTTCTTTCTTAGTTTATAAGGCAGCCTTGAAATTACCATTCTCATATTGCCTGGCATGTCCAGTTCCCACATGTAACGAAGCTTTCATCACATTGCAACATTCACACAAGAATACAGCATAAGATTGTAAAGCCTTGACATCCTCAGACTTTGTTTGGCCAAGCTACAGCCTTTTCAATATATGCAATGGAGATCTTAAACTAATTTCTGAAGTGTTTTTGAAGAAGTACCCATGTGTGTAATCGGCACAGCCAGAAATTTGTGACAGATGCAGAAAGTGAGACATTTGATGTTTCTGTGTGTATTTGCATATGTGTGCACATATGCATGTACAAAGACAGCAAATTCTTAAAATTAATGAAAAAATAAATAAAAATGCAAATATCACAAACACGTTTTATGAGAAATACCTGGAATATGAATATATTACGACTTTTCATTTTGAAGCTGGTGCTGAAAAACAATCCCTGGGGAAGAGTGGATGTATTGGTATTTTGTGCATCTAAGGGTTAATTAAAATCCGACACGCCAACCTTTTGCTTGAATTTTACGTTTATTTACCATTTAACTTGTCCAATGGTTAACATCGGACATCACAGCATTTGACGTTCAGTGTTACACTATCAACGGTCAAAAAACAATCGATACTTCCGGGGGAAAATTCCAACTCGGCTGACAATTGTTACCTATTTATAACTGGTGACCAATTGTCCCCAGGAGACCCAAAGTACCATTTGGCTACTACATCCATCCTGCATCCATTTCCAACCACTTATCCATGGCCAGGTCACGGGGGCAACATTCTCAACAGGGAAGCCATACACTTCTTCCAGCTCTTCCAGAGGGATCCCGAGGCATTCCCAGGAATTCTCTGATCCCCAAATTGGACTCCCTCCAGATCCTGGCTGCACCTAGAAATTCTGTCAATAAAGATTCTGAACAAAACCGTTGATAGAGGGCAGCCCTGCCAAAGTCCAACATGCACCTGTTCAACATGTTGCACCCAACATCCAACATGTTGCATGTGCATGTTTGCTATGTTTGTACTCAAATTAATTTTGTCCTGCTGTAGTCACATGTAAGAAATTGCTGTCGAAACCCAAACCAAGATTATGGTTAATTTGACTTTTGATTTGATACTTTTAGCTTCAGAAGTAAAATCAGTGATTATGAAAGATACCAAACCAAGAAATTGGTGATTGATTCCGCAAATAATGGTGGTGGCTCATGTTTCTGTGAAACTGCAATGTATTCAGTGACTCTTGGCTTCTTGAATGTCAGCATGTTCTTCTACAGTGTCTGTCCTGCTGTTTCTTATTTCTGTAAAATGTTTCACAGATCGCAAAGCGGTCGGGACTCACCTGCCCCTGGCCTCCTCCAGGTCCACCCCACAGGAGGAGGAGAAGCTCCTGGCTGCTGTGGAAGAGTTTGCCCTCAAGTTCAAACCGTAACACCTACATGCATACTTGAACACCACTGCTATTACTGTTAGAATAATTGTGCCTATGTCATTGATATTTGAAGTAAAATCTCATGTCCTTTTGTGAGGAATGTATGATGCCTTATTATAAGTGAAATATGGTCAGGGGAAACAAGTATTTGGTCCACCACCAAATACTTCTTTGGTGGGGGACAAAAGGTTGGCTCCTACAGACCATTGACATACTCCTGATCTCAGTGAAGTCCTTACCTGTACAAGAGACACCTTTCCCAACACAAGTCTGGAATGGGCTCCAAAGTCGTAAGTAAGAAGAAGGTGACAGCTGTTGGTGCAAGAAGGTTCATGTCCAAAGTCCCTCTGCTCAAGAAGGTTCATGTCCACGGTCTCTCTGCTCAAGAAGCCTCATGTCCAAGGTCCCTCTGCTGAAGTTGCCTCACACCCATGCCCGCCTCAATTTTACCACTAAAAATGTTAATGAGTCTGAGAGAGACTAGGAGAGGGTGCTGTGGTCAGCTGTAACCAAAATTGAACTCTTTGGCCTCAACTAAATTCGGAATGTTTGGACTGGGAAACAAACACGTTTTTGTTTGTAACTTGAGTAAGTAATAAATTCAGAGTTATTTAACATTAAAGAGAGACACATTTTAATTTACATAGAGTTACAATTAGTTACATCAAAGGGCCAGATGTAACTTATAAATGTAACATTATGCTGATGTGACACCCCTGACCTAGAGTATAACCATGTTTACATTCCTCTGAGGAACAGCAGTTTGTTAACATCATAAAAGGTAAAAACAAGAAGTTTACCTTGCCAGTGATTTCCACAAAAATATAAGGATCTTATTCACCTCCATTAGCACACAGTGTTTGTCCAAGAATTAACCAGTTTGTCACAGACTCTTACACAAGTTACACATTCTGTAACTGTTGACAGTTACACAATATTGTCAACAGATATCAACATGCACTTTAAAGTCTCAAACCTAATGTTATCTGTCCAAGTAGAAATCCATGTCTTTGTTCTCATCAATACATGTTTCTGACATTGATGTTGTTGAATGGTTTTTCAAAATTGGTTTGGACAAAATTGTTGGTACCCCTCTGTCAATGATAAAAAAAAATCCACAGTGGTTATTGAAAACACTTGAAATTTACAAAAGTAAAAATAAATACAAATTTATTGAAAATTAAACAATCAAAAACAGTCATCACTTTTTAATTGTTGTTCAACATATTTTTTTAAAAAAACAAACTACTGAAAGATGCCTGGACAAAAATGATGGTACAAATGGTATAAAAGATTGAAAAACATTTGACCAGAGGGACATGAATAACTCAGGTGTGTCCTGTAATTGGCATCACAGGTGTGTTGAATCTCATAAGCAGTCAGTCTGCCTATTTAAAGGATGACAAATAATCACTGTGCTGTTTGGTGACATGGTGTCTACCGCACTGAACATGGACAGCAGAAAGCAAAGGAGAGAGTTGTCTCAGGACCTTAAAAAGGAAATTATAGACCAGCATGTTAAAGGTAAAGGCTATAAGACAATCTCAAAGCAGCTTGATGTCCATGTGACAACAGTGGCACATATTATTAAAAAGTTAATGATCCACGGGACTGTAGCCAAAGTTCCTGGACGTGGCCGCAAGAGGTAAATTGACGATAAATTGAAGAGATGGATAGTTCAAATGGTATCCAAAGAGCCCAGAACAACCTCCAAAGAAATTGAAGATGAACTCCAAGGCCAAGGTACATCAGTGTCAAATCGCACTATTCGTCGTTGTTTGAACCAAAGTGGGCTGCATGGGAGATGACCAAGGAGGACACCACTGTTGAAAGCAAATGATGAAAAAGCAAGACTGGAATTTGCGAAAATCCATGTTGACAAGCCACAGCTTCTGGGAGAATGTTCTTTGGACAGACGAGACAAAATTGCTTTTTGGTAAGGCACATCAACTCTATGTTAACAGACGGAAAAATCAAGCATATGAAGAAAAGAACACTGTCCCTACTGTGAAGCATGGAACAGGTTTGGTTATGTTCTGGGGCTGCTTTGCTGCATATGGCACAGGGTGTCTTGAATCTGCATGGTACAATGAAATCTCAAGACTATCAAGACATTCTGGAGAGAAATGCGCTACCTAGTGTCAGAAAGCTTGGTCTCAAGTGCAATGAGCCACAATGAGCCACGAGTCTTTGTTCAGCAAAGGCTGGGGAAGCAGGTCCACGCTCAGTGCCGAAAAAGAGGGAGCTAAGCCGAGAGGCGAAGCTCTCCATCTACCGTTCAATCTTCGTTCCTACCCTCACCTATGGTCATGAGCGATGGGTCATGACCGAAAGAACGAGATCGCGGATACAAGTGGCTGAAATGGGCTTTCTCAGGCGGATAGCTGGTGCCTCCCTTAGAAATAGGGTGAGAAACACTGCTGTCCGCGAGGGGCTCAGAGTAGAGCCGCTGCTCCATCGCGTGGAAAGGAGTCAGTTGAGGTGGTTTGGGCATCTGGTGCGGATGCCTCCGGGACGCCTCCCTAGGGAGGTGTTTCTGGCACGTCCAGCTGGGAGGAGACCTCGGGGCAGACCCAGGACCAGGTGGAGGGATTATATGTCAACACTGGCCTGGGAACGCCTTGGGATCCCCCAGTCAGAGCTGGTGGATGTGGCCAGGGAAAGGGAAGTTTGGGGCTCCCTGTTGAAGCTGCTGCCCCCGCGACCCGACTACGGATAAGCGGTGGAAGATGGATGGATGGATGGATTTTTCGGAGTCTTTTGTCCTTCAATCCTGAGCAGTCCTCTCACAGCACAATTGCCTGGGAGCAGGAATTGGGTGTGGAATTCAAGGAATACTTCTGAGAGAAATCCATTAACAGAACACGTAATTCTTCATTGTATGCTCATTTGAATTTAATGCAATTTAAAAATTGTTCAAATTTTAAATCTTTCAGGTTCAAGGCTATCTAAAATATACACTGACACTGTGGACATCAGTGTTAGATGCAGAGGCACACCCTGCCACTTGACTCACATGTTTGTATCTTGTTCCAAACTTGAAAATTTCTATCTTTAAAATCATCTTGGAAATTTTAGGAATCGCTCTGGAACCATGCTCAATTACAGCCATATTTGGTGTTTCACCCATACTCTCCCTTAGCAACACCCAGGCACAAAACTGGCGTTTACCACTCTACTGGCTGGGCGTAGAATTTTACTTAATTAGAAATCACCACAACCCCCGCTTGTATCTGTGTGGTTGAAATCATGTTTTTTTGGGGGGGACACAAATAGATTTTTTTAAGCAGTATGTTTTTTTTATATAATATTTTACAAATTTATAAACACTCCAATGGTCTGATTTTTTCTTTTTTAATTCTATATGCCTAGCTTGTACAGGACATATATCTATGTAACAATTATAGAGCAATGTTAATTCCTCAATTAAGGGCCTCTGTTTTCAAGGTTTGTCATTTATAATAAGTATACCATCCTGTGGCTGTTTTGTAACATGCCACAAATTTTTTTCTATTGTTTTTTTAAGAATCTTTGTTGTTGGTGTGTGTGTATTTTTTTTTTTTGTCTGCATGTGTTAGGGTTGCAGAGATGAAGATGCTGAAGTTCTCTTTGGGAGTGACCAGGAAGGATAGGATCAGGAATGAGTACATCAGAGGGACAGCACATGTCAGAGGTTTTGGAGACAAAGTCAGAGAGGCCAGACTGAGATGGTTTGGACATGTCCAGAGGAGAGATAGTGAATATATTGGTAGAAGGATGCTGAGTTTTGAACTGCCAGGCTGGAGGCATAGAGGAAGACCAAAGAGGAGGTTTATGGATGTAATGAGGGTGGACATGAAAGGAGTTGATGTGAGAGAAGAGGATGCAAAGGACAGGGCTAGATGGAGGCAATTTATTTTCTGTGGCAACCCCTGAAGGGAAAAGCCGAAAGGAAAAGAAGAAGAGTGTTCTCATAGTTTAACCCCATAAAAGGGGTCAACTTTTTATGAGATCAATGCTTGTTTTAGTCTTGCAGCAAAATCTTACATATTTTAATGCGTGCATGTGACTATCACCAGTCTTCTAAGGGAACTAAATCAAAGTCAAATTGTCAGTCTTCATTAAAATTTCCTATTATGAGCCAGAGAAGGAAGTGCTGCACCTCTGTGAGTTAAGGGGGGAAGCAAAAGGAGACAGGGAGAGAAAACACAAACGAGGTAGTGGATAGACAGGCAGTGCTGTTGGAGTGAAAGAGGTTTGGGCTGTTTTATTATATCTTAGAACTGACACCTTAACACCAATGTTATAAAACACCAGATTAGTGGTGGATTAGTAGAATAGGCCAGCAGAGGAAGACAGTGTAGACGATAGAGGGCATAAGATTGTGATGTCTGAAGTGAGACTCATCACCTTCTGATGGGACCCAATGGTTCTCAATAATTGGACTCAACAGGAGCTGGTAAGCCCTGAACCAACATGCATGTGTGATGGAAACCAACGCCCAGAGAGTGTACTAGAACCCATCAGGGCCGCACTAGCTGATTACCCCCAACCCTGTCAGCCAGGAGCATCCAGAAGCCATCACCCGAAGAGTCACTGGGGCGTAGACCCAGATACCCAGAGGAGGCAGCGGCCGCCACCACCAGGGCGCACGGGACAGGCCCAAGGGGCACGGGGTAAGGACGCTCCCCCATCCCCCCCAAACCCCCTCCATCCAACCCCGTCCCCCAACCCCCCACTCCCATCCGCCACACCGAAATCCCGCCCGATTCCCCATCCCCAGGAGACAGGAACGCCGCAGTGACCGAGGGACATGTCTTGCACCCCTATATGCCTGTCAGGCCTCCCTCAAGCCTGGGCAGGCCAGAGATAGGGGCCACACCAACCCATCAGATACAGCAGAGATTCCCAGCGGGCCGCAAGCCCCCCCCCGCATCACCGCCCACAGAGGAAAGCCGACCAGAGATGGCCTGAGATGGCCAGCCCTGGCACACCGCCGGCCGTCCCAGGCAGCCCATGCTAAGCCCTATCAGAAGCCCACTGCAGCCAACCAGCCCACAGGAACCTCCCCGCAGAGCCCCGCCTATAGCCCAGGTTCATCGGGAAACCAACGGCGACGCCAGCCCACACCCCAGCGCCTAGCAAAATAAACAGACCCCCGGCCAACAGCGGCGGCCAGACATATGCCATAAAGTTGTGTGTGTATTTGTATATTTATGTGACAGGCTTACCTTTGTCCTGCATATGATTGGTGTTACTGTAATGAATTTGTAAGCCTGTTCTATCAAAGGTAGGGGAATGGGGGGGATTTTTTTTTTTTTTTTACCCTGATTTATACAGTATCTGTATTGTGTAACTCTCTTTTCATAACTTGAAAATTATCCTTGTACATACAAATAAATAAAATCATTTTAATCTGTTCCAGCCTTGTAAAAAAGCCACATACACTCTAAATTATATAAAAAAAATTAATTTTATCAACAAATAAACATAGAGCCTTTACCTGTATATAATTAATAATATATGTTATATAAACAATGATATAGAATGAAAAGAAACGCAAAAAAATCTACTTCAGGTAAACCTCACCCTATGTCATTAGCTACAGGTGAAGCTCACCCTACATCGTTAACTACAGGTAAACCTCACCCTACATTATTAATTGGTTGTAAGAGACATGACATAAGTTGAAAAACCAGGTAAATTGAATTAATCTCCAGGGTAAAATGAAAATAATCATTCCCTGTTTTGTGCAGGACTTTATGAATGCATTTTCAATAATTAATAAGTTAAATGAGGAGCAAAAGTGCTAATTTATTCATTAAAAAAACACTTAATTAGCATAGCTATTGAATCCAGAAGCTAACGTACTACAACTGTAGACAAACAGGGCATAATTGCTCAAAAACCTTGAAAGTTGAAGACAATGTGCCCAAGGCAATGTGATTCCCTCAATGTCATCCACAGAGGATGCAGGGGACATCCTCCTTCTGGGAGGTGTACTCTTGAAGTGATGAGAGCATATTCCTGCTGCTGTTGCCCATCTCCTACCTCAAGCCACTGATCTGTTCCTCCAGATGACAATGGACCTTACTGTTGCCTTCAACCCTGTGACTGCAGAAACATAGAGCCCCAGCAAATACACAACTAGTGAACCTTTGAATTCTTTGGAACTCAGACTGTCCCACTTGCACATCTAATGTCATTTTTCCACATCTGATGCAACTTTGACTGTCAATACTGTCCCATTTACACATGTCAGCAATTGCACCACCCAAATCATTTTAACACTTTTTACACAACATACATGTAAGTAAAATGTGTCAAAATGACCTGGGTGGTGCAATTGCGGACATCAGATGTGTAAATGGGACACAACTACGTGTAAGCAATGTAGCTGCAAGAGGACACAAGCCAGTGTCTTATTGTGCCGGTCCCTAGCCTGGATAAATACAGAGGGTTGCGTCAGGAAGGGCAGCTGGAGTAAAACTTTTGCCAAATCAAACATGCGAATAAAACCTATGACTTTCATACCGGATCGGTCGAGGCCCGGGTTAACAACGACAGCCATCGGCTGTTGACCTACAGGGCGCCGGGGGAAATTGGACCACTGTTTGTCGAAGAAAGAGATGAGGAAAGTGTGATCGTAGGAAGAGAGAGAAGAGAAACACCAAAAATATAGGACTGAGAGTGGGGACGTTGAATGTTGGAACTATGACAGGAAAATGTAGAGACTTGGTTGACATAATGCAGAGAAGGAAGGTAGACATAATGTGTGTCCAGGAGACCAGGTGGAAAGGTAGCAAGGCTAGAAGTTTAGAAGCAGGGTTCAAGTTGTTGTACCATGGTGTAGATAGGAAGAGAAATGGAGTAGGAGTTATCTTGAAGGAGGAGTTTGTTAGGAATGTCCTGGACGTAAAAAGAGTGTCAGATAGAGTGATGAGTCTGAAGCTACAAATAGAAGGCGTGATGTTCAGTGTTGTTAGTGGGTATACTCCACAGGTAGGATGTGAGCTGGAGGAGAAGGAGAAATTGTGGTTGGACTTTGATGAAGTAATGCAGAGCATACCAAGAAGTGAGAGAGTTGTCATTGGTGCAGACTTTAATGGACATGTTGGTGCAGGAAACAGAGGTGATGAGGGGGTGATGGGCAGGTTTGGTATCTAGGAGAGGAACGCAGAAGGACAGATGGTAGTTGACTTTGCAAAAAGGATGGAAATGGCTACAGTGAATACTTTCTTCCAGAAGAGGCAGGAACATAGGGTGACCTATAAGAGTGGTGATAGGAGCACAGAGGTAGACTACATCTTGTGTAGATGGTTTAATCTGAAGGAAATCAGTGACTACAAAGTGGTGGTAGGCGAGAGTGTAGCCAAATAGCATAGGATGGTGGTGTGTAGGATGAATCTGGTGGTGAGGAAGATGAAGAGGGCAAAGGCAGAGCAGAGGACGAAATGGTGGGCGCTGAAAAAGGAAGAGTGTTGCAGGACATTTAGGAAGGAGTTAAAACAGGCTCTGGGTGGTCAGGAGGTGCTTCCAGATTACTGGACAACTACAGCTAATGTGATCAGGGAGACAGGTAGTTGGAGTGTCATCTGGAAGGAAAGTAGATAAGGAGACGTGGTGGTGGAATGAGGAGGTACAGGAGTGTATACAGAGAACAAGGTTAGCTAAGAAGAAGCGCGACACCGAAAGGACTGAGGAGAGTAGACAGGTGTACAGGGAGATGCAGCGTAAAGGTGAAGGTAGAGGCAGCAAAGGCCAAACAAGGGGCTTATGATGACTTGTATGCTAGGTTGGACAGTTAGAAGGGAGAGACTGATCTATACAGGTTGGCAAGACAGAGAGACAGAGATGGGAAGGACGTGCAGCAGGTTAAGGTGATTAAGGATAGGGATGGAAGTCTATTGATAGGTGCCAGTAGTGTGATGGGAAAATGGAAAGAGTACTTTGAAGAGTTGATGAACATGGAAAATGAGCGAGAACAAAGACTAGAAGAGGTGACTGCTGTGGACCAGGAAGTAGCAAAGATTAATCAGGATGAAGTGAGGAGGGCATTGAAGAGGATGAAAAGCGGAAAGGCAACCGGTCCTGATGATATGCCTGTGGAGGTTTGGAAGTGTCTAGGAGAGGTGGCAGTAGAGTTTCTGACTGGGTTGTTCAACAGGATCTTAGATAGTGAGAAGATGCCTGAGGAATGGAGGAGAAGTGTACTGGTGCCCATTTTTAAGAACAAGGGATACGTGCAGAGTTGTGGCAACTACAGAGGAATAAAGCTGATGAGCCATACAATGAAGTTATGGGAAAGAGTAATGGAAGCTAGACTAAGGGCAGAAGTGAGCATTTGTGAGCAGCAGTATGGTTTCATTCCAAAAAAGAGTACTACAGATGCAGTATTTGCTTTGAGGATGTTGATAGAGAAGTACAGAGAAGGCCAAACGGAGCGGCATTGTGTTTTTGTAGATCTGGAGAAAGCTTATGACAGGGTGCCCAGACAGAAACTGTGGTCTTGTATGAGGAAGTCTGGAGTGGTCGAGACGTATGTTAGAACGGTGCAGGACATGTATGAGGACTGTAAGACAGTGGTGAGGTGTGCTGTAGGTAAGACAGAGGAGTTCAAGGTGGAGGTGGGACTGCATCAGGGATCAGTTCTCAGCCCCTTCTTGTTCGCTATGGTGATGGACAGGTTGACAGATGAGGTTAGACAGGAATCTCCATGGACTATGATGTTTGCAGATGACATTGTGATCTGCAGTGAGAGCAGGGAGCAGGTGGAGAAGAAGCAAGAGAGGTGGAGGTTTGTCCTGAAAAGGAGAGGAATGAAGGTTAGCCGCAGTAAGACAGAGTACATGTGTGTGAATGAGAAGGACCCAAGTGGAAGAGTGAGGTTACAGGGAGACGAGATCAAGACGGTGGAGGATTTTAAGTACTTTGGGTCAACAGTCCCGAGCAATGGAGAGTGTGGAAAAGAGGTGAAGAAGCGTGTACAGGCAGGATGGAATGGGTGGAGAAGTGTCAGGTGTGATGTGTGATAGAAGAGTTTCAGCTAAAATGAAAGGGAAAGGTGTACAAAACCGTGGTGAGACCAGCAATTTTTTTGGTCTAGAGACAGTGTCACTGAGGAACAGACAGGAGGCAGAGCTGGAGGTAGCAGAAGATGCTGAAGTTCTCTTTGGGAGTGACCAGGAAGGATAGGATCAGGAATGAGTACATCAGAGGGACAGCACATGTTAGAGGTTTTGGAGATAAAGCCAGAGAGGCCAGACTGAGATGGTTTGGACATGCCCAAAACACACTGAAATCAAGGAACTTCCAGAGAAAGGTTGCCACGAACC
This sequence comes from Antennarius maculatus, assembly GCA_013358685.1. NCBI lineage: Eukaryota > Metazoa > Chordata > Actinopteri > Lophiiformes > Antennariidae > Antennarius > Antennarius maculatus. Next base: position 2,901,424 of record CM023618.1, on the reverse strand, counting down.
TCATTCTTTGGCAGAGACAAAGAGGCCACCCATCACTCAGTACCACATCCTCACCACCTTCACTGCCCAAGACGGTTTGTGTTGGAGTTCCAGAAGATGTTCGCAGTGACCAAGTTGCGCATTGGTCTGTGAAATGTGACAAGCATGGCCACTGCAAACTCTGCAGCACAACAGTTTAATTTCTCTTCTTTGCACAATTTATCTTTTAAGGTCTGTTTTTCAGTTCTCTGTAGCTATGGTAACTAATTGCAAATGTCCCCAAACAGGCAGTGTTATTTATTTTTGATGCAGTTTGCATATTTTGCAAGGAAAAATTGATAAAAGGATATTATTTTAAACCTTGCTATTGAAGTCACATTTTTAATATATGATATGGAAATGCAATGTAAAAGTCGTTTTTGTCTTAGCAAGCAGTCAGGTTAACTTATGTTCAGATAGGAATTTATTTATCACTTGTGCCCAATTTAGCATAATGTAACAAAAAAGATCTTTGATTAAAAAAAATGTGTTTTTCTGGAAAAAAAACAACTTTACAGACGTGTTCTATGTGGTCCACTTTGTCTGTGCTATGACCCACATAATTTTCCTTTAAAGATAAATGGGTGTGGGTTCTTACGGTTTCAGGATGCTAATGTCATGTTAAAAAAACAGTCTGAAAGATTACAGGTTTCTGGAGTCTTGTGTCACTCATGTCTTGTGAAAAGAGAACAGCAATGGTTTGTTTCTATGGATATAGGTAAACAGTGGTGTCCTCTTGCTGATATGATTTACTGTGGTTGCCCCGGTCCAAGGGAGGTAAGGTTTACTGTAACCAAGCAACAGTCTTCTAGTTCACAAACTTGTTGCTGAGGGTTCCAGGTCATACGCTGCTAGCGGAAAGAAATGACAGGTCAGTCTGTGTACTCAACATCAGGTGGCCCCTTGTTAAAGCTGTGAGCCCTGAATCACACTCCAGCTATAGAATAGTTATGTTTGTCATGTACTATGTCCACTCAGCTTCCAGACAGCACTGTATGATATATTGCAAAAAAAGGGATCTGAAAAACAACAAAACTTGTTTTAGAAAAGTTGCAAAATCAGATTTTCAAACCTTTGTACCATTGAATTGAATGGATGGAGAGACTCCATCAGAGGAAGGCAGCTGGACCCGATGGCATTGGCCTCAGGATCCTGAGGACCTGTGCCAGCCCATTGTCTCTCGTCATCACACACCTCTACAACCTGAGCCTGAGTCAGGAGAGAGTCCCGGTGCTGTGGGAGACATCCTGCCTAGTTCCTGGTCCAGTAGCATTGCCCTCACGTCCCATCTAACTACAGTGCTGGAGAGGCTGGTCTAGGCCCACTTGTGGCCATAGGTGAAGAAGCTGCTAGACCCTCTACAGCAGGGGTTCCCAATTCTTGGTCTGCGGACCAGCACCGGTCTGTGGACCATTTGATATTGATCCGCAGACAAAATCTTTCATGGTACAAATAATAGTTTTTTTATTGGAGCTTCCGGATCTCTTTTTGAAAAACACCTTCTCATTTAAAAGAAAATATCAGGTTCCTACCTAAGTTATGGTTCAGCAACAGGTTATTCACAAGAGCCACACCTGCTATGTGTTATTAGCGGTGAACAGCTGAATAATGATGCCATGAAACCCTCAAAACTCTCAAAACTGAGTTAAAAGTCAAGCCTTTTTCATTTTTTCAATCACGTCCAGTTTAAGGACAGCAGCAGTTATTAAGGGTCACCATTTCAATAATTGCGTCTTCCCTGGAAGCGTCATTCTTAGTTCCAGACCGCATTGCTAAAGCCAAGAAGCTCTTTACTATTGGGGAAAAAACTGATTCCCACTGACTCTACATCATGGTAAGTTGATATTACAATTAAAAGATTTTTTAATTGCCTAATATAAAGTGCAATTGTTGTATTCTGATTAAATACTTTGAACACTTGCCCCTCTAACAGGTCCCTGGAAACATTTTAATACATAAAATGGTCCCTGGTACAAAAATGGTTGGAGCCCACTGCTCTACAGTCTGCTTGGTGGTTGACAACGCTTCATCTACCTGCTGCAGCGAGCTCAGTTGCATCTGGATGGAGGGGGCAGCACTGTGAGAATCACTTTCTATCATTTCTTTAGTACTTTTAACCAGGGCTTTGAACCGGTTCATGGAACGAAAACGAAAATCGGAAAAAAGTTTCCAGTTTTCGTATTTTGGCAGGAACGAAAATGAAACTGAAAACTTTATATTTTTTAATGTTCATGTTCTTTTTTCCGTTCTTGAGAAAAATATTTGACCTCATGTTTCACTTCCTGTCATTCACTGGACGCGGGATGAGAGCAGAGAGAAGTAGCGGCTATCAGCAGCAGTTAAGAAAAGGGCAGTATCCCAGTCACCCAGTCATAACAGGTAGACACTGCAGTATGTCAATCTTAAAAATGTATGATTTAGACATTAACTCATTGGTTGCAGTCATTTTCAGTGCAGTGTGTTCCCGTACTGCCAGCGCTTTGTAGCAATATTGAGCTATGGGAGAAGCACAATGAAGATCTGTTGTTCAGCAATAAATGACATGGTGGAAGTTATTCTTGTCTTATTTCATGTAGCGTCTAAGTAGGAGCCTTAACTACAGTGATACAACTGTCATAAAGCAGAGGTGTAATGCTGTGGTACTGTTTACTGTAGGGTAGGGATATATCTATAATTATAGTCTATGGTATATAAACTAATTGCTTTAGTTGCCAATCTAAAAGTCCTTAAGTTACCGTATATTGCGCACTCTTTGTACAATGAGCCGAATTCGGCTCATTGTACAAAGAGGCGCAGTCTAAATAACGGAGTTTATTTCTGTACTTTAACCGGACACACGGCGCACATTATTGTTTGGTGCATGCTTGCTAACGGAAGCAAAAAGATGACTGTGGTTGAACCGTGTTGTACTACGTATTTAAATTTCAAAAAATACACCAACATTATTTTTTAAATATGTTTTTATTTCCTTATTTTTTGATAAATCTGTGCTAAATTCTTCGAAGTCCTCATCTTCAGTCTGCATTGAATAGTTCGTCAATTTCACTATCGCTGACCTTCACGTTTCCGGGTGGCTGTACGGTAATGATGCCGGCTTTTGCGAAACTTCGGACAAAAGTCGAAGCAGACACGTTAGTCCAGGATCCGCAATCCACCACATATTGTGGGGGTGTATCTCTCTTGGCACTGCCTCCAGTCCTGGTAAACGTGTGTTCACGTCTCTCATCCATTGCTCCACAACGCACGCAGCTTAACTTTAAAGGCTCTGTTTAAACCGATGTCCAGCGGTTGGAGCTCTTTTGTTAATCCTCCCAGGATGATGGCAAGCTCCGAATTCAGCCGCTTGACGTGGTTTTTTACAGAAGCGGTGGTGTGGGCATGCATGGAGTCACAGATCAAGACAGATGGCGAAGCGTGGAAAAAGCCACCCGGTCTCTTTATGTGAACCGGAACAACCGGAACTGATAGCCTGGAGTTTACATGTTGCGTCGTCAGCGTGTCTCTTCGCGGACGCCATTGTCGGATGTCTTTAGTCAAACAAATGCGGTTATGCAGCATACCTGCGGTACAGTACCGGCATATACCCTATACCGGTACCTACCGGAGGTGTGCCGGACGTAGCCTCGCATCATATTCTCTAATTGGTCTATCGCTGCCGGCGTACATAGTGACGTAATACGTCTTATGTCGGTGGACAATGGCCGATCTGGCGGATCGCTGACTAAAGTCACATAAAAACATTTTTACAGATTTTGGAACTTGGTGTACATATAAGACGCTTAATGTTAAAAGGCGCAGCATTGATTTTTGAGAAATGTTAAGGCTTTTAAGCGTGTCTTATGGTGCGAAAAATACGGCACCTACATATTTATATTTACAAGGAACGTTATTAACCGGTTCAGGAACTTTATTTTTTTGTTCTAACCGGTTCAGGTACGTCAGTTTATGGGTGGAACGCAAAACTGGAAACATTATAATGCCGTTTGTTCGGAACGAACCGATTGGCAAAAAATTCTGGTTCAAAGCCCTGGTTTTAACCCTATTCAGTCACGGCTTCTTAGGGAAGCTGCAGGGGATGGGTGTCGACACCTCTACCATCTCTTGGATCAGAGGCTACCTTACAGATCACATTCTGTCTGTCTGCTCAGTGCTCTGTCTGATACAGTGGTCAGTGATACAGGAGCTCTCTGTCTGTTTTCTGGCTGTCCGTCTGTCTCTGTCTGACACTCTCTCTTACACTCTCTCTCTCTCGCTCTCTCTCTCTCCCTCTCTCACCCGAGGGTCCTGTTGGGTTTCTCTGTCTGTTAAAGGTCTTAGAAATGTCTGCTGAAATGTCTGCTTAAGCGCTGTGGTGGAAAGGTTTTCTCAAGACAGGCAAAGTGCATAAGTATAAAATATAGGTTGAGGAGAAATCCAACAGTATCATCGATGATAAAAGCAGACAATTTCAACAGGTACTTATCTAATACAATGCACCCTCTTTCTTTGCACTTAATGTGTTCCAGGACCCACACGCGATTAATGAATTCCGCGATAGAGCAACAAACTATTTATCTTATTATATACGGTAATTTAAACATTTACCACCCCATACTGATATTTAACCACCTTCTATCTGTATTACAGTTTCCCACACTTATCGACTGTTTAAAGCACTTTTGTGTTTCATGTAAGTCCAAGACTCACAAAACTTCTGGATGCCGTCAGCCAATAGAATGCGCGTGTGGTATCACGTGACTGCCCAAAGGTAGCGCTGATCTATGGCTATTGTCAGACTAATCTTCACTGAGTTAATATACAGTAGGTACACGCAATGGTATGAGTATTCTTCTCTACTGTTTTTGTAACGTGCATATGCCAATTTACTGTTTTATTTACATAACATTAAACCGTTTAAATAGATTTCCTCATTTGACAGAACTTGATATCGATGAGAGCACATTTATGTGGGTGAATAGAGCGTTATTTTGGCGATAAAACAACTGGAAATTGAAACATCCACTTAATATTTACTGTACAATATCAAATATAATGAGGATAAGGAGGATCCCTGAGATAATGCAGAAGTCTGACCTGTGTGAACAATGTTTTTATCCTTCATTCTCAGCTGCTGACATGTACAGTTCTCCTCCGCTGGACTACGCCTAAATACAATAAATTAAAATAAACTTTTTTTAACCGTTTACCTATGTAATTTTAACGTGATTGCAATGGACTCCATTTAAACTTATGCATTGACTTGAGCAGCGATTTCGTCCCACACCATCTCCCTTTTTGCAGCTGCACCTCTGTTGGTCTTTCTTCTGAAAATGTCCTCAAAGTCTTTATATGCATAAATTAAAATCTGTACTTTGACTGCCGTAAAGGGCTGCGGTGCGTGTCTCGTCCGTCGTCATTGTGAATCGTTGATGATGGCTTTTTTTAGGGTTAGTTAGGGTTGTCGCGCCTGTGAATATCAGTATAGATGTTAGCATTTTTACCCTCTGCATACTTACATGCATACGTCAAAGCCATTGTTTTCTGCCCTCTTTGGTTCATGCGCTCTTGCCTCACCATGCTGAACAACAGAGTGAATTCCAGTCCTCCTTTTGAACTTCTTGCGATGCCTTAAACTCCTTAAACTTCCTTTTGTTTTAATAACGTTGCGATTGTAGATGCATTACTGCCATATTCTTTGGCGAGATCAATCAAATGCATCCCTTTTTCATGCTTTTCTATGATATATTCCTTTGTTTGTATGGACAAAAAAACTCTTTATTTCGTCTTTTCTTTTCCTCTTTTCTCTGTTACTTTCTTGGGGTCCATAGTCAGTCAGTCATTTTCCTAACCCACTTACGCAGGTCGCGGGGGAGCCGGTGCCTATCCTGGCAGTCTCAGGACGTGAGGCGGGGGACACTCCGGGCACAGCGCCAGTGTACCGCGGAGCCACATCGAGACAAACAACCATTCACACACACACTCACTCCTACGGTCAATTTGGGACCGGCCAATCAACCTAAAGCGCATGCTTTTGGAGGTGGGAGGAAGCCGGAGAACCCGGAGAGAACCCACGCAGACACGGGGAGAGCTTGCGAACTCCGCACAGAGCGGGACTCGAACCTGGGTCCGCCGTGTTGTGAGGCGACAGCGCTACCCACTTCTTTCGTAACTAGAGGCGCTTTCCTGTTTCCTGTTCCTGTTAAGGCGCTTCGTAAGTAGAGGCGCCTCAACAGGCGGTGCTTCTACTTACGATGAAGTAGAAGAAGTAGAAGTATGTCTCTACATACTTACGAATGTCTCTACATTCATCAGTAGAGGTACCACTGTATTGCCATTTTTAACTCAATAACTGCACATCCTGCTCTGTGCGCTTTCCCATCTCTGTAGCAGGAGCCGTCCACGAACAGCATCATGTCGGCAGACTCCAAAGGGAACCTCAGACGGAAAATCCTCTATTACATTCATTCAATGCATGTAAATCATGCACTAAACCGTACTTGTTTTTATTTGCTTTTAACACTGGCAAGATTGGTGTGTTGCTGCATGGGTTGGGTTCAACCAGCAGCATTCCAGCTTTCAACAGACCTTAAATAGTTCCCTCAATTCCTGCTTCAGCTTCAGGCTTTAGTGGATATTGAGATGTCCAAGTTGGACCTGCTTTTAGCTTGAAATCAACAGGTTATGCTGACTTAGCTAACCATACATCAGTGTCATGTTTTGACCACAAGTCAGCTGGCACTGTAACCATTATTTCCTTTCTCAGATCTGCATTCTGGTTCACATGGAAACCTAATTACCTGTGACTGACCCCAGCCCGATGCAGAAATTTAAATTTTAATGAAGGATTTATCTTTTCTAATCCAAATATTCTTACTTTCTGTTTCTATGTGAGTGTTGTGTGTCTTTGTGTAGCTCCACGGTGCACTGGTGTCGCGCCTGTCGTTTGCCCCACCCCACGCCCTATGCCAGCTGGGTTGGGCTCCAGCGCTCCGTGACCTGCGCAAGCAGATGCAGCGAGTAAGAAAATGAATGAATGAATGAATGTAGCTCACACTTTTTGAGCTCTCTCTGCTCAAATAAGTACTTTCATGTACCTCCATTGCAGCTCCTTGTTTTGCTAATATGAGGGAACCTTACTGAATCTTAACCCTTTCAGGTTGCTCATTAACCCAAATGTTTGGATTGGTTTTAGACCCATATTTTTAAAAAATGAAGAGTACAATGATATGGGCATATTGGCTTTGCATCAGACAAGTTAGCTTTGATAAAGTTCATCCACTCATTGGCTGGATCCAAAAAAGACTCACTCAGGTTTGCAAGCCATTACACCATTTTCTCATTGCTTTTCAAAGTCATTTGGAAATTTCTTGCATCAACAAATACTCCCACCGGAGTACACAAAATAGCGCATTTCTGTTTACACACTGCGGCTCTTCCAAGAAGTTTCACCAGAGTTTGATCTGGTATTAACACAGGTAGTTCTATAGTTTTTCCTTGTAACTGCAAGAGGACCGGTTCAGAAGTAGGTATCAGCTGCTTAGTCCCTGAGAGGGCAACGATTGTCCTGATCTTGAGAGGTGGTGCAAGTCGGCCTGCCCCACATTTGACCTATGCCAAATCAGAGTTGCCTTAACTCTTAAACCCCTGACCTATTGTGGCCGTTATTTGGTACCTTTGATATTTGTCTCTATATACCACATTAAAAATATCCATGCTTGGTATTGTTTATTTTCAGAAAAACTTCAGCTACATGAAGAGATAGTTATTATTTCTGTAAAACGTACTACATTGACATATTGGGCCAAAATAGATATACACAGTCAAATTCAAAAATGGAAAATTTGTATTTAATAAAAACCAAAGCCATGCTCATGAATCTGGTTTTGAACTCAAAAAAGGTCGATAGTGGTAATCATTAGTGCGCACCGTACTGCGACCTCATTATTGCACACGGTACTGCTAAAGGCAACCGCTAACGACTGGTAACAGCTAAATGCACATGAGAGTAGTATCCCAGCTGTACAATGGCGACTATATGGATAGAAATAATAATAATAATAACAAAACCTTTACTGTCGCACAGTGGGGAAATTTGTGAATTGTGAAATTTGTGCCTACCATCTGATTATTACAATAAAAGAAGCCATTTGAACTGCTTGTTGTAGATCAAATGTAAACAATCATATCTTTGGTTTTCCATATTCAATCTGCTCCAAGTAAAAACCGGAAAACAGTTTCACAACCTTTACTCTTTAGTGTCATGTGAATATTCGCACAGACCTCATGCAAGAACTAAAAGGGAAACAAGTGACCCTGCCCGGAGGAAGCCCTGGACGAAGGGCCCGTCTGCGAGCGCCTGGTGGCCGGGTCTGCCACGGGGCCTGGCTGGGCTCAGCCCAAAAAGGCAACGTGGACTCTTCCCACCCCTGTGGACTCACCACCCACAGGGCAGATCGATGGGGTCGGGTGCGCTACCATGTGGGTGGCAGTGACGACAGGGGGTCACGACGGACCAGACCCAGGTGTAAAAGCTGGCTTTGGGGACGTGGAATGTCAGCTCACTGGCGGGGAAGGACCCGGAGCTTGTGTTGGAGGTGGAGCGCTACCAGTTGGATCTGGTGGGGCTTACCTCCACGCGAGGCCTTCAATTCTCACCTCTGAAGGAGCTTTTCATGGATCCCTGTGGAAGTTGGGAGCATCGAACCTGAATGGTCGATATTCAAAGCTTCCATTGCTGAAGCTGCAGCTGAGAGCTGTGGTATCAGGGTCTTGTGGTGCCTCAAGGGGCGGTAACCCTCGAACACCGTGGTGGACCAGGGAAGCCGTCTGACTGAAGAAGGAGGCCTTCTTCATGTTGTCCCTGGGGACTCCTGAAGCAGTTCCAGGGTACCGACAGGCCAAGAGGACTGCAGCCTCGGTTGTGATGGAGGCAAAACAGATGGTGTGGGAGGAATTCGGAGAAGCTATGGAAAAGGACATCAAAGTTGTTCTGGAGGGGGAAACGGGGGACCACCCAAGCTGTATACGGCAAGGATGGGACACTGTTGAGCTTGACTGAAGAGGTTGTCGCACGGTGGAAGGAACACTTTGAGGAACTCCTGAATCCAACTACCCCAACTGACCCGTCCTCTGTTGTAGAGGCAGAGCTGGAGGATGATGGGGGATTCGAGTCAATTTCTCTGGGCGAAGTCACCGAGGTAGTTAAACAACTTCACGGTGGCAAAGCCATGCTCATGAATCTGGTTTTGAACTCAAAACGTGTTGATGAGATTTGCCTGGAAATGCTGAAGGCTCTGGGTGTTGAGGGGCTGTCATGGATGACACGCCTCTTTAACATTGCGTGGAAGTCTGGGACAGTGCCAAATCAGTGGCAGACTAGGGTGGTGGTTCCTATTTTTAAAAAGGGGACCAGAGGGTGTGTGCCAACTACAGGGGCATCACACTCCTCAGCCTCCCTGGGAAAGTTTACTCTAAGGTGCTGGAAAGGAGGGTCCAGCTGATTGTTGAACCTCAGATTGAGGAGGAACAATGTGGGTTCCGTCCTGGTCGTGGAACAACGGATCAGCTTTTTCCTTTCGCAGGGGGCTTGGGAGTATGGCCATCCAGTCTACATGTGTTTTGTGTTTTGACTTGAATATACTTGGACATCCCAGGGATATACTGTGGGAGGTACTGTGGGAGTATGGGGTGAGGGGCCTCTCCTAAGGGTCATCCAATCCCTGTACGCCCAAAGTGAGAGCTGCTTTTGGGTTCTCGGCAGTAAGTCGGACTTGTTCCAGGTAGCTGTTGGCCTCTGCCAGGGCTGTGCTTTATCACCAATTCTGTTTGTGATTTTCTTGGACAGGATATCGAGTCGTTGTCGTGGTGAGGAGGGGTTACAGTATGGTGGCCTGAGGATTGTATCACTGCTTTTTGCAGACGATGTGGTCCTGTTTGCGTCATCGGCCTGTGACCTGCAGCATTCACTGGTCCGGTCTGCAGCCAAGTGTGAAACGGGGGGGATGAGGATCAGCACCTCCAAATCTGAGGCCATGGTCCTCAGCAGGAAGCCGGAGGACTGCCTTCTCTGAGTGGGAAATGAGGTCCTTCCACAAGTGAAGGAGTTTAAGTATCCCTCACCTATCCCTAATCTGTTCACAGGTGAGGGAACAATGGAGCGTGAGATTGGACGGAGAATTGGGGCTGCAGGAGCGATATTGCTGTCGCTTTACCAGACTGTTGTCACAAAGAGAGAGCTAATCCGAGAGGCGAAGCTCTCCATCTACCGTTCAATCTTCGTTCCTACCCTCACCTATGGTCATGAGCGATGGGTCATGACCGAAAGAACGAGATCATTATACAAGCGGTGGAAATGGGCTTTCTCAGGCGGATAGCTGGTGTCTCCTTTGGAGATAAGGTGAGAAACACTGCTGTTCGCGAGAGGCTCAGGGTAGAGCCGCTGCTCCTTTGCATGGAAAGGAGTCAGCTGAGGTGGTTTAGTAATCTGGTATGGATGCCTCCGGGGCGCCTCCCTAGGGAAGTGTTTCTGGCACGTCCAGCTGGGAGGAGACCTCGGGGCAGACCCAGGACCAGGTGGAGGGATTATATCTCAACACTGGCCTGGGAATGCCTTGGGATCCCCCAGTCAGAGCTGGTGGATGTGGCAGGGGAAAGGGAAGTTTGGGGCTCCTTGTTGAAGCTGCTGCCCCCGCAACCCGATTCCGAATAAGCGCTGGAAGATGGATGGATGGAAATATTCACACAGCAATCCACGTGACGGACTTTCTATGTTTCTATGAGGTAAGCCTAAGAGAACCAGATCTGCAGTTGTTAACTGATGCAGATTGTGTTCGGTCATGCAGATGATTTAATCCAGCTCACAGCGTTTTGAGAGAATTTTAAGAGCTTGGTAAGAAGGACAGAGTGATTCACTTTATCAGAGGCTTTCTTAAGGTCCAAAAATACCGCCCCTACAACTCCACCCTTGTCGAAAAAAGATTTTATTTTCTCAATGAGGAGGCATGTAGACATTTCAGTAGAATGCTTGTATCTGAAACCAAACTGCATGGCGTGGAGAGAGGGGGAGCTGCTATTTAAGTGATGGACAATCTGTTGTTCCACCCATTTTTCTGCAATTTTGGAAATGGCTGGAAGAATGCTTATTGACCGATAGTTATGCAGAGAAGTTGAGTTACCAGATTTAAAGATGGAGGCAACAATAGCAGATTTCCAGACCTTTGGAAAGTGACCAGATGAAATTGAATGATTAATTATTGAGGCAATAGGGGTGGCGAAAGCTGAACCTAGATCTTTGAGCATGTTTGTGTCCATTCCTAAAAGATCCTTTGCTTTTGATGGTTTAAGTGATTGAATTAAATTGATAACTTGGTCTCAGTAATATTTGTAATGGTAAAGGACTGCATTGCAGAGAATGCAGGGTATTCCATCCTTTGTTTTACAGTAAATTTATCAGAGATTTCTGACACAGATTCAATGAAGTAGTTGTTCAAAGCGTCAGCCATCATTTGAGGTTCTGTCAGGATGTCTCCCATTAATCCTCTGCCATTCTGGTCCCTCTAGCACCACTCTCCCCCCTGCTCTCTCTATCTCTCTCCCTCTCCCTCCCTCTCCTGTTCTCTCTCTCAGGCCTTTGTGTGGTGGATCATCGGCAATCGGTGACCTCTGTCTGCTTCCTTGGCTGGCAATATCAAAAGTTACATAATGGACCTGCATCACCATCCACTAGGGGAGTCTGGTTCAATCTCATTGGGTTCAGCTGTGGTTTTTGGGTTTTGGCAGGGGTAATCATTAGGGATGAGTGAGTATACCACTATCTGTATCTGTATCTGTATCTGTTCAACTAACTAGATTATCTGTATCCGTATCTGTATTTGGAATGGGCGGGGCTTAAACTGGAAGTGGGTGTGGTTTGACCGGAAATGGGTGGGGCTTAAATCACCACATTGTTTTAAGTCTAAAATTGATATGGATTGATCACAAGTTGCTGTATTTTTGCTTATTTTAAAACTATTTACAGAACAGCCTCAAAATTGAAATTCAAATAAATGTTTTTGATCACAAAAGTAAGAGAAGTATTTACAGAACAATTTTTTTATGGAACTGAGTCAGAACATGAATATTTTTAAGACTATGAATGAATATTTAAGAGCCTCAGAATTGAGATTCAACGCTTTTTGATCACAATAGTAAAAAAAACTATATGTAGAACGAGTAAACACAAAGTGCATTAATGAAGTGCATGCAATAAAAAAAGTAATTAACTACAAAGTATGCATGAACAAGAATTGTCATACTCAACAAAACTTTTTAATTTTTTTTTCTTTTTCATTTAAATTTTTTTCTAGTACTTTTTTTCAATTATTTATTTGTAGTACCTAATGCTATTGCCATTTTTTTCACATAAAGTTAAACAATATTGATTATGGTGTGTGTGTGTGTGTGTGTGTGTGTGTGTGTGTGTGTGTGTGTGTGTGTGTGTGTGTGTGTGTGTGTGTGTGTGTGTGTGTGTGTGTGTGTGCGTGCGTGTGTGCGCAAAATATTAAGTATAGACATTGTTAATTTGAACAGAGTTTAGAACAGGTAAAAAAAAAAAAAAGACTTTAACCACCGAGGCGGTGGTTAAATGCACACGTACGTGCAACAAAAAAAAGTTCACCACATAACCAAACACCAAAATAGAGGCAAGCTGAAGAAAATCTAAGGACGTGAGCAACAGTGAAGCCACGAACAGAGAGATCAGTAACTGCGTGTACCGGAGACAGAGTGAGACAGACAAACTGCAGTGAGTAGGGAGGGGCGGGACGTATGTGTGACTGACCAATCACAGAGCGTGAAAACAGTCCGGCTGATTTTCCTTCAGTCCGATCACGAGTATTAACGGGCTTTATTCTATCCGTACTCGTACTCGTCAAAATGCATTATCCGTACCAGATACTCGTATGAAACGAGTATCCGGCTCAACCCTAGTAATCATACACTGTAACTTTTTTGAGAACAATGACTTAGGCATTATTTGGTCTGTCCTCAGAGTGGTGGATCCTCGGCAATTGGTGACCTCTGTGTGCTTCATTGGCTAGTGGTGACTCGCTCTACTGGATGGATATTGTTGCTGTCATTGTTATTATTACTGTGTTGTTAATCTGTACATGCGATACCTATTGCTTCGTCTGTCCACTCCTGGAAGAAGGGTCCCTCCTCTGTAGTCTTCCTGAGGTTTCCCCTGTTAAAAGGGTTTTGGGGGGAGTTGTTCCTTATCCGATGTGAGGGTCGTGCTGCTCGCAGTACACAAAGGTCAGAGGGATATTGTCCATGTGCAGATTGTAAAGCCCTTTGAGACATTCTTTGTGAATCTGGGCTATGTAAGAATAAATAAACTTGAAACTTGAATTGAATTTGCATTAGTTTTGGTTTTTTGAGAATCACCCAATAGTTTTTTAATATAATTCCAGGTTATTTTTAGAATTTCCCATTGCACTATTCAATGTAGTAATGAAAAGGTCATCTTTAGATTTTCTTATTTCTTTCACTCCACGACGCCAGTGTGCCATGTAGCCACACAGAGACACAGACAAACACACGCGCATACACACCTACGGACACTTTGAAGCCAGCCAATTAACCTAAAGTGCTTGTTTTTGGATGTGGAAGGAAGCCTGAAAACCCAGAGAGAATCCACACAGACACGGAGAGAACATGCAAACTCTGCACAGAGCGGGATGCCTCCCATTAATATGTTGATGTGCGGTGACAGAGATACCCACTGTGCCACCATTCCGCCCTCTTCACAAAATGGCGTTCCTAAATTGGATAACTTCCAACCTGAAACCAAAATGTTAGCAACAAATCGTGAACCCATGGGAGGTTAATTGATTGAATCAATCAATCAACCTTTACTATACAAGTAAAGGTTGATTGATTGATTTCAAAGAACAATTACAGCTGCTGGATGACTGTATGATGTCAGTGGATGGACAGACCTGAGAAAACCCGTGAGGGCATAGAACACAGAGACTCTGGGGAAAAAAAGTCTGTCTGTCCGTCCGTCCGTCCGTCCGTCATCAGTCAGTCAATCAGTCAGTCAGCGCTGGAGGTAGCAGAGATGAAGCCACTCATATACTCTTGGGAGTGACCAGAATGGATAGGATCAGGAATGAGTACATCAGAAGGACAGCACATGTTAGAGGTTTTGGAGATAAAGTCAGAGAGGCCAGACTGAGATGGGTTGGACATTTCCAGAGGAAAAATAGTGAATATATTGGTAGAAGGATACTGAGTTTTGAACTGCCAGACAGGAGGCCTAGAGGAAGACCAAAGAGTAGGTTTATGAATGTCATGAAAGAGGACATGAAGGTAGTTGGTGTGAGAGAAGAGGATACCAAAGACAGGGTATAGATCAGAATCAGCTTTAACTGCTTTCGTATGTTAAAAAAAAAGATGGAGGCAACTGTTTCACTGTGGCGATCCCTGAAGGGAAAAGCCGAAAGGAGAAGAAAAAGATAACTCGCAGTTCATTAATGGCTTGAGAAAATATTCGTTCTTAACATTGTCTTAAAGAGATAATGATTTTGAATGCATGAAATCACAATGGAGTAATGATCTTTCTTCTATAGATGCTACCAATGTAATTTATCCAATAACGTCTGGGCTTTGGATATCAGATGATTCAAAATACCAGCACGGATCACTGTTGGGGATGGGACATTTCAAGCAAAATTATGATTAGAAAAATCACAACAACTCATCATAAATAATTGCGAATTATTCATAACTTTCCAAATACCTACATGAATCTAGGGATCTAGGAAAGAGGCATTGTTTAATGAAGCACTTGATGATGCAGAAATAGCTGCTGAAGCAATGAAGCAGACTAACTGGACCTGACTTTGGACAAATGTGTTTTATCAGTGTAGTTAGTGTAAGCTGATAAGTAATGAATTTATTCAAAATGCATAATTTTCACATTTCAGCGAGTTATTTTGAGACAAAAATAAGGCACCTTATCACTTTCTTTTATTTACAATTTAAACAATATTTAAATATCAGTTAACAGTTCTAAACCAGTTGACTATAAACTGCCATAGCTGTTGCATGGCTTAGCTCAGTTTAAAAACATTTTATAGACTTGAATAGATGAATACAAAAAATAAATATTACAGAAATACAGGTAATAGTTTCCCCTTCTTAAGATTTCCTGCTCATTTACATGCTGGATCTTTAGAAGCTTTACTAAATCAACAGTTCTACAATTCACACGTCTGTTCTACATTGTATGCACTGGATGCTAATCTTACCTTAATGAACTTCACAAGATCGTCACTGGCATCTCTTGCAGAGAGCTTTCCTGGTCTCTTGCGGCCATGAGGTGACGGTGGCAGAATGTGGACACGAATCAAAATAGCTGATATTTCACTGTCCCATCCTGAAAAATGAAAATTTAAAAATGTATTTACTAATTATTATTCCATTTCTTGATCAATAACAATTCCCACTTCTACTGTCACAGCATTTTCCAGCATACCATTTTCTGCTTCTTTAGATTCAGCGTTTTGAACCAGATCTTGAAGTTCAGCTGTCTGTGTGAGGTCACAGCTTTGTTGAAGGATTTTTTTATTGTTCACAGTCTGCCACTTCTCCAGGAACCTTGCAGAGATGGCATCACCAAACATAAGACTTAAGTCCTGCTCAATCTGCAGACAAGATTGAAAAAGAGAAGACAGTTGGCATTGTTGATATTTTTTGAGGGATATTCAGAGTTTCAAACAAAAAGAGATAAGGATCCACATACCAATTCTGGAATGTACAAGAATCTTGGAAACACTGTGAATATGTCGGAAGACTTCCCTTGGTCATGAACCATCTTTTGGCAATAGGTGGAGGTATGCTTCATCTTCTCCTTGACAACCGCTTCATCCGACATATGCTTCATCAGTGCAATGGCCTCTAAACACAGGGTGTTTGTGTTTAGCCCGATTTCCTCCACAAAATGTTCTCAATCAACTTCTGGGCCACCTGTTACAGTATCGACATTTTACAGATCAGACAAAATCAAGCAAACGATCTGGGCCAAATTTAAGTGATATCCTCTCCAAACCCATCATATAGTCATTCTTCAATTATATATCATGAACTACAATGTCGGTCAACCTACAATTAAAATTAACATGCCTGTTTTAGTGAGTAACTGTCGGCTGCCCCTCTTTTGTCCTTCTGATGCTTCCTTTTTGACAAACTTAAGTCTCCATTCCAGATACCCAATTCTGTATTGTGAAAATACTCCTAAAGACAAAAGACATTCAGTTTTGGTGAGCAGGTTAAACATATTCTAAATCTTTTCATTTTGACATAAACCATCTCCACAGAAATATTTGCTCAATAAAGGCACAGAGGTCGATCAATATTTGGCTTTTTTATGAACATGAAGGTGGGCATTTAAAAAAAGGAATAAAGTTTAAATATACCAACCAATTTGAACATTTTTTTATTGCTTAAATTCCTGCAGAACAGAGGTGGAGGAGAAATGGCTTAAACGCCTTGAAGGACTCATCCTAGACATGCAAACACACACACACACACACACACACACACACACACACACACACACACGCACACACACATACACACACATACACACACAGACAGACTTCATTTTGTCAGATCAACTCTTAATATTACATGCAAGTGGAACCTTTGAAAGGATGAATGTTCTGTTACTGAGTTAAACAGAAAATTTGAACATGTGTAGGAGTGTTAACCAATCACGGCGCACCTGCCAGAAGCAAACCACGTGAACATCGGCATCGGCCAGTGAGAGTTTTTGTTGCGGTTACGCCTTTCGCCCACATGAACACGAAGATATCCGGGACAAATTGAAATTTTTTCAAAACGCCGGGTCTGCGTTGTCATGTGGACGCTGTAACCAAAACTTTTTCTATCCGGGTGGCGTCTCCCTGTGACAAAAAACACTGTGACGTTAGTATGTGTGACCCATGTCTACATGTACACACAGAATGGATGGAGTTAAAACCAGCGATTTTCTGACGTATAACAGCTCCACATCGAAGTTCCACTTCGTCTGTTTCTTTCTTTATGAGTCATAAAGTTTATCATTTATTTATTTATTCATTCATTCATTCATTCATTCATGTATCTCACCAAAGATGCCGACGCCAGTTCTTGGTCAGACCAGGATGCGCTGCCTGCTGGTGGGAGAACTCTTTGATGGGTGCTTTTGGTTTATTTTTGTCACGGTTTGGTGTGGCTGTGCTAGTGTGTGGCAGGGGGAGAGGCCAAACCAGTCCCCGCGCCCAGACGTCAGCTCGCTCCAGTCCCCACGCCTGGACGTCGGCCTGAGCCCGAGTCTGTTCCTGCATCCGAGCCCGTTCCTGTATCCAAGTCCGTTCCTGCATCTGAGTCGGTTCCTGCATCCGAGTCTGTGCCTGCATCCGAGTCTGTTCCTGCATTCGAGTCTGTGCCTGCATCCGAGTCTGTTCCTGCACCCGAGTCCGAGCCTGCATCTGCGTCCGAGCATGCGCCCCAGCCTGCCTCTGCGGCCGAGTCCAAGCCTGCACCCCAGCCTGTCTCTGCACCCGAGTGCGAGCCTGCGCCCCAGCCTGTCTCTACACCCAGAGCCCAGCCAGTTGCTGACCCAGGGCCAGAACTCCATTCGGTTTGGGAGCACAACTTTGACCCTCTCCGGGACCTTTTTTGGGACGTCAGGGGCCGTCCCTTGAGGGATGATACTGTCACGGTTCGGTGTGGCTGTGCTGGTGTGTGGCAGGGGGAGAGGCCAAACTTGTGGGTGGAGCCTCGACTCCACACCTGTTGCTCATCCCCACACCCGTTGCTGGTCTTCACACCTGGTCTCGATTGGGTGTGATTACCATGAGGCTTTTTAAGCTAGGTTGACACAACAGCTCTTGGCCGGTTCGTTCCTGAAGTTTTGTCCAGAAGTCTTGCATTGTTGTAGTTCTGTCCTGTCCTGCCCATGCTTTGTAAATCCGCTTACGTCTTGTTTGATTTTTGCCTGTATCCGGAGATGAGTTTTCTGATTAAAACCATGGACAAGAGCTTTGCCAACTGTGTCCTGCATTTGGGTCCATACTCCGCTCCCGGTGACAATAATACCAATACATTTTTTTTCATATGTTTGGTATGAAGTCTGATATTATTGTTTTATTGTGGCATTTCCCACTAGTATTAGATGTCATTTAATACCTTTGTATCGAATTGTATTTTATGAGCTACATAGATTTTGTTGTTTGCTGAGAATGTGCGAGCAGTGCGCAATTGCACAATTGCAATTACAATTGCACTTAAGAGGGAACATTGCTCACCAATGTCTCTAATGCATCCATCGTGGCTGCTCATACCACTATCTCTAATATATCCATCATGGCTGTCCTCGCCACTGTCTCTAATCCATCCAAAATGGTTGTCCTCACCACGGTCTCTAATCTGTCCATCATGGCTGTCCTCACCACTGTCTCTAATCCATCCTTCATGGCTGTCCTCACCATTGTCTCTAATCTGTCCATCATGGCTGCCCTCACCACTGTCTAAAATCCATCCATCATGGCTGTCCTTGCCACTGTCTCTTATCTGTTCATCATGGGTGTCCTCATCACTGTTTCTAGTCCGTCCATCATGACTGTTCTCACCGCTGTCTCTAACCCATCATCACCACTGCTTCCTCCACCCTTTGCAGCCTCCACGTCTTCTTCTTCCAGTTTTGGCTTTTCCCCTCAGGGGTCGCCACAACAAATAAACTGCCTCCTAACCCTGTCTTCTGCATCCTCTTTTCTCACACCAACTACCTTCATGTCCTCTTTCACTACATCCATAAACCTCCTCTTTGGTCTTCGTCTAGGCCTCCTGCCTGGCAGTTCAAAACTCAGCATCCTTCTACCAATATATTCATTATCTCTCCTCTGGACATGTCCAAACCATCTCAGTCTGGCCTCTCTGACTTTATCTCCAAAACCTCTAACATGTGCTGACCCTCTGATGTACTCATTCCTGATCCAATCCTTCCTGGCTACTCCCAAAGAGAACCTCAGCATCTTCATCATAGTTCATGGAGATCCCTGTTTAACCTTGTCTGTCAGCCTGTCCATCAACATAGCGAACAAGAAGGGGCTGAGAGCTGATCCCTGATGCAGTCCCACCTCCACCTTGAACTCCTCTGTCACACCTACAGCACACCTCACCTCACACTACTCTTTTCCCATAACTTCTTTGTATGGCTCATTAGCTTCTTTCCTCTGTAGTTGCCGCAACACTGCACATCTCCCTTGTTCTTAAAAATGGGCACCAGCACACTTCTCCTCCATTCCTCAGGCATCTTTTCACTATCTAAGATCCTGTTAAACAACCCAGTCAGAAACTCTACCGCCACCCCTCCTAGACAGTTCCATACTTCCACAGGTATATCATCAGGACTGACTGCCTTTCCGCTCTTCATCCTCTTCAATGCCCTCCTCACTTCGTTCTGACTAATCTTTGCTACTTCCTGGTCCACAACAGCAACCTCTTCTAGTCTTTGTTCTCTCTCATTATCCTCATTCATCAACTCTTCCTAGTACTCTTTCTATTTTCCCATCACACTACTGGCACCTATCAATAGACTTCCATACGTATCCTTAAGCACCTTAACCTGCTGCACGTCCTTCCCATCTCTGTCTCTGTCTTGCCAACCTGTATAGATCAGTCTCTCCCTCCTTACTGTCCAATCTAGCATACAAGTCATCATAAGTCCCTTGTTTGGCCTTTGCTACCTTTACTTTCACCTCATGCTGCATCTCCTTGTACTCCTGTCTACTCTCCTCAGTCCTCTCGGTGTCCCACTTCTTCTTAGCTAACCTCTTTCTCTGTATACACTCCTGTACTTCCTCATTCCATCTCCAAGTCTCCTTATCCACTTTCCTTCCAGATGACACACCAAGTACTCTCCTACCTGTCTCCCTGATCACATTAGCTGTAGTTGTCTAGTCATCTGGAAGCACCTCCTGACCACCCAGAGCCTGTGATAACTCCTTCCTAAAAGTCCTGCAACACTCCTTTTTCAGCTTCCACCATTTCGTCCTCTGCTCTGCCTTTGTCCTCTTCATCTTCCTCACCACCAGAGTCATCCAACACACCACCATCCTATGCTGTTTGGATACACTCTCCCCCACCACTACTTTGCAGTCACTCATCTCCTTCATATTACACCGTCTACAGAAGATGTAGTCTACCTGTGTGCTCCTACCTCCACTCTTATAGGTCGCCCTATGTTTCTACCTCTTCTGGAAAAAAGTATTACTAAAGCCGTTTCCATCCTTTTTGCAAAGTCAACCACCATCTGTCCTTCCGCATTCCTCTCCTGGATACCAAACCTGCCCATCACCTCCTCATCACCTGTTTCCTGCACCAACATGTACATTGAAGTCTGCACCAATGGCACTCTCTCGCTTCTAGGTATGCTCTGCATAACTTCATCAAAGTCCAACCAGAATTTCTCCTTCTCCTCCAGCTCATATCCTACCTATAGAGCATACCCACTAACAACACTGAACATCACACCTTCATTTTCTAGTTTCAGACTCATCACTCTATCTTACACTCTTTTTACCTCCAGACATGCCTAACAAACACCTCTTTCAAGATAACTCCTACTCTATTTCTCTTCCTATCTACTGTGCACCACTCGAACCCTGCTCCTAAACTTCTAACCTTGCTACCCTTCCACCTGCTCTCCTGGATATATGGTATATCTACCTTCCTCTTCTGCATCATGTCAACCAACTCTCTACCTTTTCCTGTCATTGTTCCAACATTCAAGGTCCCTACTCTCAGTCCTATACTTAAGCAGATTACATTGGTGTGTTGTTACATAACGGCCACAGGATGGTATATGGCAAAACCTGGAAAACAGTGGCCCTTAGTTGAGGGGTTAACATTGCCAAATAATTGACATAGGTATAATGTTCTGTACATGCTAGGCATATAGAATTAAAAAAAAGAAAATTCAGATTATGGGAGGGTTTGTAAATCTGTAAAATACTGTATAAAAGAACATCACTGCTTTAAAAATCTGCTTGTGTCCCCACATAGCATAAATTTAATTTTTTCTAATTTAAAAAAAAAACAATGTCTTTCTACCAAACAGATATGGGGGGGGTGTTCGGGTGATTTCCAATTAGTAAAATTCTATGCCTAGGCAGTAGAGTGGTAAAAGCCACAGCATTTGCCTGAATGTTGCTAAGTGTATGGGCGAAACACCAAATATAGCTGTAATTGGGCATGGTTCCAGAGTGACTCCTACAATTTCTGAGAGGATTTTAAAGACGGAATTCCAGTAATGATCACGTTTCGGACAAGATATGAACATATGGGTCAAGTGGCAGGGTGTACCTCTGCATTTAACACAGATGTCTTCAGTGTCAGGATATATTTTAGATTGCCTTGAACTTGACAGATGTAATCTATGAACAATTTTAAATTACATCAAGCTCAAACTAGCACATGATGAAGAGTTATGTATTGTGTTGATGGCTCTCTCCCAGAAGTCTTCCTTGAATTCCACACCCAACTCCTGCTCCCAGGCGATAGCTGATTTAGAGCACTGCTCTGGATTAAATGGTAGAAGACCAAGTGTCTTCTGTGTTTGGTCGGAAATTAAAGAGGGTCTCCCATGGCTGCTTAGAGGGTTGGGTGGGGAAGCCATGAAACGTTTTGAAAGCAGTTTCTACATTGTAAATATCTGAATAAGTGTGTCTTAGGAAATTTATGTGAAGCAAATAGTTCTGTAAAACTACCAAAGAGTCCACCTATATATGTCATTAAAAGTCAGTATACCGTTTCTCTCCCACAACTGGAATGCAACGTCTTGAAAAGGGGGTGCAAAGAGATGATTATAGGTTATTGGCGTAAGTGTTGAGGGAGAGAAAAACTTAATATGACGCCTGAATTGGTATCAGATTTTCAGAGTTACAGACAATTTAGTTGTCTGTGTAACGAGAAGGAGATGTCAGAAGTGATGAGACTAGGAGAGAGGAAGACACACACGACCTCAACTCAAGTTGGCACCACAGGGGTTGGGGGTTATGTACCTAAAACAGTAATTTACTAATATTTGCTGCCCAGTAATAATACATAAAATTTGGCAGAGACAGTCCTCCACTAAGTGAACACTGCTGTAGGAGGGACTTCCTGATCCTATGGGGCTTTCCCCTCCATATAAAAGAAATTATGGCTTGATCGATGGATTTAAAGTATGATTTTGGCAAAAACAGAGGAATGCACTGAAAAAGATATAGGAATTTTGTTGGAATGTTCATCTTAACTGCATTAATTTTACCAAGCATTGACAGGGGAATATTACACCATTTCTGAAAGGCAGACCTTATATAACTGAGTAGAGTCATATAAGGGGTAAAATTGGCATCTAATAAAACAGACAATGTACAAGTAAGAGTTACTCCCAAGTATTTGATGCTATATGTATTCAGTTGGAATGGTAGATCACACTGAGAGAGCAGAACAGCTTTTGAGTTAATAGGGAGACATTCACTCTTTTGTAGATTAAGTTTGTACCCGGAAAAGGAACCAAAGTTTTGTAATAATGACAGAATGCTAGGTAATTGAGAAAGAGGGTCAGACATGTACAAAAGCAAATCGTCTGCATACAATGCAAGTCTGTGTTTAAAACCCCTGCGAGTTATCCCCAAAAATGAGGGTGAATTACTAATAGCTATAGCAAGGGGTTCTATAGCAATGGCAAAAAGCAAGAGAGAGTGGGCAACCCTGAAGAGTGTCACGAGATAAACTCAAATATTCAGACTTAATATTGTTGGTGTTGACAGAGGCGAGGGGTGAAGTGTATAGGAGGCGTATTCAAGATATTAATATGTTCCCAAAGCCAAAAATTTTCAGAACAGTGAAAAGGTAGTCCCACTCAACTCTGTCAAAAGCCTTTTCAGCATCCAAGGAGAGGGTTTCAGTCGTGTCTTTGGAGTAGATAGTATTCAACAGTGTTCTGATATTGAAAAAAGAATGTATGCCTTTTATGAAACCAGTCTGCTCTTGAGATATGATATACGGAAGAACCTTTTCGATGCCTGTAGCTAGCAGCTTAGCTAAAATCTTAATATCGGTATTGAGAAGACTGATAAGCCTATAAGAGCTACAAAGATCAGGGTCTTTCCCTTCTTTTAACATAAGAGATCTTGAAGCTTGTCTTAGTCTTAGTGTGTGGGGGAGTCTTAGTGTGTGGGGGAGTGAACCTTGCTTCATTGATTCCTCAAATACAGAAAGAAGCAATGGAGCTAAATAAATATAAAATTTCTTATAAAATTCAAGGGGAAAACCATCTGGACCAGGGGTTTTACCTGATTGCATAGACATGACAGAGCATACAACCTCATCCAATTTTATAGGTGCTTCAAGTTGGACTAGGGTCTATATTGGGGATATCCAAGTTATTAAGAAATTGCATCAAATTATCAGAGTTGGGTGGGAATTCAGAGGAATAAAGAGAAGAGTAGTATGATTTAAAAATATTGTTTATCTCAACAGGATCAGTTGTTAATGTACTGGATTGACTTTTTATCTGTACAATAGTGCGCCCTGCTGCATGACACTTTAGTTGATGAGCTAGAAGACGACTGGCTTTGTCACCATATTCATAGTAAGAACCACGAGATTTTAGCAGTAACCTTTCTGCTGCCCCTGTTGACAGGATGTCAACCTTTGTCTGAAGGTTAAGGCGTTGTTTATAAAGCTCAGGCGATGGGTTCAGTGCATACTGATGATCGATATTGAGAATGGCATTGGAAAGGTCTAGCTGTTTAGTTTTCTAATTTTATTTTGGTAAGAAACATATGATATAATGACTCTTCTGAGGTAAGCTTTGAGGGTGTCCCATAGTATAGAGTAAGATATGTCAGGAGTTTTATTTATTTTGAGAAAAGTATCAATGGATGAAGAAACTAGTTCACAGAAAGAGGGGTCGGATAAAAGTAAGGAGCTGAGTCTCCATGGAGGTTGGTCTGCACAATGGGAATTCAAATTAATATCAAGGAACAAGTGTGCATGATCAGAAATTACAATAGGCAGGTAATATGTGTTTTGAAACTTTTGGGAGTAGAGAGCCATCAACAAAGAAGTAGTCTATACGAGAAAATGTGTGATGAACGTGGGAAAAAAAGGAATATTCCCTTGCTTGAGGGTTGTTACATCTCCAAGGATCAATATATTTATGCTGCAACATGAATTCACAAAACGTCATGGACATAGCTGAGGGAACTATGGTTCGAGAGCTGGATCGGTCCAGCACAGGGTTGACAACACAGTTCAGGTCTCCACCAACTATTAATAAATGAGTGTCCAAGTTCAGAATCTGCATTAAAAGACTTTGCAAATTCCATATTATCATAATTAGGAGCATGTATAAATAATATGGTTTATAGAGCACACCATGATTAAATATCTCCCATTCTTATCAGCTGTAACCTTAATATGAGAATTATTTTAGTTGATTAAGATGGCAACTCCTCTGGCCCTGGAATCAAAATTAGAATGAAAATAAAGGTGAGCCCAAGAAGTTTTTACTCTTAAGTTGGTCCTTAACATGCAGGTGAGTCTCCTGAAGAAAAACTACATCTACCTTCAATTGTTTCAAGTGAGAGAACACTAGCTCGCTTTACAGGACTATTCATTCCTTTCACATTCCAGCTCAGGAATCTCAAGGATAAATCATCTTTAACATAATCACGCATACCAGACATCAAGAAGAGTAAAGAAGAACCATTGTAATGATAAACAGAAATACAGCATGCAGTATATACTTACATTAAAAAGCACCAAAAGGGCCACAGCTAACCGTGATAATCTTTAAGCAACCACAATGTAATCAGATAACTTAAACATTAACCAATTTAAATCAAAACCGATAAATAGGAAAATAAACATTAAAAAAGAAAAACAAAATCTAACATTCACACAAATATTCACCCCTCCCTCCCCTCTCCCAGTCCCTAAATCTCCCTCCCCAATCGGGGGAAATTGCGGGAAAAGTCATCTTCTTAGCTCTGGTGCAAGAAACAAAAAACAATCTCATCTGTGATGAGAGGCTCCCAGATGAAAATTACACATAATCCAGCGTTTTTAACTAAGTCTTCTTATAAAAAAAACATACTCGCCATAGGTCAGCAATGCATTAGCCAAACATAAAACTTAGACAACAGCGCTCAGTCACCTCTGTAACCCTTATTCTCATTAAACAAAGTCGTTGGCAGCCAGCAAAATGTAGAAAATGTATTAAAAAAAACACCACAAATGACCAAACCAAGGATCACACACCCTGGTTAAGTGAATAGCAAAAATTTTAGTCCCATAGAAAATCAAAAGCATGTGGAGGTCGTTTAGTTCTAGAAACTAGTTTGCAAATGGACCTGTGAAAGGGCTTGTTGCTGAAGAGTACTAACGTTCCAGCACCATAGGCTGAACACCGTCAATGGTAAAAAGCATAAGTAGACTTCACATAAAACGAGATGATCTCTCTCATATTTAGAAGGACCAAGTCTTACTTCATCATGAAGGAAATTTACTGTGATACCAGCTCTGCGCATCCATAGGCGAATTGAAGAAGAGTTTGTCATTACCATGGTCGATGCAGAGTTTTGTAGGAAAACGCAGGGAGAAGCGCACACCCTTCTCCTTCAGACACCGCCTCACATTTTTGAAAGCAGCCCTCTTGGCTGGCATTGAAGTCCGGGAAAATGTAAACATTTCACCTGTCATGAATGAGCCGGTGGAGATCCCCCAGCGCCAGGCTCGTTCCTTGATAAAAACGATAAAAACCCTCGACTTTAGCCTTCAGCGTTGGGGTTCCGTGGTTTAGGGCCAAGCAAGGTCCAGAAGCGGTGGCGACCGGAACACATCTGTCCCAAGAACATCCACGAAAAAGTTGGACATATATGCCACTGGATCAGCTCCCTCTGCCCCCTCAGGTATGCCAATGATTTGAAGATTACAGCGGCGGGAGCCAGCTTTGAAATCTTCCATTTTATCGACAAGTTGTTTGTTGGCCGTAGAAAAATGTTCAATCTCTTTTTCTAGCAACACGACCCAGTCACTGTATGAGGACAGGTGTTGCTCCAGATCAACGATACGATGATCTTGAGAGTCAATCTTTGCTGTAAATTCTTCAATCATGACAGCAATGGGTGCAAAAGCAGTGTCAATCACTAGTTTCAGTTGTTCGGTAATGGCAGAGGTTAGGTCAGACATCAAAACAGAGTGCAGATTGTCCAAATCCGCAGGTAGTTTGACAGAGGCGGTGTCCTTAGCACCAGCAGAAGTGCTAGCATGGTCTGCATTCTTATTCATAGCAGGCAAAGTTGTAGTGATAAGTCGTTGCCGATGTTGCTTCTCCATTTAAATAACAACAAAAAAGCTATGCATGTTCGAAAATAACAATATGAGTTTGCAACAGCATGGATGAAAAGAGTAAAAAATAAAAATTGTTTGCAACACCTGGGAGCTCTCTACACCTGTGTCCTGCAGTGTCACATGCTCACCTCCCTCAACAAACTCCTCTTTCAAGATAACTCCTACTCTATTTCTCTTCCTATCTACTGTGCACCACTCGAACCCTGCTCCTAAACTTCTAACCTTGCTACCCTTCCACCTGCTCTCCTGGATATACAGTATATCTACCTTCCTCCTCTGCATAATTTCAACCAACTTTCTACCTTTTCCTGTCATTGTTTCAACATTCACCGTCCATACTCTCAGTCCCATACTCTTGGCGTTTTTCTTCTCTCTCTTCATACGAACACACTTTCCTCCTCTCCCACTTCGACCAACAGTAGTCCAATTTCCACCGGCAAATTGGACTTTCCAATTTCCACTGTAGGTGAACAGCACCGATGGTGTCGTTGTTAACCCGAGCCTCAACCGATCCGGTATGAAAGTCATAGGTTTAATTTGCATGTTTGATTTGGAAAAAGTTTTACGTCGGATGACCTTCCTGGCACAACCCTCTGTATTTATCCGGGCTTTGGACCAGCACAATAAGACACTTGTGCCCTCTTGTTGCTAAATTCACCCTGTCGAATCCATTTCTTCTCCATCACATCCACTGTTGCTCTGGACTGGTGACTCCAAGTCTTTAGAGTCCTTTGATAGTTCAGCTCCCATGGCCTCACTCTTTCTTCTTCACTTCTCTCATTTATGCACAGATCTTGTGTTTTATTTTTCCTAATCTTCATTCCTCTGCTCTATTAGTCATGAAACGTATCAAGCAAGGATGAAGTCTTGATTGCCCATGACACTATCCCACACTCCTGGCTCGCTGATAACTGCTCATACTTGGAGATTTGGGAAACATCTGCTTTTTAATAATCATCACTGAGCACTGTTAATGTCTTCCATAAATGTTGTTATGATGTGTCAAGTGCTGAGGAAACGTGAGATCAAGTCAACGGCATCATCAGCCACAGTTTTCCAGGTTTCCCTCAAAGACAAAGAGTTGATGGCTTTAATGTAGTGGGTCAGTCCTGTTCCTGCCTCCTGAATGTGTGTCACTCTGCCCTCAATAAACATTCATCCCACCACCCTGCTGGTGGTCTCTCCACTCAGGACTCCACAATGCCCCTGTGGTTGTCAAGCATTCAAGCTCCACAAAGACTAATCCTGGCAAAGGTCATTTATTTATGATTTCCTGTATTTCTGCGCTCTACCCCCTCAATATGTAAATATTCCCATTTAGCCAAGGGGGTCAGCAACAGAGCATCGTTACTCTTCTGAAGAGCTAAGACTAGCAGCAACTGTGGGGTCTGAACACACAAACTGTCTCGACTCTCTTCAGTGTGTGTAATAACATGGACATCATGTCCATGTTATTAATGAATTTGGGCTCTTGATGTTTCTGGCTCTTCCTCATCTCCCGGTACAGCTCCTCCCTGGCTCATGAAAGGTGTGCTAAAGACTACTTAGGAGACTAAAGTTATCAGATTGTGTCCACAGACTTTTCTCCCTCAGTTTGGCGTGCTTCTCACCTTTGCAGTAAAAGGCTTGTCCATGACTCACCCATGGCAGAACGAGGAGTCCATGAATTATTGAGCCAGTGGTGGGGGCCTCATAAATTATATAACCTGGTGTCACCGTGCGGAGCAGGCCAGCTCAGAGGCTGCATCTCATCTCAACCAATGGTTTCAGTCCCACCTTTCCCACTGTGTGGATCTGATGACAACAACATGAACAAACAGTTGGGCATGGTTCTCACTGGCTCCTGAAGGAATATCACTGACTGTCAAACCAGGAGTGATGAAGAGTGTCGTCAATTCAGAGTAGCGCCTCAACATGAAACATCACACACACAGCTGGTTTACTCACTAACATGGAAAATGTACAAACTTAATATTATCTATCCCTTCCTAAAATAATTGTTCTTCTTTATGGATGTACAGGGTTCATGAAGTCACCCATCATGCTGTTGTTGTTGTTATTTTTGTTGTTGGCATTGACACAGTCACTTCGAGTGCTGCTCCACAGAGAGCTGCCTCTACCCTCAGATAGATGCTAAATGTTGGAGATATATTGGTTATAGTTCTATTCAGTTTTGTAAACACAAACACATTAACTATATTAATCCCACATGAACTCAGGTGTGTCTGTGTGTCTTTGCATTGTGTTGTGACTGTGGAGATGAGTGACACACAATACCATATTATGATTGAAACAGGCATCATTTGCTTTTTTTTTAAAAAGCAAATGATGCCTTTAAGTTTAATTATTTTTTCACATGGTGATCTAAGTGATTTATATTAACACGAGTCTTTCTTGTTGGTCTGAAAGGATATGTGATTTCATCAAAAGAACCTGTGATGTCATCAAAAGCTTTAACACTCTACCATTTAAATCATTGTGTTGATGAACGACTGATTCAGACCCAGACTTAATGTTCATGAGAACCCGTCTGTTCTATTGAACCCATGCTGGATGAGACCACAGACGTCTCTCTCGAATGACGACACTCTTGAGTCATGTTTTCTGCCCTTCACAAACCTCATGCTGCTGTCCTCCAGTCAAACAACAATATTTCTCACATTTGACCATGACACATACCAGCATTATCTGACACCATGATGCCTTTGGTGATATCACTTCTCTGCCTTTCCAATAAAATCAATAAAAAAATGAATAAAATCTTTATTCATATTTTAACAATTGACTATATAAATGTTTTAACTGGTGTATAAAGGTGAAGGGCACAAAAACATATCCCAGTATTATGTTGGGTGTGATTGTAAGAATGCAAGTCCTTGGAACTGAAAAATGCAGATCTCTGTCTCTGAAGTGAAGAACAGAATTTTTTCAGCAAACAGTCACATCTAAATCAGGCACTCAGCACGTAACCAGCACCTTATCAAATGAAGATCAGGTTTCCAGATGAGGCCCACCATCAGTGATGCTTGTACAAACATCAAATATAGTCAATCAATATCCAAAAGCTGTTGAGTCGATCCACTGGACGTTTAAGAAAGTTCCTGAAGACGTTTCATCTCTCATCCAAGAGACTTCTTCAGTCCTTCTCTTGGATGAGAGATGAAACGTCTTCAAGAACTTTCTTAAACATCCAGTGGATCGACTCAACAGCTTTTGGGTAACCATGACCTCGATGACTGAGAACCTACACAGACAATCAATCAATATGCTCCCCCTAATTTTATTTATTTTTTTACTTATTTTCTTTCATATACTGTTATAATCCCCGAAGGGAAATTAGTAGCACACTCTAGTAATCCGTTAGTCAATCGCATGCATATATATTAGTGTGTGTGTAGGCCCTGAAGACACACAGACACAAGGGGCCTGTAGGTACACAGTGGGAGGTAGAGTGGCAGGCAGCTCCTTCTTGGTGCGCCCTAATGAGCAACATGTAAGGGGGGGGCGCCTTGCTCAAAGGTGCCTCAGGAGTGCTCGGGAGGTGAGCTGACACTTCCCACTGTCAGCTCACACTCCGAGGTGGCCGGGCGGGAGCGGGAATCGAACCGCCAGCTTCGTGATCATACAGTAGGACAACCCACTTTACCAGTGAGCCACTGCTGCCCCATTGTATTGAGATCAGGCCATTTGGATGCATCTGGAGTAAGGATCAGGTTGAACTGTGACCCCAAGCTTCCCTGATATGAGTCCAGCCTGTGTTTCATGTCATTACCTTTCTGTATTGTACCAGCCTTGAACAAGAGATTTGATCTCTAGGGACTTCCTTGTAAAATAAGTCTAAAAATAAAAATAAATACATATTGCTGAACTCATAATGTCCTGTCCCTCTTTCACTTTAAAACCTTTTTAGACATGGTATCTCCCTGAAAGGTTTGTCTCCTGTTTCCAGATGGGTGTTGGGTGGGTGCATCACTTGGGAATCTTTTTTCTCTTTTTCCTTGGCAGGGATGACGACCAGCCACATGTTTGTGTTACTTTTATTTATTTTTAGAGTGTTGGTACAGCAGCTGACAGAGTGACCGTTGGTTTTTCCTCACTGAAGATGATCGCTGGCGGATGATGGGCTAGTTCTGTGCTGAAACACAGTTAGGATAGTGATACAACAGCAGCATCTGTCTGCACTTTGTTCTGCATGCTGTGTCTACATCAGGAAGTACCTCAGCCTCAGATCCTGTAGCTGCTTTTCTGTTTCCATACCAACCTCAAGGGTTTTTCATGCCAGCGCATGCTCAGTTTGGCTTTCTTCCCCATAACAATAGCCAATGAAAGAGCTCTCTCTCTCTCTCTTTCTCTCTCTCTCTCTCTTGCTCACTCTCTCTCTGTCTCTCTCTCACACACACATACAAACACACACATAGACACGCTACTCCGGCTTGCAGAAGGAGAGGGACATAGAGGAGAGACTGCCTACTACGCCGTGGAGCATAAAACATCCAACCAACCATCAGACACAATATCATTACAAAGGTGAGAACACCAACTTGCTGATGCAAGTGTGCGTGTGTGTGTGTGACTTTTATTCTCCAATGGAAATGAGTTGTAACATCAGCATGTTTGTCTGTCTTGAGGAGAGAGCTAGAATGGATGGTCACTGGTGGAGGAACGAGAGCCAAAGAGGAAGCATGTGCTCAGCGTTGTGACTGGCAGGACATTAATTTTATTTGTATATCTATTTGTGTCATTTATTTAATTTTTAAAATTTTGTATAAGGATCTCGTTATTCTCAAACTGCTGCTGATCTATTCATGGATCTCGCCACTCTATGGTGTCGTTAACCATTGCTTAATAATATATGTAGCCTTGTGCGGAGGCTAGCTGGAGAATGGCAGCAGGTGTAATGTGAACTCTCTGAATACTTCAGCTCCATCTTTCTTGTCTCTCAGACCCATTTTCCCAAATCAAGCATTCTAAAACTGCTTTGTTTGCTTGACCCACAAATGGCCAAGGTTAAAATGCCTCTGAGAAGAAAAAGGCGTGTGAGGGGCTTCTCTTGTACGACTGGCTGACCGTAGAACAGCATGTCTATGCTGCCTTCAGTCTTCCTGTGGTGTTGTGAGAGCTCAGTCCCACCGGGGGCCACATCTTCAGTCTAATCCGGTGCTCTCCCTCCATTTCAATGCTCCGTCACACATTTTCAGCGCCAGCCTTCAACAAAATTAATACTTGTGGCTGGTTTATTGATGTGTCTTCGTCTGCTTCTGACCACATCTTTTTTGTGTGTCTGTGTTTTTGTGTGAGTCACTGGCTTTTCAGTGGAGTGAATATTAACCGGGCCTCGTTTGTGAATCATGGGTGCAGCTAGGGGGGCTGAAATCATCATATACTAATTATTCTGGATGTAACTGACACCACTTTACTTTAAATGGCACCATGTGTGAACTCGGTGGAAATGTTTGATTTGCAAGGTACTTTAAAGTGTTGTAATTGCTTTGTCTTTTTGTGTAATTTTTACACCAACACCATTTGTAGATAGCTAACAGGAGATGCAATTACAGCATGATACAAATTAAATTAGATTAGTGCAATGCAATCCGTCAAATGCTGCAATGAAACCAGTGGTTAGCTCTAATATTTTATCCCTTTGAATCAATCAAGTCTTATGTCACTGTAGAGCTGTAAAAGATTCCCTATGAATCCAGATTTTTTTCCTGTTGTTGATCAGAATAAAATCACAGCTCCTTTTCTCTTTTTACTAGGTAGAGTTCCTGGTAATCTGTGCGGTGTTTGTTTCCATCGCATCTTAAAGTTTTACTACAACACAAATAAAACCATGTGATCTTCACAGAAAAGACGTCAGGCGTTAGTAGCAAAGACACCCAAGGACGCCTTCAAAAAAGGAGACAGATTTTACAAATTGTTGAGGAAACTGAGAGTGAGGTGGATTAGATTCGTTAATGCCATCAACCACAAAGGAGATGACAACAATTAAACATATGAAAGAATCTTTGTGTTGTAGATATGGAAGTCCTGAGTATTGTGCGTCCCGCCGCTTCTTGAAGCACAAAACAGCAACGGGCTGATGGAAAATGATCTTTCCAAGCCCCAACAGCAAACCAGTCCCAGATCATCACATTTCTTCCTCCATGTTTGACAGTTAATGTCACACTGAAAAACTATCCTTTCACCCACTTGATGAACCAAATAGTTCATTAGACCACAACACCTTCTTCCAGTCTTCAGTAGTCCACTGGCGGTGAACTCAAAGTCTTCGCTTCACAGGTGAAGTTGAAACTTGCTCACTACAGCCACTGAGCTGTGCGTTAAGCTGGTGTCCTGTGACTCTCCTATCACCAAGCTGTTGACTCTCAGAAACTGGTGTTCTGATTCTGGTATGGCTTTGAGTCTGCTAGACCTCTTCCTGGCAGGCCCGCCCCCCAATTCCTCGTGATAGTGATGGACACTAGACTCACTGACACTTTGACGTTTTTGGCCATTTTTGTATAAACCTGAAATGTACATTATTTTTCAGTTTATTTTAAAAAAAAATCTTTTTAACCTTTGTACTATTTCAAGCAGTTCAATTGGCTTGAAGTGATTGAACTTCAGTACAAAACTGGAAAAATTGGGGTGTTCTAAAACTTTTCTTCTTCTTCTCCTTTCGGCTTTTCCCCTTCAGGGGTCGCTATAGCGAATCAGTTGCCTCCATCTAACCCTGTCTTCTGCATCCTCTTCTCTCACACCAACTACCTTCATGTCCTCTTTCACTACATCCATAAACCTCCTCTTTGGTCTTCCTCTAGATCTCATGCCTGGCAGTTCCTATCCATCCTGATCCTATCCATCATGGTCACTCCCAAATAGAACCTCAGCATCTTCATCTCTGCTACCTCCAGCTCTGTCTCCTGTCTTTTCCTCAGTGACACTGTCTCTAGACCAGTGTTTTTCAACCTTTTTTGAGCCAAGGCACATTTCTTTCATTGAAAAAATCCCGCGGCACACCACCAGCTGAAAATATGAAAAAAAAGCTGACAATTTAAGCTTTTTTTTAATAAGCCTTACATTATAACATCTTGAATAGAAATCAAATACACACAAAGAAAAAAGTATTGTATAATCTTTCATATTTATACTCATTCAGTGTGAAACCTGGGCTTGTTTGGATGAACACAGAGCTGATATCCTGGCAGGAATCAATGAAAGACACACACGAAGCTCTTCCTCCACAGCGCTCAGTCTTTCTCTGATTTTAGTTTTTACAGCAGTCAGGCTTGAAAAGCCCACCCCACACAGGTATATTGTGGAAAAAAGGAGCAATATCAGAATAGCTTTGTTGAGCATGTCCACTCATATCAGTAGACTCACCATGTTGCAACACAAATTTATTACCGATACGGATCTTGTCCAAAACCACAATTTCGATGTCTGCAGACATCTCATCAATACGTCTGGAAACTGTGTTATCTGAGAGGGACTTTTTTGATTTCGCCACAAGTTCAGCGACGTGCTAGCTACTAGCTAGCTTTAAGGGCTTTCTTGTTTACCTTTGTGGTGTTTCTCATGACAGTTGCTTGTTTCTCCGTGTGTTCACGCAGGCGAATAAAATACTCCACATTTTTGTTTTGAAGTGAAGGGTGTTTCGTTTGGAGATGGCATTAAAGCTAACTTGGGACCACAGCACTGTTGGAGAGCTTTTCACCACACACCAAGCACAACGGAGTCGGTGCTGTTGCATCTACGGTAAACGTAAATCCGAATGAAAGATAGCTTTTGTTGTATTGCCTCCTGCGAGAAACTTTGCTGGATGTCTTTACTTTCTTTTGACCTCCACTCATACTAGGGCCTTCATCTGGGTCTGGGTTTTGTTCAGAGTCAGTATTCTTACTCTTCAAAAACTTATCTATCACTTTCACCGTCGTCCTGCTATCCACCTGTCGCTGCATCCATGCGTCACTAATTCGATTGTCTCCAAGCGCAAGGCAATTAGCTACCTGCTGCTGCTGCCGCCGCCTACTGGTGTGGAGGAGTACTACATGATTACTCTGCCAGGCGCGAAACTGCACATGCACACAAATTGGATAATTTTTCACGGCACACCTGACAATATCTCGCAGCACACTAGTGTGCCGCGGCACAGTGGTTGAAAAACACTGCTCTAGACCAAACAACATTGTTGGTCTCACCACACTTTTGTACACCTTTCCCTTTAATCTAGTTGAAACTCTTCTATCACACATCACAACTGACACTTTCCTCCACCCGTTCTATCCTGCCTGAACACTCTTCTTCACCTCTTTTCCACACTATCCATTGCTGTGAACTGTACTTAAACTAAGTACTTAAAATCCTCCACCTTCTTGATTTCGTCTCCCTGTAACCTCACTCTTCCACTTGAGTCCATCTCATTCAAACACATGTACTCTGTCTTACTACGGCTAACCTTCATTCCTCTCCTTTCCAGGACAAACCTCCACCTCTCTAGCTTCTCCTCCATCTGTTCCTTGCTCTCAATACAAATCACAATGTCATCTGCAAACATCATAGTCTATGGAGATTCCTGTCTAACTTCATGTGTCAGCCTGTCCATCACAACAGCGAACAAGAGGGGGCTCAGAGCTGATCCCTGATGCAGTCCCACCTCCACCTTGAACTCCTCGGTCACACATACAGCACACCTCACCACTGTCTTACAGTCCTCATACATGTCTTGCACTGCTCAAACTTACTTCTCTGCCACTCCAGACTTCCTCATACAATACCACAGTTTTCTCCAGATCTACAAAAACACAATGCAGCACCCTCTGGCCTTCTCTGTATTTATAGAATATAAATATATATATAAATGTAGTATATATAGAAGAAGAAAGTCTACACGTGAGCTAAGGGATGACACAGACAATACAGCAAAAACAATACAAACACTACAGACACTATACCCATACTTAACCAGGCCTGTTTATTTTATATTCCTATGCCTATGTTACACACTTCAATGAAGTAATGAAGAGGTGTGGTTGGATTTTGGTTTTACTGGACAGTTATCTGCAACACAATTTGTGCGCACACACCATGAGACACGTTCTGTCCCGCCATCTCACTCAATACGACTGCCGCATACTGACTTCCTCATTGACTGACTCTGAGTGACTAACTGGACATCACTAAAGAATACATAAACATAAATAACATCACTAATTTAGTTTATAGAACACAATACAGTTGATCAAATAGTATTATTAATCTATTATGGTATATCACCATCACAGTGAGTTTTCATACTATATTAATAACATTAGACACACACACACAGTTCTGCTTAGGGCCGACTGCAGTCTACCTCACTGTTAGCATTAGCGGGCTAACCCGCTAGAACGAAGCCGAACATGAATGACTGCAGTACACTAAAACATTTTGTGGGCACAGATGGCCATCATTCCCACTTTCATATCATATGCCCCTCTCCCGCAGTATACTGTTGTATTTATCACACACACACAATTTAGATAAACCCACTTATATCTCACCTGCAACACAATTTGTGCGCACACACCATGAGACACGTTCTGTCCAGCCATCTCACTCAATACGACTGCCGCGTACTGACTTCCTCATTGGCTGACTGGCGGTAACCTGCTACTCACTGGGGGTATTGCCCTGTTGTGGCTCAACGGTGCTATAGTGTTGTGTTCTTGGCAGGGAAGACTTAAGAAATACTATTTGACTAAATATAATGACCCAGAACAAATAACTAGAAAATAAACACACAAAAAAATAGGGGTGGCTTTGCCTTATCTTACACCTATTTATGATTTTCTATTTATATATTCTTGATGGGTTATTTATTACTCTTTCTATTTGGTGTTGTACTACTTTCTATGTGCTGGTGCTTTCTGTGTGCTTTTTCTGTGTTTTGTGTACTTACTGTGTTGTGTACGACGGAGAAATTAATTTCCCTGACGGAACCTCCTTAAGGGATAAATACAGTTATACTCTACTCTAGTCCACTCTATTTCTCAATCAACATCCTCAAAGCAAATACTGTATCTGTAGTACTCTTTTTTTGCATGATACCACACTGCTCCTCACACATGCTCACTTCTGCTCTTAGTCAAGCTTCAACTACTCTTTCCCATAACTTCATAGTATGGCTCATCAGCTTTATTCCTCTGTAGTTGCCACAACTCTGCGCATCTCCCTTATTATTAAAAATGGACACCAGCACACTACTCCTCAATTCCTCAGGCATCTTTTCACTATCTAAGATCTTGTTGAACAACCCAGTCAGAAACTTTATTGCCACCTCTCGTAGACACTTCCATACCTCCACAGGTATATCATCAGGACCGAGTGCCTTTCCACTCTTCATCCTCTTCAAAGCCCTGCTCACTTCATTCTGACTAATCTTTGCTACTTCCTGGTCCACAACAGCCACCTCTTGTAGTCTTCTCTCATTTTCCTCATTCAAAGTACTCTTTCCATCTTCCAATCACACTACTAGCACCTCTCAGTAGACTTCAATCCCTATCCTTAATCACCCTAACCTGCTGCACGTCATTACCATTTCTGTCTCTGTCTTGCCAACCTGTACACATTAGTCTCCCCCTCCTTACTGTCCAACCTAGCATACAAGTAATCATAAGCCTCTTGTTTGGCCTTTGCTACCTCTACTTTCACCTTACACGTCCTTGTACACCTGTCTACTCTCCTCAGTCTTCTCAGTGTCCCACTTCTTCTTAGCTAACCTCTTTTTTGGTATACACTCCTGTACCTCCTGATTCCACCACCAAATCTCCTTTTCTACTTTCCTTCCAGATGACACACCAAGTACTCTCCTACCTGTCTCCCTTATCACATTAGCTGTAGTTGTCCAGTCATCTGGAAGCACCTCTTGACCACCCAGAGCCTGTCTTAAATCCTTCCTGAATGTCATGCAACACTCTTCCTTTTTCTGCTTCCATCATTTCGTCTTCTGCTCTGCCTTTGCCCTCTTCATCTTCCTCATCACCAGTGTCACCCTGCACACCACCGTCCTCTGCTGTTTGGCTACACTCTCGCCTACCACTACTTTGCAGTCACTGATCTCCTTTAGATTACACCATCTACACAAGATGTAGCCTACTTGTGTGCCCCTACCTCCACTGTTATAGGCCACCCTATGTTCCTGCCTCTTCTGGATGAAAGTATTCACTATATACATATATAGGGTGTTCTAAAACGTTTGACCAGTAGTATATGCAAATAAATTGAACATTAATGGCTGCAAAGTAGTTTGTTCAGTCTGAGCCAAAACTGAAAAAAAAATTTTAATGACATGAAGAGATAATTTCCAATGGTGTGATAAATCAACAGATTTTGCAGGTTCTAAAAAGCTCAAGTGAATGCACCTTGACAGCACCAGCATTGTAATATCATCTGTTTAAGGGTTTGCTCTTATCAGGGTTTGCTCTAATCAGACCGTTAGAATGCTGAGATCATAGCATAGGTAGAGCAAGTCAAGCCGTTAAGTATGTATGGTTCTGTGGAGAACGGAGACTGGAGTTGGAGACTGGAGAATAGAGTTGGAGACTGGAGAATGGAGAACTCATGACAAGTATTTGAACCTTTTTGTGTTTACCTGATCAACCCAGAAGTCGTTCTGGTTACTATCCAGTCTCTGATTTTGTCTGTCTGTGCCAGGCAGCTGGTGTACAGCAGTCAAACCAGGTCATCTCTCTAAGGAAATGGCCTTACCCAGACAGAACAGCCAGACATCCCTTCACCACCTCTGCATTAAGTGTTGCTTCATTTGGTTTGTCCTTCTTGAGTTGTAAAGGGAGAGTTCATGGGTCAGTTGGCCAGTGCCTCATTACTCTACCAGATTTTAACTAGTTTTGTGAACTCATAAATACAACCAGCCATCAATCAAGCATACCATCAGGAGTAAATCATCTTTTTTTGGTGGACAAAAATCACTTCCTGGAGCTTCAAATGTATGTTTTTTTTAGGATTACTTTCTACTTACTTTGGCACCCGAATTCCCACTGATGCAAGAACGATCACATAGGAGATGAAATAAGTGAACTAAAGGACAGACAGAGAGAAAAGACAGGAGGAACTGATTTATAGAGTGATTGATGGCAGTCAGAGAGACAAAGAGAAAGGTTCTCCTCCACCCTGGGGGATGTTGGAAAATAAATTGACTTGATACAGACGGGTTTGCGTGTGGGAGGAGAAGTGTGCGAGGGTTGACTGCCTTTGTTGCCCTCAGTCAGTCTGGCCAAAGGGCTTCCTGTGGTTAGTAATTGAGATTTTCTATCTACCATTCATATAAAGCTACAGTTCAGTATGTTCCTGCAGCAGCCTCTGTAATTAAGCAACACGTGTGTGTGTGTTCAGTCCAAATATACCACAACATGTTATTTTCTGGTAACAACTCTTTAGATCCAGTTCAGCTGTTATAGCATGTTGCAGAAGGATTTTCTATATGGTCTTAGAAAAAATATAAAGTGATAGATCTCTAATTTTATGTTCAGACCATAGAGTGTTGGTGCAATGTACAAGAAATATGACGCATCATTGATAGACAGAAAGCGTCACCCTTATATTTTTCTTTTTGGATCCGAGATGGACCAATGGGTATGGCTTCAGCAACATTGTAGCTGTTGCATCTTGTTATCTTGGTGCTTTACCAGCCAGAATGTACATGTCAGCCCTCACCTTAAGTCACAGGCTCTGGGAAAAGAAGAGTTCATGAATTCAGCTGCTAAAATATGCTTCCCCGTAGGGTAGTGCTTCTCAATTATTTTCTGTTACGCCCCCCAGCAAGATAAAAACCATTCGCACCCAAAATATGTTTTACTAACATATTTTAGTCCATAACAAAAGCATCAATTTGCTTGAAAGAAAAAAACAACTTTTTAAACTTCAAACATTTTTGACCAACTTATTGCACCATTTGATACTGAAAAATGAAATTAAATAAAAACAATGAATAATAACAAATTCAAATTCAGTTCAGCAACATTGACTGAGGAGCACTATATATAAAACACTTTAACCAATAAAACAAAAATGAATAAAACAATTTGTGCTGTTTTTTCTGTTTTTATCAAAATTAGGAAGTCAGGTTACAGTGAGCACATTTCGGCAGTGCACAGCTCTTCGAAGGTAGGTTTGAAGCATGATACTGAACTCTCAGCTCCTACTCAGTTTTTCAGCTCCTCTGTCATGGTGGGGGTTTTTTTCACTGAGCAATTTGGTACGCTACCTTATATGATGCTAACAGATTACGTTGGTTTACTGAAGTAACATTCACAAAGCGGAATGATTGTTGGCAATATTTGTCACGTTTTCATTGAAAGAACTCTAGCAGCCTATTAGCGTGCTTGCAGTGTAATTTATTAGGCTTCATGCTGTCCGCTGCCAGCATTTTTAGATACAGTAAACACACCGGCCTCTCCTCATCTCCCACTGTAATCACAGTGAAGCCTAGCGCTACAGTCGCTTCTTCATAGATCCTTGTCTTCGCTTTCGGGTGACTTGCTGTTGTCTCATTACCTTTCCCTCTCTCCACCTTTCTTTTCATCTCTGTTAAAACTTTTTCATGTTGATTCTTGAGGGTTTGTTTATTGCTCTTTATA
Source organism: Antennarius maculatus (assembly GCA_013358685.1). Taxonomy (NCBI): domain Eukaryota; kingdom Metazoa; phylum Chordata; class Actinopteri; order Lophiiformes; family Antennariidae; genus Antennarius; species Antennarius maculatus. The sequence continues at coordinate 2,861,381 of CM023618.1, read as the reverse complement.
TCGCCAAACCCAGCACCATAGAGCTAATATACTCCCTGTGCACACTCTGACAACGAGAGCTCCACTGCTTACTACTGTAGTGGATGTGCAATTACAATTCTAGTACGGCAAAAAAAAGCATGTGCCCCAGGGTCACACACGCCTTCCCCTGGCATCGCCTCCCTGGGGGGTGCATTATTTTAGAAGATGATTTTTGAGTTTTACAATATATGAAAAGTGCTAAAGTGCTTCAAAGTACAAAAAAAACATACATTAAATTAAATACAATTTAAAAATCAGTGCATTACATTAGAAAATTTGCAAATGTAAGTTGATCATCAACTAAAGGATAGGATATTTTTGTGACACCAGATGTTTTAAAAATGTCCAGGTCTTTTGTTATTTTATAAAAACCAAACTTGACTTTTAAAGGACATTTCATGTTGCAACAAAAATAAGTAACGGCTTGAAAAGTATTGGTTTCAATTTTTCTCTTTCTGGTCACATAAATTGCGAGTTTAGCTTCACCAGAGATAAAATGTAAAAGCTGCCACTTTTTGATTCATTTTCTTGTACCCAGCACCATAAATAAATTTCCTGATATTAAAATTTTCACTGAACAGATTAAAAACATTTGTTAAAAGAGTGACGAGCACTGCAAGTCTCTCACATTCACTAAAAACATGAAAGACTGTCTCACAAAGGCGACAGAAGGCACACTGGCTTGACACAGCAGGATCAAAAACAGAGATAAAAGCATTTTAACCAATGGCACCGCATAAAATTCTTCACTGGAGGTCGCTGTTTTTTTCTGAGGTGAGGTTTGTAAAAAGGCTCCACTGTGGGTCAGGTCCATTCCCTGTCATTCTGCTGGTCCAGGCAGTGGGCGCTCTGTCACACAGTCCTCTCTTGTTAATGACCTCCACACAGTCTTTATACAGTATTTTCTTGTTGGCTGTATGCAGGCTAACTTCTTGATCATCTCTGAGGAGAGGATCTTCCAGCTCTCCAAACAGGGGACTGATGTGGACCTCCGGGACAGGATGTTTGTTATCCGGCACAGTTCCTCTATTATACAGTAATCCAGGAGGAGGCTTCTTTCCCTCCCAGACAGTCTTTGCCTTCACAGTTCTAGCACCCTCTGAGCCACCCTGGTGGACTGGATGTTCAGCAGGGAGCTCACAGCCTGGGCATCCGCCAATGCTGGTCCGGCGTTGTCCACCAGCTGTTGAAGGGTCAGGGATCTGGTTCTACAAAGTGCTGTCAACAGCCCAGGTGGGTCTCCACTGCAGACGTCCAGCATGAGTCCATACACTAGAGGTTCCTTCAATAACCAGAAAAGAGTCAGAGTTTTTTCCTGGACTGCTTTTAAAAAGGGTCCATGACTTAAAAACACCATGATAAAAAGGAAGTAAACCATTTAACTTGAGAATTTGGAATAAATTAAAAACAGTGCAGCATCCAGCCCCAAGTTACTCACACGTCGGAAATAGCAGCTAGCCACCTCTCTCCACATCAGATCTGCTGGTCCGGTCAGAAACCACAGGATAATCTGTAATCTGAATGTGGCTGTTCTACTAGCTCCTCTCTTGATAAAAACAACGCTCCCTGAGGCACCCGATGTAGCCCATCCCAGAAAAAGTTTAGCTTGGATGTGGGCTAAAAATCCTGATGAAGGGTCCATGCAGGCCAAGCAGTACCACAGTTGTGAGGCCACCGCGTTGTTGATTAACAGGACGCAACATCTGTAAGACATTCTAGAGAGGAACCATTTCCATTTTTTAAGTTTCCCTTCTATTGTGTCAATGACGCCCTCCCAGTTCTTCCAGGTTGTTGCCTCATTTCCGGGGTGCAAACAAAGATATTTAAGACCATCGGTCTTCCAACATAAGCATCATGCCATCCATCTATGGCAAGGGCTTTGCTTTTGCTCCAGTTTACCATTGCAGCAGTTAGAATGTGGAATATATTTGTTAAAAACACTAAAGCATCAACATCCCTCTGGTTTTTAATTAGAGCAACATCATCAGCGTAAACAGATAAAATAATGCTCTCCTTAAAACCAGGTAAAATTAAACCGTCTATGGTTTTATTAGGGTTAGGGTTACAGAGGAGGGGTGCTAGGGAGAGATGCATAGAGCGTCCCAGAGAGAGCACAGCCCTGCCGGATGCCCCTGAAGGAAGCACACAAACTGCCGTTAAACTTCAGTATACTCTCAACATCACTGTACAACACCTGGATCTTGGCAATAAAACCGGTGCTGAACCCAAACTTCTCCATAGTTTTCCAGAGGAAGCTGTGCTCAACACAGTCAAATGCCTTTTCGTGATCCAATGAAATGAGATGAGCATTTATACCCAATGAGCTGAAAACGAACACGAACAGAACAACTGCCCTGTTCATCCGCGCAGCAGACTTCACAGCATTGTGCCCGATAACATCCCTCACTGCAAGTGCCACCTCTTCCACGCTGCAAGGAGAACTCACCCAGATCCTGTGTCTCCTTGACAGTGACGTAAAGCCACCAGAAGCCACGACGGCATCTGAGTTGATTTTATTAGAACAAGTTGGAAAGATCCAGGAACCAAAACCAGCAGGACGTCCATTATGGTGCTGACACCATCTTGACCTCCGTTGAGTCTGTAATCTGGTGAAGAGACTTTTCAAAATCATCCGTACAGAATGAGATCACGGTAGGGATTCAGCTCGTCTTCATCAGAGGAGCATTAATAAACTCAACAGAGTCTGCAGCAGAAACATAACTGGATGGTCTGATGATTTTTCCTTGTTTTGGCCATAGATTGGTAGTTGATTGCACACATCATGACACACAAGTAATGAATTTCATTGTCATGATAACGTAATAAGATCAAGACATTGTAATCAATAAGATAATTTAATCTTCAATAGTAGCTTCATCGGCTTCAGTCAGTTTCAGGCCTGAATTCATTTGTGTGTGTTCGTGCGTGTGTGTGTGCGTGCGTGCGTGTGTGTGTGCACGTGTGTTTGTGTGTGTTTCAGCTGCTAATTTTGTAGCTGACTTTAAATACAAAAATCAATCAACTTCGATCAACTTTCATTTGAAAATCACGTAATCAAGTCAGCAGACATTTCAAAGTACTTTGATAATTATCTTACATTTAAAATAAGGTGATTGGTACTCTCAACCACACCCTGATACTTCTGTTGGTCAACAGGAATTAAAGATCATACAACACACAGGAAATTAAATGGGAGAAATGAATTATGCAGTAAAGCCGAAGAACACTTAACACAAGATACAAGTCGAGCATAATATCAGACCTTCCTTGTATCACTTCAAAGCTCCAGGCTTCCTTGAGCACTTTATCTGCATTACAAGGCCCCCTATCAATGTAACAGTTCTGCCGTGATTTGCATGAACTGGCTCCTTTGAACTTCCACGGCGAAAGAGAACATTCTCTTTGATTACAGAATTGCTGATTCACTCATAAAACAAACTCAACAGGTGGGCCAGGAGTTGTATCTGCAGTTTTTTTCCCCTTACAGGCTATGAAATACTGAGGAAAAGGATGCAAAAACAATTTCCGGAATCTTTTGAGCAAGTGATACGTACCTCAGCCAATCACAACTGAGTTGTGATGTCACGTTTGCACAGTGCACCCAACGATAGTTGGTGCACATACTACTTAAACACAGGTATACCTCACCGTTACCTTATTAAAGATACCTGCTGCAAATAGCTTCATGCTAGTACTGTGCACAAGGATCAGTTGGTCAGAAATTATAAGAAATAAAATTCTTCATTTCTGTTCACTCATGACGTTCATTTATTTTCAGAAAAGGTAAATGTTAAGAACCTCTCTGGCCTGAAAATTCTACTTTCCTGTCTTGAATATGCAAGATATGGAGATCGGTTATTTGTAGTTAAAGAAGAAATAAAATTGTACATAATTTTACCTCAAGTGCCTTTTTGCGTGTCTCCTTGCAGGTTGTTTGATTCCAACTACCTTGTCCCAGTGTTGATTTTTGATGGAATATACGATAGAAGTGTAAGCAAGGATTGAGTTTTGCCAATACTGTAGTACAATATAAAAACTAAACAAACTGTTAATTTTACGATTTTATCAATAACAACGTCATAACTGTTTCAGTGAAAAGGAAGAAACAGGAAAATTACATATTATTATCAAAATGTTACAGCCTGGTGGTCATTCTTAAAAAAACAGCTTAAGAAATAAAGAAAAATGTAATAGTTTTTTTCCCTTTTGCTTTTCACTCAGTATTTTTCTTTGCCTTTAATTCATATATTCTCCTGTGGACACTGCATCAAGATGACAGAGTCTTCTCTACACACATTTTTTCTAAGCTGCATTTTGTCTTGAGTGCTGACATTTAGCCATTCCTCACCCATGGAAAAAATTGCGTCCATTGCGGCACAAATGTTCGGATTTTTGCTGGTTTTTGCTCGGCTTCTTCTGCATCTTCTTCCGTACTGTCCACAGTAATAGCTGTCTGTTTCTTTTCATTAACTTTTGTTTTTTATTCAGGAAAGCACTCATTGTCACTTGGATTTTCTCCAACTTTTGTATCTTTTTCGTAGGTATGGTGATATTGTGCGACTAATTCGTCGCTCTCTCACTGCAGAGTGTAAAATGAGCAGATGCCGTGTTGCTGTTTGGTCGACTTTATCCATTCATTCATTGTCACAAACCACTTCATCCATCTATACCAGCTGGCTTAGGGCGTGAGGTGGCGGAAACTCCGGGCGCAACGCCAGCGCGCTGCGGAGCCACAGAGGCGCAGACAAACACGCACTCACACCTATGGTCAATTTGGGACCGGCCAATTAATCTGATGCACATGTTTTTGGAGGTGGGAGGAACCCTGAGAACCCGGAGAGAACCCACGCAGACACAGGGAGAACATGAAAACTCCACACATAGCGGGACGTGAAGCCGGTACTGCCTTGCTGGGCGGTGAGTGGCGACAGCGCTACCCACTGCGCCACCGTGCCGCCCCTGATCAGCTGAATCAAACAGATTAGTCTTTTGACGAGAAACTCGCGCGACATCAAAACACGGTGGCGATTTCCGGATTCGAAATTTAAGTAGATAAATGGATAAATTGGGAATATTTTTGTTGAATGGAAGTACATTTTTTCTCAATATTATATCGTGGACAAAGGTAGCATCGATTTTTTTATTGTAAGTATTTAAATCTTGCGTCCCAGGGTCGCACGTTGTCTGATGATCGTGTGTCCCTGTCAAAAAATGTGCGTCAAAGACGCAAGGACGCACGCAAATGAGAACACTGTTAACACTGGCAGTAGTCGTGACAGTCTGAAACGCAGGGCTCATTTAATAATCGTGTAATGGGAAGAAATGTTAGGCTAAATCAGGGGTCGGCAACCTGTGGCTCCGGAGCCGCATGCGGCTCTTTAGTGCCTCCCCATGTGGCTCCCTGGAGATTAATCACAAAATTAAAAAAATAATGCTTAAAAGAAAAAAAAAATTCTACTCATAGCTATAAATCTTTAAAAACCAAAACCTATTGTTGTAAATTTCCTATGTTTTGTTATGATATCAACGTTATCGTGATGCTTAAAAATTTAGTCAGGCACTTTTTAGGACAGCTCAGATACGCTGTGGGGTCCTAGGCAATTGTAGCCCTGGCTTTAGAAAGCAGTGGTAGTTGGTTGGCAGCAAAGTGGGCGGATGATTAGGGCTGTGACATGAGTCCTGACCAATCGGGTGAGACTCCTGGCATCCCTGACCACCTGAGGTTGGGTCTACTCCTTGCTATCAGCCGCAGGCTGCTCCAAGTTGTGAGAGAAAAAGCCACGAGGATTCCCTTTAATAAAGGACAGCAGCACTACGGCCATTCAGTGGTGAGTGGAGAAGGTCCGCTGCTTGTCGGTTCACATATATGTGCATATATATGAGTTCATACAGATTAGACGGGAATTGAAAGCTGTGCAAGCCGCGCTAGCCGCACTAATTGCGCTAGCCGTGCTAATCTTGCTAGCTACGCTAATCGTGCTAGCTGCTCTAGTGAGGTTGGTCGTGTTAGCCAAGGTAATTGTGCTGGCTGTGCTAGTGATGCTGGTCGTGTCAGCCACGCTAATCGTGCTAGCTGCGCTAGAGAGGCTGGTCATGTTAGCCACGGTAATCGTTTTAGCTGCGCTAGTGCGGCTGGTCGTGTTAGCCACGGTAATCGAGCTAGCTGCACGAGTGAGGCTGGTCGTGTTAGCCACGCTAATCATGCTAGCTGCGCTAGTGAGGCTAATCGTGTTAGCCAAGCTGGTCGTGTCAGCCATGCTAGGTGTGCTGGTCACGTGATCGCGCCAGCCATGCCGGCTCCATTGGATGGAGGCGATTCTGGAGAGCACAGTGAACTACAAAACCGAGTTGTTCACGAAACGTTGTTCTGTAATGCTGCAGGTTACTTATTAAATGCCAGAAATCAACTGTTCCCTGTGTGGCGCCCGCTCTCTAAATGGGGTTACCGCCGTGGATAAGGTGGTTCCAACACACAAACATGGTCCCCCCGATTATATCTTCAACAGATGATGATTACACGAAGAACTCATTCATTAAAATAATGAAAACAAAACAGATAATATAGAAAGTTAGACATGCTTCTCTCTGCAAAGACAGTGAATAAAAAAAAGAACACGCAACATCACCAATTAGCAAATCAAGAGATTAATTCAACTCCAGCATTATCAATTAAACGTGATGAGACCTGTGATATGTTTGATATTGAACAGACAGCGCTGTTGTGCAGGTACTGTATGTAAATGACAACGAGCTGCCAGAAGAAATGATCGGATTAATAGCACTGCTTGTTTAGAACACGTTACCTTAACAGAATCAATTAAAGTCTCCAGGAGCTGAAACACTGTTTTGTCATTGGAGCTCAAGCTGACTGTATTCATCAGGGATGTACAGTGAGGCTCTCTCAAACTCCCCACCAAGTCAAGAGACTTTCATCACCATCACTCACTGAACAGGGATTACTGTATTTAGGAGCGATCGTCAATATGTGAGCTTCATTTGGGAGCAGATTTAATGAGTTCATCAATGCAACAAAACATAATTCAGCAATATAGTAAACTTAAAGCACCAAATATGGTACAACAGAGTAGTCACATGGTGCATCATTCTCTCCAGGATGCGCTGCATAGTAAATAATAATCATGAATCTCATTATGCATTCGTAGACTAGTTAATCAATTTGATAGTAGGCTAATATAGACACTTTGAGCTTGTGTTGTCTTCATATAAGGCTTATAATTTTTTTGCGGCTCCCAACAGGTTTGATTTTAGTTTTTTTTTAGTCCAATTTGGCTCTTTGAACGTTTAAGGTTGCCAACCCCAGGGCTAAATCAATCCAGGGGTCCCCAATCAATCAACCTTTATTTATATAGCGTTTAATCACATCAGCAGACATTCCAAAGCACTTTAACAGACGGAGAAACCCAGCAGAACCCTCTTGAGCAAGCATAAGTGACAGCGGCGGGGAAAAGCTCCCTCATTGAGGAGGAAACTGTCACGGATTGAACAAGACTGGTGGTGAGAACCCAAAAGCGCGACAGTGAAGCAGGCGGGTCAAGTCCAAAAACAGGTTTTAAAAGGACAAGCAGGGGTCAGGTACCAGGTAATCAGTCCAAACAGCAGACAAGTCAGGCAGACGGCAAGCAGACCAATTATTGGGCAATTCATACACAAAAAGCAATCCAATAAACCAGGCAGACAAATCAGAGAAGGGATAGGCAGCAAGCAGGGTCCGGGGAAACAGGCAGAGTAAAACACACAAACAGAATATGCGGGATACAAATGCTGGAAGGTCAGGACGAACACTAACAATCTGGCAGGGAACAGAAGGCATGGCTGGCATTTGAAGAGTGGTGGCTGATTAGGGGAGTGGCTGCAGGTGAGCTAAGGGAAGGCAGGTGCAGGGAATGAACTGATTGCAAATGAGACCGGATCTGAAATGACATGATATGTCAGTGACAGGAAAAAACAAACAGGAAGTAGTCCAGAGACGTGACAGAAACTCCAGGCAGGACCCAGACTCTGGAGGGCAGTCTTCCGCCTTGACCAGTTGGGTGGGAAAGGAAATATACTGGGGATAGAGACAGGGCAAGGAAAAGTGAGAGAGACAGAGAGAGAGTGGCAGATAGGCCAGATAGATTTGCAGTCCAAACTGTGTTGTAGTTGCTGAAGTGTGGATGGGATTTCCAGGCCTTTGGATTTGGGACTCAAGGATTTGGCAGTGGATGAATGTGAGACATCTTCAATGTGGAAAGACTAACTGACTTAATGGTGAAGTATGAGAGTGTGTTTTCCAGACATAAGTCGGATTGTGGGGAGGCTACTGGCTTTTGTCATTGCATTCGTTTGACTGATTACTGTTCTTTTCGCTTGCCATACAGTCGTCTCTCACCGGCTCACTACCGAAAGTTGAGAGACAGATTTGATGAAATGAAAGAGCGGGGCATAATCAGAATTGTAGCGCGACCCTCGTGTGCGACACGTCACTCCGCCTCCTTTTTACCTCTGTATGTCCTCTCTATACTAATTGCATGCCTACATGCCTAGTGTGTGCTGTGTTCAGGGGTCTGTAACCTGTAACCCCTGTGTGTGTGTAATTAACACATACTGTATATGTACATGTGAAGTGTAAAAAGAATTTCCCCAAGAGGGACAATTAAAGTACTGGTTATTATTATTAAAAAAAAGGGTGAACTGAGTTTGTGCACAGATTTTCACTGGCTAAATTCATGCACAGTTAAGATGCACACCCTGCCTCTGCCTCACCAAGCAGGTGTTCTGACAGCATTGGGAGGCAATGCCTTCTTCTTGCACACTAAAATTTGAAATCTGGCTATTACAACGTGCCGCTCCATGAAGATGGTAAGAAGTACACTGCTTTCTCATCACCTCTTGGGTTGCATAAGTATAACCGCAAGCCCAATGGTCTTTGCAATAGTCTAGCCATCTTTATGAGGATGATGCTTACCATTTTTGGTGACCAGAATTTTTCTGTCCATGCTTTAGTATCTTGATGATGTGTTGGTCTTAAGCAGGATGGAGCAGGAGTGTCTGGAGAGGCTTGAAATTTTTCAAATTCAAATTTTAACAGAAACTTTTAGTCCCCAAGGGGTAATTGAAAGCATGTAAAGCAGGATAGGTGTAAAACATACAGTGTAAATGTAAACAGTGTAAACATAAACAATAAACATTAATAATTAAATAACATAAATGTAAATCTAAAAACAATGTTTGTTAAATTATAATTCAAAACCTAGCTTAAAAACGTAGTTGGTTCAAAAACTAGTCAGTTTAAAACCTACACTCAACAAAAATATAAACGCAACGCTTTTGTTTTTGCTCCCATTTTTCATGAGATGGACTAAAGATCTATAATTCATTCCAGATACACAATATTACCAGTCCTCTCAAACATTGTTCACAAATCTGTCTAAATGTGTGATAGTGAGCACTTCTGCTTTGCTGAGATAATCCATCCTACCTCACAGGTGTGCCACATCAAGATGCTGATCTGACATTATGATTAGTGCACAGGTGTAACTTATACTGCCCACAATAAAAGGCCAGTCCGTGAAGAGAGCACCTCTCCAACATGCCAGACGCCATCGAATGTGAGCTTTTGCCCACTGAAGCCTGTTATGGCGACGATCTGGAGACAGGTTAAGGCCCCGATGAGGACGACGAGCATGCAGTTGAGCTTCCTTGAGACGGTTTCTGACAGTTTGTGCAGAAATTGTTTGGTTATGTAAACCAATTGTTTCAGCAGCTGTCTGAGTGGCTGTCTCAGACGATCTTGGAGGTGAACCTGCTGGATGTGGAGGTCCTGGGCTGGTGTGGTTACACGTAGTCTGCGGTTGTGAGGCTGGTTGGATGTACTGCCATATTCTCTGACACGCCTTTGGAGATGGCTTATGGTGGAGAAATGAACATTCAAGCACGAGCAACAGATCTGGTTGACATTCCTGCTGTCAGCATGCCAATTGCACGCTCCCTCAATGCTTGTGGCATTTTGCTGAGAGACAAAACTGCACATTTCAGAGTGGCCTTTTATTGTGGGTAGTATAAGCTACACCTGTGCTCTAATCATGATGTCAAATCAGCATCTTGATGTGGCAAACCTGTGAGGCGGGATGGATTATCTCAGCAAAGCAGAAGTGCTCACTATCACACATTTAGACAGATTTGTGAACAATGTTTGAGAGAACTGGTAATATTGTGTATCTGGAATGAATTATAGATCTTTAGTCCATCATGAAAAATGGGAGCAAAAACAAAAGTGTTGCGTCTCTATTTTTGTTGAGTTTGTTCCAATCATAGTTAGTTTAGAGCCTAGTTTGTTTAAAGCCTAGTGGGCTAGTTAGTTCAAAAACTAGTTATTTTAAAAACCTGGTTTGTTTAAAACCTAGTTAGTTAGTTTGCTCAAAACTTAGATTAAAATCTATTTAGTTAAAAACCTAGTCAGTTCAAAAACCCAAATGGTTTTCAAGCACTTGCGGGAACACAATTTGAAGCTCTCTCCCACAAAGTGTAAGTTGCTGAAGAGATTAGTGAAGTTTTTTGAGTATGTGGTCTCCGAGGAAGGTGTAGCCACTGATCCTGATAAGGTGCAGGTCATTGTGAGTCTCTCTGAACCTCAGCAAGCAGAGTGACGGTGTCACAACCTCCGCTGATAAGTTTCACTTGTTCCTTGGCATGATGTTGTATAACCAGCTTTTTGAAAACTGAATTGAAAACTGTTCTGTGGTTGCTAGGCCACTTTTCCAGCTTCTTCTGGTTGACAAACAGCCACACAGGACTCCTTGCAAGAAAGCGTAGGATAGTTGCTCACAAGCTAACTCCTGCTGATTGGTCCTCTGAGTGTAAAAGAGCTTCTGTGCATCCACCAGGGGATTGGGGGCTTTGCTTTTACAGATTCAGGATGGCCATGACATTGCCAGGCCTATTGCCTTCACTATTAAGTCACTGAATCATGCTCAGTTCAAGTACCCAGCTCAGAGGCTTGAGTTTCTCACCATGAAATTGGCGATCCATGACAAGTTTAGTCACTGGTTGCGTGCACACAGATTTACTGTGTGGACAGTTAATAAACCTCTTAAATATATCTTGACTAAACTTAAAGTGGATGTGTGCGAGCATAGATGGATGTCAAAGCTAGCTCCTTTTGATTTTCACATTCAGGACATCCCTGGACCCAAAAAAACGGTGGCTGATGCTCTGAGTCGGAAACTGTGAAGTGTGGGGTGATGCACATTGACTAGAATGATGCTTGTTGAAGGAAGCAAATTGTGTCTTTGTGCCCCATGTACAGGATGTATTTCAAATCTCCTGTGAGGATCAAGGGCTGGGACAGCAGTCTCTGCATGTTCCAGATTCTCCCGGAGTGAGGGGGGGCGGAGTCTGGACCGTTGCATAAGATATCAGGTGTCCAAGCGTTTGCTGTGCTGGATGTGCATCTCATGTTCAGCAGCTACAGCAAATGGCTTCAATGGGCCCCCATTGCCGGTTTTGACTAGTGAGGAATTGCAGCAGATGCAGTACCAGGATCCTGTTGTGAGCAGAGTGTGGTTCTTTGTAGCCACCACCCTTCTTGCAGGGAGATAATTCATGAATCTGAAGACACGCTGAAGCAGTGGTAAAAAAAAACCCTCAAGACTCGGTTGGGGATTCTTTATCATGTTTCTAAGCATTTTGTGTTTTTCAGTATGTTTCAGTATGTTGTCCCAATGTCTTTGAGATCCATTGCTGATGGGTGTGCATGATGATGCCAGTCAGCAGGGACAGCAACACACTCTGTGGTTTGCCAGACAACGTTTCTACAAGAACACAATGACTGATGATAATAAACTGTATGTCTCACAGTGTAAGAGATGTGTGTTGAGCTCCACTTGTATCCAATGTTATGACTGTGTCACCCTTTTTACTGAGTAGTCAGGATAGAAGTCTAAATATCTAGTAATCTGATCTACGAAACTCCAATGTGTCTCAATCTACTCAATTTGGGTTCTACTAGGTTCGTAAGGAGACTGGCAATGGTGATTATGGTGAGTGAAAAGTTGAAACTAAGTAGTATTTAAATGTATTTGAAAAAAAAACACCAAACAATTTGAACATTTCAATTGCCCAAGAAAAACATGGACTTGAACAAAAAGGTAAATGTACATCCCTTGTTCAAAAATAACCCGTGGTAACCCGTGCTCTTAAGAGCACTTAAGAGCACGCATTACCACTGTCCATTTTAGTGTGGTGCTTGTTTCTTATGTTTTTCCGTTCCACTTTGTTTGGTGTTTCAATGTTCTTTCATTTTTTCAATGTCTATAGTTTTTTTATCAGTTGTTTGTGTTATGTCAGATCTGACTCAAAAAAAAGCAATAAAAAAAAGGAAATATCTGAGATCTCAGTAAACCAAAAAAAAAAAAAATTCTTTTTAAAAGACTAAATCCTTTTGGTCCTACCACCTTCCTAGGAACCAGGTGGCCTTTGGATTCAGAGCATTCAGTGTAGATCTCCCAAGTGGCATCCAGTCCGTGGATGTCAAGGCATCAGGTCTTTGTGCAGATTCAGGAATTTCTTCAACAAAAAACATTTACTCTCTGTGGCTCAACAGGTTTCCAGGACTGAACCTCCACAACATCTTGCTCTGTGCAGACATATGCACGGTTATCCAGCACTGAGCAGGTAGATGCTGTGAGTGGCACAGAGGTGCGTTCAGGTGCATGGGACTCAAACAAAAAAATTGTTCGAACAGAAATAATATTAAAAATATAACAATACTAGGTTACAACTGCATCACTGGAGTTGGTGTGTGTTGATTTTTGGTCAGCTGAGGATGTTATCAAGTCATTTGACTTTCCAGTGGTTACAGATCACTTTAAAAATTGACTGTTGCTCGTGTGCTGTGGAAGAATTTCTTTTCAGTACATGGGTACCCAGCAAGTCTTCACTTGAAACAACAAGGTGCTGATTTTGCTGTTTGATCATAGCCTTGCTCTTACAGGGGGGTTGAAAAATTTCATACCACGCAATATGATCCCATGGGTAATGGTTCAATGTTTTAACCATAACTTAGGTACTTTGTATGATCAAAAAGTGGATGTTCTTCATATGTACTTTGCTCATCATATCAATGCTTTATGGACTTGAACCGACTTCAAATCGGATGATTCATTTATTCAGTCGGTGGACATTATTAACTTGGCCAGGTTACAGTAGCAAAATTGCTGCTGAGAAACGTGGGAAACCTGGACTACTGCATGTTAAAAATAAAAGTCTCTACTGAAAGTAGAAGGTGTTTGTCAGGTTCAAACAACCTAGAACATTGAAAACTCACACAAAAGGGGAAAACAACAGTTGAATTTTCCTCACGAGGAGAATGGACAGAGCTATGCTCAGTTACAAATCTCCACCCCGTTCTCAGCATACCAGCCGAAAACCCTCTCCTTTTATTTCATTTGGGCGGTCCCTGTTTACAATGTGTCCTGAAGGGTGGGGGATGAGAATATCAGCAATGCACTATGTATGGTATAATGCCACAAGAGTAACCTCTTCCTCCTGTGGTATTGTCCTTTTTTCAGCAGGTCAAGGTTTACATCTTAAACTACTCATCAGCTGCTACCTCAGCTATGACATTTCAACCTCTGCCTAAACATAACTCGGTGCATAGCAAGACACTCACACAAATCAGAATCAGAATCACTTTTATTTGCCATCGTCTGTTGGAGAACAGACAAGGAATTTGTGTCCGGCAGGTGGTGTCTCACTGTACATTCATACATTAATTTAACTATCTAAAATACTTTAACTACTATAAATAACTAATACAACACAAGATGCAGAACGCAGTAGGTGGGGGGGGGGGCACAGTGTACAAGTGCTGAGTGCTTGTGTAAACGGTTGCAAGGATTGGGGACAAATAATTAACAGTTGCCGTTCAAGTGACTTATGGCTTAGGGGAAGAAACTGTTCTTTAGTCTGGTGGTTTTTGAGAGGAGGGCTCTGTAGCGCCTCCCAGAGGGTAGACTTTTGAAAAGTCGGTGTCCAGGGTGAGTTGGGTCTGAGATGATCTTCCCTGCCCGACTCCTGACTCTTGAGGAGTATAGCTTTTGGAGGGAGGGCAGGGAGGTCCCAGTGATCTTCTCAGCAGACCTGATTGTCCTTTGCAGTCTTGTCCTGTCCCTTTGGGTGGCAGCACCGAACCAGACTGTGATGGAGGAACACAGGACTGATTCAATGACTGCCGTGTAGAACAGGACCAACAGCTCCTGTGGCAGACCGTGCTTCCTCAGTTGCCTGAGAAAGTACATCCTCTGCTGGGCCTTTTTGAGGATGCAGCTGATGTGGAGAGTCCATTCCAGGTCCTGGGAAACAGTAGTCCCCAGGAACTTGAAGCTCTCCACAGAGTCCACAGGGCTGTCTGCGGTGGTGAGGGGGAGCAGAGGGGAGGGTAACTTCCTAAAGTCCACAGTCATCTCCACAGTCTTGAGCGTGTTTAGCTCCAGGTTGTTACGACTACACCAGTCCACCAGCTGCCTCACCTCCTGTCGGTATGCAGACTCATCACCGTCCTGGATGAGTCCAATGACAGTTGTGTCATCTGCAAACTTCAGAAGTTTGACGGCTGGGTGTGAAGATGTGCAGTCGTTCGTGTAGAGGGAGAAGAGCAGTGGAGAGAGGACGCAACCCTGGGGGGCACCGGTACTGACTGTCCGAGTGTCTGAGGTGATCCCCAGCCTCACCTGCTGTGTCCTCTCTGTCAGGAAGCTGGTGATCCACTGACACATGACAGAGGGGACTGTAAGCTGGTGGAGTTTGGAGGAGAGCAGCTCAGGGATGATGGTGTTGAACGCCGAGCTGAAGTCAATGAACAGGATCCGTGCATAAGTCCCTGGGTGGTCGAGATGATCCAGGATGAAATGCAGTCCCATGTTGACTGCATCATCCACTGACCTGTTTGCCCGGTAGGCAAACTGCAGGGGGTCCAGCAGGGGTCCTGTGATGTCCTTCAAGTGGCACAACACGAGGTGTTCAAAGGACTTCATGACCACGGATGTCAGAGCGACAGGCCGGAAGTCATTTAGTCCTGTGGTGGAGGGTTTCTTGGGGACCGGGATGATGGTGGAGCGCTTGAAGCAGGAGGGTACCTCACACAGCTGGAGGGATCTGTTGAAGATCTGTGTGAAAACTGGAGCCAGCTGTTCCGCACAGACCTTGAGGCAGGAGGAGGAGACACCATCAGGGCCTGGCGCCTTCCTGATCTTTTGTCTGTGGAACTGCTGACTCACCTCCTGGACAGTCACACTGAGGGGGGCTGGGGGTGGGGCTGGCTGGGGGTGTGAAGGGGATGGGGGTGTGGAGAGGAAGGGGGCTCGGGGTGGGGTGGGCAGGGGGTGTGGAGGGCAGACAGTCTTTGTTGAGGGGAGTGGAGGTGTGAATGGTGTGATCTGGGCTGCAGGTAGTGGGATGGGGGTGGTGGGTGTGAGGTCCTTTTCAAACCTACAGTAGAATCTGTTGAGGTCGTCAGCCAGGTTCTTGTTGGCCTCAGCAGGGGGGGATGGGCGTCTGTAGCCGGTGATGTCCTGCAGACCTCTCCACACCGACGAGGGGTTGTTGGCTGAGAAGTTCTCTTTCAGCTTGTCAGAGTAACTCCTCTTAGCTGCTCTGATCTCCTTTGTCAGTGTGTTCCTGGTCTGCCGGTACAGAGCCCTGTCCCCAGATCTGTGGGCCTCCTCCTTAGCTAAGCGCAGTTGTCTCAGCTTGGCTGTGAACCATGGCTTGTTGTTGCTGTATGTGCGGAAGGTCTTGGTTGGCACACACAGGTCCTCACAGAAGCTAATGTAGGCTGTCACAGTGTCCGTGTAATCATCCAGATTGTCCGTAGCAGCTTCAAAAACACTCCAATCGGTGCAGTCAAAACATTCCTGCAGTTCCTGCTTTGCCTCGTTGGTCCATTTCTTTACCGTTTTCACCAGAGGCCGAGATGTTCTCAGTCTCTGCCTGTAGGCTGGGATGAGATGGACGAGGCAGTGATCAGAGTGTCCCAAAGCTGCGCGGGGGACCGAGCGATAAGCGTCCTTAGATACCGTGTAGCAGTGATCCAGCGTGTTGTTGTCCCTCGTCGGACAGGTCACATGCTGCCTGTATTTGGGGAGCTCGTTGTTTAATTTCGCTCTGTTGAAGTCCCCCAGGATGATTAAAAAAGAGTCCGGGTGTTTTCTTTCGATGTCCGTGATTTGTTCCGCTAATGTATGGAGTGCGACATCCACATTAGCTTGCGGTGGAATGTAAACACTGACGAACACGAAAGAGGAGAACTCCCGCGGAGAATAAAAGGGCCTGCAGTTGATGAAGAATGACTCAATGTTCGGTCCACAGAACCTGCTGAGCACTGTGACATCCTTACACCAACCTTCGTTAATGTAGAAACATATTCCACCGCCCTTGGTTTTCCCCGACAGCTCCTTGACGCGGTCCGCTCTGTGAAGTCGAAAGTCCGGCAGATATAGAGCGCCGTCGGGGATCGATTCACTGAGCCAAGTTTCAGTGAAACACAGGGCAGCGGAACGTGCAAAGTCCATATTTTTCCCGCAGAGGAGGTGCAGCTCGTCCAGTTTATTGGGCAATGAGCGAAGGTTAGCCAGGTGTATTGATGGCAGCGGGGTCCTGAATCCCTGCTGGCGGAGTCTCACCAGCACGCCAGCTCTCTTACCCCGACGTCTGCATGGCCGCAGCCCATAAAGGGCCGCAGCTCCGCCGATCAAGATCTCCGCAAAGTTGCTCGGATCTGACGCAAATTGCGGCATAAAATGACCCGGTAAGAACTGTCTGATGGCCAGCAGTTCTTCTGAGGAGTAGGTGAAGGGAGAGCACTCCGAAATAGACCGGAAGGTCGACAAAAAACTCAAAATAAAGTAAAACAAGAGAGAGCTCTGCGTCGAGGCGTCCATCCGCGGCGCCATCGTAACTAATACATACACATTCATATGCTCATGGTAGGCAGTATAAAGAATAAAAGAATGTATATCAGTAAATATGGGATAACTTATGTACATTATCCTAACAATGTCCTGATTTCCAATCACAGAAGTAGAACCACTATACATGCACAAGCCAAAAAGCTGATATATCATTATGTCTTTCATAATTATACTGAACTTTACCTTGATTCTGTCTGTGATCCTTGTGCACAGTGCTACAGCATCGTAGGCACACAAAAGCTCTTTAGGTGCACTATACGAATTGCAACATCACAACTCTGCTGTAATTGGCAAAAGTGTCCAAAACATACAAGAAAAATACTTTTGCAAGGGAGTCATGATGTGGAACTACAGCAGAAGAACAACAAAACAAATTTTTGATAAGTGCACTTTTCCTGAGTAAAGCAACATGTTTTACTGTTACTGTTTTAGAGTATCTGCCAGTATGGAACAAATTTGTGGAACAAATGGTCACATTTGTGGAACAAATGTGACCACAAATTTCCACTGTGAACTGGCAGTGGAGAGGTGTCAGTTCATCACTCTTGCACTGCAGAGGTGCCCTTGAGCAAGAACCCCCCCCACACAAGTTGCTCATTGGAACGCACCATAAAGGAACTGCAAAATGCTCTACCACTCATTATGTTTCTGTGTGTACAGGCTCCTTGTGTGTGTTTGTGTTTCAAGGCCTGTAATTGACCACACTCACACACACACACGCACGCACGCACGCACGCACGCACGCACGCACGCACACACAAACACACACAATCCACATGTAGAGCAGAGGTTTGACTAGCAGCTAGACTAGAGTGCTACAACCTCAGCTGCTAGTCTTCTCGAAGATTTTTTATTTTTACAAAAACATTAATCACACTCAATTATTTTAAATTTTTACATAATATGAATGTGCTAAAGTGCTTCAAAGTACAAAAATCATAAATAAAAATAAATAAAAGTAAATACAATTTAAAAATCAGTGCATTACATCAAGAAATTTGCAAATGTAAGTTTATCATTAACTAAAGTGCATGGGATATTTTTGTGGCACTAGATGTTTTTAAAACTGTCCAGTAGGGTTGAGCCAAGTACTCGTTTCAAACGAGTATCCGGTACGACTAAAACTTGTCAGTGCTCGTGCTGGTTCATTCATTCATTTTCCTGACCGCTTCATCCACTTGTACAGTACAGTAGGTGACAGTACAGTGGGTGACCGTTCTAGGAGTGCATAAATGTAAGACTGTGACTTTGCATCCCGGTCTCAACTCTGGGTCAGGGTTTTGGGTTGGAAATAAACGTTGTCAGATTTTTGGACAGGAGAGCAGCGCCATTCCAAGTGAGATGTATGCCATCTCCCTAATGAGACCGGGTTTTCTCCCGGGTCTGCCAATTATCAACAACTTTATGTCATTAGCAGGACACAGCCTAGACAGCCAGCAGTTGAATGAAGACGTGTGTGTGTGTCCGCGTAAGGCTATCCTCAGCTTCATAGCGAACACATTACCAGTTACACATAAATTACTAAATCAGAACCATTGTCTGTTTTTTGGTGAATAAAAGCAGCTTCAGCTTTTCTCAGTGATCTGAGAGCTGCATGTATCCAAAGCGATGACACCGCTCATTAACAAACAGCCTCAGCCTTTATTTACAGCCTAATAGATATTCACTGTCACCAGTCAAGGGTTACAGTCAACTTGACTCTAAACCCTGCATGTGGAATAATGTAGGCGGTAATAAAGAGGTGAATTTATCACCCATTCCCAGCCTTGTGACAGACAAGGGGTGGAGGCGGGTATGCACACACACACACACACACACACACACACACACACACACACACACACACACACACACAGACACAGACACACAGAGAGAGAAAGAGCGAGCGAGGACGTTTTAATCTTATTTACAGTTGTTTATGAGAATGAGTAAAGTACTATTTGATACATTCGTCCTCCTCGTCACTGCGACGTAGGTTGGTGGATGATGATGTTTTTTTCTCCAAAACAAATCTCCGCGTTCACCGGCCAGTCTCATCGTGTCTATACAATGAGCCACGAGTTACGTTCAGCAGAATGAGTAAGCAGCTCCACACTTAGTGCAGAAAAATCAACAATTTCTCATAAAAAGCAAAAGTGAAAAACATGAGAAAAATAAGAGCAAAATAAATAGGTAGCGAAGTTACTGAAAGTTAAAAAAAGTTCCAGACTATGTCGATCTGTAGCGCGCGTGTTCACGTGGCGCATGTAAACAAAATGCCTGTGAACCCGAGGGGGAATGGAAGGAGGGAGCTGTTGATAGAGAGATGTCTGTGTAGGTTCTCAGTTATCCAGGTCATGGTTATCCAAAGCTGTTTAAATAAATCCACTGGACTTACAGACGTTTCGCCTCTCATCCAAGAGGCTTCTTCAAGAAAGCTCAGAGGCATGCTGATTAACTCAGTGTTTCAGAACTGATTTTAACCGTATTCATTCAAAGATGTTGAGGACCACAGATCACTTTGTGGCAAGACATTTCAAATACAGTGTACTTGATATCTGACTCTGACTCTGACTTGACTTTGAATGACATCAATTAAAAAAAGCATAATATGGGACCTTTAAGTTCTATTTGAGGGGTGTTACAGCTGCTTTTATTAAGTGTGTGAATTGGATGGTGTGTTGACAAAGAATTCAATCTATCTCTAAATTTAATGTTTATGAATTTTCTTTCAAATCAAATTACATTTTTATTTTTTTTTATTTAATTTTGTTTGAAGTGCACCCCACACATGCATGTGTGTGCATACATTGGGATTAGGGTTTATGTTAGGATTCGGGTTAGGAGTTAGGGTTAAGTTAGGGGTAGGGGTAGAGCAAGGGGTTAGGGTTAGGGGTTTGGGTTAGAGTTAGGGTTTAGGTTTGGGGGTTACGGTTAAAGTTAGGGGTTAGGGTTCAGGTTAGGGGTTAGGGTTAGGATTATAATTAGGGGAGACCCCCTGGAGCCCCTGGTCTAATTTGGCCATTTTCTGGTACCTTTGAATTTTGTCTCTATATACCAAATGAAAAAAATGTTTAACATACCCATGCTTAGTCTTTTTCTACAGCACAACTTCATCTATATGGAGAGCCAGTGGAGATTTGAACCTGTTGCTGCTCACGTTAGCACCACTGGGTTTGGTGTTAGGGTTAGGAAAATAACTCATTGATTATATGCTATTCTCTTCTCTTTCTGCCTCTTGCAGCTCAGGGCCATATCTGTGGGGTTCGGTGGAAACTCCTGACAGATTGCTGCTTGACGAGGACACCTATATGAGGAAAACGAGCCCTTTGGAATGGAAGCCAATGACCTGTGAGTAGAGAACTTGTACAGAAGCCTGATTAAAATGGGGTAAGTTTAGAGGAGGAGATGGCATGCTGCCAGCAGCTGCAGGAACTGTTGGCATTATCTGTTAACCTGATCTCTACAACACAATGATGATAGTTCAGTAACCTGTGTACAGAGCAATGGAAACAGACGGTGGCTCAGATAAACAGTAGTGTACTAATGATGAAACTACACACTAGAAATGTAAGGCTAGACACTGATGAACATGAAGGATGTTTTTGGTGATAGCCAATGCAAACGCTCCAGTGTAGTTCAGGTTTTTTGTTGCTGTTGTTGTTGTGCATTGGTTTAAAAGGTCCTGTGCAACGTAACAAGAAAGTCTCCACAATCCTGTTGTGCGATGCAGCCTTCAAGGTATTTTCCCAGTGTTTCTGAGGATAGCTTCTGTTGAAGTGATGTTTTATTAATGTACAAATTACAACTAAAACAAGGCAGTCAGAGACTGCAACATCCCGCGACACCCCTGAATTCAACATTGTACCCTGACCTACACATTTTTGTGCCTCTGACTTCCTGAAAATGTTGCTTTTTGTTTTGTGATTATATATTATCTGGTTTCAGAGATGTGTACCTTAAAAGGTATGCAGTGCGCTGTCGTTCCTCACGGTTAATACATTCCAGGAACCACACGCGATTAACGAATTCTGCGACAGAGCGATAAACTATTCAACTTATTATTTACGGTAATTTAAACGTTTATGAAACCTCCCCATGCTGATATTAAATGACCTCTATCTCAGTGACGTGCGGTGAGGTTCATGGCTGGTGAGGTACGGATTTCATCGTAATTAGATTTACAAACACATGAACCTACAGTGTAGCTTATTCACAATTTAATAAGCAACAGTGAGTGGGTTATTTTTGAAGTCTCATAGCAGAATTATTTTCACGTACAAACTGTAACACGCAAATAAGCACATTTTATGAAAGAAAACCTTATGTTGTTGCCTACATGTTTGTTTATATGTTACGTTTACTTATAAATTAAGTCCATGCGTCGCTCCTACTGAAGAAAAGCAGCAAAAAAAAATGAGTTTAGATATATAATCCTCCATTTTTATAGTAAGGCAAGGCGAGCAGAAAACAAATGAATGGCTGTAGTTTATTGTCACTTCTTCTACGGCCGAGGAAGAGGAATCCTTGGCTGAATCTCTGGGATCACCAGCGCCCCCTACCATGAGGTGTGAGAACTGCGGGCCTCACCTAGTGCCTTTTTACAGCGGTTTCAGGACCGCTCAACTCAAGAAAGACGTTACACACATGCAGTTGTTGAAAAAAAAACACTGTACATTATGTATATTATCTAAATTATGGAAATTTACTTCATAGAGCAAACACCTTTGAACATTTTAATCGCAACATATAGAAAGATAGCATTACGGTCTCATTGTATAGCATGCCAGCACTGCTTGTCGAGCCACTGCACAATCTATGGTGAGACTCGGCTGGCTGGTGCCTCACCGCAGGTCTCTTCTCCATATTTATAGTAGATGTGAAAATTCAGCGATTTTGAGTGAAAATAACCTAAAATTGTTGATGTTAAATAGAAAATAACTTTAAAATACACATCACTGGATAAATATAACCATTTAATTGCTTTCTTCCATTTTAAATTTTTTTTCTTTCAAATTTTCTTTTTCTTTCACTGTTCTATCTGTATTACCTTTTCCCACACTCTTATCGACTGTTTAAAGCAATTTTGTGTCTCACGGAAGCCCGAGACTCACAGAACGTAGCACACTTCTGGATGCCATCAGCCAATAGAATGTACGTACGGCATCACATGACTGCCTTCCAAAAATCCGCGATGAGTACAAAAGTTGAAATTTGACCTTGACCTAGTTTTCTCCAGGTCAAGGTCATCATATCATTTTCATCCCCTTTGCCGCCCGAGTAATGACATTTTTCTGTCATCTTTCTATCTGCAAGATATTTCTATCTTGTGAAGATATTTGGTGGACGAACAGACGGACGGACGGATGGACGGATGGATGAACACACAAACACTGATAATTACAATAGATCACTGCTTTGCGGGATGTAATCTAGAAAGGTGATATCAAGAAAGGTGATTTAACAAATTTCAGATAATTTCTGTCAGCGGCTCATTTGCGGGCAAGTGGAGATGCAGGGTGCAATCTGTCAAAAAACAACCAAAGGGAGTCTTTAATCATGAAAAAATAATCAGCAGGTGTAACTCTTTTTAGGTTGATGGTAGGTGAATGAACTTATGAACTTAATGAACGAACTTAAATTTCACGCAGTTAAACATTGATATTTATTAAAAACTTAAAAAGACATGAAGCATTTAATTTTCTGTGCTGTCTACAATGCGGAAGATGAAAATGATGGAGATGGTCTAATTAAGCTGGATAAGAGCTAATGTGTCACGCTAGCATGGCCAAAGGATTTAGCCTAATGTTATTGGTCTGTAGAACAGAACACGAACACCAAATAGATTCAGATTTCATGTATTGTGTTAACATGACTCAGCAGATCTTCAACTCAGTGAACAGTGTGCTCTGATGTCAGATTTCTTGTCTTTTGGTTTTTCCTTTTGGCGTCATCTGCAGCATTTTCTCCTTATTTTCTCCACATCTCTGTGAACTTCTGAGCAGGAAATGAACCCACAATGTACTTACTTTCATAGAGACGTTCACCAACATGAAGACTGAAGATAATTCAGGTCAGGTTGAAAGTTAGAGTAGCAATGAAGACTATAGACTACCTGTCAGAAAACTTTGTCACAACCTGCTGTTAATTTACATATATTTTTTATTGACGGGGTTATCCCCCCCAAGAATGTCAAAAGTGCACAAGCAAACTTGTTAATGTTGAGGTTTGTAAATGCATGTTATAAAACCCTCACAGTTCACATTAAATAAATCATTTATGTCCTATTGGACGCTGTCTTATTCAGACCCCCTGTCATCATGTCTGGACATGGTAATTGGCAAGGCTGAATTATTTCCCAGTTAGCTCGAGCTACAGGCAGTAAGATGGCAGTGAGATGGAAAGGGGCATGCTGGAAAGCATGCAGCCTGTTATTCGCGCACATAAGAATTAAACCCAAATTGAAAGCATAAACTCCTTTTTCTCTAAGCACGCGGGACACTGCCTGGAGTGTCCCCCGCCTCACGTCCTATACCAGCTGGGATAGGCACCAGCTCCCGTGACCAGCTGCGACGGATAAAGCAGCAGAAAATGGATGGATGGAAAACACACACACACACACACACACATAAATAATGATTATTTATTAATGTGCCACAATACAGAAACATTTACTAAAATTAATGTAAAATGTGTATTACTAGATGCTGAAGA
The DNA here is from genome assembly GCA_013358685.1 of Antennarius maculatus. Classification (NCBI taxonomy): domain Eukaryota; kingdom Metazoa; phylum Chordata; class Actinopteri; order Lophiiformes; family Antennariidae; genus Antennarius; species Antennarius maculatus. Next base: position 2,837,700 of record CM023618.1, on the reverse strand, counting down.
TAACAGTTAATCCCAGGAAAGATGGACTTGCTATTTTAAATTTTAAAAATTATCTAGAATCACCTCTGTAATGTCAAGCCATTAAAGTCACAGAGCTGCTCCTTCACTGTGACTTAATGAAGACATAATTACACCTCGTTCTTCCATGCTCACTCTGACGCAGTTGTTGTCTGCTTGAATGCTTCTTCTCTGCGTTTGTATAATTGTCCCTTCTGCTCTCGCTGATGCAGGCTGCAGATCTTCAGACCTGCTGACTGGGTGTCTGACGGCCCCTCGCTCAGTCCACAGCCATGCCAGACGTGAAGCCTCCACCGCCGTATAACTACCCCCCCACCTCATCCGTCACAGCCTCTGCTGGCTCTCCTACTGGCTGCACTTCTCTCCACCTCATCTTGGAAATGGAGCCATGTATTGCCAACCTCCCCCTGTCCCCAGACCTGTCCACCTTGCCTCAACACCGACCTAGTGGCCCTCACTATCCAGACCTGCAGGGGCCTCGTTTCCCTCTCATGGCTAGGTGTAACAGCAGTACTCTTCTCACCAACCTGGGGCTGAGATACTGTACCAACAGACAGGGTCCTGTTAGTGTGGCGCCAGGGCAGGGACCAGACCTGGGCTCCTTTATCCATACAGGAAGCAATGGAAGTAGACCTTACAGAAGTATGGAGAACCTGAACTGGAACGCACGGACATATTCTGGTATGTATGGGTTGAGTGCTGACCCTCACAGAGGTGTTGACAGTGAGTTGATTTTACAATACACCTCTACGAGCCAATGGTGTGGCGAGCCTCCAGATGGCTCTGTGGTGGGGAGCCATGGACTGGTACCAACCTCAGAGAGTCTGGTGTTCTACCCACGATGTAGGATGCCCAAGAAGGATCTGCTGCTCTTCCCTCAAGTGTTGTTTCCAAGTGGCATCGATGAATGGGAAGCAAGAAAAGGCCTGAGGGACAAACTCCGACTACAGAGTGCTCGGTCATCAGTGGAGCCTCTAAAGTCACACGCCCTTCGGCCTCAGGAAACACCAGGGGCTGCACCAACTGAACGAGAGGATATGCATCATGGGAGTTCAACAGGTGCTGGGTCCAAGACACTGTGCACAATGCGTATGACCACCCCTGAGGACATCAAGCAAGAGGTCCTGAGGCGCTTGCAACTCCGGCGCCAGAACAGCAGTCCTAACCTAGCTCTACACAGCTCCTCATCCAACCCAAGAGTGGTCAAAACATCCTACACAACGGACAACATCGCAGGGAACAATAATCAATCACATGCTGCACCTGAGCATTGCAGAGATCCCGTGGGACATTTACACATTCCTACATTTGAGGAGTTTAAGAGAATGAGGCAGAAAGGGGGAGAACAGAGCAATGGTTCCACAGCCAGTTCTGGGGAATCTAAAACACTTAAAGAAGGAGGAACGTCAGACAGTAATACATGTCCTTCTCAAAAAACTGTCTCTCAACTACACTGTGGTGGAGGAACCAGAGAGCAACAAGAAACCATGGAGGAGGTTAAAATCACAGGCAGCAGTGGTGAAGCCCTGCAGACCAACACCTCCTCATACAGACCTCCCATCAACACCATGTGCAGTACCACCACTGCAGATCCCACCTCCTCCTCCACCTCTATAACCAGCACCTTCTCTCCAATTCGCACAGGCCCATCTCCTCGTCCACCCCTGCAAACCCCAGCCAGTTCACTCCAAAGCAAAGTCTCCGCAGAGTGTGGAGATGATGGAAGCAACAGGCGACGGAGCAGCAGCCTGGAGCCAGCTGTTTCTGTTCCCTTCCCACCGGAAAACTGGGAACGGCCCTCCAGCTGTTGCCCTACACTCCTTCTGGAGGGCACGGACCTGTCCAGCTACGGGGCCAAGATCTATAGGATGAAGGACGGCCTCATTGGATCTGCCATGGACCTCATCAAGAAGAGGTTAGTCTGGTAATGGTGTGTGTGTTTGCAATTGTCAGTAGTGTTCAGATCCTTAACTTCGTAAAACTAAAAACATTAAAACACCTACATCCACACTTTAAGTATGATTTTCTTATTTATTGTGCTTTTCTATTACGTAATTTTGTCAAAATGAGAGTGTAATTGTGAGTGTGAGTGGGTAGAAACATTTCAACTACATGTTTAACAGAAACTCGTCTCTCACTGTGCAAACACAAATAATAATTTTGCCGCTGACTTTCACTATTTTATCAGCCACATTTTTTCCTTCATTAAAAGTGAGATGTTAATTTAATCCTTAAATTTCATTCATTAATGTGTTATGACCAATACACATACATTGAGGGTGGCAGTAGCTCAGTCCCCTAATTCTTCGGCTGAGGACCGGAGGATAGCCGGTTCGATTCCCATGTGGACTGAAAAAACCTCGAGCATAGTAGAGACAGTAGAGGGGTGTCTATCCACCTCCTGAACACTGCCGAGGTGCCCCTGAGCAAGGCACCATCCCCCACAAGCTGCTCATAGGGCGCACCAGTGAGGAGCTGCCCGCCTCTCTACCCCTTACTATCTACCTACATGCCGTACAGGCCCCTTGTTTGTGTGTGTTTTAGAGGCTGTCCCATATAAATTTGTGTGTTGGAATAGACTGGAGTGGATAAAGTAATTTCCCTATGGGGATAATAAAAAGTATGTTCTTCTTCTTCTCTCCTTCTACATTAAATCAGTGCTATCTTGTGGACAAGCTCTTTAATAGAATGACAGTCACCCAGTTTCCAAAACAAAACCTCTGATCATTCTGCATTGGCACTACTGAACTGTCAAGTATCTTATATTCCAGGTCCATTTTGATCAATAAACACATTGTTTCACATGCAGCTCACCTTTGTGATGGTTAGATGAGATATAAGGATCTTATTTATTTTTATTTATTTAGTTTTGGTTTTTTTTTCCGACATGTTAATAGAACAAACTTCACACCTTCATCATATTTACAATATCAACAACATCCAAAAATAAAAAGGCTGACAGGTAGAAGCGAATAGGCTTGTGAAGTTCCCATTCCCCAGAATCAACAAACATCTTTCTCATATGTTGTCAACAAACTCAGACATTAAATGTTTTCCAATCAGTTCATCCAGTGAATTTTGGCAGATGTTCATACTCTTACCCACTTAGAGCATAACCATGTTTATATTCTTCCTTGGAACAACAAGGTTTGTTAACATCATACAGTCAAAACAAGAAGTTGACTTTCTCAGTGATCTTCATAAGAATATCATGATCTTATTCACCTCTTTCAGCCGACAGTGTTTATCCAAGAATTAACCAGTTTGTTACAGACACTTTAACAGTTACACATGCTATTATATTGTCAAAAGATATCAACATGTTCTTTAAAGTCTCAAACTTAATGTAATCCCTCCCAGCAGAGATCCATGTTTTTTTTTCATTAATCCATGTTTCTGACATTGATGATGTTGACTGGTTTTTCAACTGTTCCATGTAATACTTGACGTGTCCAAAATTGTTGGAGAGATCCCACTATTGAAGTGATTCTGGTGTGGTAACAACTCTTGTCAATCTTTATTGCTCATATTTCACCAACTCCTCTGCAAGCCTGATCACCATTGTTTTCATCTGTTGCGCAGAAAGCCCCTTTGTTTTGATGAAGATCCTGCAGTTGTTTGTCCAAGTGTTGTCGATCAGCCCATTCTTCTTCAGTTGTCAAGCTTTTTTAGTGATACCAGCATTTGCATTTTTTTTAAACTTAATCACATTTTAATTGTGGTGTTGTATTTTTGGAATAGAACTTTACTCAAAACCAAATTTCAGATTTATTTTAGCAGATGTACAGTCAGGTGTGATGTGTGATGGAAGAGTTTCAGCTAGAATGAAGGGAAAGGTGTACAAAACTGTGATGAGACCAGCGATGTTGTTTGGTCGAAAGACAGTGTCACCGAGGACAAGACAGGAGACAGAGCTGGAGGTAGCAGAGATGAAGATGCTGAGGTTCTCTTTGGGAGAGACCAGGAAGGATAGGATCAGGAATGGGTACATCAGAGGGACAGCACATGTTAGAGGTTTTGGAGATAAAGTCAGAGAGGCCTGACTGAGATGGTTTGGACATGTCCAGAGGAGAGACAGTGAATATATTGGTAGAAGGATGCTGAGTTTTGAACTGCTAGGCAGGAGGCCTAGAGGAAGACCAAAGAGGAGGTTTATGGATGTAATGAGGGAGGATATGAAGGTAGTTGGTGTGAGAGAAGAGGGTGCAAAGGACAGGGTTAGATGGAGGCAATTGATTCGCTGTGGCGACCCTTGAAGGGAAAAGCCGAAGGGAAAAGAAGAAGAAGCACTGGCTGTGCAGTGATCAGCCACTGCACTGGCTGATTTTAGCATCACTGCACTGGCTGCCCATACATTTTAGGATTCATTTTAAAATCCTTTTATTTGCTTTTAAAGCCATAAATGGCCACCCTACCTCCCTGAGCTACTCCACCCATACACACCCAGCCGCTCTCTCAGTTCAGCTGACCAGCTGCTCCTTATACAGCCTAAAGTCAGACTGAAGCTCAGAGGGGAAGGTGCTTTCTCAGTTTCAGCTCCCAAATTATGGAATGGGCTCCCGCTGCACATCAGGCAGGCTTCTTCACTGGCTCATTTTAAAACTCTTCTTAAAACCCACCTCTTTTCCCTAGCGTTTGACACCTTTTAGAGTGTTTTGTGTATTACTTCACATTATTTTAATTGTTTTTGTCTGATTTTATTTCCGCTTTTAACTTATTTTAAATTGTTCTGCTTTTATTTTGATATTTTATTCAATTGTATTATGTTCATGGTTTTATGGCGCGTCTGTTCTGTTTTTTATCCAGTTGCTGTGCAGCACTTTGGAAGCCTTGTGTTTATGTAAATTGTGCTTTATAAATAAAGTGGATTGGATTGGATTGGATAGTCTGTCTAAACCAGTGATTCTAAAATAGTGGGGCGCACCCCCATCGGGGGCAGAGTGGGCATGCCATGTGACCCTGACGAACGTGCACAGCAAAACTCTAGAGTGCTTTTTCATTACCGTACCAGAATAAAGGTGGCAGAGGCAATTTCCCGTCTGTGGGTCGTGTGCCATTAACTTACTTAATTAATCGAGCATGCAAAGGAGGTGAGGTACCATGTAAAGCGTCAGGCCTAGTACAGTACATGAACTCCACCCCACTGCATGCCGACATAGAAGGGAGAGACAGAGAAGACCTCCCTCTACATGTCAGTACTGTCCACTTCAATCAATCAATCAATCAAAATTTATAAAGTGTTTTTTATACAAAAATGAGTAACCCAAAGTGCTTTACATAAAAACAATACAAAAAACAGTTTACACAAGAAATATCCCCCCTCTTCCCCAACACACACACACACACGCACGCACGCACACACACACACACATATACACATTTAAAAACACAGAGGAGTTCAGAACATAGAGGAAATGCTATCCTACATTCACCACTTGTCACAGCTCTTTGCACTGCATGATGGGACGATGGCTGTTTGAATATCTGTTGCATTAAAGCAACAGAAAAGTAACTGATGTGTGTCTTTTTGTGTGTGGATGTTCAGGGTCTCCCAAACTATCAGTTCAACAATCCGACTCTACTGTCAGCTCCTGTAGTTCAGCTCTTTGTCCTCTGTGGATTTATAGTTTCTATAGTTTTTTTTTTATAGTTTTTTATAGTTTCACCCATAATGCAATGTGGTGTGTGATTTCCACTGGACTGGAATGTGTGTGACTATTATCTGAAAATTTGGCCGTTTTTTTTGGTACTTTGGATATTTGTCTCTATATACCACACTAAAAATTATTTAACATGCCCATGCTTGGTATGTTTATCTTCAGCACAACTTCAGCTATATAAAGAGATGGTTTTTATTTCCCTATAACTTATTTTATTGTCATATTGGGGCAAAATATACACAATGTAAACGATCATATCTCCGGTTTTCCGGGGTCTATCGGCTCCAAATGAAAACCAGACAGTTTCACATCTATACTGCCATGGAAACATGCGCACAGCAATCCACGTAACAGACTTTATTTGTTAAGAATGGTTTATAAACATCATGTGATCTGACCACGCGGGCGTGATCATAGGGTTGTAAGGGTTAAAGTGAATGCTGACCTTAACTCCGCAGGCCAAAGCGAACCCCTGTCACAAAGAAGAAAAATAAAAAATAGCGGTGAGAAAGAAAAGAGAAGAAAATAAGAGAAGAGATAACAGAAAATGGAGAAATGTAGCGACAGTCTGGAGAAAAGTGGGTCGAAGATCGGCCAGGTTAACCGGCAGGTGTGGAGAAGTTATGATGCAAACTTCAAGATGATGGTGATAAATGAGGCTGACTCATCAAACAATTGCAATGTGATCGAATATATTGAATATATTGTTATAATAATTTGTTTCAGATGTACTGTAATTATTTTCTGTATAAAAATTAAATTTGGTGTTCAAAAAGTCTTTTTTCAAACTTGAGTCTTGAAAAAGAGGGGTCGTCTTATATTCAGTAAATACGGTAAATATAAATAAAATGCTAAGCACCGTAACAATACGAGGAACCAAAGGTTCATGAGAACAACTAACTGGAGCTTCAAACCACTTTCTTGTCATTTAAAAGCGCAGTAGAGGTTGGAATAAAAGATAATTCAAAACGGTTGTTTTTGCAATGAGTAGTTCTATAACATCTACCTGAAGGTAAAAGCTCTCATATTCAGGAAAAAGAATGTGAGAAGGATCAGACAACACTCTATTCGCCAAACTGAGCACTGACTTCTCAAAGATAGACTGGAGAGAAGGAGAGTCTTTCCTGCCAATCCCCTTCATTGCCGTTTTCACCATTTTAGATATTTTATTTGAGCTGAACAGAGAGAGTCCCAAACCAGACAGCCATGCCATATCTAATAATGCTCCCAAGGACTGAGTCATAGAAGGTAGACATAACTCCTGAACTTACACCAAAAAGTCTCAGTCTACGGAGAAAGTGCAGTCTTTGAGCCAATTTGGAACACAGATGGTCCACTTGAACATGCCATTTTAGCTGGTTGTCCATGTAGACCCCTAAGTACTTTTAAGAAACAACCTGCTCAATCTGCGTACTACCGATAACCACTGGATCATGAAGTGGTACATTTCTTGGGTCAAAGATAATTTTTTTTGTCTTAGTGGTGTTCAAGATCAGGTGACTGTTACCACATACAGTATTAAAGTTGTGAATCTCCTGCATATAGTTCACCAGACTTTCATCACCCCTCAGAAGGCTCAGTATAACAGTGTCATCAGAAAATTTAAAAATGTAGTTATTAGGGAGACTACTTCTGCAATCATTAGTGTAGACGGTGAACAGAAAAGGTGAGCACACTCCCCCTTGTGGTACACCAGTGCTACACAGTCCGGGACTTGAGAGTACAGAGTTTACCTTAACCTGTAAGGATCTGTTTGTGATCAGTGAGTAGAACCATCTGATTATGTAAGGGTTGACATTCATGTTTGATAGCGTCTTTACCAGTAGCTGAGAACAAACAGTATCAAAGGCAGAGCTGAAGTCAGAGAAGGGAACCTGAGCGTAGGCCTTTGGGTCTACCAAATGCTTACTAATTAAATGAGTGATGCTAACTACAGCATCCTCGGTGCTTCTCCCAGCTCTATATGCGAATTGTAGTGGGTCCAAAAAAGGAGCTACATCAGACATGAGATGGTTCACAAATATCCTCTTGAAGCATTTCAATACACTACAAATTAAGGCAATCAGCCTATAATCCCTGTTCTCTGAAGGACAAGACACTTTAGGAACAGGAATTACAATAGATTTTTTCCAGATATCAGGAACCATGTGCATATCAATCGACCACTGAAATATAGGGTACCAAGCCGCTGTGAGCTCTTCAGAGCTAATTTTCAGCAGCATGGCGGGCAAACCATCTGGCCCCATGGATTTTTTGTTACCAGCCCTGCTGAAAATACACTTAACCTGTTGCAGATCAATAATGACACGATGTGAAGCATTACACTTAGGGATAAAATCAAAGGGCTCAACCAGTAGCTGAGAAACTGAACCCGTGTCGTGTTTCAAAAAGAAATTGTTTAACTCATTAGCACAAGCACGTTCATCAAGAGTGACAATTTGATTTCACTTTGAGTTCATGTTAGCTATTTTTTTCATGAAATCCCACAAGCCACGAGTTCATAGAGCTGACACTATCCTCTGAAACAGATGATGGTTACTTCTGGCTTGCCTCAGCAGCCGATTTAGATCATTTGGGCTGCAGCCACACCAACCCTGTCCCCGTTTTTAAAAGCCACTTTTTTGCTGTATATTAAACGGTCTTTAACCTCCTTGGTGATATATGGCTTGTTGTTAGGAAAGTGAAGGACAGTCTTTTTGGCAACCACAGTGTCCACACAAAACTTAATGTAGTCTGTCACAATCTCCGTTGTCTTATCCAGTTCCTGGTTGTGGAAGATGCTCCAATCTCTGCTTAGGAAGCAACCTTTCAGAGTCTCAACACTGTCCCCCATCCACTGCAGGACAGTTTTCTGAACAGGCTTACTGGATTTAAGAGCAGTCTGCAGTCTTTCTTCTACGTGGGCATGAGCTGAACAGTAGCATGTTCTGAGTTTGCAGGAGGACGAAGAGCTTTCTGAAGTATAACAGCTCCACGTCAAAAACTTGTTGATAAACATCCTTGGCAGTTGGATATTTGTCCATCTGTTTCTTTTTTTATGAGCCATAAAGTTTCTTCTTCTCCTTTCAGCTTTTCCCTTCAGGGGTCGCCACAGTGAATTGGCTCCATCTAACCCTGTCTTCTGCATTCTCTTCTCTCACACCAACTGCCTTCATTGTCACGACAGGTGGGGTATGGACCCAAATGCAGGACACAGGCAGAATAGCTTTTGTCCACGATTTAATCAGAACTCAAAAAACTCCAGACAGGCAAGAATCAAAACTTAAACAGAGTTTAAAAAAAAAAACATGAGCAGGAACAGAACAGAACTACACAACAGAACTGCAAAGCAAGACATCAAGACAAAACTTTAGGACCATACTTCAGGAACGAACCGGCAAAGAGCTGCGACACAAATGGGCTTAAAAAGCCTCATGGTGATAAGCCCAATCGAGTCCAGGTGTGAAAGCCAGCAACGGGTGTGGGGATGAGCAACAGGTGTGGAGAGAACCAACAGGTGTGGAGCCGAGGCTCCACCTAAAAGTTTGGCCTCTCCCCCTGCCACACACTAGCACAGCCACATCAAACCGTGACATTCATATCCTCTTTCGCTACATCCATGGTCTTCCTCTAGGCCTCCTCCCTGGCAGTTCAAAACTCTTCATCCTTCTACCAATATATTCACTATCTCTCCTCTGTACATGTCCAAACCATCTCAGTCTGGCCTCTCTGACTTTATCTCCAAAACCTCTAAAATATGCTGTCCCTCTGATGTACTCATTCCTGATCCTGTCCATCCTGGTCACTCCCAAAGAGAACCTCAGCATCTTCATCTCTGCTACCTCCAGCTCTGTCTCCTGTCTTCCTCAGTGACACTGTCTCTTCAAGTGGACTTGACCAAACAACAGTGCTGGTCTCACCAGGACAAACCTCCACCTCTATGGCTTCTCCTCCACCTGTTCCCTGCTCTCAATACAAATCACAATGTCATCTGCAAACATCATAATCCATGGAGATTCCTGTCTAACCGTGTCTGTCAGCCTTTCCATCATCATAGCAAACAAGAAGGGACTCAGAGCTGATCCCTGATGCAGTCCCAACTCCACTTTGAACTCCTCTGTCACACATACAGCACACCTCACCACTGTCTTACAGTCCTCATACATGTCCTGCACCGCTCTAACTTCTCTGACACTCCAGACTTTTTCATACAATACCACAGTTCCTCTCTGGGCACCCTGTCATAAGCTTTCTCCAGATCAATAAAAACACAATGCAGCTCCTTCTGGCCTTCTCTGTACTTCTCTATCAACATCCTCAAAACAAATACTGCCATTATAGTACTCTTTTTTGGCGAGAAACTATACTGCTGCTAGTAAATGCTCACTTCTTCCCTTAGTCTAGCTTCAGTTACTCTTTCCCATAGCTTCATTGTATGGCTCATCAGCTTTACTCCTCTTTAGTTGCCACAAGTCTGCATGTCTCCCTTGTTCTTAAAAATGGGCATCAGCACACTTCTCCTCCATATCTCAGGCATCTTCTCACTATCTAAGATCCTGTTGAACAACCCAGTCAGAAACTCTACTGCCACCTCTCCTGACACTTCCAAACCTCTACAGGTATATCATCAGGACCGACTGCTTTTCCACTCTTCATCCTCTTCAGTGCCCTCCTCACTTCATCCTGACTAATCTTTGCTACATCCTGGTCCACAACAGTCACCTCTTCTAGTCTTTGTTCTCTCTCATTTTCCACGTTCATCAACTCTTCAAAGTACTCTTTCCATCTTCCCATCACACTACTGGTACCTGTCAATACACTTCCATCCCTATCCTTAATCACCCTAACCTGCTGCACGTCCTTCCCATCTCTGTCTCTGTCTTGCCAACCTGTATAGATCAGTCTCCCCTTCCTTACAGTCCAACGTAGCATACAAGTCATCATAAGCCCCTTGTTTGGTCTGTGCTACCTCTATTTTCACCTTACACTGCATCTCCCTGTACTCCCGTCTACTCTCCTCATTCCTCTTAGTGTCCCACTTCTTCTTAGCTAACCTCTTTCTCTGTATACACTCCTGTACCTCCTCATTCCACCACTACGTCTCCTTATCTACTTTCCTTCCAGATGACACACCAAATACTCTCCTACCTGTCTCCCTGATCACATTAGCTGTAGGTGTCCAGTCATCTGGAAGCATCTCCTGACCACCCAGAGCCAGTCTTAACTCCTCCCTAGAAGTCATGCAACACTCTTCCTTTTCAGCTTCCACCATTTCATCCTCTGCTCTGCTTTGTCCTAATCATCTTCCTCACCACCAGAGTCATCCTACGCACCACCATCCTATGCTGTTTGGCTACACACTCGCCTACCACTACTTTGCAGTCACTAATCTCTTTCAGATTACACCATCTCCACAAGATGTAGTCTACCTGTGTGCTCCCACCTTCACTCTTATAGGTCACCCTATGTTCCTGCCTCTTCTGGAAGAAAGTATTCAATATAGCCATTAAGTCATGAAGTTTATATATTTATTTATTCATTCACGTTCCTCGCCAAAGACGCCGACGCCATTTCTGGGTCAGACCATGATGCACTGCCTGCTGGTGGGAGAAATCGATGATGTGTGCGCTTGGTTTATAATACCAATACATTCGTTTTCGTATGTTTGGTATGAAGTCTGATATTATTGTTTTAACATGGAATTTCCATGGGTTCCCACTAGTTACATATTTTTTCATTAAAATGTTACAGCCTGGTGGTCATTCTAAAAAAAAAAGTTTTAGAAATAAAGATGTAATACAGTTTCTTCACTTTTTCTTTTTACTCAATTTTTGTTTGCCTTAAATTAATATATTCTGAAAGCTGAAAGAACTTTCTCCACTCAAATTTTTGTAAGCTGTACCCTCATTTTTTGTCTTGTGATACGGAGAGGAGGTGGAGGTGGCTCTGGTGGTTGGAGGAGACTGTCGGTCACCGGTTTTAGTAGAGACACATGGAAAACCGAGTGGATCTTGAGGGTGGCTTGAACCTGGAGTTGGACAGCACTGGGGTTAATGATCCTGTCAATGGGGAAGAGTCCAATAAACCGAAGAGCCATTTTGCGGGAGTCCACTTGAAGAGGCAGGTTCCATGCCAACAACCAGACTCGTTGCCCCACCCGGTAGTCTGGAGCTGGGATCCTCCATCGGGTCAGCCAGGCGCCGATTGCGCTCAGCCATCCTACTCAGAGCCGCTTGTTTCTCCGTCCAGACCTGGCAGACCCTGTGGAATTGAGCCTGGATAGATGGAACTGCCACTCCTGACTCCTGGCTGGGAACCAGGAGTTTGGTAGCCTGAGGGCACCATGAAAGGGGACATACCTGTGGCGGTGCTGATTAAGGAGTTGTGGGCGTACTCTAGCCACGGGAGATGGGTGGACCAGGTGGCGGGGAGGCGTGAGGCTACACAGCGAAGGGCTGTCTCTAGTCCTGGTTTGCCCATTCAGTCTGGCCGTTGGTCTGAGGGTGGTAGCCAGACAAAAGACTGGTTGAGGTCCCCAGCGCCTGACAGAAGGCCTTCCACACTTGAGAAGTGAACTGTGGGCCGCTATTTGAGACAATGTCCTTGGGGATCCCGTGCAGCCAGAAAACATGCTGAACCAGGAGCTTAACGGTATCCAAGGCAGAAGGGAGTTTGAGAAGAGGAACAAAGTGAACTGCCTTAGAAAAACTTAGAATCAACTATGGTTAGAATGGTGTCGTTATCTTCCAATGGAGGAAGTCCTGTGACAAAATCCACAGCGATGTGAGACCATGGTCTAGGGGTATTGGGCAAGGGGTGCAGAAAACTTGCCAGAGCTTGATGGCTGGACTTGTTGCGGACATGGACTGACCATGAGGCAACAAATGCCCAAACATCCGCAGCCACAGACGGCCACCAGAAGCGCTGTTGGAGTAGGGAGAGCATCCAACAGAACCCCGGGTGGCACGCAATCCGTGAAGCACAGGCATCCTGGTGGTAGGGGGAACGAACAGCCGCCCAGGAGGACATTCCTCCAGAACCAGGTGATCCTGAGTGCATTGAGGCCTTCCTGTTCCAACTGCCACCGAACAGTATCTACCACACACATGGGAGTGAGGATTGTCCCTACATCATCAATTCTGAGGCGTGGTCAGGACTCTGGGCTCCGGTGGGTACTGCAGATTTGAGGCAATGAGCATAGCATGCTGGTTACTCCAGTTTCTTATCGTCCTTGTGGACCAGGGGGTCCACCAGGGGTTGTACAGTTTTAACCAGGGAATTCCTAAAATCATGATGACATGAGTGGGGAAGATATTACATAAAACTCAATGGTTTCCTGGTGATTACTGGAGAGTCAAGTTAAGGGGCGTGGTTCGGTGCTTTACCTCTTCCAAGAGCCTTCCATCAATTGCCAGAACTTTCTTAGGAGAGAAGCAGTCAGTTAAAGTCTGTTATTTTTTACAAAGTCAGTGTCTATAAAATTGCCATCAGCCCCTGAATCCAATAGCAACTGGACAGGTAAAGAGCATTGTGAGTCATGAATCCTACCTGGTGCACATATCTGGGAGGACAAAGAAGAAGAAATTTGGCTCACCAGCGCCTACCGGTGAGCCCCACCTTTTGGCAACTCGGGGGCAACTAATGAGAAAGTGGCCTCCCCAGCTGCAGTAGAGGCAAAGTTTGTCCCTCAAGCAGCACTGTCATTCGGCAAGTGTGAGTTGAGCCCTCCCCAACTGCACAGGATCATCCGAAAACGACTTGCTGGGCTGGAGCTCAGGGACGTTGACCGATGAGAAAGAGGCGGAGGTCTATGTGCTGGGAGGGCCGAGAGGTGAGAAGGACGAGGAGTGTCTGGCCTGGTCCATCTTCTTTTCTCTCTGTCTCTCCCATGAGCCTATGGTCAATGCGTGTGGCTAATGTAACCAAGTCATTCAGGGATGTGCAGTCCTGTCTTACAGCAAGCTCGTCCTTTACCTCCCCCGCTAGCCCCTTCCGAAAAATGGCCTGTAGCGCCGAGTCCCCCCACCCACTACTGGCTGCAAGAATTTGGAAGTAACAGCATACTTGGAGACTGTTTGACTGTCCTGCTGTAAGTCTAACAGTTGTCCTACAGCCTCTCCACCACATACTAGATGATCAAAAATACGTTTCATCTCATCTGTAAAAAGCTTGTAATCAGTGAGTAACTGATTCCTGCTCCATTATAGCTAAGGCCCAAGCTGCCGCCTGCCCAGATAGGAGCCTCACCAGAAAACCTATTTTTGCGTATGTGGTGGGCTGCTGGCTAAAAACTAATGTGCATTGTAGGAGAAATTGTGCGCATGTGCCTAAATCTCCAGAATACCTAGCCAGGATAGGAATGAATGGCTCTCTGGGGGAAGACGTCTGGGAGGTGGGTGGTGCTGCACCTGGCTGGGGGGGCAATAGACCCAAGGAGCTGGAGGGCGAGAGTTGGTCGTTGATGGCTGCCAGCTGGGTTCTTAGCTGCGTCACGTCAGTGGAGAGGTGCTGCAGGTGCTCCATTACTCGCTGCAGCGTTGTCTCATGTTGGCCGACCAATGCTCCTTGTGTTGAGAGTGCGTGCTTGAGACATTCTGTCTCTGCTGGGCCAATTTTTTCTGGCCGGAAGATTCTGTTGTGAGCCGCAAGGCAAAAGCAAGGCCAGGGCTCCGGATGCAGAGTACAAGAGCAAACAGTTTATTAGCACAAAGTAACAACAGAAAATCACTCTTCAGGGAGACGCTTGACTAACAAAGTAGCAACAGAAAATAATTTTGTAGAGATGAGCTAACCTAACAAAGTAACAACAGAAAATCATCTTCTAAGAAATACTTCTAGCTAACAAAATATCAACGGAAAATCACCTTACTCAGGGGGAAGACCAAAAACAAAAGAATCGCTGGAAATAGAAACTTGCAACGGGAACACGTTTCAGGAGACGAGGTCAGCAATGTGATGAGACACAGAATGCATGACAAGGAAAATCTTCCAGCGCTGAACAATAGGGGAATGGTGGGTTCTCAGCTACGTCACATTGGTCGCTCCAGCACTGCAGAGAGGAAGAGGGAGAACAGAGCAGAGAAACATGACCAGAGCAACAACACAACCATGACAGTCTAGGGTGCTAACATTTAGCCATACGTCATCCATGGAAATAATCGCGTCCATCGCGGTACAAATGTTTGGATTTTTGCTGGTTTTTGCTTCTTTTTTAGTCAAGAAATCCCTCATTGTCAAACGTCTGCTCGTTTCACTGCAACATGTAAACGAGCACACGTCATGTTGCTCTTAATAAGGCTGAACCACACAGGTGAGTCTGGTCACAAAAAACTTGCGCAAGATCCAAACATAATGGCAATTTACGGGTTCAAAATTTAAATGAAGAAATGGATAAATTGTGAATATTCTTGCTGAATGAAACTGCATTTTTTACCAATATCGCAGAAAAAGGTAGCATCAGTTTTTTTACTGTAAGTATTTAAAGCATGCGTCCCAGGGACACGCATGTTGTCTGATGATCATGCGTTCTTGTCAAAAAATGTGTGTCAAAGACGCAAGGACGCACGCTAATGAGAACACTGGGGGTGTAGAGGCTAAGTCAAGCTTTAATCCACTGAGGAATTCCACCGCACTGACGTGAATGAAGCGCCAACGTCACTTCCTGGTCATCAAAAGTCATGAGCAAACTGTTCACTTAGTCTGAAATCTCGTTGAGTCATGTTCTTATTACGGGGTTTATGGCAGAAAGGGGAGCTACAATAGTCGGATATGGCGGAGTGTGTTTGTTCATATCTATGAATGTTTGTAAGTCGGATGTTGGTGTCTTGACTTCCTGTATTCAGTCTTCTGATGGGCTTGTGGTTTTTTTCAGAACTTTAAATTTGTACATAAGCG
Organism: Antennarius maculatus; assembly: GCA_013358685.1. Taxonomy (NCBI): domain Eukaryota; kingdom Metazoa; phylum Chordata; class Actinopteri; order Lophiiformes; family Antennariidae; genus Antennarius; species Antennarius maculatus. The sequence continues at coordinate 2,822,149 of CM023618.1, read as the reverse complement.
TATTTGCAAGTCCTGGCTGAGATGCCAGCTTATTTCAGAAGTGCTGGTGAACTCAGCCAATCATTTTGTGACATGAAAAAGTTCACTGGAGGAGTTTAGTAAGTTTTCAGTTTTTGTTTCATAGTTTGAAGAATGCAGCTGCAGAACTACATCAGCCTGGAGCCAATCAGTACACTTTAACGGTTTGACCGTAACTTTTTGAAGAAAATCACCTCCTTCATCTTATTTTGTTCTTGGGTTTTATTTGATTGAAGCCAACATGAGCCTACAGTGGTGCTGCGGTGTTCTCATTCAGACTAGTTGATTCAATATAGATTCTAAAGACCATGATGGGTGATCATTAATACCTTGCGAAGAGACAACCAGATCAACAAGTGTCCCACAACAGCTTTAGCAGTGGTGGGCAGTCAGGGCCAGCAAGGACTTCTCTGCTGGCCTAACATATCCACAATGTATATTGGATAGTGTTCCCTCTGACCAAATCCCGGTTAGGGTGAACACTAACCAGTGAGGGCCCTTGGGCAAGACCCTTAATGCTTTACCAGCCTGCCTCAGGCATGAGCAAACATAATATTGACAGATTCATATCGGCTCGGACGTCACCCAGGTCATCCAGGTCTGCGTCAGTTTCTAGGGAACCAAGGCAATCTGATAAGAAATGGGTAAATAGAACAAGACACACATAGATGAGGGCTGAGAATATGGAGTTGTGGAATGCCACTATACAAGTAATCCCAGAGAAAGGGGATATATGGGGTGGATGTGGGATGAATGGATGTTTTGAAACCCACAATCAAAGCAAGCAAAGAAACAGCTGTTAGCCCAGTGTTCCTACATGCATAACCAAAAACTGCTATCACAACTAGACAAAATACTACAACAATGCTACGGCAAGGGGTAGCCAACAAATAATACCCTCCATGGAAGAGACAGTTAGAGGCCAAGATGAAGGTGACACAGAGAGGAATCAGCCAGCAGTTGAGCTGCAGAAAGGGAACATGGTGAGTAAAGGGGTACCCAGGAAATACAAGCTATCTTTATCTGAAGCACTCGAAACTGCCAAACAGAGACTAACAGCTCACACAACATCGATGCCCAGTGGCTAGTGGACCTGAGAATTGACCACAGCAGTCTCTCAAAACAAGAACCAGTAACCATCTCAATGGCAGACATCCTAGAAAGAGTGTCAGAAATGAAGTGTTGGTCAGTACCAGGCGCTGATATGATCTGGCTAAAATACTGGCCAAAGAAGCTGACAAGCACTGCATGAGCGCTTAGCAGCATAGATGAACAAGTTGCTAAGGAATGAGACAATCACCCAGAGTGGCTGACTGAAGGTAGGACAGTCCTGATCATGACAGCTCCACATCGAGGACGCACTGATAAACATGCTTGACAGTTGGATATTTGTTCATCTGTTTCTTTTTTTTAATGAGTCATTAAGTTGATAAATTTATTTATTATTATTTATTATTCATTCATTCATGTGCCTCACCAAAGATGCCGATGCCAGTTCTAGGTCAGATCGGGATGCGCTACCTGCTGGTAGGAAAGCTCTGTGATGGGTGCGCTTGGTTTATAATACCAATACATTTGTTTTCATATGTTTGGTATGAAGTCTGATATTATTGTTTTATTGTGGAATTTACACGGGTTTCCGTAATATAAAACAGAACAGTGGATGCATAGTCATTTAAGGTTTCCTGTGCAAAAAATGTCCTGGTTGGTTGTGTGGAAGCAGTCCTGTAGTTGCGGAATGGCACTTTCTGACCTGACCCATATGGGTTTCACCTCAGTTGGTGTTCTCTGTATGAGAGGTCTGTATGCTGGGGTGAGAAACAGGGACAGATGGTCTGATTGTCCGAGGTGGGGGCAGGAGACCCTGTATGTGCCCTTGATATTACTGTAAATCTTATCTAGCACGTTATGACCCCTCGTTGCACATGTAACATGCTTGTAAAATTTAGGAAGCACAGTTCTTAAGTCCAAGTGATTAAAGTCTCCAGCCACAATGAAAATGACATCCGGGTGTGCAGACTGTTGTTTGCTAACAGTAACTAGCAGGGTCTTTAACTCTTAGACCTATGACCTATTTTGTCCATTTTTTGGTACCTTTGATATTTGTCTCTATATACCACATAAAAAATGATTTAGCATACCCATGCTTGGTATGTTTATCTTCAGTACAACTTCATCTATATGAAGAGATAGCTATTATTTCCCTGTAACTTACTATATTGACATATTGGGGCAAAATAGACACACACAGTCAAATTTGAAAATGGAAAAATTGTATTTTATTGCACATAAGAATCAAAACATGCTCATCAAATTGATTTTGAACTCCAAAAAGGTTGCCATAGGCTTCTAAAATAACTATATACAGTTTGTGTCACTTATGCCACTCTTCAAAGGAGTCTTTCAAAATAAGACAGTGCCATGTGAAATGTAGGAATTGCGAGACGTATTTGCATCACGTGACAAAAGGCATGAATCGCGAGACATGTTCAAAACACGTGAATAAATGCATCCCCGCTTGTACGATGACGACTACATGAAGAGAAATACGGCGCTTGCCATCTGAGGAATATGAGGAAGATGCTGGGTAGCACCAGTCTGTTTGGGCCTGGACACCAGTTCGGCAGCCCCACTTCTTGCGCCGCCTCTTCCCTCGTTCGGGCGGGGGGATAGTCAACCACAGGCTGCTTGCGGGTCGTGTTATCTCCGGTGGAATGTTGTCACTGAAACTCCAACTGGAGTTGAACTCTCCGTAACACATCCCGATCTGGAGTTGTTCCTCACTGCTGTACGTCTTAATGCTCAGCGAGGTAGAGACAGAAGTAAGGTCAAAAGGTGACTCTAAAGGTAAAGAAGAGTTAAAGCGCTGGGAGAGTTGTCTGACTGCTACACTGCTGCACGCGGCCATCTTGAACTTAGAAGGCATTTCTATTGTGGTGTTCGTCTGCCTTGAACCCAAAACTGCCACCTGACTCAACCTCAAGTTCCTTGGTGAGATGTGTCCACTGTAAAGTTTCTTCTTTTGTTATTCTGCCATCTTTGTGACTTATTTGGACATTCAACAATGAGACAGAAATTGTAGTGCTGTGAGAGCTCAAATTAAACATTCTTGACTTTGATACCACTGGTGTCTTCCAGATGTTTCAGTAGTACTATGTGTTTGTTACAGCCGTTGAGGTGTGGTGGGTCGTCTCAGATTGCTGTGAGCAGGACTGAGGGATGCTGGGAAAGCCTAACACTGTTCTGTGTTCATAGTGTGGAGGGTCCGAAGGGCAGTCTTTTAAGGGGGTCTGAGGGTAGTGGGCATTAGAAAGAGAGAAGATACGTGATAAGGGAGTGGATGAAAGAATAGGAAGCAGAATGAAATGTGAGCTGGGAGTGGAAGAACAAGGTGGAATGAATGACAGGGATGCTGTAACAAGAGAACTCTTCCAGAATGACAATGTCACCCATCTACTCCTTCCTGCTCTCCTCATTTTCCTCCTGCTTTCTTCCTCCTTTTACTATTTTCCCTGTTCATCATTTTAATCCCTCTATCCTACATCCTGCTTTCATTCTCCTTCCTATTTTGCACACATTCTTTCCTCCACCCTTTCATTGCATTCCTCTCTTCCCGCCCTTCCATTTCCTTTCCTGTTCTCTCCCTCCCTCCCCCCATACCTCTCCATACTGCCATACCTCCTCTCCACCAGCTGCAGTGCAGACAACTCCACCAAGGCCCCCATCAGGCTGTCAGGTGACCAGGACGAATGCGCTGACATCACCAGTCCCTCGACCGGTTGTCAGCCTTCCGCCGTTGCCATGGCAACCTCGACAACGGTCTGCAAAGCTGAAGCTGGCGACGAGACGCCTGCAGAAGGATGGGTAAGGATTTTGTTCCTTTCTTCTGTGTGTCTTAAATGTATGGTCTGTTCCGCGATTCACTTCTACCTCGAAGGTTATGGAATTTAAATCTATTCAAGGAGCACGGGAACAAGCAAGCGGACTGCAACGCATACACAAACACACACACACACACACTCTCACACACACACACACACACACACACACACACACACACACACACACACACACACACACACACACACACACACACACACATAAACTCAGACAATGTGATGCAGAGGTATTTGTAGAGACAAGAACAAGCATGCACTGTCCTCCAGCAGCATGTCAGTGAAGAGAGGATCCAGCCCCCCTCTTCTTCCTGCTCTCTTCCTCTTCACTGGCTGGAGCTTGACACCAGCCTGAGCTGCAGCATTGAGCTCCTCTCTGTGCAACTGCAGAACGGAAGAGCCCGATTGACATCAAGTAACATCTTGCTTGCATGCTAAAGGGCTGGTGGTGGTGTGAGAACAGATGTCGAGGTGCAGTTGCTTCTTGGCGTTTGAGTCATCAACGGAGTCTGTGTCTGCATCCCAAAGTAAGGACTGCAATTTGATTGTTCAGCACATCGTTAATTATTCTCCTTGATTTCACCTCAGAGCTACGAGCTGTAAATCCTGCTGCTTTGTGGTGTCGAGTGGTGAAAACCTTTCTGTGCGGCTCAGTCACCTAGATGGTGGCTGTCAGGAGATCGTAGATATTTCGGTGTAATTCAAAAGCCAACATCATCGCATGCAACAGATGCAGGTGACCTGCTGGGATGTCACAGGATGACCTTTGGACTTTTCATCACAGTCAGCTCTGATGGGCTTGACTGATGAAATTCATTTATCCAGAATGCTGCAGTGGGTCGGGTTTTCTTGTTTACCTGACAAAAGGTCCTTCTCGGGGGGTTTTCTGATTAGTCCTGTTTTCAAGATGGGATCAGAACAAATTTTCTGTTACTGGAGAACATGATTCATGCTTATTTAGATTCTTTTCAGTGTTATGTAACGATGGTCATTAAAATGACAACAGTTCGTCTGAACACTGCTCATGCAGATGTGCAGTGATCCTTCAGATGTGAATTCTCCTCATCTTTCTCAACTGATCTCCTCAGAGAGTTGGTGCCGTTTTTTCATTCGTCGCTACAGCAACTGAAGCGTTTGATTGACGCATGTGTCCTTCCCAACAGCAGCACAGCAGTCTGGGCTGCAGGCGCTCCAGCTCGGATGCAGCCTATGAGCTTGCTGAGACGGTGAGAGTGCAGCGGGAGTGTCGTCTCCGGCCCCACTACAGCGACCCCATGCCAGCCGACGCCTCCAAGCGCAAACAGCTGGAGATGAAGATCGCCGCCGCTGCCAGACTCCATAGCCATCGCCGGGACCGTGACAGAGACCGTGACAGAGACAGCGGTAGGGTTTTATAAATCCTTCATACCTTTATGGAATTATCAAACATTCATTCAGTAAATTATGGAAGTGTATGCAGAACATTTTGACTGCATGTTCTGCAGTCAACATGTTCTGCATACGCAGAACATGTCTTAAGTATGGTCAGGCTTGTCCATACTTAAGACTGATTCATAACTCAAGACAGAAATACTTCTGGGTGAAATTTTTCATCGATGAAAACTCAGGTCCACTTTACATGTGTCAACATTGACATTGCTGGATGTTCAGATGCATTTGTCTTATTTTCTTTCGCAACCAGAAAAGAAACACAAACATTTTGAAGTTTAAATTAGTTACCTAATAAGAATATTGCTGTTCCATATCTGGTTCAGAGTTATGATGAGGAGGAGGGAAAAAATAAACTTCAGAAACTTTTACACTGGAGGACAAGCTGAAGCATGAAAGCAAGCATGGTGTACAGTTCGATTTATGTCATGAAGCCTTGCACAAAACTTTGTTTTTTTATCCCTTAAGACAATCACAGTATTGTGTGCCTCATGAATGAGATGATGTTTATCCATCAGGCTCTAAATTACTCATCCTTGAGCCCAAGTTTCCACCAACCTTCAGCAAAGTCTTGGGTGCTACATTCCCCATTATCCAACACACTGAAATCTTTCGGTTAGTTCCTCTACATCAACCGCTTAGTTTACTATGTAGGCTTATTGAGTGTGACGTCTCCCGCCCCAAGTTTATAGCATCACTCCCAAAAAGACGCAGAACTGACTTCACAGCTCCAGGTTCATTGGCTCTAGAGCCTCACAAAAAACACATTTCTCTGTCTGAGGCAGTGACCAACATCCCTAATGTATCTAGTGTTATGACTCCATTCTTTCTTTGTGAAAACCTACATGTTGCCCACTTTTCATAAATATAATCAGAAGTCACATAAGTAAAAAATGGCAGATCAGATCTTTTCTCATCATCAGGGAAGATGAATCACTTCCTATTTTTTATAAATACTGATTTGATCCCTGAAGGGAAATTAAGAAAACACACTCTAGTTAGTGGTTCAAACGCATGCATACGTACATATTAGTGAGTACAGGCCCCTGTAGCACACACACATACACACACAAGTGGGCCTTTAGGAGGTAGAGTGGAAGGCAGCTCCTTCAGGGTGCGCCCCAAATGAGCAATTTGTAAAGGGGACGGCGCCTTGCTCAAGGGTGCCTCGGCAATGCTCTGGAGGTGAGCTGACATCTCCCACTGTCAGCTCACACTCCGGGTGTTTTTGGGCGGGAGCGGGAATCGAACCGCCGATCTTGAATCATAGGACGACCTGCTCTACCACTGAGTCACTGCCGCCCCTATTGCCTCTATTTTTACAATGCATCTCATTTTATAAAGATTATTTCAGTTCTGTTTTTTTGCTATTTGTGTCACCCTTTGCTCTCTGGATATTACTGCTTACCCTGTTACCTGTGTCATCAAAAGCTTTTTATATATGTATTTATGTTAAACTGGCTACAAAATGTTATTTACTATATGGAAGCATGCAGTAATTAATACGTGTTTACTCATTCCAGACCATATAAGGGATACTGACAGAACAAAATGAATATTTGGTATCAACACATTTTAATAACACTTATGTGATAAAAATATCTCTGCTAAAAGTGACTTCATACACCAGATGGGGAAAATTCTTGTGTTACTGCAGCCAAGTACGAAAAAGTAAACTGTTAAAAAGTTATCAATAATCAGACATATTACTTAAATTATTCACAAAATTAAGTCCATATAAATACAAAATAGATAATAATCTCAATGAGTAACAAATTAACTATAGAATGAAAAATCAAATACAGTATGTCAATGATCAAAACTGGAAGCAGTCACCATGAAGCTCTCAGGCCAGTGTAGAGCTGTGAAGAGCTTTGCCCAGCAGGTGGACAACAGGGTGGTCAGGCTTGTCCGTAAAGGACAAAAGGGTGGTCAGGCTTGTTCGTAAAGGAAAACAGGGTGGTCAGGCTTGTTCATAAAGAACAATAGGGTGGTGAGGCTTGTCCATAAAGAACAACAGGGGGTCAGGCTTGTCCATAAAGAACAACACCCTGTCTTCCTTCACGGACAAGCCTTACCACCCGGTTGTCCTTTGTGGACAAGCCTGACCACAAAGGACAACCGGTTGGTGAGGCTTGTCCGTTAAGGACAACAGGGTGGTCAGGCTTGGTCATAAAGGACAACAGGTTGATTAGGATTGGTCAGTCCCTTCATATCCACCACAGCAGCAGAATTTAAATACCCTGTAGAACTGACGTGCATGAAGACAGAAATGAAGTCCTTGGCTGCAGGGATGGGTCTAATACTGGAGAAAGATAAGATTTCTAATAGTTTATTCATTTGACATCTCCAGTAATGACTGGTCCAGATGAACTGGGCATTCATTAAAGAAGATATCAATTTTCTCTTAATCTGTGTGTGTGTGTGTGTGTGCGTGCGTGCGTGCGTGTGTGCATGCGTGTGTGTGATCTTCTTCTCCACAGCTCCAGCGGCACTCCGGGGTCGTTCTGAGCCCCCTGGTGAGGAGAAGCAGGTGGGTCTGGGTGTTATCTGGTCCGGGCAGCATCGCTGGAGCACCATCAGCAGTCTGAGTGCAGACAGTGGCGTGGTAGGCCTCAGCGACGAGCGGGAGGAGGAGGACAGTGAGCCTCGCCGTCACCACAGGACCCGGGGTGCTGAGGTGGAGCGAGTCGACAGTGGCATTGGCCCGGGTCTGTCCCGCACCTGGAAGAGACCATCTGCCACCCTCAGAGCTTGGGAGGCCCAAAGACCCTGTCCAGATTGTGGAATGAGAGATGGGGCCCCCAAAGAACCAGGGGAACGCACGTGCGAACATTGCTCCAACCTGCGCACTGAGCGCAAGGAAGCCATCCTGGAGTTTCTGAATACGGAGTCCAGCTATGGCGAGGACCTACGTATCATCAAGGAGGAGTTTTACAGCCCCATGCAGAAAGCGGGACTGTTGACAGCTGAGCAGCTCACGGTGGTGTTTGCTAACGTTCAAGAGTTGATAGACGTCAACGACCGCTTCACTGAGCACCTGCAGGATAGTACCGACCAGGCCTTTGACCAGGTGACCTACCCTCTCTGTACACACAAACACACACACACACACACACACACACACACACACACACAATGTACACACTATAACAAAGTACAGTAGAACCTCAGATAGTAATACAGCAGTACCTCCAGATATGAGTTTAATCCACCCCAGTCTTGTTTTTATATTTCTATCAACCAATAGACATGCAGACTTAATTTGTGTATAATTAATTATATATGAGTACATAAATGACAAAGAATGAAAAGAAACACAAAAGTCACTAGAACCCAAGAGCTGCTTCTTTATTGCACGAATAAGAACGAGTTTCGGTCTCAGCTGATGTTGTATCCACTCACCAACATGTGGTAAAGAACGAGATTTAGTCTCAGCTGATGTTGTATCCATGCACCAATACGTGGGAAAGAAGAAGATCCAGTCTCAGCTGATGTTGTGTCCATGCACAAACATTTGAGAAAGAAAGAGATCCTTTCACAGCTGATGTTGTGTCCATCCGCCAACATGTGGTAAATAATGAGATACGGTCTCCGCTGACGTTGTATCTGTCCGCTGACATGTGGTAAAGAATGAGATCCTGTCTCAGATGATTTTGCATCTATCTGCCAACACACGATAAAGAACAAGATCCAGTCTCAGCTGATGTCATATCCCAGCCTACAGGGGGTGTGAGGCAGGGGACACTCCTGGTGTGACGCCAGTGCACCATGGAGCCAGATATGAACAAACATGCACACACGCACTCACACCTACGGACAATTTGAAGCCAGCCAATTAACCTAAATTTACTGAGATCTCGTTCTTTACCAACACGTGGTAAAGAACAAGATCTCCTACCAACATGTGGTAAAAAACGAGATCCGGTCTCACCTGATGTTGCATCCATCCTCCAACTCCACATGGAAAGGAATCAAACTTATAAACTTCTTGCTGTGAAGTGACAGCACTACCCACTGCACCACTGTGTTAGCCTACCAACTAGTTGTAATAACAATTATTTGGTTACGTTCATCAAAATCATTCCTTTTGCTTCACCTTAGATTTTTGAGCCAGTGTAACATTCAGTCCTACTCTTCATGAGAATGTAGTTAGTGTCAGGGCTTAGGGTTAGAGTCAAGGGTCAGGCTTAGGGTTAGGAATCATCACTGCTGATCTGACCAATCAGTCATAACATTATAACCATCTGCCTGTTATTGTGGAAATCCCCATTTAAACATCAGAACAGCCTCACATAGTTGAGGAGTGAGGAAGCTGACTCAGCAGCAATATTAAGGTAGGAGGTTCAGTGGTGGATAGGCTCAGTATTGACAATGCAGCAGGCTGTGACATACTGTGTGTTCTGACATGCTTCTAAGAGAACAAGCATTGATGTTCAGAGCAGAATGTGCTACAGTATCTCACCTGTGTAATCAGAAAACATGGGCAAGCCTTCACACCCCATAAGCATCAGTTCAACTTGGGTACTCTGGCCCTGTCAGTCCTTCCTTATGTCACTTGTTTTAAGAAGCTCTGCAGACCAGGTACCCCCAACCAGACCTCCAGATGTAGAGATGCTGTGACCCAGTCGTCCAGCCATCACAGATCCTTGTCAAGGCTGCTTAGATCCTCATGTTTCCCCATTTTTCTTTCTTGCATCAACTTCAAGGAAAAATGTTCACTTACTGTCAAGTCCATGACACCCACTGACAGGTGGCACTGTAACGAGATAATCAATGTTGTAGCTGATCAATTTAAACTCCACAAATTCTGCATTGACATTGACAATGATGGACAACAATTACCTAACAGATTGTGTGGAATAGGCAGCATGGTGGGGCAGTGGATAGCCCTGTCGCCGCACAGCAAGGCGGTTACCGGTTCGAGTTCTACCCTGTGTGGAGTTTGCATGTTCTCCCTGTGTCTGCGTGGGTTCTCCGGCTTCCTTCCACCTCCCAAAAACTGCACTTCAGGTTAATTGGCCGGCTTCAAATTGTCTGTAGGTGTGAGGGTGTGTGTGTGCATGTTTGTCCATATGTGGCTCCGTGGTGCACTGGCGTCATGCCTGGAGTGTCCCCTGCCTCATACCCCTCTTGACTGCGGATGAAGTGGGTGTAGAAAATGACTGAATAACTGTGTGGAATATAAATGAGTGTGAGTTATTTTCTCTGACATCAGGGAGATGGTGACCTACTGACAGTCTGTATAGGAGAGATCTTCCTGGAGTTCGTCAATATGTTGCCAGCCTTCCAGACCTACTGCCTGCAGCAATCTACCTCAGTCAACATGCTCAACATGCTGGAGAAAGAGAAAGAGCTGCTCAGGTATACAAAAGGGCAAACACTGTTCTTCTGGTTATTCGGTAGGTTGGAAGCTTTCTCTAGTTTCTACCATGGCTATTGTGAGTACTGTAATTCTTAATGAATCAGCAGGTTATCACTTATTCACTATTTTTAGACCAAGCTACAGCTCTTGGAGCCAGGCTGTCTTAGGACTGCAATTAATCAACTCAATTATTTTTCAAGTTCAATTTGTATTTCCTAATTTTTCAGAATTTTTTTGGATGTCTCCCAGAACGACAACACAGCACTACGTCGAATGAATTTGCGTTCCTTCCTCATGGCACCCCTCCAGCGTGTGACTAAATACCCTCTTCTATTAAGCCGAATTATTAAGGTCACTCATGAATGTCACCCTGACTATGCACGCCTCCGTGAGGCCAAGAGTCGAGTGGAATCCCATCTAGAGCACATCAACATGAAGACCAAGCAAGAGGGGAATGGCGTCTCCTGGTCCCTGCGCTCATTCCGCCGCGACAGCCGCAAAAACAGGGAAGTCATCAACATTGAGATGCGAGAGGTCTCAATGAAGATGGTAGGCTGGGCAAGAGAAAATACACAATTTATTATGGAAGGACCCCTCCAGCTGTCCCAGCCAGCAGATGGGCAGTGGTTGAGGAAGGGTAGCAAGACCTTCAAGTTCCAAAACGTCCAGACTTTGCTGATGGTGAGAACACAGGGGGCTGGTGAAGCTCCAGCACAGGGCTTCGACCCAAGAGCACGGGGCGACCGAGGGGTGGGTAGTCGGGACTGCATACAGGACGGAGTGCTAATTCTAATCAAAGATAAGAGTAGTGGGAAATTCACCGTGCTCAGAGAGCCCATCCATTTGGGAAACTGTGTTGTTTCAACAGATCCGGACTCCGAGGATACCTTTGAAGTGCTGGACATTCGCCGTGAGTCTTTTATTTTTCGTGCTTCTGACAAATCTCGCACCCAGCAGTGGTTACATCAGATTAAGAGATATGCTCGGGACTTGGGCAGCTGGAAGAAGAGGCGCAACGCTTTGCCCAACATCATGATCAACACAAACCAGAGCCGCTCCTGAGACAAATAGCGCCTTTCATCATCTGTAAATGACCTGCATAATTCTTCTACTGCAAAAACAGGCATGTGACTCCATTTGAGTGATACCACTATTACGAGTTCTTACAGTTCAGTTTAAAGAAAAAAAGACAGAAAATGTAGCCCTTTTTTCTTACAAAGCTACACGTACGCTATACTTTCATGAAATGAAGAATTAAATTCCACTAGATAATTTTTTATTGAGTAAAATCCATCAGTCCATGAGGCGTGTCTTTTGAAAGCATAACTGAACGTAACTGGCTCTAAAAGCAGAAATTGTAAAATCCTTTATAATACAAATGTGTGGAGGGTTTGTTTTGGGGTCAAATGGTACAGAGGTGGTCAAGAGCTTGGTTCAATGATATCTGTTAGTCACTGCCTTCTTATCTGCTGCACGCTGGTAGTGAAGCAGCGTTGACCTTTAGACGTGCAGTTAGCAGAGCCTCTACATTCTAAAAGACCTTCTGGATCACTGTGTTTAAAGACAACTCACTAACAGCAATAATCTGCACCAGCTTCCGACGGAGAAGCGACTGTATATGCATTTAAGATCTACTTCATCCTCAGAGGCTCAGCGCTGGAGCTACAGCTCATCATAGTGCCATCTGCTGGAGAGGAGTCAGGTTCATCTCTCCTGTGCTAACAGCATGCTAAATGAGAAGTCAAATGTTTGTCCAGCCTTGACCTGGCAACTCCGGGAATCAAACTGACCCATGTCAATGGGTGCTGGGTTTTTTTAGTACTGTAACAAAGGTATTAACATTCAAACAATGTATCTGATTAATCTTCTGCCTAAAAGCAAAATCTCTGAAAATGAATTTGTCATAGTTCAAACAAGAAAGTTACTTTGTGTGTAATCATGAAAACAAAGGGAACGGGACAGCTAAATCTGTGAAGCAGGAAACATCAAATGTTTATGAAAGTGCTGACCTGACATCAAGCTAATGTGATAAAAATTTCAGCATGTTATGATTGTAGTGAATTGTTTACTAGTTCTAAATACCTTATTCCAACAATCCTGACAACAGAGAGCTCAAATATGCCACTTTTGAGTGGTCATTAACAATGTCTTGCTGTGGTCCTGACATTAAAGTTCCTTGATAAGACTCAAAAAAGTATCTCTTCATGACACAGTTTAACTGTTACTGTCAGCTAGCAATGAGCTGTTGTGCCTTGGAACTCGATTACTGTTACATTAAAACATACCGCAAGATTTTCCATCTGTCCCCGTAGCACTGATCACAAGACTGCCCTCCAGTGGCCCAGAGGTCAACATACAGGTAAAATGATCCTCTACCATCAGATACTGATAACCATCACCTCTTATTTTGCTTCTTTATGAAGGCTTTATTTTAATGCACTTTATTCTGTAATAAAAAAGCTCTGAATTCACCTCTTCTTTTGAGAAGGAAGCTGTGACCAAAGGTGATTTCAGATGTCATCAAACCAAAACTATTTAAGCCTGATGCTGTTTTATGTTTCCTATGAAGTAGCCTTAGCAAAGGTAGCAAATCACTGTGTTTTGGAGAGCAGAGTTGCTCAACTCAACAATACACACGTACTGTTGGAGTAGTTTCTGAAACGGAAAGCAAAGTCTGCTGTGTTGCATAAGATTTTGTTGTCCTCATTTGCATTTGAATGACACACTATTATTTCTCCAGTGTAATATAAAGTGAAATATATTAAAAGATTTCAAACATGATCTTCCTTGTTGGTTTTCTGCTTAAAATACTTAAGTGGCTTATATAAAATGCCTGATGAAGTTGGAACTACAATCTTTAGGTGTTCTGAACCAAAGACAAACCAGTATTGGCGAAGTGCAGAAAAGAAAAGACAACGTAGAAGGAATACAGTATTATTTCAAGAAAATGCAATCCAGCTCAAAAGGATTTGGACAAATAAGTGGCATGTGTAGCACAACTGAAGATACTTCCTAAAATGAAACAAACATATCACATGCAGAACATGATGTTATAGCTTCGCTTTTTGTATTAGTAGAGTACCTTTCATCATTTTACAAACTAGTTGTGAAACGCTGTAACATTCATAGTCTGTTCTGTTGGAGCACAACATAAAGGAACCAAACCAATTAAACTGAATTAACATAATGGGAAGTGTATCAAAATCTTTGGCTCCACCCCTCCTGAAGCCTAATTTATAAAACTGAGCTATGTGCAGGTAAGGTGATCATCATCAAGATGTAAGTCAGATGAGATGTAATGTTGTGATGTAATAAGATTGAGATAAACATTCCCTCCATAAATGAGGCTCCTGGATGTCTGCAAAAACACCAACAGCAATTAAAACACCGGTGGAGAACGCAAGAACTGTAGTTTTTTTGTTTTGTTTTTTACAAAAAATACATAAGTCATGAAATGAAGCTGAGAAGAGTTCGCCAGAAAAAGTGATGATGGTATCTTCAGACTCTGTTCCACTTCTCTGACCAACTGCCAACCATCCCAAGCATTTCTGGTGCACACAGTAGCACGAACATACACTGACACGTGGTCCATCCTCAGCTGCTGGGAATTGGACCGATCCCGAGCCGACACCAGCCAGAGAGGTCCCAGCCCTCTTCCGTTTCCCACAGCCATCACCACCTGAAGCTCTACTTGTCCAGGGCAGACTCGGGCTCCTTGGCCAACCCTCGGATGGACAGGTCATAAACCACCTCCTCGATTTTCTTCACGTCATACTTGAGGCCGTCGTAGCGCTTCCGCAGAGGGTCATTCTTCAGGTTGAGAAGTCGGAAGCCCGAGTCAAGCTCATTGATGAAGTTTGAGATCCGGAGTGGTCGGTTGTAGTCTCCCGCTGTGACGCTGTTCACGGCTAACCTGGACTGGAGGAAGACACATACAGGTAATAAAAAAAACAACGCAACAACATTCCAGATTCCTCTATTTGTCCAGACATAAAGCTACTTGATGTGTATGGACTATTTTTTTGACTAACTTAAAATGAACACTGCCCTTAACATCTAAGACCATCAAAAAGTTTTTTTTCCTACAAAATACCTTAAGATGTTGTCAAAGGATTCTGATCAATTTTGAAAAGGGTGGATCTTGGGCCACAAAAGTTACTCCTGATCACATTTTACCTTTCTTCAACTATGTGAGACAGGGTCTTCTTTAGCATTTCATATGTAATTAAAATTACAATTGGTCAATCGCAAACACTAAAAAAAACCCAACCACCAAACAATGTGTAAATGGACCCAATTATAATTATATCTTCTTCTTCATAACTGGGAGAATAAAATATCTTCCTGAAGCAGGACAATGAGTCACCGTCACCAGCATGACGATGAGGTCAGGGATGATCTGAAGTGATCACAATAATGATGGATTCCATTTATAGAACGCTTTGTTCCAGAGACTCAAAGTGCTTCAGAGCGGTTCCATCAGTGATGTCATCAAGGTGAGATGACCAAAGCTTAAATTTAACCCAGAGAGGCAGCACAATCTCATCGTTGAAAATTTTGTATGCAGTATAATAAAACAAAAATATTTGGCCTTTTCAATGTGGGAAAAGTTTATCAAGTCATTGATTAAGCTTAATGTTAAGGGCCTCCAACCAAAGACACGCATCCAGCAGACATTGTCCTCCATTAGTTCATGAAGGTTTCCCTGTTAAAACTTGACTAGACAGTGGTCTCTGACCCCCGGGTCATGGACTGGTATCACTCCTTGGGTCAGTCGGTACCAGTATTTGGGTCATTTAGTACAGGTCCACACAGAAAGAACCCAGAACTTCCATTATTTCTGATCTGATTCTGAAAGATGTTTTAAATGAGTAGACGCTCTTCTCCACATCTGTCTATTAGTAACTCGTGACGCTTGTCAAGATGCCTGCCTTGGTCACATGACTACATTCTTAAAGAGGCTGCTCCGGCCGCTAACACAAAATACATTACCGCTAACCTGAAACTCCAAAACTGGCAGAACCAAGAAAAAACAATGGTGTGATGTTACGAGGACGCTGCTAATAAAGTTTCAAGTTACAAGATACAAACTGGACTCATGTTTACTATAAGATTTAGAAGAAAACAGTTTTCGCTCTTGTCGTATTTTATTTTGTTAGATTTTTTCACCAAACCGTAAAGGACGGTACGTGGAAACATTGTCTGACGTCCATGGAGATTAAACGGTTGGGGAGCACTAGTGTAGAACACAGAGGCTACAGGGAGGAGTTATCACCTACAAAGCAACATGCTCTTGGTGTTGTGACAAACTTGATGATACTCCGTGACATGTTTGTGCTTTCACAACGTTCTTGGATTTGTCATGGGGACAAAGTCTTCTGATGCCCTGCATGCTAACAGTTAGAGAAGCATAATCAGTTCAGGTCAATGTTTTCCTGCATTTGTCTGGGCAGCATTCAGAAGGTCATTTTGGCCTTCAGTCACTAATATTCTATATCTTTTGGTGTGATGGAGAAACAATCAAAGAAAGTTTGAGACTGACAAATGTGTTCAAATAATTTAAGGACAGTCAGCGGGACACCGAGAGGCAGTGCCGGTGTTTTGCAGCCATCGTCAACTCACCAGTTCACTAGCCATGATGAGGACCCCTGCCAGGTAGTCCTCTACATCCAGGTGAAAGCCTTTCTCACGCACCACCTCAACTGTAGGATGAAGACCACACAAAATGAAGAATGATGCATTTTCCATTACGTTACACACGTTGCCACAGCATGATATAACGTTACTGCTTTTGTTTGCAAGACTATACTCAAGATTCAAAGCAATCTGAGCCCACACTGAAGATAGTTGTCTGAAGAGGGCCCAAGGAATCCATAGGACAAATGCATCAGGAAATTACGTCCTCAATTCATCTGGTAAGGGTACTGGTATAGTGTATATATACTCAGCATCAGGAGGGCTTTGACTTAAACTCTGGCTGGAAATCTAAAACTGTAGGGCTCTGCGACTTATCTTGGTTGTTTTATGTGTGATGTTGGTGATGATAAAATGTGTGGCTTGCCATAAATATCTCCCCACAAAGTTTAAGGAAACAACACAAAATGGCCAGGGGAAATTTTAAAATAAAAAAAGCATAACTACATGATGATGTTGACACAGTTGTGTTGTTGGTTCCACCGTGGCCTGACCATGATGACTGCATGAAGAATAAGATGATGCTAAAGCTAGGAGGAGAGGACCTGCTATCCACATGTGGTATGAAACACCAACAGGTACCTACTGCCAAGTATCTGAGTCACTTCCTCTCGAGTCACCAGAGTTTCACTTTCCAGATAAACGACAAAGGCCGATAAGAAAGCCAAGCGCTGCAGGACGAATCGCCAGTGTTCATGGAACCTAAAGAGGGACCACATAGATCAGAGGAAGACAGGGATCTTAATTCAATCTCAGTCCATCTCTCAGCAGTAAGGTCCAATCCCAGAACCTGCTCAGAACCCACCAGACCACACTGTACCAATCCTTTGTCCTGCAACCTCCGTGCAGGTTAGCATGTTTCCACAAGAGATGAAGGGTAGTGATCATCTGGTCCTTTTGTTCTCCATGGACGGTTTAAAGTCACAGTGGTGGATAAACCCAACAAATTACAATACAACAGTTTTTACCTAAATAATAACCATGAAGGTGATGTGTATTGACTTTATTAGAATATATAAAGTGGCTATAAAAAGTCTGCACACCCCTGTTCAAATGCTAAAAAAAACTCAAGACAAATTATTTCACAACTTGTTCCACCTTTAATGTGATCTTTAAGCTGTGCAAGGCGATTGAAAAACAAACTATAACCTTTAAGAAAAAACAGAAAATAAAAAAAACTTCAAATAACCTGGTTGCATAAATATACACACCCTCAAACTAATAGTTTGTTGCAGCACCCTGTTACAGCAGTCTTTTTGGGTAGGAGTCTATCAGCGTGGCACATCTTGAGGTAGCAATATTTGCCTACTCTTCTTTGCAAAACTGCTCCAAATCTTTCAAATTGCGAGGTCATGTCCTTCGCACAGCCCTTTCCAGATCACCCCAGAGATGTTCGATGGGATTCAGGTCTGGACTCTGGCTGGGCCTACCTCAAACTTTAATCTCATTCCGGTGAGGCCATTCCTTTGTGGATTTGGATGTGTGCTTGGGGTCATTGTCGTGCTGGAACATGAAATTCCTCTTTGTCTTCAACTTTCTAACAGAGGCCCGAAGGTTTTGTGCCAACACTGACTGGTATTTGGAACTGTTCATAATTTCCTCCACTCTAAGACCCCAGTTCCAGCAGAAGAAAAACAGCCACAAGTGTTTGGGAGACTGCAGATGTCTTCTTGCAATATCCAGCCGGGCTCCTACATTTTTCTTTGTTAGATAAGGCTTCCGTTTTGCCACCCTACCCCATAACCCAGACATATGAAGAATACGGGAGATTGTTGTCACATGCACTATACAGTCAGTACTTTCCAGATATTTCTGTAACTACTTCAGAGTAGCTGTCAGCCTCTTGGTAGCTGATCTAACTAGTTTTCTTCTTGTCTTATCATCAATTTTGGATGGACGTCCTGTTTGTTGTAACGTCACGGTTGTGCCGTACTTTCTCTACTCGATGATGACGGTCTTCACCATGTTCCATGGTATATTTAATTCTTTGGGAATTCTTTTGTATCCTTCCCCTGACTGTCTTTGAATAATAAGATCCCTCTGACACTTTGGAAGTTCTCTGTGGACCACGGTTTCTGCTGGAACATGTGGCTACAAATATGTCAGGAAAAACCTAGTAGAAAAGCTGAACTTTATTTAGGGCTGATCAGAGGAACCTTCATTGGTGACAGGTGAGTGCTGACACCAGCTAAACATGAGTTTGAATGTTACTGGTCCAATCTAAACACAGCCACATCCCCAGTTATGACAGGGTGTACATATTTATGCAACCAGGTTATTTGAAGTTAGTTTTTTCTTAAAGGTTTCAGTTAGTTTTTCAATTACCTTGTACGGCTTAAAGATCACATTAAAGGTGGAAAAAGACTTTCGCTCTCCTCCTTCTGAATAGACTTCGCAAATTTGAAGCGATCTTTGTAGGAGGGTGTTCTTGCTTGCTTCTACCTCCTGCGCTTCTTCAGGAGGTTTTCAGCTCTGCTCTGGATCTCTTCCTGGAGCAGGTTCATTCCCTTTCTCCTCCTCTGTGGCCTTCCGCTATTGCTTTTTCAGCTGCCTCTTCTCTTTGACTAGGCGGTCTATTTCTATCTGCCATCTGGACTTGATGGGAATTGATGGCGTAGACTGCTTACTAGGGTTGAGTCGAGTACTCGTTTCAGACGAGTATCCGGTACAGCTAACGCATTTTTGACAAGAGTATGATACGAGTAAAACTCGTCAAAACTGATTGTCGTCACCCTCAGTGATTGGCCAGTCACACACAGCACCTGCCCCTCCCTACAGAGACTGATTGATCTCTCTGTGCGTGGCTTCGCTGTAGCTCATGTTGATTTCCTTAGGTTTTCTTCTGCTTACCTCTATTTCGGTCCATTTAAGGTTACTTGGTGAACTTGTTTCGTGTTTTGTTTTGTACGTACGTGGTGCATTTGACCAAACAGAGCTGAAAACTGTTTGTGTTGCATCGGTTAATGCCTCCACTCCAGTCGATTTTTTTTTTTTTTACCTGCTTGCTCTTAGTTTGACACTTTCTCACTTCAGTTCAAATTAGTGATTTATATACTATATAGATATTTTACCTGTTACATAGCACACGCACACACACACGTGCACTCTCTCATAGTCACACACACACATGCACAGACAGACACACACACAAACACACGAACACACCTTAACATTCGGCCTCCCAGAATTCTGCAACTACTAAAATTCCCATAGACAGTGATTTTGTCTGCTCAAACAATATTTGTATATAATTTGGATTATCATTGAAAATACCTAAGAATAAATTGTTGGAATAGATAAAAAGAAATTAGGACACTAAATTAAAACTATAATGATTGTTTTATTTAATTGACACAACATAAGTTGTCTGCAATTACACATCCAAACTCAAACTGTGAAATAAAAACAAATGTATATTTGTGAAATTAAAACAATTGTGTCCTGCTTCAAAATAGATTGGTGTCATCACAAGACCTTAACAATAAAAATTATTAACCATTATGAAAATGCAATAATGCTGAGATGACTTCCAGCCAGCTGGAGACACTGCTGTTACAACTGTTCTGAGTTCATAAAAAACTTGTTCTGTAAATAGTTCTACTTTTTTGATCAAAAACATTGACTTGATTTTGAGGCTGTTCTGTAAAAAGTTTTCAAACAATAAATATAGCATTGTTTGATCAATCCATATCAATTTCAGACTTAAAATAATGTAGCAATTTAAGCCTCACCCATTTCCGGTCAAACCACCCCCACTTCTGGTTTAAGCCCCGCTTAAAGTACAGCTATGGATACAGATAATTTAGATCAGTGGTCCCCAACCCCCAGGCCGCGGACCAGTACTGGTCCGTGGGTCATTTGGTACGGGGCCGCACAGAAAGAAAAAAATAATTTGCATTACTTCCGTTTTATTTCTTTCGGAGTCTGAAAGATGTTTTATTTTGAAAAGTGACGTCTGTGTGGAATGATGCACAAATGAATGCGTGCGTCTGTCTTGCTTGACAGGTCTCGGTCACATGACAGGTCCATTGCCAACCTCCAGTCTTTGTGAAGCGAGATGTTCTGCAGTGACCGTAAAGAAAACCAAACTCTGGAGTAGACCGGACGTCCGGGACACACTTCAGGTGTCGTCTCCCGTTACCCCTAGATCAGCGGTCCACAACCACTAATTCTCATTATTGTAATTATTATTTGATTGACTTGTTCACCCTTTCATTGGAAATGATCAGTATTTCTCCTACGTTGAATGCACTGTTTGTAAATCGCTGCATTTCAAAATTAACCTCATCAGTGCAGTCACTTCGAGATTTTAATATATTTCTTACAATTATTTTGTTAAGAGATGTTGATTATCAATTTATGAAAAAAAAGTTCGTTTATTGTCTGCATTTTATATAAAATCACTGCGGATGATTTATAATTAGACTACAGCTGTCCTGGCGTAATTAACGATTATCGAGCAAATGAAGACCGTCCGTGAAAATATCGTCTTAGATGAACCGGTCTGTGGCGCAAAAAAGGTTTGGGACCGCTGATTTAGATGGTTGAACAGATACAGATAGTGGTGTACTCGCTCATCCCTACCACTTACCTTCAGGCACTCCGAATGAAAGACTGCTGCCGCTCCAGGAACAGAAGTATATAAGTGTGATGCATCTTTGTCAAACGTGAAGGGGTATCTGATCGATGCAGGTATGTAGGTCAAAAGTTGTGCTTTACACATTGTTCTCATGCAGGTGGACAGTCAACACTTTTTTGTGTACTGTAGTTTGTTCCCCTGTTCTTAAGCGGTGTTCTGTAAATGTGTTCTGTAATCTACACACGACTAGTGACATCCATCCCTAGAGAAAGACTTCAAGCCCTGCCTCTCTAACGCACGTCAAAGTGAGTGTTGAGGGTTCAGAGAGGATCTGGGATTGGGTTGAACCCCACCTCACAAAGATGCCAGTAAATGCATTAAAGTGAAGAGAGAAAAAAATTGTTTTGACCAGAAGATTTTAACATTTTTCAACACGCATTATACTAAATTCACACACACACACAGACACACACACTCTGAAGTAATTCATTTGTTACACAGTAACAGGTCTGATAAAGGAACATACTGTTTAACAGTGACTCAGACCTTATAATAATGTGATGAAGGAAGATAAAGTGTATTAGAAAAACTGCTTGGAGCAATGGTTTGTCTTGATGTTTAAATGTGAAAATTGTGATCGAAAGAAGCCCAACTAGAACAATTTCACATTAGACAGAAAGCACTGTTGGCTTTCTGTCTGTTAAGCACTTTGAAATATCTCCAGATGTGATTAAGCGCTATATAAATAAAAGTTGATTGATTCATTGATTGACATCTCAAGTCCTACCTGTAATACTGCTCCACAGGAAATTTTGTTTTGAGCTCAGCAATTTGTGTCCTGACAGAGCAGAATAACTCCCGGGCCTTTGCACATCTCACAGCAACTAATGAGAGCAAACAAACATACATTACGACTGAAAAAAGTCTGGTGTATAGAAGCAGACATCAGATAAAAATGTTGCGTTCGGTTAAGAACACTCACTTTCTTTGAATCCAGATGGTTGGTGGACACTCTGGACGACTGTTAGGATTTCTCTGGCATTCTGCTCCAGGACCTGGACCACCTTGCGGATGTCCTGCAGGAGTCCATCAATGCTGTTAGCTGTCCTTCTTACTTTATGATAGGATTCAGATCAACTTCAAACAACCAACATTCACCATCACACTCACATCTGCCAGCAACTGGGGGCCAGTGGGAGCACAGCAGTGCAGTACCGACCCTAGCCTAGCCTACCCATCACCCTGGAGGGTCGTTGGGGCACCACAGACGACCCACGGTTGTCATCATGTGGTGCATCCTGGACAACTGAATCTGACGGCACCCCTACCTCTCCAAGTTGGGTGCAGTACCAACCTGTACCATCAACTACATGGATCATGTGACTCTGGAGGCGGTGCCAGCACAACAATCGGGCATAAACTTGATGACACATTGAGTCCACATATAAAAACAAGATATGGCATAAAACACAAATAGAAATTCCTGATTAAAATCCGTCTCCCTCCCTGACTCTTCCAGTGTCTCCGTAGCAACCGGCAGATGACACCAGGTTGCTTCATACCCGCTCTCAGGTGTTACATTGGTTCCTCAGCTGTGCTTCAGGTGAACAGCATCTTGACACCGTCATGCTCATGAGTGGCGTGGAGGCAACGAGCAAAGGGCAATAAGGATGCACGCAAAACATGTGTTTTCCTGTTGTCTACTGATACTTGTTTCCACTGTGAATGGTACGGATGGATTGATTATCAGCTGTCAGGCGGGGTGCACCCTAACCTTCATTAAAGACTCGCCCAAGTAAGATGGCGCCTGGTCTCTAGAATCTGCTGCTGCTACAAAAACACTTGTGACACACAAACAGCAGTCACAGCGGGAGTGGGGACGAATTTGTAAAACTGTCGGGATGGAGTTGCCTTTTTGGACAATTTTGGACACAACCAGAAGCGCCCGTTCCCACGAGTCCACCAGTGGATTACCTCTGCAACTCCTGTGAGCTCAAACCTTTATTATTTTGGTGATTTTTTTGTACTCCTGGTTGGAGGTATGTGTTTTTTTTTTCCCTGTGTTTTTTTTTTTTTTTTTTTTGTGGAGTACATGCTTTCATTGTTTTTCTCACAACCGTGGAACAATCTTGAGGGTGTGGCCTCTCACCTGGATTACGGACTGTGGGACGCCTGTTAGGGTGGATGGTTCAGAGACATTCTGTGCACTGCTACTTTGGGAACCCTGCTGGGGGAACCGGAGGATCATGTTCTTGAGTTGTTTTACGTGAATGTGTAAAAATACAGCGCCGAGTGCACGGAACGCAGGAGGTGTGGTGCCATTTATTCATTGTTATTTCCCATACCATCCTGTTAAAAGAACACAGCTTTCATTCCAAAAGAGAACCTGTGAGCGCAAGAAAAACACACTGGAACTCGGTCCAGTTCACACAGCATGACCAGGACCACTGTCCAGTTCGGATGGAACCATGGAACGTACCACTCCATTCACTTAGCAACCACTTGTCAAGAAGAGCTCAAAAAAGTAAAGAAACATTGGACAGTACGTTTATCCACATGTTTACTGTAGGTCACTTTAAGGTCACCTGTAAAGGTCAAAAGGCATTTCAGGGTCATCGTGAAAGTTACTTGAAGGCAAATATCCCAATCATTTTGTGAGGTGTGCATGTGTATATGAAACTATGCTGCATATAGTTACATATACTGTATATGCGTATATACTGTATTGTTTCTACATGTACACACACATTCTGACACAACCTGTGTCCTCCTGTCATGTGCTATCGTTCGCCTCGCTGTCACGTGACTCGCCGCGCTCACCTCCCGTACGTCCTGGTCCGCGCTCAGGAAGCCCTGGATGTGAGCGAACATCTCGGTGACGGACATTCTGATGACGAGCGTCTGCAGCTAACTACAAAACATCGGCGTGCACGAGACCGTCTCCTACGACTCCGTCTTTGGTATGGCGCGTTGTTGTGACGTCATCATCCATGGCCGGCTTTTCTTCTTTTGTTGTGTTCTGGCTGTTGGCAATTGATGTATGACGCGCTTTACCGCTGCCCTCAGACCGGAAGTGGATTCGGAATGGATTTAGGCCAGTTTACCAAACTGTATAAGGAACAAATTATACCTACCTACATGTATATAGGTATGGTTAAAGCAATGCACATATATATATGTGTAAACAGATGCCCACAAGAGGCTAAAGAGAGCACGACTGACATCTTAGTTCTTTTGCACTCCAAGAAGTTATTTTCTTCTACCTGCATGCCTTAACAAAGACTATAAAACGCTATGTTTGACGAAGCCAAAACGGCTCTGTAAGTGAGAGACATGGACAAATGTGAAGTCTGGAGCTCACTCGGCTAGCGGCCCAAACTTCCAGGTAGACGCTGGAAACATGACAGTGTGAGGTTTTCAAGTGAGCTCATTCAAATTTAAGGGTGGGGATACACACATGGAGGGGTGCCCCAGAAAAATTCTGAAAATTTACGAAATACAAAAAGAAGTTGAAAAATAATTGAATTGATTAATTGCAGTCCTAAGACAGCCCTGCTCCAAGAGCTGTAGCTAAAAATAATGAATAAGTGATAACCTGGTGCATAAGTGATAATCTGCTGTATGTTCCATTAAGAATTACTTGTAACAGCCATGGTAGAAACTAGAGAAAGCTTCCAACCCATTGACTAACCAGAAGAACAGTCTTTGCCCCTTTGCATACCTGAGCAGCTCTTTCTCTTTCTCCGACGTGTTGAGCATGTTGACTGAGGTAGACTGCTGCAGGCAGCAGGCCTGGAAGGCCAGCAACTTATTGACAAACTCCAGATCTCTCCTATGTAGACTGTCAGGCATCCTTCTGGCAGATGCATTGTGATTGGTTGGACAGTAGTGGGTCGAGTTAAAACATGATACTGTGAGGTTTTCAAGTGATCTTATTCGAATGTATAGGTATATTTTTTATATATGTAGAACGGGAATTTTAGGGTAAAAAAAAAAACATAAAACAACCAATTTAATGACTATAATAATCCCAAGCCCTCATGCCCAACCACAGTCCTCCATAAAAATAACCATACATTAAACTTGAGGTGTAGATCAGGGCAGCGCAGCATCCCCAGTGATGGGCATCAAGCTGATCTGACGATCCAGAAGGTTACGGCACCAGTGTAACGGATGTGGATAGGCAGGCCGAGAAGATGAATCACAAATTAGTTTTCATCCTTTATTTTGATGTCCTGTGGGAGACAACAGTTAATTAGTTTCCCCACATCTCCTTTCTGCGCCTCTGCTTCTAAACAGACAAAATAACACATACAGTACTACCCTCCAACTTCAGTCACATGACCCGGAGTTGTGTCTCAGTTAGCTCCAAAATCCTACCTCACTACAATCCAAAAGCTGTTGAGTCGATACACTGGACGTTAACGTCCAGTGTATCGACTCAACAGCTTTTGGATAACCAGGATCTGGATGACTGAGAACCTACACAGATACCTCACTACAACAAACTGAATAAGCACCAAAAGAATTCCAGAAACAAAACAAAACTACTAGTAACAGCATTTTATCATGTTGCTATACCCCTGAGGTTACAGCGTAAACGGTTCAAATTTTAAGCTTAAATAGGAAAATAGTGGAGCAGCGTTCCCACACACAACCACCCACAGCAATGCAGCACATCATTGTGGGGGACAGAAGGGAGGGTCCCTCACGGGGGGCTACGGACAACAGGGACCCACAGGAGCCACAAAGTGCGCACAAGGTGATCTTCGGGATAAACACGAAACCAAGTAAGAACAATGTTGAGATAAAATTCACACAATCCCATCATAAATGAAAAATAAAATACTCAAAAATACATAATGTTTTTAACTCCGTTCCACTTACATACTTTTGAACTAGGCCAGTAAAATTATGATGTCAACATTCTCTCCATATCTGCGTGGGTTCTCCCCGGGTTCTCCGGCTTCCTCCTTCTTTGAAAAATAAGTTAATTGGCCGGTCCCAAATTGACCGTTGGCGTGAGAGTGTGCATGCATGTTTGAAGAAATTTTAAACGAAATTTCTCGTTTTAATACTGCTTAATAATCATGCATTAATTTGAATTCAGTTTACATTTTTGAAATTACGTTTTCAACAGCTAAATGTTTGATTTCTTCACTTTGATTCAGTTAAAAAAATGATACCTTGACGTTATTTAAGAAATATATTAATTTTGATGAATCGCAAGCATTTTTGATTAATAGGATTTTGTTAAATAATGAGTTTGAGAGTTTTTTTTTATCGATTAATCAAATTCAAACTCAGTCGTTGCTCATGGTCTACACTCCTAGTTTTTAGATGTCCGACTGCCCTGAAGGTCTCATTTGAACGCTGCTGACGCAGATCAACGGCAGTCAGTTGCGCGTCGGCCCGCATCACATTCCAGTCAGGAGGTAGAGGAGTGACGTTCGGACTTTCTACGCTCTGCGAAGGACCACCCCTTCGTGTTTTAAAGCCTTGTTTCACTCGTGGATTGTGAAACTTTGGTTCACTTCTGGATTGTGAAACCATGCTGTTAATTGCTTTTCAGGACGAACTCTGAGATGGAGAAAATCTCCGCTGAGGATGACTGCGTGGATTCAGGAGCGGAAACCGCAGGGTGAGTGAGACCCCACAGACCAGGTGTGGGTTTTCATGTCCATGACATGATCTGATGGAACAGCGCTAGTTTGACAACTGTTGTTATGAATGACTGGGGTCAGCTGCAGTCTTCACTGAAGTGTCCCACTGGAGCCACAACGACCCAGTTCTTGGTTCTAGATAGAGACAAGTTCAAGTCATCCGAGGAAAAGTCCTCTATGCCTCTATTTCTACATCACAAAATACATGCAGGCATCCCGGGCGATAAATATTTATTTGTGTGTGTGTGTGTGTGTGTGTGTGTGTGTGTGTGTGTGTGTGTGTGTGTGTGTGTGTATTTGTCTGTCTCTCTGGAGCTTTGTGTTCCTGTAAGGTTCAAAAAATATGACACTCATGTTAAAGGAATACAGCATGATGTTTCCCCATCCACTAATGAGGTTGTTTTGTATCAGCTGCTATTTGTTTGTTTTCATTTGTTTGTTTGTTTTCCTGATGACATGATTTTCATGAAACCTGGTGGGAGGGTTGGTCGTAGACCAAGTCATGAAACCAAACCATTAATTGATGTAAGGGAATTTTTTCCTTGAATATTGAAGTGTACAGATAAACCTGGGCTTACATCCACAACAGACATAACTGAAGTTGAATGAATTCGTCTTAGCTGCTTCTTCAGCATTGTGGGTCACGGGGGTTGCTACAGGCTCACTGGGCTTGCACTAGCCATTTGCCTTGGCACCATAGGCGTAGTAAATTTCATATGGCTACAAGATTTTTAGCTTGTGTAGCTTTTTAGGAAAAAAAAGGCTAAACTTGCGAAAATCCCCGAGCGATAACAAACTTTTTCTCTTGCTAGCGCCGAAGATAGCCGAAGTGACCCGAACGCTCCCGATCATTAAATATGCACTCAGGTCATGACCTCCTTTCGTGAAAACAAAAATATTCTATTTTTACAAGCTAAACCCGCCAATTGGTGTACAACAAGATGAGGACGATCGATCGAAATAAATTAAGAATCCAGTGTTACATAGTAGAGTTTGTGTTAAAATCCTAATCAAACAACAAAAGGTGAATGCTGAGAGGGGGTAGGAGTGGGGACAGACCAATCAGAAGGTAAATGAAAGATATTATCAATACTTTTTTATAGTCTTAGACTTTTAATCCCTATGACCGGTAGGAATAACCAGCGATGTATGTAAATGTGTATTCACCTCGCTTGCTATTTTTCATGCCTTTTTAAATTCAAATGAAAAATCATATTATCGAATTTAAAAAAAAACTAAACTATAGCATACCAATGGTGCTGGTGGTGGTCAAAGTTAAAATGTCTTCTAGTCTCAGTAAAACTTACAAGTAAAAATTGAGTAATATTTTGTATGACTGTATCTTCACATAATGAAAGCAAGTTTTCAATTGTTGAATCTCACATTTATACCTGCATAAAGTAGGATAGAAATAAAGATAGTTTAGCTTGAACTGTTGACTTAAGTGTATTTTTGTAGGGAAACTGAACAGAAGATTTTGCCCTCAGAATGCAGGAAAACAACCCCATTTTGTAAAACATTTCCCAGGGGAGGCCCCCTGTACCCCCCCTATGGGGGGGTATCCCACCTACACCCCCTCGCGACAAGTGTTGGTCGTCAGCATGCCTTGGACACAGTCTTGGACACAGAATGTGGCTTTTTGTGGCTTACTCAATTCTTTTACACGGAGCCACAGTGGCCTGGTCTTAAGCCCACGCTCATAATATTTTTGTTCTTATTTATTGCACAGTGGTATATGTGCTTTAACGGTTTACCAGTAATCTGCCATCCATCCATGTTCAGCCGCTTATCAGGGACCCGTGTCGCGGGGGCAACAATCTCAGCAAGGGTTCCCATAGTTCCCTCTACCCAGACACCTCTTCCAGCTCTTCTGGCCGGAGCCTGGCACATTCCCAGGCCAGCCAAGAGACATACTGTAGTCCCTCCAGGGTGTCCTGGGTCTTCCTCGAGGTCTCGTCCCAGGAGGACATGCCAGGAGGCACCTGAAACAGATACCCGAGCCACCTCACCTGGCTCCGCTCGATGTGGAGGAGTAACGGCTCTACTCCAAACTCCCCCCTGGTGATTGAGCTCCTCACCTGTGCGCACCGCCACTCTGGAGGAAACTCATTTCAACCACTTATATCCGGGATCTTGTCTTTTTGGTCATGACCTAAAGCTCATGACCATAGGTGAGAGCGGGTTTGACCGGTAAATTGAGAGCTTTGTCTCAGCTCTTTCTTCACCACAACAGACCTTTACAGAGACCGCATCATTGCAGAAGCTGCACCAATCCATCTGTCAATCTCACGTTCCGTCCTTCTCTTGTGAACAAGACCCCAAGATACTTAAACTCCTCCACTGGGGTCAAAGACTCACCACTGACCCAGGGAGGGCAGACTTTCTTGGAGATCCATGGCCTCTGATTTGGAGGTACTGATCCTCATCCCACTCATGTCACACTCGGCTGCAAATGGCCCCAGTGAACACTGAAGGTCCAGGTTTGATGAACCTAACAGGACATCATCCGGTTTGATTTACTGCATATATACAGTGGTCCTTCTACTTACGAACGTCTCTTCATACGAAATTTTCAAGTTACTAAAATGCGTCAACAGGAAAATATTGCCTCTTGTTACGAAAGAAATTTCAGGATACGAAAGGTAAAAATACAGTATGGGCTGCTAGTCGCAGTTCCCAAAGTTTCCTGAACACAACATTCTTATAGCTGCTCTGCAATTGGCTATTACCTAGCATCTTC
This sequence comes from Antennarius maculatus, assembly GCA_013358685.1. Lineage (NCBI taxonomy): Eukaryota > Metazoa > Chordata > Actinopteri > Lophiiformes > Antennariidae > Antennarius > Antennarius maculatus. The sequence continues at coordinate 2,792,766 of CM023618.1, read as the reverse complement.
CTGGCATCCCATTGGCTAAGAGGGACCTTTGTGTGGAACTAGATAGGTGTCTCTGCGGAGTCCTTGTCATTCGGCCCTCGACCCATGACGTGTTCTGATAGTGTTACGTAAATATATTAACTTGTAGAGTATTTACTATGGACCCCAAGAAAGTGACGGAGAAAAGAGGAAAAGAAGAAGAAAAGAGTTTTTTTTGTTCATACAAAACAAAGTAAGAGATAATAGAAAAGCATGAAAAAGGGATGCGTTTGATTGATCTCGCCAAAGAATGCATCTACAATTGCCACGTTATTAAAGCATAAGGAAGCCATAAAAGCTATAAGTTGTTCGGCATGGTGAGGCAAGTAGCGCATGAACCAAAGAGGGCAAAAAATGAGGACAGAAGTTAAAAGGTAAATGACCATCATTTTTATTCTTTACTCTATTGCTTGTTTTTTACATTATGCACAACTCTCATTTATTGTGCAATAATCTAATTGTAACGAGTATTTTTTACATGTTTTGATGCATTTTGATGCTTTATAACACATTTATGTCTGAATTTTGGGGGGCTTGGAACGGATAAGGGCATTTGCATGGAAAACACGTCTCTACTTACAAAATTTTCTACATAAATTTCTTCCAGAACCAATTAATTTCGTAAGTAGAGGTACCACTGTATATGTGAACATGCGTACTTATGTGTGTACAGGCCCCGGAAACAAACACACACACACACCAGGGGCCAGCATGCAATTTTGTATACACAGTAGGAGGCAGAGCATTGGGCAGCAACTTCTTGGTGTGCCCTCAATGAGCAGCTTGTAGAGGGGCCGTGTCTTGCTCAAGAGCACCTCAGCAGTGCTCAGGAGGTGAACTGACACCTCCCAGTGCCAGCTCCTACTCCAAATGTCTTGGCCCACCCAAGTCTTGAACCACCGACTTCCGGTTCCCAGTCTGACTTAGTGGACTGAGCTACTGCCGCCCCCTTTGTGAAGGGCTAGTGGTTTTATGATTCCATAATTTGTGGCAGACATATGTAAAGTGGAGTAACTTGATATAATCAAGAACAACCTTTAAAAAAAAGAATGATGTAAGCCAAGGTTTACCTGTATTTCTTGTCAACGTGTTCTTCTGTTGCGTATAGGCCACCTGATATAGACCACCTGGCTCTCATGGAACAAAACAAACCTTGAAATTGTGGTCTATGAGAATAAACCAGCTTAGTTACTGATGCGCAAGCACCCATCCAGTTTACAGATGAGGCCTTCCTGAGAATGTGTTGGTCAACAGACACTCTGTTTCTCCCTCAGAAAGAGAAGAGTCCTCCTTCCTGCTGTGGTAGGTCACCACTCTTGTGTGTGGTGTTGTAGTGAAGCCTTGTGTTTGTGTGTGTTTTAGTTGCAGACCCTGTAGGAGCATCAACCCCTTGACCCAGACATCACAGCTGAGAGTTTAGTTTTTTTTTGTCTGCATCACCACTGAGATCTGAAGAAAGGATTTTGTCACTGCTGGTAGCCTTTTTAAAACTCTCTTGATATCCAGATTTCCTTTCTAAATAACTGATTTCATTGCGTTTTTTTCCACTCGATAGTTTTCTAATTTGTCAAACCATGATTACCGTATTGGCCCGAATATAAGACGACCCTGATTATAAGACGACCCCCTCTTTTTCAAGACTCAAGTTTGGAAAAGACTTTTTGAACCCCAAATTTAATTTTTATACAGAAAATAATTACGGTACATCTCCGTACATTACACTCAGTGACACCATATTTCACAGCCTCATTTATCACCATCATCTTGAAGTTTGCATCATAACTTCTCAGCTGCCGGTTAACCTAGCCGATCTTCGACCTACTTTTCTCCAGATCGTCTCTACGTTTCTCCATTTTCTGTTTATTTCTTCTTATTTTCTTTTGTTTTCTTTCTTACCACTATTTATTTTTCTTCTTCGTGCTACCGCTATTTTCATTTTTCTTCTTCGTGACAGGGGTTCGCTTTTGCCTGGGGAGTTAAGTTCAGCATTCTCTTTAAAGATATCTGGCGCCATCTAGCGTGAATGGGTATAATGTCTAGACCCCGAATATAAGACGACCCCCACTTTTTCAGTCTTATTTCAATGCAAAAACATTGTCTTATATTCGGACCAATACAGTATATGCATGTGTTAATTGTGCCTTGTGCCCTTTTACACTCATTCTTCTACAGTAAATGTGTATGAACAGAGTGAAGATTGCAGCAGTTGTGTGTGGACAGGTTGGTGTTCAGGGTTGTGAATGACAATAGGCAGATGAGCAGCACTGAAAGCACACAGACAAGGATAAAGTACACAGATATTAATATAATCTAACGTCGGGCAGGACAGCATTAAAGTCTGCTGATAGAACCCAAAACAACATCAGAGTTCTCTTTGCTCGTCCACTGAAGGCTAGTAAGATGGTAAGATTAATGCCCTTCTTGTCAGTCTCTGTGGGGCAGTGAAATGTGCTGATGTGAAAGGAAAGACATGGACTTCAGCTGACTGCCACTGCAGTCACATCCTCTACGTCCGCTGCCTTTCCTTTTTTTCCTCCTGTATCCACAGCGGAATTCTTTCCAACCTTTTAAATGACATATCAACACGGACTCATACAAGTTAACATAAAGTGGAGTTCAGTGACAAAATCACTGAGGGGGTAATCTCAAACTCTGCAGCTCTGTGTCACATTTTATCATCTTCTAGTTGATTTCAGCAGGAAACACTCATTTTCATCCCAACGGCATGCATGAATCAGAGCTCAAACAACAGTGCAATATTAAATTCATCAGGTTGACACAAAGATGTCGTCATATTAATGTTTATGTGCGACGGAGAAATTAATTTCCCTGACTGAACCTCCTTAAGGGATTAATAAAGTTATACTCATGTTAACAAAAATCATCAACTTGTAAACAGTAATAATGAATGCAGCCTCAGGTGTCCCTGACAACAACCAACTCTTGATGCTCTAGTGAGGAGCATCAGAGCTGAGCTCACATGCACAGGGTGGTTCAGTATATAGAACACAAGTAGGGCATTCTTGAAGTCCTCACTGGTTGAGAGGCGGAGTCAGAGGGCAGCAGTGGAACTAATCAGTTGGTGAAAATGAGAGCTAAAATGTCCTCTTACAAATGGGCAGATGTCTCTCTAAGTGAATGAGAGTCTGTGAGTGCTTTAAGTGTTTGTGACCAGTCTTCTTCTCAAAGGACGGCTTAGCAAATTTGAAAAACACAGCACTGTAAGAATCTGTAGCTTATCTGTAGAATCTGTAGAATAAGTAGCTTAACTTATGTTTACAGGTTGAAGTATGGTTTGCTCATATTTGACTGTTTTGTGTGAGAAATAAGGAGTCATACACCATTTGTAGAGAACCCGCTGCAATGCCTTCATCCAATGATGAAACCCTCCCTTGTAAAAATAAAAATTACGTCTGCGAGAATGCCATGGCTGGCTTGACAGGGACTGCACCCTTAGAGGTGGGATGTTTCACCCGAGGAGTCACTAGGATGATGAATGCTACCATTTAATACTACAGTAGTATCTTGAGATACAAGCTGCTCAACATACCAGTTATTTTAGATAGGAGCCGCTGCTCTGTCCCTATTTTTGTTTGAGATATGAACAAACTGCAAGACAGGATTCGTGCTTTGGAACACAACCACAAGTTGGCGGATGGATACAACACTGAATCTTGTTCTTTACCATGTGTTGGTGGATGGGTAAAACATTAGCTGAGACTGGATCTCGTTCTTTTTCACGTGTTGGTGGATAGATACAACATCAGTTGTTATTGTTTACGTAACTTCTATATAATTATACACAGGTCTATTGGCTGATAAAATGTGGGTTTTCTTTCATAATTTAGGGGTTGGGGTTTTTTTTCATGGCTGAAACTGAATAAAATGATTTATTTTATCTATGGACATGTTGTTTGACTTACGAGCCTGTCATGTTTCAGTGTTATATAGCCAGAACATACCGTAGTCGACTTAGTCGATCCCAGCTGGTTACAATGACAGCAGCAGAGACCACGGACCTGACCTTGCTAGTTGACCTCAAATGAGTGTTTGCTGTGACTAAAGAGTGGCTGACATGTCTCAAGATGACAATCTGGAGGGTGTCTTTTGGTTGAGTTAGGGCTATTCAGGCTATGTGACAGTTTATACTATCATGATCTAACATATTATAAATTTGCAATTTTGGTACAAAGCATTGCTATCAAACAGTAATGAAAGTTATAATTTCCCTCAGAAATATACTGGAATGAACTGCAAGTGGCTTGTTAAACCAATAAAATACAAGTACCTGAAAGCATCCTTGAGCAGCATAGAGGCCTTGAAGACAGTCCTGGGGTCGGTGTCCCTACAGATAGAACCCACTGTGACATGTTGGTGGTGACCTTTTCAGCTCCATCTCTCCTATAGTGTAGCTACATGTCAGCACTTTATTTGAAATGGGAGTGAATCATCCTGTAAATCATGTTCATATTACCTTGTCCTGTAATCAAAACTCCTGTCTCCTCTCTCTGCTTCTTCTTCTCTTTCTCTCAGCCTGTGTGCTCATTACCTCTGTTGCTCTTTCCCTTTTTTCTGTCATCCTCTGCAGGTCTGATTACAGTCCGTTGTCCTCAACCAGCAGTAAGTAAACCAACCGCATCACCAATACCTGCTAACAGGGAATGAAACATACGGAATCTGCCTGAGAAATACAGTGTGTTTGTGTGAGATTTAGTCAGGGGCGAAACATTTGCAAAGCAAGGCTACCTTCATTCCTCAACTTACGAACATTCATAGATACGAAAAACATGCTTCACCATATCCGACTATTGTCCTCTAGTTCCCCTTTTTGACACAACCCCTGCAGGGGCAGCAACGCTGCTTTCACACAGCTCCAACACTCATATCCCCCTCTTTTTGTTTGTTGTTGTCTCTGTTAGCATCTCAGGCTTCAGGCTTTGTCAGGCTTCGTATCTTGGATACTTTACTGTTTATCATGGATGATAAAGGTTAGTGAAGGTAGTGGTGACCATCTCTCTGATTCTGACTCTGACCAACAATAACTCCCTCCTCCTCTTCCTTCACTCTAAAGATGAGCTACATGCTACAGCGCTGATTAACAAACAGCTGTTGAAGTAGACTTGATTTTTGTTTTTCTATGGAATTTCCTAAAACCGAAATATAATTAAGAAGTACTTAACCTGAACAACCTGAACATTTTATTTATTATGTATTGTTTTTTTTTCTTCTTGTCCTTTCGGCTTTTCCCTTCAGGGGTCGCCACAGCGACTCAATTGCCTCCATCTAACCCTGTCTTCTGCATTCTTTCTCTCACACCAACTACCTTCATGTCCTCTTTCACTACATCCATAAACCTCCTCTTTGGTCTTCCTCTTGGCCTCCTGCCTGGCAGTTCAAAACTCAGCATCCTTCTACCAATATATTTACAATCTCTCCTCTGGACATGTCCAAAACATCTCAGTCTGGCCTCTCTGACCTCTAACATGTGCTGTCCCTCTGATGTACTCGGTCCTGATCCTTTCCGTACTGGTCACTCCCAAAGAGAGCCTCAGCATCTTCATCTCTGTTAACTCCAGCTCTGTCTCCTGTGTTTTCCTCAGTGACAGTCTCTAGACCAAACAACACTGCTGGTCTCACCACAGTTTTGTACACCTTTCCTTTCATTTTAGCTGAAACTCTTCTATCAGACACCACACCTGACAGTTTTCTCCACCCGTTCCATCCTGCCTGTACATGCTTTTTCACCTCTTTTCCACACTCTCCATTGCTCTGGACTGTTGACCCTAAGTACTTAAAATCCTCCACCTTCTTGATATCTTTTCCTTGTTACCTCACTCTTCCACTTGGGCTCCTCTCATTCACACACATGTACTCTGTCTTACTGCGGCTAACCTTCATTCCTCTCCTTTCCAGGACAAACCTCCACCTCTCTAGCTTCTCCTCCACCTGTGCCCTGCTCTCACTAGAGATCACAATGTCATCTGAAAACATAATAGTCCATGGAGATTCCTGTCTAACCTTGTCTCTCAGCCTGTCCATCACCATAGCGAACAAGAAGGGGCTCAGAGCTGATCTCTGATGCAGTCCCACCTCCACCTTGAACTCCTCTGTCACACCTACAGCACACGTCACCAGTGTCTTACAGTCCTCATACATGTCCCGCAGTGCTCTAACATGCTTCTCTGCCACTCCAGACTTCCTCATAAAATACAACAGTTCATCTCTGGGCACCCTGTCATAAGCTTTCTCCAGATTTAATTTAATTTAATATACTTTAGTAATCCCCGAAGGGAAATTAAGAGCACACGCTAGTTAGTCCAATCAAATATATACTGTATGTTAGTGTGTACAGGCCCTGAACAAACAAACACACACAGCGGGCCTGTACGCATGCAGAGGAGGTAGAGTGGCGGGCAGCTCCTTTGTGGTGCGCCCCAAAGGAGCAACTTGTAAGGGCGACAGCACCTTGTTCAAGGGCACCTTGTTCAAGGGCACCTTGGCAGTGCTCCGGAGGTGAGCTGACACCTCCCACTGTCGGCTCACCTCTGGGTGTTTGTTTTTGGGCGGGAGCGGGAATCGAACCACCGATCTCTGAACATTGGACGACCCGCTCTACCACTGAGCTCCAAGATCTACAAAAACACAATGCAGCTCCCTCTGGCCTTCTCTGTACTTCTCTATCAACATCCTCAAAGCAAATACTGCATCTGTAGTACTCTTTTTGGCATGAAACCATACTGCTGCTCACAAATGCTCACTTCTGCCCTTAGTCTAGCTTCAACTACTCTTTCTCATAACTTCATTGTATGGCTCATCAGCTTTATTCCTCTGTAGTTGCCACAAGTCTGAACATCTCCCTTGTTCTTGAAAATGGGCATCAGCACACTTCTCCTCCATTCCTTAGGCATCTTCTCACTATGTAAGATCCTGTTGAACAACCCGGTCAGAAACTCTACTGCCTCCTCTCCTAGACACTTCCATACCTCCACAGGTGTATCATCAGGACCCACCTCCATACCTTCAACTCTGCATCCTCTTCAGTGCCCTGCTCACTTCATCCTGACTAATCTTTGCAACGTCCTGGTCCACAACAGCCACCTCTTCTAGTCTTTGTTTTCTCTCATTTTCCACATTCATCAACTCTTCAAAGTACTCATTCCATCTTCCCATCACACTACTCGCACCTGTCAATAGACTTCCATCCCTATCCTTAATCACCCTAACCTGCTGTACGTCCGTCCCATCTCTGTTTCTCTGTCTTGCCAACCTGTATAGATCAGTCTATCCCTCCTTACTGTCTAACCTAGTATACCAGTCATCAAAAGCCCCTTGTTTGGCCTTTGCTACCTCCACTTTCACCTTACGCTGCATCTCCCTGTACTCCTGTCTACTCTCCTCAGTCCTCTCAGTGTCCCACTTCTTCTTGGCTAACCTCTTTCTCTGTTTACACTCCTGTACCTCCTCATTCCACCACCATGTCTCCTTATCTACTTTCCTTCCAGATGACACACCAAGTTCTCTCCTACCTGTCTCCCTGATCACATTAGCTGCAGTGACGTGCGGTGAGTTTCATGGCTGGTGAGGCACCGACGTCATCATGATCACGTGATCAGATTTACAAAAATATGAACCTACAGTGTAGCTCATTCACCATTTAATTAGCAACAATGAGTGGATTATGTTAAAGTCTCATTGCAGAATTATTTACACATCAAACTGTAACACACAAATAAGCATATTTGATTAAAAAAACGTAATGTTGTTACCTACCTGTTAATATGTCAGGTTTACTTGTAAATGAAGTCCATGCGCCGCTCCCTCTGAACAAACGCATCAATAACTTTTTTGTAGAAACTGTCCGTATGTTCCTTCAGTTTGTAATATGTAATCCTCCATTTGAATAGGCAAGCGGAAAAAAATAATTGCTGCACTTGACTTAATGTAGATCGTAGCCTGCATTCACTTATTCTTTGGCTGAGGAGTCTCATGACGAATCCCTGGGATCACCAGCACCCCTATCCATGAGGCCGGGTATTTTTGTGCCTCACCTAGTGCCTTTTTACAGCAGTTTCAGGACCTACGGGAATTTAGTTTGTAGAGCAAACGTGTTTGAACATTTTAATAGCGACATATAGAGAAATAGCACAGTCTTACTGTATAGCATACCAGTACAGCTATCTGAGCTATTGCGCAATCCATGGTGAGGCACGGCTGGCTGGTGCCTCACCACAGGTCTCTGCTCCGTATTTCAGCAGTAAATGTGAAAATTCAGCGATTTTTAGTAAAAATAACCTAAAATTGGTGACATTAAATCGAAAATAAGTTTATAATACACATCGCTGGATAAATATTAGCATTTAATTTATTCCATTTTCAATTCTTTGTTTTCATGATGGCAGGTGAGGCCGTGCCTCACCTGCCTCCCCTGACCGCACGTCACTGATTAGCTGTAGTTGTCCAGTCATCTGGAAGCGCCTCCTGACCACCCAGAGCCTGTCTTAACTCCTTCCTAAAAATCCTGAAACAGTCTTCCTTTTTCAGCTTCCATCATTTCGTCCTTTGCTCTGCCTTTGCCCTCTTCATCACCATGAGAGTCATCCAGCACACCACCATTCTATGCTGTTTGGGTACACTCTCGCCTATGACTACTTTGCAGTCACTGATCTCTTTCAGATTACACAGTCTACACAAGATGTAGTCTTGTATGCTAGGTTGGACAATAAGGAGACTTGGTGGTGGAATGAGGAGGTACAGGAGTGTATACAAAGAAAGAGGTTAGCTAAGAAGAAGTGGGACACTGAGAGGACTGAGGAGAGTAGACAGGAGTACAGGGAGATGCAGCGTAAGGTGAAGGTAGAGGTAGCAAAGGCCAAACAAGAAGCTTATGATGACTTGTATGCTCGGTTGGACAGTAAGGAGGGAGAGACTGATCTATACAGGCTGGCAAGACAGAGAGATAGAGATGGGAAGGACGTGCAGCAAGTTAGGGTGATGAAGGATAGGGATGGAAGTCTATTGACAGGTGCCAGCAGTGTGATGGGAAGATGGAAAGAGTACTTTGAAGAGTTGATGAACGTGGAAAATGAGAGAGAACAAAGACTAGAAGAGGTGACTGTTGTGGACCAGGATGTAGCAAAGATTAGCCAGGATGAAGTGAGGAGAGCATTGAAGAGGATGAAGAGTGGAAAGGCAGTCGGTCCTGATGATATACCTGTAGAGGTTTGGAAGTGTCTAGGAGAGGTGGCAGTAGAGTTTCCGACTGGGTTGTTCAACAGGATCTTTGATAGTGAGATGATGCCTGAGGAGTGGAGGAGAAGTGTGCTGGTGCCCATTTTTAAGAACAAGGGAGATGTGCAGAGTTGTGGCAACTACAGAGGAATAAAGCTGATGAGCCATACAATGAAGTTATGGGAAAGAGTAGTGGAAGCTAGACTAAGGGCAGAAGTGAGCATTTGTGAGCAGCAGTATGGTTTCATGCCAAAAAAAGAGTACTACAGATGCAGTATTTGCTTTGAGGATGTTGATAGAGAAGTACAGAGAAGGCCAGAGGGAGCTGCATTGTATTTTTGTAGATCTGGAGAAAGCTTATGACAGGGTGCCCAGAGAGGAACTGTGGTATTGTATGAAGAAGTCTGGAGTGTCAGAGAAGTATGTTAGAGCGGTGCAGGACATGTATGAGGACTGTAAGACAGTGGTGAGGTGTGCTGTAGGTATGACAGAGGAGTTCAAGGTGGAGGTGGGACTGCATCAGGGATCAGCTCTGAGCCCCTTCGTGTTCGCTATGATGATGGACAGGCTGACAGGCGAGGTTAGACAGGAATCTCCATCGACTATTATGTTTTCAGATGACATTGTGATCTGCAGTGAGAGTAGGGGAGAGGTGGAGGAGAAGCTAGAGGTGGAGGTTTGTCCTGGAAAGGAGAGGGATGAAGGTTAGCCGCAGTAAGACAGAGTACATGTGTGTGAATGAGAGGGACCCAAGTGGAAGACTGAGGTTACAGGGAGAAGAGATCAAGAAGGTGGGGGATTTTAAGTACTTAGGGTCAACACTCCAGAGCCATGGAGAGTGTGGAAAAGAGGTGAAGAAGTGTGTACAGGCAGGATGGAATGGGTGGAGAAAAGTGTCAGGTGTGATGTGTGATAGAAGAGTTTCAGGTAAAATGAAAGGAAAGGTGTACAATACTGTGGTGAGACCAGCGATGTTGTTTGGTCTAGAGACAGTGTCACTGAGGAAAAGACAGGAGGCAGAGCTGGAGGTAGCAGAGATGAAGATGCTGAGGTTCTCTTTGGGAGTGACCAGGAAGGACAGGATCAGGAATGAGTACATCAGAGGGACAGCACATGTTGGAGGTTTTGGAGATAAAGTCAGAGAGGCCAGACTGAGATGGTTTGTACATGTCCAGAGGAGAGATAGTGAATATATTGGCAGAAGGATGCTGAGTTTTGAACTGCCAGGCAGGAGGCCTAGAGGAAGACCAAAGAGGAGGTTCATGGATGTAGTGAAAGAGGACATGAAGGTAGTTGGTGTGAGAGAAGAGGATGCAAAGGACAGGGCTAGATCGAGGCAATTGATTCGCTGTGGCGGCCCCTGATGGGAAAAGTCCTCATACATGTCCTGCACCACTCTAACATACTTCTCTGCCACTCCAGACTTCCTCATACAATACCACAGTTCCTCTCTGGGCACCCTGTCATAAGCTTTCTCCAGATCTACAAAAACACAATGCAGCTCCCTCTGGCCTTCTCTGTACTTCTCTATCAACATCCTCAAAGCAAATACTGCATCTGTAGTACTCTTTTTTTGGCATGAAGCCATACTGCTGCTCACAAATGCTCACTTCTGCCCTAAGTCTAGCTTCCACTACTCTTTCCCATAACTTCATTGTATGGCTCATCAGCTTTATTCCTCTGTAGTTGCCACAACTCTGCACATCTCCCTTGTTCTTAAAAATGGGCACCAGCACACTTCTCCTCCATTCCTCAGGCATCTTCTCACTATCTAAGATCCTGTTGAACAAGCCAGTCAGAAACTCTACTGCCACCTCTCCTAGACACTTCCAAACCTCTACAGGTATATCATCAGGACCGACTGCCTTTCCACTCTTCATCCTCTTCAATGCTCTCCTCACTTCATCCTGGCTAATCTTTGCTACATCCTGGTCCACAACAGTCACCTCTTCTAGTCTTTGTTCTCTCTCATTTTCCACGTTCATCAACTCTTCAAAGTACTCTTTCCATCTTCCCATCACACTGCTGGCACCTGTCAATAGACTTCCATCCCTATCCTTCATCACCCTAACTTGCTGCACGTCCTTCCCATCTCTATCTCTCTGTCTTGCCAGCCTGTATAGATCAGTCTCTCCCTCCTTACTGTCCAACCGAGCATACAAGTCATCATAAGCTTCTTGTTTGGCCTTTGCTACCTCTACCTTCACCTTACGCTGCATCTCCCTGTACTCCTGTCTACTCTCCTCAGTCCTCTCAGTGTCCCACTTCTTCTTAGCTAACCTCTTTCTTTGTATACACTCCTGTACCTCCTCATTCCACCACCAAGTCTCCTTATCTACTTTCCTTCCAGATGACACACCAAATACTCTCCTACCTGTCTCCCTGATCACATTAGCTGTAGTTGTCCAGTCATCTGGAAGCACCTCCTGACCACCCAGAGCCTGTCTTAACTCCTCCCTAAAGGTCATGCAATACCCTTCCTTTTTTATCTTCCACCATTTCGTCCTCTGCTCTGCTTTTGCCCTCTTCATCTTCCTCACCACCAGAGTCATCCTACACACCACCATCCTATGCTGTTTGGCTACACTCTCGTCTACCACTACTTTACAGTCACTGATCTCCTTCAGGTTACACCGTCTACACAAGATGTAGTCTACCTGTGTGCTCCTACCACCACTCTTATAGGTCACCCTATGTTCCTGCCTCTTCTGGAAGAAAGTATTCACTACAGCCATTTCCATCCTTTTTGCAAAGTCAACTACCATCTGTCCTTTTGCGTTCCTCTCCTGGATACCAAACCTGCCCATCACTTCCTCATCACCTCTGTTACCTGCACCAACATGTCCATTGAAGTCTGCACCAATCACAACTCTCTCACTTCTAGGTATGCTCTGCATCACTTCATCAAAGTCCAACCAGAATTTCTCCTTCTCCTCCAGCTCACATCCTACCTGTGGGGCATACCCACTAACAACATTGAACATCACACCTTCTATTTCTAGCTTCAGACTCATCACTCTATCTGACACTCTTTTTACCTCCAGGACATTCCTAACAAACTCCTCCTTCAAGATAACTCCTACTCCATTTCTCTTCCCATCTACACCATGATAGAACAACTTGAACCCTGCTCCTAAACTTCTAGCCTTGCTACCTTTCCACCTGGTCTCCTGGACACACAGTATGTCTACCTTCCTCCTCTGCATCATGTCAACCATCTCTCTATTCCTGTCATAGTTCCAACATTCAACGTCCCTACTCTTAGTCCTATACTCTTGGCGCTCCTCTTCTCTTTCTTCGTGCGAACGCACTTTCCTCCTCTCCTTCTTCGACCAACAGTAATCCAATTTCCACCGGCGCCCTGTAGGTCAACAGCGCCGATGGCGGTCGTTGTTAACCCGGGCCTCGACCGATCCGGTATGGAAGTCATAGGTTTGATTCGCATCTTTGATTTGGCAAAAGTTTTACGCCGGATGCCCTTCCTGACGCAACCCTCTGTATTTATCCGGGCTTGGGACCGGCACAATAAGACACTGGCTTGTGCCCTCTTGTGTCTACATTACATCATTTTGATCACATATGTCATTGTAATACATTGTTGCTATTGATCAATTCTTCTACGTTGCCTCTCACTGAGCTATCCAGTGCATGCTTTTTATAAATAAAGCTGCTGTGTGTAGTTGTGTGCTCTATGACTATGAAAGTGTGTATGCAGAGGTTGTGACCTCTCCCTGGTCTTGTTCCCAGATCTCCAGGCCATTCATAATGGAAGGATTTTACTCTGTATTAGCACATTAATCCAGTCTGCAGGAAGCTGCAATATCCCACACCACGTACAAAAGTAGGAAGCGTAAACACACACACACACACACACACACACACACACACACACACATATGAACAGAGTGAGAATGGCAGTAATCCATCGGTGTCTGCTCAGGTTTTCCCCCTCATGTTTCTTGTGTTTTTCCAGTATCAGATGAGCTTTTGTCTGGTTTTAACTCTGGAAGTCAGGATGGCAAGGCAATCAAGTGTGTGGGGAAAAAGTGACCAAATCACTATAGTGCACCAACAGTACATGAAGATTGGCATGCAGTACAGCATGTTAGCAGGCCTGGATTCACAGAGTACAGTAGTACCTCAGATAGTAATACAGGAGAACCTCAGATAATAGTACCGTAGGACCTCAGATAATACAGTAGAACCTTTCATAATAACACAGTAGGATTTCATAATACAGTAGTATCTCTCATAATAATACAGTAGAACCTCAGACAATAATACAATAGAACCTCCGTTAAGAATGAGGTACTACTATCCATCAATCGTCAATAACCGCTTTTTACACTGTTGTGGGTCGTACGGGTGTTGGAACCTATCCCAGCAGAATTGGGGCCTGAGGCAAGGTTCACTCCGGGCGCAAATCTGATGAAAATATAGTACCTCGGTTAACAATACAGTAGTACCTTGGATAATAATACAGTATAGCATTGAGATACAAGCTTAAACCGTTCCATGGCTGAGTTTGTAAGTTAAACAAATTTTCCACAATTAGAATAACTAAAATAATTTTAGTCCCTTCCAGTCTTGTGAAAAAGCCCCAAGCCCCCTATATTATGAAATTAAACATATTTTTTTCCACCAATAGACATGTAGACTTTACCTGTGTATAATTAATTATACATAAGTTATGTAATAAAGTATGAAAAGAGATACAAAAGTCAGGAGAACACACGAGCTACGTCTTTACTCCACCAACGAGAACGAGATTTTGTCTCAGCTGATGTTGCATCCATCCACCAACACGTTGCAAAGAACAAGATCAGGTCGCAGCTCAGTACACACATGGATCCTGTCAACCAATAGCATGCGTTATCACGTCACTACAGCTCATGGGAGACACTTAGTCCTCGCTTCTTGCTCTCTCCCTTGTCCTCGATGAAACTTAAAAAGTTTGGGCACCCCTGATAATTTTCCACATTTTCCTTTATAAATCACTGGTTATTCAGATCAACAATTTCAGTTAAATATAGCAGACAAACAGTGGTGTTTGAGAAGTGAAGGGAAGTTTATAGGATTTACAGAAAGTGTGCAATAATTAAACGAAAGTAGGCAGGTGCATAAATTTGGGCACCCTTGTTATTGATTTGACTAACTTTAGCACTAATTATTGGAACACAAAATTTTGTTTAGTAAGCTCATTGACTCTTGACCTACATACAAAGGTGAAGCAAATCACGAGAAAGGCCAATTGTAAGTTGTTGTCCTCTTTGTATTTTCTATGAAGAGTGGCAACAGGGGAGCAAAACAACTCAAAACAACTGTTAAATGACCTGAAAACAAAGATTTTTCAACATCATGGTTTAGGGGAAGGATGCAAAAAGGTATCCTAAAGATTTCAGCTTTCAGTTTCCACTGCAAGGAATGTAGTGGGGAAATGGAAGACCACAGGCATAGTTCCAGTTAGGGCCTGGAGTGGCAAACCAAGAAAAATGTCAAATAAGCGGAGGCAACGGATGGTGAGAGCAGTCAGTCATTCCATGGACCAGCTTCAAAGACCTACGACATCATCTTGCCGCAGATGGTGTCACTGGGCGGCCTTCAACTATTCAGTACACTGTGCACAAAGAGATGCTCTATGGAAGAGCGATGCGGAAGCTTTGACTGATTGAATTAAAATTGAGTTATTTGGACATGATGCATGGTAGATGTAGAAAACAGCATTCCAAAACAAACACTTGCTGCCCACAGTAAAATTTGGTGGTGGTTCCATCATGCTGTGGGATTGTGTGTTCAGTGCAGGTACTGGCAATCCTTTTAAAGTTGAAGGTTGCATGAATTCTAGTTTGTATCAGCAGATTCTTGCAATGTTTAAGAATCAGAGTCAAAGTTGAAGTAACACCAGGGATGGACAGTACACCAACAGGACAGTGACCTTAAACACTGTTCATTTCTACTAAGGCATTCATGCAAAGGAACAAGTACAATGTTCTGGAATAGCCATCTCACTCCCGGACCTGAACATTGTCAAAAAATTTTGGTGTGATTTAAAGCGGGCTGATCATGCTGGCAACCATCAAACCAACTGAACTGGAGAAGTGTTGTGAAGACCAATAGTCAAAAATACCTTTAACTAAAATTTAGACCCTCATTGGAAGCTATAGAAAGCATTTAGACGCTGTTATTTCTGCAAAAACAGGCTCTACTAAATATTGATGTAATTTTTGTCCTGGAGTGCCCAAATTTATGCATTTGCCCACTTTTGTTTAAATATTGCACACTTTTTGTATATACAGTATATATGTGTATATATGTATATATATGTATATATGTATATATGTGTATATGTACAGTATATATATATATGTGTATATGTATATATGTGTGTATATGTATGTATATATGTATGTATATATATGTGTGTGTGTATATATGTGTGTGTGTATATACAGTATACAGTGTATATATACAGTATATATGTGTGTGTGTGTATATATAATATATTTAAATATACTACCAGCCTTTAACCTTTTGATAAAAGATATGTAATTTTACTCTTTTTTTCTTTTTACTAAAAGCTTTGACGTCTTTATTAAAAAAGTCATTTAAATTAAGTTTATTTTTTATATGGTACTAATGGCAAAACTCAATCCTTGCATACACTTCTACCTATATTCTCTTATTACTTTTGGGATGTATAAACTTTGTGTGGGGATGCACAAATTTTTCTTAAAGAGCATCACAGGCATGCACTACTTTCTTGAGGTAAAAGGAACGTTGCGTGTTTGCAAAGTGATGCGATGATACAACAACAGCTGAGACCGTATCTCTTTCTTTTCCACGTATTGGTGGATAGATACAACATCAATTGACACCGGATCTTTCTTTTCCACGTGTTGGCGGATGGACACAACATATCTTTTTCTGAGGTTCTACTGTATTATCTGAGGTTCTTTTGGATTATTTGAGGTTTTACTGTATTATTATCTGAAGTTCTACTGTATTATTATCAGAGGTTAAATTGGATTCTTTGTGTTACGGTTAGTGTTGTGTTTAGTCTCTCTGTTGTGTTTTGGTGGAACATGGATTAAAACAGTCACTGACACTAACACACACAGCAGTTCTTTCCACAGTACTGTATGGTGTTGTCAGATTGAAGAGTTCCCAGTGTTATCCTCCAGAATCAGTTTTGCATGACTGGCTGCAGTCCCTCCTGACCTGTCCTGCTGTCAGCTGTTACTTGGTGGTTTCTTTGGAGCAGACCTTCAGTCAGTGTCATTGAGGCCTCCTCTTGATAGAGTACATTCTCGCTGCATTCCCTGTCACTGCAGTCATTAATTAGTTGCAGAGGAAAAAATGTGTTGCGTTTGACTCTGAGCTCCAGAACAATGGGTTCAGGCCAGATGATCGAGCAGAACAGTGATATTAAGTAGGGTTGACCCATTAGTGCCTCATCACATACTGAGTCTCATCTGGTCTCAGGTCTACTCAGACAGCGACGGTCACATGACACGCTCAAATTTGGATGAGCTTTGTCGACTGGCTTTTGTCTCCACACTAAGCCTCTCCTTTAATCTGTCCCCATGGGTTCGTGGTAATCTGACTAATCTAATCCTTCCGTTTGAGACCAGAAGCTGTGGCCTGAAGCTAGGAAGGAGAAGCTTCTCTGTTTGAATTTATTGCATTTGTTACTCATGTTAGTCTCTGATTCATCATCGTGTTTAACATTTGTTATTCAACTTCCTGAAGCTGTAATTTACTTCACAATATCATGTTTCATTCATTTGAATGTTCGTGTACACACCATGCTGCTCTAGTGTTATCAGTGATGTGTGTTCCACAGCTCACATGAAAACAAAGCCATCATCTGAACGGAACTAGAGGATTTGCAACTGAATCTGTGCCTCTGACAATGTTTACAGACGTGCAGCTCATTGTTTGTCTGGTTTCTCATGGCTTACAGTTCACAGAAGCCTTTGAAGATGCTGCAGTCATCTGCTTAGCACCATACAACGAACAGCTATGATCACCACGTCCAGGTTGAATATGGTGGAGCACTTAGTGGCTGAAGTATCACATATTTCTCATAGGAGTTCTTGCAGATAAAAAATGGTTAGAACAAGGGCATTTGGAGACTGCAAACACTTCCAAGGCTGAACATTCCCTCCAACAGTCCTCTTTGGCACCAATTCTGTTCGTGATTTTCATGGACAGGATATCAAGGCGTAGTCGTAGTGAGGATGGTTTACAGTTTGGTGGGCTGAGGTTTGCATCGCTGCTTTTTGCAGATGATGTGGTCCTGTTTGCATCATTGGCCTGTGACCTGCAGCACTCACTGGTCCGGTTTGCAGCCAAGTGTTAAGCGGCGGGGACGAGGATCACCGCCTCCAAATCTGAGGCCACAAGTGAAGGAGTTTAAGTATCTTGGGGTCCTGTTCACGAGTGAGGGAACAATGAAGCGTGAGATTGGGTGAAGAATTGGGGCAGCAGCAGCGGCATTGCAGTTGCTTTACAGTACTGTTGTCACAAAGAGGGAGCTAAGAAGAGAGGCAAAGCTTTCTATCTACCGTTCAATATTCGTTCCTACCCTCACCTATAGTCATGACCAAAAGAATGAGATCACAGATACAAGTGGGGGAAATGGGCTTTTTCAGGCGGATAGCTGGTTTCTCCCTTAGAGGTAAGGTGAGAAACACTACTATTCATGAGGGACTCAGAGTAGAGCTGCTGCTTCTTCGCGTGAAAAGGAGTCAGTTGAGGTGGTTTGGGCATCTGATGCGGATGCCTCCGGGCCACCTCCCTAGGGTGGTGTTTTTGCACGTCCAGCTGTGGAAGGAGGCCTCGGGGCAGACCCAGGATCAGGTGGAGAGATTATATCTCAACACTGGCCGTGGAACACCTTGGGATCCCCCAGTTAGAGCTGGTGGATGTGGACGGGGAAAGGGAAGTTTGGGGCTCCCTGTTGAAGATGTTGGCCTGTATGTGTTGTGTTTTATCTTTAGGCTTTGTGTGTTGCTTATGACATCCACGAAGTGCTACAGAGAAAATGTTAGTTTAGGTAATGAACACATTTTTAACTCTTAAAATGATAGATAAAACAACACGCTGAGCACTGGGTAAAAAGCTGAACTTATCTACGTAGCAGACAGAAAGTATTGTGAGTCGTCGTCCTTATATCTTATATCGCCTTTGGGTTTTGGAGCTTGTAGATGGAGATATAGACAGATATACAGTAATTCAATGAGCCCAAACTGGGAAATGCACATGTTGCAACAGCATTTAGACAAACAAACGTGGAGAATAAGCATTGAAGAAAATGAAGACAGGTGGGAAAAGGTTTTTTTTTTTAATTATTATTTAACCTTTATTTAACCAGGCAAATAATTAAGAACAGGTTCTTATTTACAAATGCAGCCTGAGCAAAGAGCAGTGGCCCTTAGAGGTGTGGGGGAGGGTCCATGTTAGATCAATAATAATACCCTGGTGTAACAAATATAAAGTTATTAATGTAGAACTCGAATACACAGGACTTAATTACCAGACTGTGGTGGGACTCTGATGTGTTAGAGCTGTTGTCCAGGATGATGGCTTGTGGCAGGAATCACTTCCTGTATCGGTCCTGTTAGGGTTTTACTCTGGACAAAACCCTCTTCGGTTCTTTAACCTTGGTTGAGAGGTGTATCTTCAATGATGAGACAAATTGAAGTCCAAACAAGGTTTACAAAGTTGTTGAGGACACAGTGCTGGGCTCTTCAGCAGAAGTAGCAACAAACCTCTGGAGAAGAGCCTTTGAATGTTCATTGAACGTGATCTTTATAGTGTTTGGGTTACACTCTCCTTGAGGGATGAGCTCACCATCAGAATGATCACTGACCATGATCATTATGGTGTCTGCGTTAGGTTCTCCTTGAAGGATGAGCTCACAGTCACAATGTTCATTGACCATGATCTTTATGGTGTCTACGTTTAGTTCTCCTTTTGGGATGAGCTCACCAGCAGCCTGACTCAGCCTCAAGTTTACCAGTTATCTATGTTGTGCATGCTCTGTACTTTTGTTCAGAAAATTATGTGGTAGACAAGGACTAATCCTTGTGCTATGTTTGCATAAGTGGATGCATTTTGTGGTTATTTCCACAAAATGCATCCCCAACAAAATGCATTCCAAACAGTCCCTTGGACAGTGGAGCTGTAGCAGTCAGTTGGAGAAGGAGCTCCACTGTCTTTCCAGTGTGTGGTGAAGAGTGTGATCAGGGTTATCCATGATGAATAACAATTTTTGTTTTTTAATTTTATATACTGATCTGGTCTCTGAAGGGAAATTAAGAGCAAACTCTAGTTAGTAAATACTTCAAACGCAAGCATACATGTTTGTTCAGAGTCCTCCACCACAGCCTACACAGTGTCCTGTCCTGATCAGCTTGTTGAGTCTACTGGTGTCGCTGATTCTGATACAACACAGTAGAACACGGCGAAGAAGCGAACGCTGGTTCCTGTATCACTGACCACCGCGTCGGACAGAACACTGCCCAGACGACAGACTGTGGCCTGCCTGTCAGGGCAGAGTGGAGTATTCACCTGAATTTAAAAAATAAATTGAAAAAGAGCAATATTTCACTGAACAATGAAAAATATCTGCATAAATATTTGTTACGTGGTTAATGGGACATCTGTTCCTACCGACTTTTGGCCAGCATATTTTGAGTGATGAAAAATAATAGTAAAATACAATTTTATTTTAATGTTTCAAGGTCACACTTTTCCAATTTACAACTTCAATAAAAAAAGAACATGAACAAATACGCTTCAATTGGATATTAATTTTTTATATTCCCAAGCCACATGGAGCTGTTGCATCGGGATGTGCTGTAGTGCAAATTTTTGCACGCAGGATTTACTTGCGTGTTTCACGTGAGATTATTCCACTGCTGTGTTACCAGTTAGTGAAAGCCCACTGGACTGTGGACTTCCACTCTGTAGCTTTAGCTTGGCACTGCCACTGTCGGCATCCTGGTTTTTGATATTTTTGAATGAGATAGTGGTGCTGAGAGGATCCATATCCATCGTGATAGGATCTGTCATGCATGATAACGACTTGTCAAAGGTTAGGTGGCGACAGCCTGCAGCATATTCTTCCTTAATGATAACAATTTACAAAATGAGCTTTGTGCTAAAAGAAATTAAGAAGAGCTTTGAAAGCTAAATCGCTATTTTTCTGATTCAAGTAGCCAAAAAGAGCATTTAAAGTGTGCAGCAAGGCCCTTGTTCAGGAAGTAGACACAGACAAGGTTCTGAATCTGAATCTGAGTGAGGCTTTAGGCTTTGACATTCTGAAGTCAAAGTAAATATTTAACAGAACAAATAGAAATATCGTCAAGGCATTTAATTTTTGTTGGCAAAATCAAAGTGACGCCTGAGTGTTGGAACCTGCTTTTTCTTTTCTTTTCACCAGACGACTAAAGGGGGCCCACGTCTTAAATTTCCTCTTTCAGATGTTTTGACTTACACTGAGGTCCAGGCTAGTGAAAGCTCAGCTATATGACTTCTACCACACAAACACGCTGCGAGGCCTTAGTTGAGCTGGTTCTAATCACTCTCATATGTATCGGGGCCGCTGGCAGGCTGCAGCTTTACTTCACGTCATCATGGCTGTGGCCATGTGTTGTGTGTTAACACTTAAACACAGAGCAAACATAAAGGTCTGCAAGCATTAGAGAACACAGGCCTGACTGGTTGGACACATGTACGATTGTGTATGCAGGCAGCACCGTCACATCAGGTCCAGTGGATTAACAGCTCAGACACAAACGCACAAACCTCTTCATCCCTCTACAGGTCCAGGTAGAACCTTCACTCCGTCAGTCTTTTAATGATTACAGACAATGTGATGGAGGTTAATGATCATAAAACCCTTTCAGTCAATCACCTGCAAGCTCCTGTATAGAAATGACATGACTTCTGATTCTGATGAAGAACAATGGCCACAATGAGAACATTGCTGGAATCAGATTAGTGAAAATGACAAAGTACTTCTGATCTTGTGTTGGCATTATATCGCAAAATATAACACCAATATAATACTGGAAATTCAGACATCGCTCTGTATGCCTGTGTAGAATGTCTTGTACTCTATTTAACTGCATTGTTTTCAGCTTAGATATTGTTTTGCTAAATGTGGCTGATGCAGTCAATATTAACCAGGGAGATAACTTAACCCAGAGTCAGAGGAGTAACCCTGACCTGTTTCAGGAACTGAGGTAACAAAACCTTTGTGTTGGTTACCATAGTAACAGACTCTCTGGAGCTAACCTGGTTGGGAGCAGGTTACATTTCACAAAGGCAGGGTTTCGTCTGACTTCGCCCCCTTTCACAGCCACTCACACCATTTCATTTCCTGGTTTTTGTCAGTTTTATTGTAGTTTGGTTTTATAAAGACCTCTGTATTTTAGAGATATTTTAGATACAAACATGGCATGTCCGTTTGATGAGGATCCCATCGGTGAAGGTTCAGCATTAACTCACAGAGAATTTAATCCAATCCAATCCACTTTTTCTATAGCACAATTTCAGTAAACACAAGGTTTCCAAAGTGCAGAACTCGATAAATAAACACAACAGATGCACCATAAAAACAATGAACAACATGATTAAATAAAATATCAAAAATCCAATAAAATAATTTAAAAACAGAAGAAAAATCAATAAAGTAAAAATAATTAAAATAATGTGTAATAATGTACAAAATCAACAGTTTAGATCAGTGGTTCTTAACCTGGGTTCGATCAAACCCTAGGGGTTCGGTGAGTCGGTTTCAGGGGTTCGTCGGAGACGGAAGTCAAAACAGAACACCCGACACGATGTGTCGGGATTTTTTGCCGAACATACACGAATCACTGTGTACGTTTGACACATTGTGTCAATTCGTGATGACACGCCTCCCTTATCCATCACTGGCTGCAGGTGATCACGCTACATCGATTAGCCTGCCTGATTTTGCGCACTATCCAAAGCTGTTTAAGTCAATCCACTGGACATTAAAGTTCTTGAAGATGTTTCGTCTCTCATCCAAGAGACTTCTTCAGTTCTGAGGATGGCTGATCATGTCCCAGCTTATTAACCCTGTGGGGTGTGGTCAATGCTATTCACATTCCAACGACCATCATTGAAACCCGTCTGGCTCCTCAACGATTTTGCGCACTCAGTAGTCAATATATGCCTGTCATGATGGTACGTCATCTGATTGCTTTCTTAATATTTTAATTCATAATAACTATGTTGAGCAAAAAAAGTGGTCCGACGAATATGTGCAACGTAAATTTACATGTACTGTATAACCAAACGTGATGGGAGTCAGCGTTCTGCATGATTTGCAATGTCAAGTTGAGCAACTCTAGTCTCGCACTCGCAAAAATAAAGGAACACTTCCTTAAGCTGCATGGAAAACAAAAGAAAAGGACTTTGCTGGGAAAATGACATAAGAGTAGCATTTATCAAAGGTGAAGCCATGCATATCTGAACTGGTCTCTCAATAACAACAGCAGAAGTCAGTGATTTGCAGGTAATTTCATGTGAGTTCATGCACTGTCTTCGTTTTCTATCCTTTGAAAAAGGTGACATTAATGCACAATTCATAAAATACACCAGTAAAACATATACTTATGTCTTAAATTTGAAAAAAAAACATTTTTTTTGCTAAAGAAGGGTCGGGTGAGTAAGCACATGAAACCGGCAAGGTTCCGTACCTCCAACAAGGTTAAGAACCACAGCTTTAGATTTTGTCAAACATCACTGAAAAGAGGTGCGTTATAAGAAGAGTTTTTAAATCAGACAGCCTGCCTATTAAATATTTAATTAAATATTTTTGTATCGCGTTCAGATGTCCCGTCATGTCCAGACAGTTATCTTTAAGATTGGTACCAGTTCATGTTCCAATCCATCACACACATCCATGACCTAATCCATCCTCACACTTGCAGCATAACAAATCAGACATGCTCTCATATCCCAGCAGGTACTGTGTGTAGCGCTGCATTTAATTTTCTTTTTCTTTGCAAACGTAGTTTTCTATACAATGTGGGAGATGCTCAGTGCACCTCTCCTTGAAACGGCTTTTAGCCTACTTTGTCAATTTCCGTGGAGATAAACCCACTACAATCATCAAGGAGAAGGTCCACAGGATTGCAGGGGAATGATGTAGAAATCTGATGAATTAATTTGAAATTATATTCTCTTAATGACATTGTGTTACAACCTCAGACTTGGATTAGTAATTTTAATATATTTTAGGATTTCCCCTAATGTCATTGGCTGCATAGATGCACCCACATTTCCACCAAGTCTCCCTCACATAATTAAGCTGATGATGTGAACAGGAAGTCCAATCACAGTATAAATGTGCAGAACATGTAGAGTGACTACTGTTTCAACAGGTTAAAGATAAACTAACATCTATCCAGATCATAAGTGATGCTGTAGACTACATTTATGATGTGAAGGCAAAGTGGTCTGGGTGGTTTCATGACTCATAGATATATAGTGAATCTTACCTGAACAACAGACTGTAGCGTTGTCAGTAACCTAAAGATTTGCACAATAACTCACTTGTCTCCGTAATTTAACGCACGTGTCAAACTCAAGGCCTGGGGGCCAAATATGGCCCACCACTTCATTTTATGTGGCCCGAGAGAACATTAAAGGTTAAAATAAATAGGTCAAAAGTGTGCTTTGAGCAAAAACTGCATTTCCCACAAATTAAAAGGATTTATGTTATAACAGAGCAACGCGCAAAACATTTTACACGTTTGTAACTTGAATAAGTAATAAATCTAGTTATTTAACATCAAGGAGTAGTTACGTTTATTTTATATTAAGTTACATCCAGTTGCATTTATTAGTTGCATCTGGCCCTTTGAGAACATCCGTTATGCTAATGTGCCCTCTGAAGAGGAGTTTGACACCCCTGGTTTAATCCACTGTAATGAATCTACTATACGTTACAGGAGAGTTTGATGGTTTTTTGCTGGGGGACAGGCGTTACCCATGGCAACTGAGGCTGCTGACCCCTTACATTGACCAAGGCCCCAACAGAACTTCATCTGGGTTCACTGCAACACGAGAGCCCGAGAGATGACCATTGGCCTGCTGGAAGCCCATTTCCAGTGCTGACTTCATCTCAGGATGATTCCTGAGAGGGCCTGTCAAATAATTGTGTTCTTCATTGTATTGCCACTATCAGAAGAGAGGAATACCCTACCCCACAAACTAGATCCCAATGTTGATCCTGTCGACCTGCCTGCTATCCAGGACTGCAGAGCAGTGAAAGACACCATCTGCCAGAATCATTTCAGTCTAAGTCACCATCACCACAGCGGGCAATAAAAACATACAATATACGTTTCATTTGGTCATCTTTATTTCCTACAAATACAAAGTTACTTTTTGTATCGTTCCAATAGTTAATGTTCCAATAGTTCCATCACCCATCACCCACCTCTAACTTCAGTATTTCTATTTCCAGATCTGCCCCCCAAACACGGTGGTCCAAATAAACCATTTTGCTATCTGTTTTCTGTATTTTTTAGGAAGTGAAATCTGTTAAACTTCTTTAACAGATAGTTCGGAATATATGAGGAAATTAAAACATGCAGTTGCCTATTGAATTTCACAGAATAAACCGCTTGTGTTTACTTAGCGTCTATCTCACTGTGCTATGGATATGACGTTCTCTTCTGCTACTGTCCAGCCAGCTCTGTTAAAAAGAATGAGAGTGTGTTAATACTTCCGTGGAGGCTAAAAGTCACACTTTGTTTTCCACCAGAATGTGAAGCAATGGGAAGAGAACTACCAGTAACATAAAATATTAGACTACCTTTTTTTTCTTCAGTTTAATTTCTTTTTCTTTTCATCTATTCTTATCTGTATCATATGACTCAAACAAACAGAAAACAAAACTTGATATACGTACAGTCTGTTATAAGCAGCACAATGCCACAGCTATTGATGTAAGAACTAAAGCAGTTTTGGCTATTATCAAAGAAACCATGCAAGAGAACTAGATGTTATCTCTTAATTTCAGTTTTTACGTAATATAAATATACACAAGGGTATGAATATTTTTTGACAATTGTTTTTGTAACAACCATATGCCCATGTACACTTTTATTGAAATAAAATTAAAAAGTTTAAATAGGTTTCATTATTTAACAGAAGTTGATATAAATGAAAACGCATTTGTGTGTGAAAAGAGCATTATGTTGGCGATAACTGAACAGTCGAATGTCCACTAAAAATTTACTGTATAATGTCAAACATAATGAAAATGAGGAGGCTACCTTGTCGAATCAGGGTTCTATTGATCTTTTCCTTTCGGCTTATCCCTTCAGGGATCGCCACAGCGAATCAATTGCCTCCATCTAACCCTATCTTCTGCGTCCTCTCACACCAACTACCTTCATGTCCTCTTTCACTACATCCATAAACCTCCTCTTTGGTCTTCCTCTAGGCCTCCTGCCTGGCAGTTCAAAACTCAGCAGCCGTCTACCAATATATTCACTATCTCTCCTCTGGACATGTCCAAACCATCTCAGTCTGGCCTCTCTGACTATATCTCCAAAACCTCTAACGTGCTGTCCCTCTGATTTACTCATTCCTGATCCTACCCATCCTGGTCACTCCTAAAGAGAACTTCAGCATCTTCATCTCTGCTACCTCCAGCTCTGTCTCCTGTCTTTTCCTCAGTGACACCGTCTCTAGACCAAACAAAATGGCTGGTCTCACCACAGTTTTGCACATCTTTCATTTTAGCTGAAACTCTTCTATCACTCATCACACCTGACACTTTTCTGAACCCGTTCCATCCTACCTGTACACGCTTCTTTACCTCTTTTCCACACTCTCCATTTTGGAGATATTGATGATGGTTCTTTATAGTTGTCGCGTCTGCTAAACTGCGGGTCAACTTAACCTGGGTTAACAAAACTAACCCTGAGAAGCCTTTGTGAAACCGGAAACCATGGGTTTACAGGCTTGTGAGTCAACCCAGAACCACAGGTTTTACTCAAACTTTGTTGACTCTGCTTTGTGAAACGGGCCCCAGCGATGATTTGGTTCCTTTTCTTCCAGTTATCACTGTTGTCATATTTATTTATAGCTTACGCCAAACTTGTGGTTCTTGTTTTCACTTGTGTTTGCTTTATTTGTCAGTACCTAAACACGGTTTCAGTGTGGCAACACACAAATGATCTAACATATGGATATCTGTCAGTCCAAAACAGTGTTCCACTTGATGCCACAGGGGAAGAGACACGTCGCCATAAGTTCACAGAACAGCCACACATCACTGCAATTATTAACCTCCCAGGAATCATTATTAGTACGTCAGACAATAGCACAGGAAAACCTCAGTCATGCAGTAGTACCTCTGATAATGATATAGTAGAACCTCAGATAATAATACAGTAAAACCTCAGATAATACAGAAGAACGTCAGATAATAACACAATAGCCTTAGATAATTATACAGTAGAAAGTGTATTGTCCTCCAAAATTATTTTTTTAAAAACATCTTTTTATCAACCAACAGACATGCAGATTTAACCTGCGTATAATTAATTGTATATAAGTTACTTAAACAATTATAAAGAATGACAAGCGATGCAAAAGTCATGAGAACACACAAGCTGCGTCTGTACTTCACCAACGAGAATGAGATCTGGTCTAAGCTGATGTTGTATCCATCTGCCAACACGTGGCAAAGAATGAGATCCAGCCTAAGCTGATGTTGTATACACATCCACCAACACGTTGGAAAGAACAAGATCCTGTCTCAGCTGTTGTTGTATACATCCAGCTACTAGTGGTGGTGTCCTGAAGCATGACTATCTCGGGTTTCACTCGTCTATCGAACAAAAATATGGACAGAGCGACGGCTCGTATCTCAAACAACTTGTATGTCGAGCAGCTGATATCTTGAAGTTTTACTGCAGACAGTTTTGTTGGCAGTGTACTTATCAACGTTGGCATTAGCAGTCTTGAACACAGAGATAATTTTTTTTGATGTTCAGGACCTTCTTTGAAACTTTGAACTTCCAACCCAGTCATCATTCAGTCCTCCCTATGTTTTTCGGTCTGGTATTGGATCCAATACAAGCACACAGGCTGACTGGAAAGTGATTGGACCAAACTAAATAAGTGTATAGCTCTCAGTCATTGGCAATCTTCATCCAAACTTAATTTAGTCCCTGTTTCAGAGTCACTGAACTGTAAATGGATGAGGACAAGTGGAAAACAAAGACAACATGAAAGCTGAAGAGGTGAAGCAGAGAAACTTAGCACCAGAAAAGTAGAACACCTTTACTGGAGATGAAACTATGGCACACATGTGGGCCGAAAATAAGTCTTAGGATGAAAGCAGTGGATAGAAGAAGAAAGAATGCTGATATGTCCTTGTTTCTGCTTTGTTTCATTGGTTTTTCTTCAATTTCATTAGGGTGGAATTGATGTATGTCGGTTCTAATTCCTGTTGTTGCTTGGAAAAAGAACAGTGACAAGATTGTGTGTGTGTGTGTGTGTGTGTGTGTGTGTGTGTGTGTGTGTGTGTGTGTGTGTGTGTGTGTGTGTGTGTGTGTGTGTGTGTGAGACAGCCCAGTGTGTTGTCCAGTAAATGTAAATACTCCTAAAGATCCCATCATCCCTGTGTTTGGTGTCTTCATACCGGCTGCATGTCAGAGAGATGGGCATTTATTCTAATGGGATTAAGCAGTCATTAATAAGAGTGGTGCCCTGTGTGTGTGTGTGTGTGTCCAAACATCCAGCTTAAACCAGCGATAGATCTGTGTCTATCCTGCTCTAGTCATCTCTCGAGACAAACTAATCCACATGAGGACATTCGTTCTTGTTTCTGATGCCTTTATAATCACTTGTGAAGCTAGAATAAATTCAGTGAATTGAGCAATTAAAGTCAGATTACAGGACTTTCCGAATTTAAGTCAAATAGTATCCGCTCAGGGCTGCTGGGCTGGGTGCTCACCTTTACCCAAGCCTACCTTTTAATGAAGATCTGGGAACAGGACTATCAATCCCCAAAGCAGACCAAAGGAGTTACACTGGTCAGTTCAGTCGGTCGGTCCTCATCAGCTGCACCCAAGTCCGGTTGGAGCATTGTAGACAGAAAGCCAGGATTTCCATCCTCCACTGTGGATCTTCATCAGTTCACATTGCGTCCACCTGAGGGGAGCACACAAGAGATGATTGACCGCCACATCAGTAGCAGGAAAAGTACATGGAACAAATTGCATTAGAGCTGATCACAGCTTTAGCTTTAAATGTCTAGATGTGCAAACCCTTGGTCCTTCCCTCTGGCATTAAGGATACAAACTGAACGGGTCAAGCTGTAGGCTCATAACTCTAGATCCACACTGACAAATCCATCCATGCAGGTTGACATCAAGTGTATGCTGACGGAAATTAAGAACACACTGTAGTTAGTAATTCTTCAATCAAACGCATGCATGCATGTTAGTGTGTACAGGCCCCTGTAGCACACACAAGGGGGCCTGTAGACATGCAGCGGGAGGTAGAATGGCGGGCAGCTCCTTCCTGGAGCTGCATCTTGTAAAGGGGGACGGCGCCTTGCTGAAGGGCACCTCACCATTGCTCCTGACACCTCCCACTGTCAGCTTACACTCTGAGGTGGCTGGGTGTGAGCGGGAATCTATTTTGTGAAGTCTGACTCTACTCTACATTTCGAAAATGTTACCTCTTTGGTCGAGTAGAAACTGTCCTTTAGCAAAGGCCAACGGGACTCTGAAACTGAACCTGTCTCTGTTCGGCCTTTTGATTTAATGGAGGGATTGTGGCAACGGCCAAGCAGTGTGCTGTGCCAAGGACAAGAAGACTGTCCTTTCATAAAGCCAGGCCAAAATGGGACAAGACCCCTGAGAAGTCCGATAAAGACCATAGGAAACTCCAAACAGAAAGAATAAGAAATGGAGATGAGAAGGTAGAAAGTGAATGAACAGTGGATGTATTAGACTATAGTTTGGCACATTTCAATTGGAAAATTGCTGTTCTTGTAGCGAGGTGCCAAGTCTTTCCAGTTCAGGGGTTTAGGTGAAGGCTAGACATGAATGCACTGCTTCCGCTGGGGGCCAGAAAACTCCTTTGGGCTTCGGTATTGACCTAATGGCACTAATGAGCCTTTGCAGTGGGCTGCTGAAAAATGAAGAGATGAGAGGGATGGAGGAGGGAAAAGGTAAACATTAAAGGTTTGTGGAAGGTGGAGAAAAATCTGGATGAGTGAAATGGAGGAAGAGGGGAATATGAGATCTGTGGGATAAAAGTGAAGGAAAGAAAAACCTCAAGGATGTCAGGCGATTAAAAGACAGAAACAGCTCTGGTGTAAGGAGGTTTGTGTCCTATAATCATCTTGATTTGATGTGTATAATCCCACAACAGTTACCTCCAGGTCACATGAAAAAAAGTTGCCTGGCAACACCGAAGAAGCAAAAAACAGAAATTCTGAATAGATCCTGACTCAAGGTGGGCAGCCATTTGCTTTCACTGGAGATCAGTATCTTAAAATAATTACTGTAGGTTTCATGCCAAAATATTCCAGAAAGAAATCAAGTAAATTGTAACAAATCTTTTTTGGTTTTGTTAAAGTCATCATGCTGACAATAATCTGTTCTTCTTTTCCCATGCCTCCTCACCCTTCCTGACCTTGTCTTGATGCTGTTGTGTGAGGAGGTGAATTATCCATAGGGGAGCTCCAGGATCCCTTCCTGGTTTGCGTCCATCTCATTGCCGACCCTGGTAAAGGCCACTTCCTGCAGGATGCGGCTGATGCTGTGCTGGCATGGCTTCACCCAGAGTTGCAGCTCTTCAGAGTCTCAGAACGGGGTTCTGTCTCCCAGCAGCCCCAGACAAAGCATCACCCAAACAGAAGCCTCAGTGCAACCTGCCAGCCAGCCATGGCGGTCATTCTCTTCCTCCAAGAGGCATTTGGTGGTGAGGAACACATATTGAAGGTGCATCACGCTTTGCAGAGGCCGCCTTGGCAATATCACCACACTGAAAAGGTCAGCAATGGCCGGCGGATGCTGCCGCTGGCGCCATGCAGTCAAGACTTCTTCACTCTGTCTCCTGGCACGCCACTCTGGGCTGTGCGGCAGGTTCATTATGGGAAGGAAATAGTGCGATTTACTATTTATTGCCGATTTGAGAATTATGTGGACATGGTGAGACTTTACAGGCTGTTGCTCCAGCGGAGGGTGGCCCAGAAAAAAGAAGACTTCTGCTTTTTTGTTGTTTATTCCAACCCGGATATGGAGATCCAGCTCTCATTTAAGAGGCTTCCACGAGGTCAAAATCCAGTGGTGCTGGAGTCAGCCATAATGGAGGTGAGAGTACGAGATGTCGGGGCCCTGGTGCCCCTGTTGCCCCACCCCTGCAGCCCAATCAGTGAGGTCCGCTGGCAGACGCAGGACTACGACGGAAACAAGGTCTTGCTACAGGTGAGAGATTTGGTTCACGGATGATTTAGTTTTTATTGCATTTTTAAGGTTCACTTAATATAGTGCTGAATTGTAGCTATTGAACAATGTGTCATAATTGAAACACTCCATGTATTATTTGTGTTTTTTAAATTTGTAGTATTATAAACTTTTATTAAATATTAATGGTTATTTAAGTTACCATCTTACACTGATTACCTCCACCTATGATCATTTTCAATACATTCTGGTAAAAAAAAAAACATATGCAATGTTCCCTCAAACACACAAGCTTCCTGAGTGCACTGAGGACTTCTGTGAGCAGCATCAGATGTGCATGTTGTGGCCACATACCAGTATCACACTTGTTCAAAACCTTGGATCATAGCAAGATGCATGGCTTATTAAAAGAATCAAATTACAGCAACAATTTTCATTAGTTTACTTTTAATATAAGTGATTTGGCCCACTTGAAATGAAAGCGACAAAAATCTTGTGTGTGCTGTTTTTTATACAATATAAATGCCTGTAACTCTTGGTTGGTAAAATATCGAATTACTCTTTTTTTTTATCAGCATTTCTACTACCCATGAATTTTCTAGATTTTCTAGTAGTAACAGCATGTAATGAGTAATATTCATAAATAAAACAATCTCAATAAATGTCATTATATGCACAGATATGACTTAAATTTTACCTTATTTTTCACGTGCTTGTACACTTTGTCCAAGTTAATGGCTTTGTCTGCTTCTTGCTTTGAACTTTCTCATAAAAAAAAATCTCACCCAGTTTCACAGCTTGTTCTTCTATTTGCAGCTACACATGTTCTCCGACATCTTAAAAGAATCTCTTTTTTTTTTTTACTTTGGCTTGGTGAGTGGATGTGTCGCTGCCTGTTCATCTCTAGTCGTTAACTAACCTGCACGGCGTGTATAGCAGGGTGCACGTGCAGCACCGTCAATGCTATGATGACTGCGTAGAGTCAGTGAACCTTATGGTATCTGTTGGGAATTAAGGTTCTAGCTGGCAGCCACACTGACCACACAGGAAGCAAAGGTTGCATTCAAGTCCTTTATTGGTCACACTTTGGATGAGTTCCAGTGACCTATGCTAGTGGTTCTGTGAAGCAGACAAACAATTACCTTACTATGTCTAATAAAGAATAGTTTTTAACATGAAATTAGTAAAATGTATAACTAAATTAAACATGAAATGAGTTACATGCATGATTAAATTAACATTAGTCAAACTTCAACTTAAATGCACAGTAAATTGTATTCAATAAAGATAAACTTAAAAAGGCACACAGCATACATCACCAGCTTCAGCAGCATGTGTTCAATGACAGAGAAGAAGTCTTGCCTATTCTTGCCTGTATTTTATAGGGGAGGCAATGACAGACAGAAAGAGCTCCCACCACCTTGTGGAGTGGAGGGGAAATGTAGTCTTTGGTTTATTAGGTTATTTCTAACAGTATCATTGGCTGGACACCTGCCAGTCACTGAGTTAGAACACAAAATGGTACAGAAAACAATAATATCGGTGTAATTAATTAGATTACGTTAGATCTAATATTACATATTACTATATCAAATACTGTGACACCCCAGGTGTTGTAAAATGTGGGCAAGGATGACAACCACAGACTTTTTGACGTGCTTCACTTTGGCGTCCAGCCTTAACAAGCAACAATCCAGAACTCCTCTCAACTCCCGCTCTGCACTCACCTTTTACACTCACACGCCGCCCCCGCCCCCGCCCCTCCCTCCAGATCTCGCGAACTCATGCACAACTCATACGCAGGCAGAATAACTCAGGACAGCCACACACAACAGTAACAGCACACGGGATATCACAATACGTATTGGGGTTGAGCCGGATACTCGTTTCATACGAGTATTCATATGAAACAGATAATGCATTTTGAGGAATACGAATAAAGCCCATTAATACTCGTGATCGGACAGAAGGAAAATCAGCCGGACTGTTTTCATGCTCTGTGATTGGCCAGTCACACATACGTCCCGCCCCTCCCTACTCACTGCAGTTTGTCTGTCTCACTCTGTCTCCGGTACACGCAGTTACTGATCTCTCTGTTCGTGGCTCCACTGTTGCTCACGTCCTTATTAGATTTTCTTCAGTTTGCCTCTATTTTGGTGTTATGTGGTGAACTTTCTTGGGGTTTTTTTTTTTTTTTTTTTGTTGTACGTACGTGTGCATTTAATCACCGCATCGGTGGTTAAAGTCTTTTTTTTTTACCTGTTCTAAACTCTGTTCAAATTAACAATGTCTATACTTAATATTTTAACTGAGACATAGCGCGTGCGCGCGCACACACACACACACACACACACCATAATCAATATTGTTTAACTTTATGTGAAAAAAAATGGCAATAGCATTAGGTACTAAAATAAATAATTGAAAAAAAAAGTACTAGAAAAAAATTTAAATAAAAAAAGATTTGTTGAGTATGACAATTCTTGTTCACGCATACTTTGTAGTTAATTACTTTTTTTATTGCATGAACTTCATTAATGTACTTTGTGTTTACTCGTTCTATATATAGTTCCTTTACTATTGTGATCAAAAGCGTTGAATCTCAATTCTGAGGCTCCTTGGTAAATATTCATTCATAGACTTAAGAATATTCATGTTCTGACTCAGTTCCATAAAAAATTTGTTCTGTAAATAGTTCTCTTACTTTTGTGATCAAAAACATTTATTTGAATTTCAATTTTGAGGCTGTTCTGTAAATAGTTTTAAAATAAGCAAAAATACAGCAACTTGTGATCAATCCATATCAATTTTAGACTTAAAACAATGTGGTGATTTAAGCCGCACCCATTTCCGGTCAAACCACACCCACTTCCGGTTTAAGCCCCGCCCATTCCGAATACAGATACGGATACAGATAATCTAGTTGGTTGAACAGATACAGATAGTGGTGTACTCGCTCATCCCTAATACGTATGTATCAAATTTTATTTTATGCACAACATAAAATTTCTTGTGCCTTGAGACTGTCCGAGCAGTGCGCAGTTGCACAGGCGCGCAGTTTAGAAGGAACACTGACTATATGTATATTTAATTAAAGGTAAGCCAATAGACCAAGAAGCAAGTGACTGTTGTTTTTTAAATGAACAGAATTTTCTATATGTTCTCCAAAGCTCCCCTGCAGTCTTACAGGGTACAACCCAGTGTCAACTGTAGGCCACTCCTAAGCCTGAGTGAATGTGGAGGGTTGTGGCAGGAAGGGAATCCGGCCTAAAAAACTTATCCAAACAAATATGAAAATTATCTAAAAACGAAAAAGGATGACACGCTGTGGCGACCCCTACCAGGACAAAAAGCAAGGATATTTTCTACGCAGCTCCACTGATGGTCAGGCAAATCAAGAGTTAGAATGCTGTTTCTAAAATATGGATGAAAAGTATGGAACCCTCAGTGTGTTCGGGAAAAGAAAAAGAAGCAATGATGCATGATGTCTCACTACCACCTTGACTAGAGTCACCACTGTGCAGCTCATCATCAGCAGGCAGTGCGTCTTCACGCGTTCTGAAAATACGTATCAGTAAAGGTTAGGTCCAATAGGCATCACACTGACTAAGCTCAGCTCGAAGCCCAAAAAGCAGGGAAATGCAGCCAGTAGAAAACATATGGAACAAATATGCAATAAAGTGGTTGTGATGGCCAAACTTAAAGGGAGTCATTACGGCTATGTTAGCCCAGCAGATTAGTACAACACACCTGAGTCCTGTTTTTCAAGACAGCGTGAACAACACAAATAACTTCTGATGTTTTCAGGTCTGATATGTGTTCACAGAATGTGTTCATGTAAATTTAGCATGTGTTCATATAGCAGACACACGTGTGATTATTGTTGATGTGACATCAGTACAAAAGTCAGGTGAGAGACAAGACTGAACCTTCCTGATTTATGTCACTGTCAAACATAATGATTAATACTGAGTATTATTATTATTGTTGTTGTTTATGTTGTTGTTTTTGAGTATTATAGCTCACATTTAATTAACTGGAACAATAAATATTTGTTACGCTTGAAAAGTGACTCGTATCAAAAAAGCTAAATGTTATTTTTCTGCTGAGCGGGTTCGAGTCACAGCAGAGCCAGTTTTTGACCTGTTATCATGATGGAAGATTAGTGTTTGTTCATTCTGTTTGGGCGTCTGAGGTCGGACTACCGGCTGAGGGTCGGGGACCAACCAACACTATCCAACAGAATTCTCAGCATCCGGATCCTGTCATGTTGTGGGAGTGGACCAACGCACCCACAGTGTAACTCAATCTGCACAAAATATATCACTTGTGTGCAACGCACACACACAGACACACACACACACACGCACTATTTTCATATCCAAGCTGTAACAGCAGACTCACTGCCTCTTTACTTCCTGTGCGTGTCTGTGTGTGTGTGTGGGGGGGGGGGGTTGTGGGGGGGTACTACCTGGCACATGAAGGTGGCAGAAGAAGAGAGACAAAATGAAGAAGAGAGTAAGAAAAGGTTACCAAGTAGGCCTGTATGGGGGGAGGGGGGCTGAGGCAGAGGGCAGGCGCGGATGATGATGATGTTGAAGATGATGATGTAGCAGGAGTAAGAGGAACTTGGACTCATTCTGTACTCTGTCAAATATATTCAGTTTCAGTGAGTGGATGATAGCATGTTAGCTTAGCAAACACTGCATACTAGGTTCCCTCTGTTCCCTCCTCCTGTTCTCTCATGTGCTCTGTCTGACTGTCTGGAAGCTGCTGTGTGGAACCTTATTGCTGCTGCTGCTATTACCGGTCTGGGTAGCCAGTTGACAGAGGAATTACACCAGAAATATGGAGAGGAGGAGGTCCCTGAGTTGTTAAAAGAAGACAAACATAATGAGCGACATATGGAATGGAATGCTAAATGCTCCTGCTAAATGTAGGAGCAGACGTTTGCTGCTCTTTACTTTCCAAACTGGAGACTTTGTAGGTAGTGATCAGACTGCAGAGATGCAGTGAGGACTTTTTGAACAATAGTCTTACTGTGAGCGTTAGGTGAATTGAGGTGTGATACCCATGAGGGCTCCTCTGGAGGTCAATGAATTCTCCAGCTGCTTCCCTGGCTGGAATGAGAACCAGGAGCGCTGGGAGACTCTTTGGAACCTCACCATTACCTTGTACCCCTTTCTCTGCTTCTGTCGGCCGTGTGAGGGAGTCTTGATTACCTGAAAGAATCTACAGGGAAACATGAGTAGTCCAGAAGACATATTTAACAACATCCACGGAATGTTAATCCAAATGGGAGAATTAGTACCCTGCCAACAGAATTAGTACCCTAGTACAACAGAACAGGCGTGGATGATGATGATGACACGTGGACTAAATTGTTGGTACCCCTCTGTTAATAGAAAAATCCACAATGGTTATTGAAAATACTTGAAACGTACAAAAGTAAAAGTAAATAAAAATTTATTGAAAATTAAACAATCAAAATCAGTCATCACTTTTTAATTTTCATTCAACATAATTAAAAAAAAAAACTACTGAAACAGGCCTGGACAAAAATGATGGTACCTCTATAAAAGTTTGAAAAAAAATTGACCAGAGGGACATGAAAAACTCAGGTGTGTCCTGTAATTGGCATCACAGGTGTGTTGAATCTCATAAGCAGTCAGTCTGCCTATTTAAAGGATGACAATTAGTCACTGTGGTGTTTGGTGACATGGTGTGTACCGCACTGAACATGGACAGCAGAAAGCAAAGGAGAGAGTTGTCTCAGGAGCTTAGAAAGAAAATTATAGACCCGCATGTTAAAGGTTAAGGCTATCAGACAATCTCTAAGCAGCTTGATATCCTGTGACAACAGTGGAACATATTATTCAAAAGTTTAAGATCCACGGGACTGTAGCCAACCTTCCCGGACATGGTCGCAAGAGGTCAATTGACGATAAATTGAAGAGACGGATAGTTCGAAAAGTATCCAAAGAGCCCAGAATAACCTCCCAAGGAATTAAAGATGAACTCCGAAGCCAAGGTACATCAGTGTCAGATCGTACTATTCGTCATTGTTTGAGCCGAAGTGGACTCCATGGGAGATGACCAAGGAGGACACCACTGTTGAAAGCAAATCATAAAAAAGTGAGACTGGAATTTGCGAAAATGCATGGTGACAAGCCACAAAGCTTCTGGGAGAATGTTCTTTGGACAGAAGAGACAATTCTGGAGCTTTTTGGTAAAGCACATCAACTCTATGTTCACAGACATTAAAATCAAGCATATGAAAAAAAGAACACTGTCGCTACTGTGAAACATGGAGGAGGTTTGGTTATGTTCTGGGGCTGCCTTGCTGTATTTGGCACAGTGTCTTGAATCTGTGCAAGGTACCATGAAATCTCAAGACTATCAAGGCATTCTAGAGAAATGTTCTGCCTCAGAAAGCTTGGTCGCAGATCATGGGTCTTCCAACAGTATAACGACCCCAAACACACAGCCAAAAAAACCCAAGAATGGCTTAGAGAAAAGCATTGCACTATTCTGAAATGGCCTTCTATGACCCCAGATCTAAATCCTATTTAACATCTGTGGAAAGAGCTGAAACATATATTCTGGAGAAGACACCCTTCAAACCTGAGACAACTGGAGGAGTACGCACACGAGGAGTGGGCCAAAATACCTGTTGAGAGGTGCAGGGGTCTTATTGACAGCTGCAGAAATCATGTAATTGCAGTGATTGCCTCAAAAGTTGTGCAACAAAATATTAAGTTATGGAAACCATCATTTATGTCCAGGCCTGTTTCGTTAGTTTGTTTTTTAAAGAATTCTGTCGAACGACAATTCCATAGTAATGTCTGATTTCGATTGTTTAATTTTCAATAATTTTTATTTGTTACTTTGGTAAGTTTCAAGTGATTTTGGTGGCCATTGTGGGTTTTTCTTTTATTAACGGAGGGGTACCAACAATTTTGTCCACGTGTCTATTTAGAGGACTGACATAAACCTCCATGTTTCGGGAAAATATTGTGTGATATTCCAGAACGTACTATCAATAATGCTACATGTGTGCTACAGGAAGATGGTGGTGTACCTGAGATGAGACAGAACTTTGGGAGGTGGAGACACAATCTTTCATTTCTCTGTAGTCTTTATAAATTGTGGTAGTAACCCTGACCCTAAAGCAAACATTTTGAAAAGGTAGAACAGCAAAGTCCAGGTGTAAACATGATCGATCAATCAATCAAGTTTTATTTGTAATGTGCTTAATCATAGCAACAGACATTTCAAAGCGCTTTAACGGACAGAAAAACCCAACAGAACTCTCCAGAGCAAGCATAAATGACAGCGGCGGGGAAAAATCCCTCATTGAGGAAGAAACTCTGGATGGGACCCAGACTCTTTGGCCAGCCATCCGCTTTGACCGGTTGGGTGGAAAAGAAAATACAGTGAAGATAAGGACAGAGTAAGGGAAAGAGACAGACAAAGAGAGTGGCAGATAAGCCAGGTAGTCAGTGTCTTTATGGCTAGGGTTAGACAATTTGATGCAGACGCTGAAGTGGGGACGGGAAAGTCAGGCTGCATTCACCAACTGCTGGGTTGTTGTCTTCAATACATGTTCCCCATCATGTAGTTGGTAAATTCAAAGCACAATTAAAGCTGCATGGATTACTGAATCATGGCACAGAGGAAGAAAGGCAGCAGGACCCCAGGTGATGGTTAGATGAGGGGTGATACTGGTGGGATGGAAGGAGCAGGTCCACAGTGGATGGGCAGATGTGGTGTGAACCTGAGAAAAACCTGTAAGGACATAGAGCACAGAGACTCCAGGGAAAAAGTCAAGTTAGTAGGGTGTGATTGGAGGCTTGGAGAGGGGGAGGAGGAGTAACAGAGAAGGTCAGAGAGAAGGAGGAGGAAAGACGAGCTCAATGTGTCTTGATGTTGAGTCTCCAGCAGAGTAGAACTATAACAAAAAGAACTAAGCAGCCTAAGCCCCCTTAATTATGGTCTCTGGTACTGGTCATGGTCAGAACATGGACAGCAACATTCTGGATTAGTTGTAGTGTCTTCAGTGACTTTTTGGGGCAGCCTCAACAAAGTGAGTTGCAGTAGTCTAGTGACAGTACGAGAACCATGCCCTCTGGAACCACGCCCTCTGCTGCACCTAGTGGAGTGTCACGGCTGATCGACACGCAGGACTAAAGCCATTGTTAGTGTTTCTGGTTCCATCCATGCATTCAAGTCGGAATGTCTGCTGCTGTAGAGCACGCACGCACACACACACACACACACACACACACACACACACACACACACACACACACAGTATTTAAGGATGTATTCTCATTAGTTCTCTATTCCTTCCTGCTTAGATCCAAGGTTCATGCCTCCATAACCAACAAGATTGCTGCCACGTTTCCAGAATTGCTGGGTCATCCTCGGCTCCACTCACCTTCACTCAAAGTGCTGCATCCCACAGGAACCGTCAGCACCACCATAAGACAAGGTCCCTCCGACACCAGACACCTGGCAGTTCCCGCCTTCTGGTCTGTGGGGAGCCAGATGAGAATGAGCCGTGGGCTGACGATCACCATCCAAACAGCTGGAGAGGCAACTGGAGAGGCCCATGGTCCGGGTCTCTATACTCGCTACCTGACCTCGGCTCAGCCAGATCCGACTCCACCTCCTCCTCTCCTGGCCCTTCTCCCAGCCCCCATCATGGAAGTTGCTCTCTCCACAGGAGCTTTTCCCTCGTTCCGCCCTTCCGACTCAATGTGGATGCTCTGATTGGAGCAGAGGAGACGAATGTGGACACAGGGGACAAAGTGAATCCAGGCAGCAGTATAGACCTGACAGTGGTCTCTGCATACATCCTTCCACAAAGTTCTTGGCAATCGTCAGCAACTCCAGCAGACATGGGACCGGCCCCCTCTCCTGACATCCAAGAGAAGGCCTACAAGTCAGCCACACTACGCTGGACCGCCGACAGCTTCTCCACCAACACTCCCTCTGCCCTGCTGGGGCCACATATGCAAAACACTGGTGTGAATACAAGTGGTGCTCCATGTCTCAGTGATGTCTCCATGGACCGGTGTGACAGCTGCAACGTCGGTAGTGTGCCAGATGAAGAAATGGACAGGACACAAGAAGGAGACCAAGAATTCTATATTTGATCCCTTGTTGTAAACTGAGAGTACACTGTGAGCAGAGACTTCTGGCTGACAACACAGTTTCTTGTCTTCCACCCTAGTGTTGGACAGTAGAACTTCAATGACAAGGATGCTGTCAACTGGAGAACTTGTTTTGGATGTTTTAGTAGAACCTCGAGATACGAGTTCCATGACTCAGCTGTAAGTCAAACAACATTTTCCGATTTAAAATAAGTTTAATCTTTTCCAAAAAGCTCCAAACCCCCTAAATTATGAAAAAAACATTTTAATCAACCAATAGACATGCAGACATTACCTGTTTATAATTAATTATATTTGTTATGTAAACAATGATAAACAATGAAAAGAAATGCAAAAGTCACGAGTACACGCGAACTACGTCTTTACTCCACCAACGAGAATGAAATCCAGTCTCAGCAGATGTGTCCGTCCACCAACACATGGGAGAGAACGAGGTCCCGTCTCAACTGATGTTGTATCCATCCACCAACAAGTTGGTGAAAAATGAGATCCCGTCTCATCCTGATGTTGTATCCATCCACCAACACGTGGGAAAGAACAAGATCCAGTCTCAGCTGATGTTGTATCCCTCTGCCAACAAGGAAAAAATGAGATCCAGTCTCAGGTTATGTTGTATCAATCCACCAACACTTTGGAAAGAACAAGAACCGGTCTCAATTGATGTTGTATCCATCCACCAACACCTGATAAAGAATGAGATCCGGTTTCTGCTTATGTTGTATGCATCCACGGGCTGCAGTATAGTAGCTCAGTCGGTAGAGCGGGTCGTCCAATGATCCAAGATCGGCGATTCGATTCCCGCTCCCGACCAGCCATCTTCAGAGTGTGAGCTGACAGTGGGAGGTGTCAGCTCACTTCCCGATCACTGCCAAGGCGCCCTTGAGCAAGGTGCTGTCCCCCCTATAAGCTGCTCTTTCCGGGGTGCACTAAAAAATCAGTGCCCATCGCTCTGCCTCTGACTGTGTGTTAATTGCATGCTTACATGCCCCTGGTGTTTGTGTGTGTGTGTTTGTTTGAGGGGCCTGTACAATACTGTAAATGCATGTTGAACCAGTAAGAGTGAAAAGGTAATTTCCCCAGGAGGGACAATAAAGTGTGTTTCTTTCTTTTTCTTTCAAAACATGGTGAAGAACAAGATCCCGTTTCAACTGTTGTTTTATCAAGTCATATCTTCAATTTTGCTTGTATGTCGAACAAAAATATGGGCAGAGTGACGGCTTGTAACTCAAATAGCTTGTATCTTGAGGTTCTACTGTATGCAGATGCTGATTTTTTGTCATGTAGATTCAAGCTTTGAAAATGTCACATTATAGACATTAGCAAATTAAATTACACCTTACACCATTCCAAGTTTTATTTTCTGTTTTAGTCACATGATACAGGAGTTATTAATTGATAAAAAGAAAAAAAACAAAACAAGAAATTGAAGAAAAGAGTTTGTCTAATATTTTAGGTTACTGATAGTTCCCATTGCTTAACATTCTGGTGAACATTTACCCTCAACTGAAGTATTAACACATTATCATCCTTTTTTAACAGAGCTGGCTGGACAAGAGAATGTCACATCCACTGCACAGTGAGATACAGTAGACACTCAGTAACATCAGCGGTTCATTCTGTGGAATTCATATGCAACTGTATGTTTTAATGTCCTCCTCATGTATTCACAGCTATCTGTTAAAGAAGTCTATAGAA
The DNA here is from genome assembly GCA_013358685.1 of Antennarius maculatus. Taxonomy (NCBI): domain Eukaryota; kingdom Metazoa; phylum Chordata; class Actinopteri; order Lophiiformes; family Antennariidae; genus Antennarius; species Antennarius maculatus. The sequence goes on along the minus strand of CM023618.1, from coordinate 2,751,158 downwards.
TTCACTTTCTAAAAGAAATACAGAAAACAGATGAAGAAATTGTTTATTTGGACCACCGTATTACACTGTAAAATAAAATAAAATAAAATAAAGTTTATGCAAATTAATTGCCTTAAATGACTTAAGCTAAGTCAATTAAAAATAGTTGAGCAACCTTAACTTGATCATTTTCAGTGGCCAATATTTAAAACCTTTAAGCTATGCAACTTCAAAAATTTTAAGCAACCTCAACTTGACTATTTCAAGTGGCTGATACTTAAAACTTTTAAGCTCATGCAACTTAACAATTTTTAAGCCCTGTTGACTTAAAATAATTTAAGTCCATTTTAAGTTGACTTAGTTCTTTTAAGGCAATGAGTTTGCATACATTTTTTAAGCAATCTCAGCCTATGCTCAACCCTTTACCTACAGCTAGCGAGGCTGTATATGGCCTCGCTAGCTGCCAAGTGTGGGTATACAGTTCATTACAGTTGCAACCGTGTGTAAATGACATCCAAGGCGAAACGCCATCAAGTACCACAAGATTGTTACACGGCTTCTCAATACTATAATTCCTCAAACATTTACTAAAAAATGCCAACACAACAGAACACATATTTCAGCTCTGTCAGTCTTGGATTTGTTAAGTTTGAGGAGTTTGTGTTGAGAAGCCGTGTAACAATCTTGTGATACTTCCAATGTTTTGCTTTGAATGCCATTTACATGCAGTTGTGACTACTGTTATGAACCATATGTGCACAAAGCAACACTTGCCAGCTTAAAACGCGGGCACTAGCACCATAGGTAAAGGGTTAACTTCATTTTTAAGGCATGCCTAAATAAAACAAACACGTGTAATTAAAAAAATATTTCAATAAACAATGATCACACTTAATTTTGTAAACATTGTGTTAAGTATAATCAAAAAATACAAAATACAATGAGAAAATAAACGCAGCCACAGGGACATCTTATTGTAACCACTGTAAAACAATTCCATTGAAACTAAAAATTAAGATGCACCATTTCAAAAAACTCAAAGTAGCCCATGAGGACATTTAAAAACCGGCCTAACATTTTTTTTTCATAACATGCATAAAGTATGCATAAAGTGCATACTATTTTAACATTTCTCCCAACAAGAGTTTCTAACTGGTCTCTCAACGCTACCTCATATTACTTTATGCCTAATGACACTTTACCTCCAAAAGCTTGTTTTTTAGAGTGAGCAGTTTTGATGGGAGGGTTTTGTTCCACAATCCAAGCATTACAGTCTAGATGAATTTGAATGTACTTGCCATACATTTTGGGTAATCCAAATGCAAAGTATATGCAAGTCAAAACAACAAGCAAACTGCACGAGGAATTTCTTTAATATTGTTGACGACTATACCCCCCTCAAGTACAATGGCAGTTGAGATGGGCTGAAGATGCACAGAACCCTCCTGAGGACTGTCTTCACTGAGAACACTTATAGTACGCCAACTACAGATGCCAGGACCTCATCTGTTGCTGTATCCTGCAAAGAGAAAGAATGTATAACAGTAAATAATGTCATCATTGTGGTTATGCTTTTCTTGTAAACACAAATTCCACCCATCCACTCATCCACTCATCCATCCATCCATCCATCCTTTTGTTTTGTGATTATATCATCAGGTTTCAGTGATGAGTACCTGGAAAGGTATAAAAGTGAAAATTTGACCTTGACCTAGTTTTTCATGGTCAAGGTTGAGACCTAATTTTCATTCCTTTCCTCCCTGAATATAACGCCTTTTGTTTCGTCTTTCCATCCTATCCAGTTCCTGAGGTATGTGCAAAAAGATGTACAAAAGTTGAAATTTGACCTTGACCTAGTTTTCTCAAGGTCATCATTTTCATTCCCTTTGCTGCTCTAGTAATGTGCTTTTTGTTTGATCTTTCTATCTGCAACGGTTGTGCAGATATTTGGTGGACGGACGGACAAACACACAAACACTGACAAATACATCTAAACCATATCTCTCAACCTTCCTCACAAGCTCCAGCTCCTTTCCCTTCAGCAAGATAAAATTCCATTCACATGAGTACTGGTTATGTTTTTCTAAAAATAATTTTTTTTACATTTTTTACATATTTTTTTTATACCTCTACAGGTATATCATCAGGACCGACTGCCTTTCCACTCTTCATCCTCTTCAGTGCCCTCCTCACTTCATCCTGACTAATCTTGGCTACTTCCTGGTCCACAACAGGCACCTCTTCTAGTCTTTGTTCTCTCTCATTTTCCACGTTCATCAACTCTTCAAAGTACTCTTTCCATCTTCCCATCACACTACTGGCACCTGTCAATAGACTTCCATCCCTATCCTTAATCACCCTAACCTGCTGCACCTCCCTCCCATCTCTATCTCTGTCTTGCCAGCCTGTATAGATCAGTCTCTCCCTCCTTACTGTCCAACCTAGCATACAAGTCATCAAAAGCCCCTTGTTTGGCCTTTTCTACCTCTACCTTCACCTTACACTGCATTTCCCTGTACTCCTGTCTACTCTCCTCAGTCCTCTCAGTGTCCCACTTCTTCTTAGCTAACCTCTTTCTCTGTATACACTCCTGTACCTCCTCATTCCACCACCAAGTCTCCTTATCTACTTTCACCGTCTACACAAGATGTAGTCTACCTGTGTGCTCCTACCACCACTCTTATAGGTCACCTATGTTTCTGCCTCTTCTGGAAGAAAGTATTCACTATAGCCATTTCCATCCTTTTTGCAAAGTCAACTACCATCTGTCCTTCTGCGTTCCTCTCCTGGATACCAAACCTGTCCATCACTTCCTCATCACCTCTGTTACCTGCACCAACATGTCCATTGAAGTCTGCACCAATGACAACTCTCTCACTTCTAGGCATGCTCTGCATCACTTCATCAAAGTCCAACCAGAATTTCTCCTTCTCCTCCAGCTCACATCCTACCTGTGGAGCATACCCACTAACAACATTGAACATCACACCTTCTATTTCTAGCTTCAGACTCATCACTCTATCCAACACTCTTTTTACCTCCAGGACATTCCTAACAAACTCCTCCTTCAAGATAACTCCTACTCCATTTCTCTTCCCATCTACACCATGATAGAAAACAAGTCATCAAAACTTGAACCCTGCTCCTAAACTTCTAGCCTTGCTACCTTTCCACCTGGTCTCCTGGACACACAGTATGTCTTCCTTCCTCCTCTACATCACGTCAACCAACTCTCTACCTTTTCCTGTCATAGTTCCAACATTCAATGTCCCTATTCTCAGTCCTATACTCTTGGCGCTCCTCTTTCTTCATGCGAGCGCACTTTCCTCCTCTCCTTCTTCGACCAACAGTAATCCAATTTCCACCGGCGCCCTGTAGGTCAACAGCACCGATGGTGGTCGTTGTTAACCCGGGCCTCGACCGATCCGGTATGGAAGTCATAGGTTTGATTCGCATCTTTGATTTGGCAAAAGTTTTACGATGGATGCCCTTCCTGACACAACCCTCTGTATTTATCCGGGCTTGTGCCCTCTTGCGGCTACATTTGTACCATCCCTGTGTATAATGACAAATAAAGCTCTATGTCTTGTCTTTGTGGGAAATCTTTAATTTGTAAAGTCTCCGGAAGAAGAGCCAATGCATTTATGACATTAAGAATTCCTTAAAATATGGTGAATAAAATTACTTACCTCCAAGTTGACCTGCTGCAGTAACTTTGTCAGTTTTTGTCCAGCGGTTCCCTGCTTGGAGTTGAAGAGTTCAATGAAACGTGCCGTATGCTGGTCAAGGGCCTCAAAGAAATCTCTCTCAAGATTCTGACTGGCAATTCTTTTGAATTCAGCAAATATCTGGAAATGGTAGAGAGGGTGTTTAGTTATTTACAACAAAGAAATTTCACTTACAACTAAAAATACACAATTTTAAAGCAAAATCTAAACTTTCTTAAAAGGTGTAATTGTAGTTTTTGGGAAGTTATCATACAAAATCTGAAATATGTATTTTTCCAAAAGTGATTAAGCAAGTCGCCCTGACTGAAGGTACAGAAGGTGTCAGCCCTGCAAAAAATCACATTGACAACATGAAACTATGTTGTCTTTTAAGATGAATTTTTTTTGTCCATCCATCCATCTTCCACCGCTCATCTGGAGTCGGGTTGCTGGCGCAACAGCTTCAACAAGGTGTCCCAAACTTCCCTTTCCCCGGCCACATCCACCAACTCTGACTGGTGGATCTCAAGGCGTTCCCAGGCCAGTGTTGAGATAAAATCCCTCCACCTAGTTCTGGGTCTGTCCCAAGGTGTCCTCCCAGCTGCACGTGCCAGGAACACCTCCCTAAAGAGGCGACCCGGAGGCATCCGCCCCAGATGCTCAAACCACCTCAGCTGACTCCTTTCCACATGAAGGAGCAGCGGCTCTACTCTGAGCCCCTCGCAAACAGCAGTGTTTCTCACCCTATCTCTGAGGGAGACACCAACTATCCACCTGAGAAAGCCCATTTCAGTCACTTGTATCTGCAATCTCATTCTTTCGGTCATGACCCATCGCTCATGATCATAGGTGAGGGTAGGAACAAAGATTGAATGGAAGATGGAGAGCTTTACCTCTCAGCTTAGCTCCCTCTTTGTGACAACAGTGCGGTAAAGCGACTGCAATACCGCTCCTGCTGCCCCAATTCTCCGTCCAATCTCACGCTCCATTGTTCCCTCACTCTTGAACAGTACCCCAAGATACTTAAACTCCTTCACTTGTGGAAGGAACTAATTTCCCACTCGGAGAAGGCAGTCCACTAGTTTCCTCCTGAGGACCATGGCCTCAGATTTGGAGGTGCTAATTCTCATCCCCGCCGCTTCACACTCTGCTGCAAACCGGACCAGTGAGTGCTGCAGGTCACAGGCCGATGACGCTAAAAGGACCACATCATCTGCAAAAGCAGCAATGCAATCCTCAGGCCACCAAACTGTAACCCCTCCTCACCACGACTATGCCTCGATATCCTGTCCATTAAAATCACAAACAGAATTGGTGATAAAGCGCAGCCCTGGCGAAGGCCAACAGCCACTCGGAACAAGTCCGACTTACTGCCGAGAACCCGAACGCAGCTCTCACTTTGGGCGTACAGGGATTGGATGGCCCTGAGGAGAGGCCTCCTCACCCCAATAATCCCGCAGTACCTCCCACAGTATATCCCTGGGGATCTGATCGTACACCTTCTCCAAGTCCACAAAACACATGTAGACCGGATGGGCATACTCCCAAGCCCCCTCTAGGATCCCTGCAAGAGTAAAGAGCTGGTCCATTGTTCCACGATCAGGATGGAACCCACATTGTTCCTCCTCAACCCGAGGTTCGAAAATCGGCTGGACCCTCCTTTCCAGCACCTTGGAGTAAACTTTCCCAGGGGGGCTGAGGAGTGTGATGCCCCTGTAGTTGGCACACACCCTCTGGTCCCCCTTTTTAAAAAGAGGAACCACCACCCCAGTCTGCCACTCTTTCGGCACTGTCCCAGACTTCCACACAATGTTAAAGAGGCGTGTCATCCGTGACAGCCCGTCAACACCCAGAACCTTCAGCATTTCCGGGCAAATCTCATCAACACCCGGGGCTTTGCCACTGTGTAGGTGTTTAAGTACCTCGGTGACTTCGCCCCGAGAGATTGACTCTGATCCCCCATCATCCTCCAGATCTGCCTCTGCAACAGAGGGCGGGTCAGTTGGGGTAGTTGGATTCAGCAGTTCCTCAAAGTGTTCCTTCCACCAACCGAAAACCTCCTCAGTCAAGGTCAACAGCGTCCAATCCTTGCCTTAAACAGCTTGGATGGTCCCCTTTCCCCCTTCTGAGGTGTCGGACAGTCCTCCAGAACAACTTTGGTGCTGTCCGAAATTCCTTCTTTATAGCCTCTCCGAACTCCTCCCACACCCTCTGTTTTGCCTCCATCAGAGCCGAGGCTGTACTCCTGCTGGCCCGTCGGTACCCTGCAACTGCTTCAGGAGTCCCCAGGGATAACATGCCCCTGAAGGCCTCCTCCTTCAGTCCGACGGCTTCCCTGACTACCGGGGTCCACCACGGTGTTTGAGGGTTACCGCCCCTTGAGGAACTCAAGACCTTGAGACCACAGTTCTCAGTTGCAGCTTCAGCAATGGAAGCTTTGAACATCGACCATTCAGGTTCAATGCCCCCAGCCTCCACAGGGATGCAGGAGAAGCTCTTTTGGAGGTGTGAATTGAAGTTGATAAGTGTACCTTGAGTACATTAAAGGATTTAAAGGTGCACAAACATTCTCCATGAAGGCAAGGGAGTGGTGAGATCCGAGTATGGGACCCATGTTTTAGGCAGTAATGCTTTAGTAAGTAGCCTCTCTTTTTATTACAAAATGCGCAATACTTACAGGCCCACTGCACGGGAAGTTTTTGATACAAACTTTTTTTTCCCCAGATTTAAAAAGTGTAAGTACTGAGAACAATAAAACCACTTCCCTGATGATAACAAGATGCACAGCATCTTGTTTTGGAACATGAACATTTTAATTTCAGTGAGAGGATTATTTAGCTGAATTCTGCACAGAATTTGTGTTGGGGGCAGGGGGGGCGGAGGGGCTCAAGGAATTTTTTAATGCATTTCTTTAAAATGTCTCAAATGGATTTAAATTTGTTGTTATTTAATAGTGGTAATACTTACAAAACAAATAGAAATGCAACAAAATACACGATTGATTAAAAACAAATGGATCTTTTGTCATCAGCTGTAGACAAAGTTTAAAACTGCACTCACGCAGTAATAAGCCCCTAACTCCCAAAAGACATAGAAAATAGGTAGACATAAAATAACTATAAACACAGTGCAGTTTATTTTGTGTTATATAATGCTATTTGTACGTACCTTGTGCACTGATGGAAGAAGTGATCTGGTAAAAAGTCCACTTGAGCCTGAATGGGGAGGGAAGAATGCAAAAATATAAAGACACTTTTTAAAAACACAAAGTACAGATTTATACTTAAACAGAAATGCAATCTCAAACATGACCACATAACACCTCATCTCACATGTTCTGCCAAGTGAAACAGAAACAATATGACACAGGCTGATTTAGCACAGTCAAGTTCCTTTTCTTTTTTAATTGTAAGATAGTCATACACTTGACATGAGTGACATAAGGAATAACATAGGAGACTGAATATGCCAATGTCTATAAGACTATAATTAGCCAGAGCACTTAACAGACTCATCCTCCTCCAGCACAACCAGAACTGCACTAAGAAAGAGAAGCGTGGCCCATGAGGATGATTATGAAGTTGAATATATAATATTTATTCATATACATTCACAGTCGGTGGGTATTAATCTGGACATTGAAATACTGGAGCACAAGTTAGAAGTGGGTGATGGTCACAGGTGAATTATGTGAACTATTGGAACATTAACTGTTGGAATGATACAAACTACAAACTGACTGTAAGAAATAAAGATGACCAAAGAAAATGTGTATTATATGTTTATATTGCCCGTTGTGGTATGGTGATGGTGACATAGACTCTGAACTGATTGTGCCAGATGGTGTCTCTCACTGCTCTGCCTTCCTGGATAGCAGGAAGGTGGACGGGGTCATCATCGGCATCTTCAGTTTGTGGAGCAGGGTATTGTTCTCCTCTGATACTGGTAATACTATGAGGTGCACAATTATATGACAGGCTCTCTCAGGAATCATCCTGAGGTGATATCGGCACTGGAAATGGGCTTTCAGCAGGCCATTGGTCATCCCCACCTGGGCTCTCTTCCTGCAGTGAACCGAGGTGAAGTTTTGTTGAGGGACTAGATCAGTGTAAGGGGTCAGCAGCCTCAGTTGCCGTGGGTAACCTCTGTCCCCCAGCAAAAAACCATCAAACTCCTCTGTAATGTATAGTGGATTCATTACAGTGGATCAAAGGGTGGAGACAAGTGAATTATTGTGCAAACCTTTTGGGTACTGAACACGTTACAGTCTGTTGCTCAGGTAAGACAATACATCCGTGAGTCAGGAACCAACCTAGACCACTTTGCCTCCACATCAGAAATTTAGTTACACAGCATCACACATGTTCTGGACAAATGTTAGTTTACCTGTGATGCAGTCTTTAACATGTTGAAACAGAAGTCAGTCTACATGTACCTACATGTCTGATATATATTCGTACTATCAGGCTGAGGCCTCCAGAGAACTTCTCTCCACCCCCAGTTTGAGTTCATTGATGCTGAGGCACACTGCACTAATTGGTTCACCCCGCTAATGGCCAGGATTAGAGCACACAAACATCTGATGACTGTGTCCTTCATGGGAACAATGCTCAGCCTTTTTTGCTGACTGCCATGTCCCTAATTAAGAGGGACATCTGAGAGAACACAGGTCCACAATCAGCTGACCATCACTCTGTATTGTATCGTCAGTGGAATGGCCTGTTTGTGGACATTCTGAGAATGACTTGAAGACCATGTGCGTTATCTATGTAGTTTAACTCAAAAACAATCAGTCACTGCTCTGGTATCCAGTCTATCTCTACATCTTCACACCTTGATTAAAACATGCACATTATCAGAGGATCCAAAAAAATTCTGATGCAGACTAGATAACTGCTGAACCCAACAAGTTTATATTATAAATTCACAAATCAATCAATATTGATCACTGAACATCAGCTGTGTAATGAAGAACAAGTCTGGTGAGTCCAGCTGTGAATTCCTGCTAACAGCTCTTCTTGGCAATATAACTCAGTGTTCCTCATTGCGCTGCAATCATTTATTGATTGCTCAAGTTTATTATAATTTTAGGGCTGCTGCTGTCAGCCTTACTCTAACCTGATCTATTTGGTGTGATGGCATTGAAATAAACATTTATATATGAGTTTAAGGCACAAATATGACCTTCGTTAGAGATGTTTTCACACACCTCACATGATCCTGTTTGAGGACCACTTTAAAGCAGAACCTCTTCTCACACGAAATCGGTAACTCTAAATATTCATTAACACAGGTTCTTTATCAGCCAATGGGTGCTCAGTGAGAGCTGTGAGTGTGGAAGACCGTGTGTGATGTAACACTATGTCCATAACCTTTAAACACGGTATGAAGTGACACCGAAACCTGAGCCAACGTCTAATGACATTCCAGCCTTCAAAACAAGCATATGACCTTGACATAGCGGGTTTTGATTGACCCACTTCTTTTCCTTTCGGCTTTTCCCTTCAGGGGTCGCCACAGCGAATCAGTTGCCTCCATCTAACCCTGTCTTCTGCATCCTCTTCTGTCACACCAACTACCTTCATGTCCTCTTTCACTACATCCGTAAACCACCTCTTTGGTCTTCCTCTAGGCCTCCTGCCTGGCAGTTCAAAACTCAGCATCCTTCTGCCAATATATTCACTATCTCTCCTCTGGACATGTCCAAACCATCTCAGTCTGGCCTCTCTGACTTTATCTCCAAAACCTCTAACATGTGCTGTTAGAGGTTTTGGTCCTATCCTGATCCTATCCTTCCTGGTCACTCCCAAAGAGAACCTCAGCATCTTCATCTCTGCTACCTCCAGCTCTGTCTCCTGTCTTTTCCTCAGTGACACTGTCTCTAGACCAAACAACATCGCTGGTCTCACCAGTTTTGTACACCTTTCCTTTCATTTTAGCTGAAACTCTTCTATCACACATCACACCTGACACTTTTCTCCACCCATTCCATCCTGCCTGTACACGCTTCTTCACCTCTTTTCCACACTCTCCATTGCTCTGGACTGTTGACCCTAAGTACTTAAAATCCTCCACCTTCTTGATCTCTTCTCCCTGTAACCTCACTCTTCCACTTGGGTCCCTCTCATTCACACACATGTATTCTGTCTTACTGCAGCTAACCTTCATTCCTCTCCTTTCCAGGACAAACCTTCACCTCTCTAGCTTCTCCTCCACCTCTTCCCTACTCTCACTGCAGATCACAATGTCATCTGCAAACATCATAGTCCATGGAGATTCCTGTCTAACCTCGTCTGTCAGCCTGTCCATCACCATAGCGAACAACAAGGGGCTCAGAGATGATCCCTGATGCAGTCCTACCTCCACCTTGAACTCCTCTGACACAGGGAGAAACTGATCTTCTTCTTTGATCAACCTACCCAGGTTGATCCATGCAGTACTGTAATTTCTCTTGTGAGGCCTTGTAGCCTTTTTTAGCTAGCATATTTAACAGGATCATGGAGTCCTTATGGTAGGTTTCCAAGTCTGATGCACACAAAATTATGTCATCCACATACTGGATAACTGTACTGGTAATTTTACCAGCCAAGTCAGCCATGTCTTCTTTCAGTACTTTGTTAAAGACACTAGGGCTATGTTTGAAGCCTTGTGGCATACGCATGTACGTATATGATTGATTTCTATACTTAAATGCAAAAAGATGCCTGCTGACAGGACTTGGAGGTACACTAAAAATGCAGAACACAAATCAATGACAGTGAACCACTTGGCATCGGGTGGAACATTTGACAGCAAAGTGTGAGGATTTGGAACCTCAGCAGGGAAGTCCTCAATTACTTCATTCAACGCACAAAAATCATGCACTAAAGGGTACTTATTTTTATTTGCTTTTAACACTGGCAAGATTGGCGTATTGCTGCATGGGTTCGGCTCAACCAATAGCACTCCAGCCTCCAACAGACCTTGAATAGTTCCCTTAATTCCTGCTTCGGCTTCAGGCTTTAGCGGATATTGAGGTGTCCAAGATGGTCTGGACACCATCTTGGACACCAACCAGGACTCCCTGGTTGTAGCTTGAAATCAACAGATTGCGCTGACTTGACTAATCCTACATCAGTGTCATGTTTTCACCACAAGTCAGCTGGCACAGTAGCCATCATTTCCTTTCTCAGGTCTGAATGCTGAACACAGCATTATGGTTGCCATGGAAGCCTGATTACCTGTGGCTGAGCCCAGCCCAATGCAGAAATGAATATTTTAACAAAGGATTTATCTTCACTAATCCAAATGTTCTTGTTTTTTGTTTGTATGTAATTCACACTTTTTGCTTCAAGAACCATAGGTCCTAAGTGTTTAGGCTAATAACCTGGATTTACAACTAATGTTACATGTGGAAGGCTATTTTTAATGTTAAATTCTCCGCCTAAATATGTATTTTTATGTACCTCCATCGCAGCTCCTTGTTTTCCCAAAATTATGTAACCGGACTGAATCCCAACCCTTTCAGGTTGATCATTAACCCAAATGTTTGGTTTGGCTTTAGTTCCTCTTCAAAAAATTGAAGTGTACAAAGTTTTGGTCATGTTGGTGGCTTCGCATCAGGCAAGTTCACTTTGATAAAGTTCATCCACTCATTGGCTGGATTCACAAAAGAGTCACTCAGGTTTCCAAGCCAATACACCATTTCCTCTTCTCTTTTCAAAGTCATTTGGAGTTTTCTTGCATCAACAATTACTCCCACTGGAGTGCACAAAATGGTGTTTACACAACCCATCTCTTCCAAGAAGATTCACAGGAGTTTGATCCGATATTAGCACAGGCAGTTCTATAATTTTTCCTTGGAATTGCAAGGGGACTGGTTTGGAAGTAGGTATCAGCTGCTTTGTCCCTGAGAATCCAACGATTCGAACATATTTTCCTGATCTTGGGAGGTTTCAAGCAACCTAAAACATTTAAAACGCAGACACAAAAAGGAGAAGACAACAGTTTGTATTTTTTACTCGCGAGGAGAACGGACAGAGATGTGCTAACGACAGATGTCTACCCGCTCTCAACGTTTCTCTGCCGAACCCTCTTTTTATTTTCTTGGGGTGGTCCCTGTTTACATTATTTTTCTAAGGGATGGGGGGCAGAGAAACGACAGTAAAACAACACCTGTGGCATGATGCCATAAAAGAGTAATAAAGTCATTCTGTTTACGGCATCCTCTTCTTTGAAGACAACAACCAGGGACATTCCTTATTAGCAATTCAGAGGTCACATCCTGCTCAAAGGACCTTCTGTTATTACTCTAGTGATCCCATTGCTGCTGTTGTCTCCCTGTAAAGAAGAACTCAATACATAGCAAGGCATTTACACACAGATATAAACATTTATATGGTCATGGGGTGTAATACAAAGAATAAAGGAATATTAAAAGAGTAAATATGTGAACTTATATACATTATTCTAACAGTTGCGAGTCGGCCTGGCCCACACAGGTGTAAGCAGCACCTGAACGCGCCATCTCCATAGGCTTTCCCGCTAATTTAACCTGCAGCATCGGTTCTTCATCAGGGCATGATGTAATAACCAGCTGATGACCCCTTAGGATCCTCAAGGGCCCCCTAGTAACCAGCAGGAGGTCCCTGCCAGCGGTTTACAGGTCCCAAAAAACTCTGTTGGTAATTGTTCTGTCCTTGCATGTTTTGCCAAGATCCAGCATAACGAGGTGCTTTGCAATTGTTGTGGAAGTGTCCCACTTTTCCACAATTATGGCATCTAGGCGGTCCCATCTTAGGATTGTTCATTCGTCCTGCTGTCATTTCTCTGCCTCGTCCCATTGCAGGATCAACCCAGCCTGGAGGCTGCACATATAGCACTTAGAGAGATACAGGTACTGAAGCCAATTGTGCGTCTGCCATTCTTCTGTACTTTTTGCCAGGGCACAGGTATTTCATTCTCTTGTTCTGTTTTTTTTTTTTTGTTTTACTAAGTCTAATACAGGATAAAGTGCATCCTTCTCCGCCTTTATCACATAATCTCTGTTAAGTCAAAAATAGACTTGAGTAAATGTCGTTTGGTTTCTAAACTTTGTAGTACATTTCTTTTGAAAAAATATTATTTTTAATGCCAATAGCAGTCAAAGTAACATTCAACATTCAAAGTAATTCTTGTAGTACAACGGCTGAGGGCAGCGCTGAGCTGAGAGGTCAGGTAAAGTATGTAAAAAAAAGAATTTAAAGTATGTAACTTGAATTTTTCTTATTCAAATGCATTGCTTTTAATTCAAGAAAATTATAAGTATCAACTTGAGAGATAAAGAATGGAAATTAAGTTACTTGAGGGAAATAGTAATAATGTTGGAGAAAGAGAGGTTATTGCATTTAAGTTATGAATTTTATTCTCTTTGAAATGTGATTTTTGGAGGTTTACACAATAACTAATAATCTTGTGTTTGTGTTGTGTTTGTGTGTTCAAAGGTTATCAACCTATGCTACTTTCGTTACGCTACTACTACCACTACATCTGCTGTTGTTCAAAACTTGACTCATATTGTGAACAAACTGTGAAATAAAACTAGAAGAAAGAGCTGAGTTGCCCCAAAGCGTCCTCTGCAAACATCTACAAGCCATTTTCAAGTTAGGGCAGAAACGATGTCAAGAAAACCCAAATAACTTGACAATCTCCCATCAGCGATACTTTTTGGATCGGCATCTGAGAAGGGTATTGAGGAGGAGACACTTTCTTTCCCGCATCTACTAACTTTCCAACAGGTTTTTTAGAAGTGTCTCTTAATTTCTTTCCTTGGGTTTGAAACATCTGCAAAATAGCTAATTCTCTATCGCGCTTTTGAACACGTTTAGGTTTTTTATCCTTTGGTTTATAGTTTTTTATCAAAGTCTCCATCACTCTACACTGATTTAAGTCAAATGTACCATCCACAGGCCAGGGAGACTGATTGCTTTGCGTTCGCTTGCTCCATTTTTGAGAAACTTTATTTATTTCATCAGACAACAGTGGGTTCAGTTTACTGAGAATCCCCATTGCAGTCCAACTCTGGGATTCAGACCCCATGATTCACACAGCACGGACAATATAAGTAGTTATGTAGTGTTGTAAAATGTGTATATGCATATGATAATGAATGAAAGATAAGCAGTTATGTTCGTGATGTGAAAAATAGTGTAAAATGATACTGACACACAATTACAGAACACACAATTTAAAAGATGTTTTAGATCAGAGTGTAAAATGATAAACACAGACCAATAGTGAAAAGATCATTTTATTGAATGTAGTTAAATTTAAATATTTCTATATGTGTAGAATTATGTATGTATGTGTCTATATGATGTTTATGTATAAGTATTATAGTGTATGTTGGTGTATATTTGTGTATATTTCTGTGTTGTATGACTCTGTATCTACCAACCCCTTTTTGTTTTTCCTTTTTTTTATTAGAGGGTACGCGTATCAGTTACAGTCAACCAGACAGTATTAAACTGCCAGGATCATGAGAGTATCAAATCTCTATGTAAACCACACAATAGTAACTACAAAAAATAAAAACTGTGTATTCAGATATCACAAGCCAAGCACAGACAAAGAACTTCTTCTTTTCCTTTCGGCCTTTCCCTTCAGGGGTCGCCACAGCAAATCAATTGCCTCCATCTAACCCTGTCCTTTGCATCCTCTTCTCTCACACCAACTACCTTCATGTCCTCTTTCACTACATCCATGAACCTCCTCTTTGGTCTTCCTCTAGACCTCCTGCCTGGCAGTTCAAAACTCAGCATCCTTCTACCAATATATTCACTATCTCTCCTCTGGACATGTCCAAACCATCTCAGTCTGGCCTCTCTGACTTTATCTCCAAAACCTCTAACATGTGCTGTCCCTCTGATGTACTCATTCCTGATCCTATCCTTCCTGGTCACTCCCAGAGAGAACCTCAGCATATTCATCTCTGCTACCTCCAGCTCTGTCTCCTGTCTTTTCCTCAGTGACACTGTCTCTAGACCAAACAACATCGCTGGTCTCACCACAGTTTTGTACACCTTTCCTTTCATTTTAGCTGAAACTCTTCTATCACACATCACACCTGACACTTTTCTCCACCCATTCCATCCTGCCTGCACACGCTTCTTCACCTCTTTTCCACACTCTCCATTGCTCTGGACTGTTGACCCCAAGTACTTAAAATCCTCCACCTTCTTGATCTCTTCTCCCTGTAACCTCACTCTTCCACTTGGGTCCCTCTCATTCACACACATGTACTCTGTCTTACTGCGGCTAACCTTCATCCCTCTCCTTTCCAGGACAAACCTCCACTTCTTTAGCTTCTCCTCCACCTCTTCCCTACTCTCACTGCAGATCACAATGTCATCTGCAAACATCATAGTCCATGGAGATTCCCGTCTAACCTCGTCTGTCAGCCTGTCCATCACCATAGCGAACAAGAAGGGGCTCAGAGCTGATCCCTGATGCAGTCCCACCTCCACCTTGAACTCCTCTGTCACCCCTACAGCACACCTCACCACTGTCTCACAGTCCTCATACATGTCCTGCACCGCTCTAACATACTTCTCTGCCACTCCAGACTTCCTCATACAATACCACAGTTCCTCTCTGGGCACCCTGTCATAAGCTTTCTCCAGATCTACAAAAACACAATGCAGCTCCATCTGGCCTTCTCTGTACTTCTCTATCAACATCCTCAAAGCAAATACTGCATCTGTAGTACTTTTTTTTGGCATGAAACCATACTGCTGCTCACAAATGCTCACTTCTGCCCTTAGTCTAGCTTCCACTACTCTTTCCCATAACTTCATTGTATGGCTCATCAGCTTTATTCCTCTGTAGTTGCCACAACTCTGCACATCTCCCTTGTTCTTAAAGAAAGAACAAATCGTCAAATTACACATATCTAGGATATTTTTGTATTAGCTTTGCACACACGCCGCCAGCACAGCTCCTCCAGACATGGAAACAACCAATCGTTCACAATTAGCAATGATAAGCTAAGTAATGCTAAACTTATTATGCTATCCAGAGCTACTGTATTGAAGTATATTCACTTAAATGTGCTATTTTATGCTAAGCTAACATGCTAACACGCTAATGTATGCTAGTCTATGCTAATTTATGCTAGTTTATGCTAATTTATGCCAAGCTAAGTCAGAATTGTCTGAGCATCTATAAAGTGACACACTTATCAAACAACCCAATTTTCTGACAAAAATGGCTTTTAACTCCACGTTAATTATTTTTCACAAAATGGCGTTCGCAAATTGGATAACCTCCAACATAAACCCAAAACAGTATTCTTAAGCTGGATAGCCACCAACCCTGAACATCTAAGCCTTACCCACTATTAGAGAACTTAATTCCACACCTACTCTGACAATTCAGTAAAAAATATTGAAAAATAAAGTGTGCAACAAATGAAAATATTAGAAATAACAGTTAATATCAATTATTGGGGGCTTTCGGATAAATCTTTAACTGCATCTAACGCAATCATACTCAAACAAAGAGAGAAAGGCAAACATTGGCTTTCTCTAACAAATAAAAAAAAATAGCTGTACTGCTCAATTACACCAGTTATCATGCAAAGATCTAAAGTTCAGTTACCAAAGCTCAACAATCTATTTAGCCTGTTTACACATAAAAATACCGTATGACGGTTTATCACTCATCACTAACACACACACACACACACACACACACAGAGAGATCAAAGCATCCACATTTGTCTCACTTCTGTCATTCCTTTTCAACCACACACACAAACATCCAGCCACACATACACACCCAGTCAAATTCCTGACTAGATAAACAGAGAAGTAGAGAGTGAGAGACCAGGGGAAGGGGGTAAGAGAGAGATGAATAGAGAATAGAGTGGATGTTTAGAGAATTAGACAGATATGTACAGGTAGATCACCAATTTATCAATCTACACAAACACTAAAGCAATTGTACAAGAAAGAGTTTAACAAGAACATAAAAATTCCCACCCCAGTCCGGACAAATATTTACAGGTGGACCGGCCGTACTTTCAGATGGGAAACCAGCCTAACGGCTCTACGCATAACCGGAGATGAATCAATCATTGGCGCACTCCATGTGTTTTATCACCCCGTCACCTATGCAACACCTGCCTGAACGGCATCAATACTGTTCAACAAACACCGGCTTGATAAGAAATTAAGACCTCATAAGCGCAGTTCCACACAGTTCAACAACCCTGAAGTTAGAAAACCATATGGCACCCGATGAGAAATCCCGTCCGATCACAGCAAACAAGTCTCTAATTTTATTGTGGCTTCCGAAGCTTTGTTTGTTCTTTAACGATCAACAAAGGCCAGGGGCTTTTTTCCACTGTGTCCCACCAGGACGGAAAACGTCGGACCTTAACAGTCAATAAAAATAGTTTATGTGAGTTAACAGACTGTCAGCCAAATACCAAATGCCCACAATTTACCAATTCAATATTGGATCTGACATCTTTCTCAAAACTTTCTCGCCGAATAGACTGTCTTTTAATACGTCAACCTCAACCTTTTTATTTTTGTTTTCTAAAGTTTATTGAAAGTCACCCAGTTAGTAAGAGAAAAAAGTAAACAAATATTTTCATGCAAAGCAAACAGATACTAAGCAAACAACATAAATTCAGACTAATACTCAACCTATGATGACCCACACAGGTAGTTTTAGGAAGACTAACTAAACAAATTTATTTTAAAATTATGTTTAGCAAACAGATCTCACCAGAAACCATAGCATCTCTTCAAGACAGACAATAATGCAATATTTAAGCCAAAAAGCTTACCTTTATATGTGCGCACAATGCAGTCTGTCTGCCTAGAGGAGAGGCCACGGGCGGCGGATGGAGTCTTGAAACCCTCTGTTCGTGACGCCACTTGTGGTGGGGGTTTCATTTCTCTTAAGGACAGGACACACTTATTATTAATACAATATATTTATTTGTCAATTCAAATCATGCATAGGTTGAGTGTAAGTCCAATAATATCACTGATGATATTGACAGACAGACAAGTTCAATAAATACTTACTTAATTATGATGAGAGCTCTGGAGACGATGAATAATCCTTTGAAGTGTTGTTACAGAATATTCTGGGTACAGGAAAACTTCAAATACAAAAATATGAAAAGGATCACACATCATTTATACTCAAAAGGCGTGACTAAGGGAGGTATTAACCTCAGCTCACCTGCTTTCAACCAGTTCTTTACGGTTTTCAGTTGGTACATCATGACCTCCAGACGTTACCAAAAATATCAAGTCGACAGTTTCACAAAACTATTGATGACATAAAATAATCAGTCACGCGAACCCTGTGAGGACCCATCTGCTGCAGACATTCTTTGGATGACCCTGTGCAGAAACATACAAAAACATTCTAATTTCAAGTACAGTATATGAAATGATCTGGCCAGCTGCTTCTGTCAGTGTCTAACTTCTTCCAAGGGTACCGACAGTCATGCAAGCATTTCCAAATATGGTCAAACAGTAATTATATTCATGCAGTCTTCATGACCTCGAGACATCCTGGTGCTACCTTCACGAGCGCTGAATAATTTGACACACACACAACAATCCAGATCTTTGGTTCAGTGAAGTGATATTATTTTATTGTATTATTTTAATGTATTAAAAACTTTCCACCACACAATCACTGCAGGGGGTCCCCTAGTTCCGAGCAGTCTTGGGGAAACCTGATCTGGTTCTGCTGCCTTATAGAGACGGAGCCTCCGCAGCGTTGTCATCACCGGGTCTGGAGTGATGACGGTCTCGGTCGTTGTGGGCTCAGGAGGTCGTGGCGAGGTTGGCAGTCCAGTGGTTGAGGTGGAGTCGTTGAGCTTCTCGGTTCTTGGAGTGGGCTCAGGAGGAGTGCCAGGGGTGGAAGGAAAGGAAGCATAGGAGGAGGGAGCATCAGCGGAGTGGTCCGAAGGGCCGGGAGACGCCTGGGATGAGGAGCCGGGAGTGGTGGGGGAGCTGAACCGATTGAAAAAGCTGTTTAGTTCATTTGCTTGTTCACTATTACCCTTCACAGTGCTGCGCCCTTTCCCGTGTCCGGTAATGGTTCTCATTCCATTCCAGACCCCCCACACCTGGTTGCGCCCCAGCTGCTTCTCCATCTTCCTCCCGTAAGCCTCCTTGACCTCCCTTGGGCAGAGTGTCACTTTCTTCTGGGCCTTCCTTATCTCCTCCTCATTCCTGCTCCTGAATGCCCACTTCTTCATTTTCAGGACAGCCTTGACTTTCTTGGTTACCTATGGTTTGTTGTTGGGGTGACACCTGACTGTCCTAACACGGGCCACGGTGTCCACACAGAAGTTTATGTAATCTGTAAAATACTGAGCTGCCCCCTCAATGTCCTCCCCATGTGAGCCCACAATAACATCCCAGTCGGTGGTCTGGAAGCAGTCCCTCAGCATCTCCTCCGCTTCCAGGGACCACCTCCTGACCTGCCGTGTTGTTGCTGGCAACCATTTCACCAGCGTATCGTGGTGGAGGGGTTTGTGTGTCCCAATGATCCTAGGAGCTAAGTTGTCTGGGGCTTTGTGCCCCTGGCAGGGTCACCCAGAAACCCCTAATGATGAGTACAAACAATGGAACACGTTTTCACCGGGGCCACCCTCTGGAGCCTGGCCTGGAGGTGGGGCTCGAAGGCGAACGCCTGGTAGCTGGGCCTGCACCCATGGGGCCCCGTCGGGCCCAGCCCGAAAGGACAACGTGGGTCTCCCTTCCCATGGGCTCACCACCTGTGGGAGGGGCCATAGGGGCTGGGTGCACTGTGAGCTGGGTGGTGGCCAAAGGCGGGGACCTTGGCGATCCGATCCCCGGCTACAGAAGCTGGCTCTTGGGACGTGGAATGTCCCTCTCTGGCAGGGAAGGACCCCGAGCTGGTGTGTGAGGTCGAGAAGTTCCAACTAGATATAGTCGGGCTCACCTCCACACACAGCTTGGGCTCTGGTACCAGTCCTCTCGAGAAGGGTTGGACTCTCTTCCATTCTGGAGTTGCCCATGGTGAGAGACGCCGAGCAGGTGTGGGTATACTTATAACCCCCCGGCTTGGTGCCTGTACATTGGGGTTCACCCCGGTGGACGAGAGGGTAGCCTCCCTCCGCCTTCGGGTGGGGGGACGGGTCCTGACTGTTGTTTGTGCTTATGCACCAAACAGCAGTTCGGAGTACCCACCCTTTTTGGAGTCCTTGGAGGGGGTGCTGGAGAGCGCTCCCACTGGGGACTCCATCGTTCTGCTGGGGGACTTCAACGCTCACGTGGGCAATGACAGTGAGACCTGGAAGGGCGTGACTGGGAGGAACGGCCCCCCCGATCAGAACCCGAGTGGTGTTCAGTTATTGGACTTCTGTGCTCATCACGGACCATAATGAACACTATGTTCGGACATAAGGGTGTCCATACGTGCACTTGGCACCAGGACACCCTAGGCCGCAGTTCGATGATCGACTTTGTGGTCATATCATTGGACTTGCGCCCGCATGTCTTGGACACTCGGGTGAAGAGAGGGACGGAGCTGTGATCACCACCTGGTGGTGTGTTGGCTCCGATGGTGGGGGAAGATGCCGGTCCGACCTTGCAGACCCAAACGTATTGTGAGGGTCTGCTGGGAATGCCTGGCGGAATCCCCTGTCAGAAGGAGTTTCAACTCCCACCTCCGGCAGAACTTCACCCACGTTCTGGGGGAGGTGGGGGACATTGAGTCTGAGTGGACCATGTTCCGCGCCTCCATTGTCAAGGCGGCCAACCGCAGCTGTGGCTGTAAGGTGGTCGGTGCCTGTCGTGGCGGCAACCCCAGAACCCGCTGGTGGACATCGGCGGTAAGGGATGCCGTCAAGCTGAAGAAAGAGTCCTATCGGGCCTTTTTGGCCTGTGGGACTCCTGAGGCAGCTGATGGGTACCGGCTGGCCAAGCGGAATGCAGCTTTGGTGGTTGCTGAGGCAAAAACTTGGGTGTGGGAGGAGTTCGGTGAGGCCTTGGAGGACGACTTCCAGACGGCTTCGAGGAGATTTGGTCCACCATCAGACATCTCAGGAGGGGGAAGCAGTGCAGCATCAACACTGTGTATAGTGGGGATGGGGCGCTGCTGACCTCAACTCGGGACATTGTGACTCGGTGGGGAGAATACTTCGAAGACCTCCTCAATTCCATCGACACACCTTCCCATGAGGAAGCAGAGTCTGGGTTCTCTGAGACGGGCTCTCCTATCTCTGGGGTTGAAGTGGTTAAAAAGCTCCTTGGTGGCAGGGCCCCGGGGGTGGATGAGATCCGCCCGGAGTTCCTAAAGGCTCTGGATGTTGTGGGGCTGTCCTGGTTGACACGCCTCTGCAACATCGCGTGGACATCGGGGACAGTGCCTCTGGATTGGCAGACTGGGGTAGTGGTCCCCCTTTTTAAGAAGGGAGACGGGAGGGTGTGTTCCAACTACAGGGGGATCACACTCCTCAGTCTCCCTGGCAAGGTATATTCAGGGGTTCTGGAGAGGAGGGTCCGTCGGGAAGTCGAATCTCAGATTCAGGAGGAGCAGTGTGGTTTTCGTCCTGGCCGTGGAACAGTGGACCAGCTCTACACCTTCCGCAGGGTCCTCGAGGGGGCATAGGAGTTCGCCCAACCAGTCTACATGTGTTTTGTGGACTTGCAGAAGGCGTTCGACCGTGTTCCTCGGGGTGTTCTGTGGGGGGTGCTTCGGGAGTATGGGGTACCGAATCCCTTGATAAGGGCTGTTCGGTCCCTGTACGACCGATTTTGGTCCGCATTGCCGGCAGTAAGTCGGATTCGTTTCCAGTGAGGGTTGGACTCCGCCAAGGCTGCCCTTTGTCACCAATTCTGTTCATGACTTTTATGGACAGAATTTCAAGGCGCAGCCAAGGCGTTGAGGGTGTCTGGTTTGGTGGCCTCAGTATTGCATCTCTGCTTTTTGCAGATGACGTGGTACTGGTGGCTTCATCAAGCCGTGATCTCCAACTCTCACTGGAGCGGTTCGCAGCTGAGTGTGAAGCGGTTGGGATGAGAATCAGCACCTCCAAATCTGAGACCATGGTCCTCAGTCGGAAAAGGGTGGAGTGCCCTTTCCGGGTTGGGGATGAGATCCTGCCCCAAGTGGAGGAGTTCAAGTATCTCGGGGTCTTGTTCACGAGTGAGGGTACGATGGAACGGGAGATCGACAGGCGGATCAGTGCAGCGTCTGCAGTGATGCGGACTCTGTATCGGTCCGTCGTGGTGAAAAAGGAGCTGAGCCGAAAGGCAAAGCTCTCGATTTACCGGTCGATCTACGTTCCTGCCCTCACCTACGGTCACAAGCTGTGGGTCGTGACCGAAAGAACGAGATCCCGGAGATCTCGTTCTTTCGGCCGAAATGAGTTTCCTCCACAGGGTGTCTGGGCTCTCCCTTAGAGATAGGGTGAGAAATTTGGTCATCCAGGAGGGTCTCAGAGTCGAGCCGCTGCTCCTCCGCATCGAGAGGAGTCAGATGAGGTGGCTCAGGCATCTGGTTAGGATGCCTCCTGGATGCCTCCCTGGTGAGGTGTTCCAGCATGTCCTACCGGGAGGAGGCCCCGGGGACGACTCAGGACATGCTGGAGAGATTATGTCTCCCTGCTGGCCTGGGAACGCCTTGGGATTCTCCCGGTGGAGCTGGACGAAGTGGCTAGGGAGAGGGAAGTCTGGGCTTCCCTGCTTAAGCTGCTGCCCCCGCTACCCGACCCTGGATAAGTGGAGGAAGATGGATGGGTGAATGGATGTTGTGGTCTGGTGAGTCAATGTTTTTTTTGGGTCTAAGGGCCACAGTCTGTCAGACGACGTGCAAACACTGAATTCAATCCACAGTACTCTGTGAAGATGGTTAAACATGGAGGTCATCATGATATGATGATATTTCTCGAACTACAGTGTTGGTCCTGTTTATCACATTCCAGGGACCATGGATAAGTTTAAGTACATCAGAATACTGAAATAGTCATGTTGCTGTATGCTGAAGAGAAGACGCCCTTGAAATGGGTGTTTCAACAAGACAATGACCCCAAGCACACTTGCAAATGAGCAAAATCATGGTCAAACATGATCAACACTATTTTCAACACTATTTTTTTGAACATTACATTGCTTGACTGTAAAATATAAAATTACTTTTTCCAATTTTCTTGCTTTTTAAATTAGAATCTGCACTGTCCTCAATACATTTGTGGTTATTAAAGTAAAATTTATTTGCCAAATTTGGACATTTACTCACCTTTTTAAAGACATGTTGGAGTGCACCCCAGTGAACGAGAGGGTCCCTTCACCTTCGGATTGGAGACAGGTGTCTCACTGTCATTTCGGCCTACGGACCAAATGGCAGTTCGGAATACCAGGCCATCTTGGAGTCCCTTGGAGGGGTACTGAATAGTGCTCCAACTGGGGACTCCATTGTTCTCCTTGGGGACTGCATTGCTCACGTGGGCAGTGACAGTGAGACCTGGAAAAAGGTGATTGGGTTGAACGGCCTCCCTGATCTGAACAGAAGTGGTGTTCTGTTATCGGACTTCTGTGTTAGTAAAGAGTTTGTAACGAACAACTTGTTCAACCACAGGGATGTCCACAAGTGCACATTTCACCAGGACACCCAGGGCCGGAGGTCGATGATCGACTTTGTGGTTGTATCATCAGACCTCAGACCTCAGTGTGTTGGACACTCGGGTGAAGAGAGGGGCAGAGCTGTCAACCCATCACCACCTGGTGGTGAGCTGGATCCGCTGGAAGAGCAGGGGGCCGGACAGACTCGGCAGGCCCAAATGTGTTTTGAGAGTCTGTTGGGAACGTCTGGCAGAACCCTCTGTCAGTGAGGTCTTCAACTCCCACCTCCGGGAGAACTTCTCACAGATCCCACAGGAGGCTGGGGACATTGAGTCAGGGTGGACCATATTCTCCACCTCCATTGTTGAAGCGGCTGCTCATAGCTGTGGTCGCAGTCAAGCTGACGAAGGAGTCCTATCAAATCTTGTTGAGTTGTGGGACTCCGTAGGCAGCTGACAGGTACAGGCAGGCCAGGCGTACTGCAGCTCAAGTAGTCGTGGAGGCAAAAACTCAGATCTGAGAGGAGTTCGGGAAGGCCATGGAGGAAGACTATCAGTCAGCCTCGAAGAAATTCTGGCAAACAATTCAACGCCTCAGGAGGGGAAAGCGGTACACAGCCAACACTGTTTACAGTAGAGGTGTAGAGCTGCTGACCTCAACTGAGGATATTTTCGGTCAGTGGAAAGAATACTTCAAGGATTTCGTCAAACCCACTATCATGCCTTACACAGGAAGAAGAGGATGAGGTCTCAGAGGTGGGCTATTCCATCACCCAAGCTGAAGTCACCGAGGTGGTTGTCAAACTCCTCGGTAGAAGAGATTCGCCGAGTACCTCAAGTCTCTGGATGTGCAGGCACTGTCATGGTTGACACGCCTCTTGCATGACAGTCAGAGACAGTACCTCTGCATTAGCAGACCGGGGCGGTGGTCCCTCTTTTCAAAAAGGGGGACCGGAGGGTGTGTTCCAACTATGGGGGAAAGTCTACTCCGGGCCCTTTTATGAGGGCTGTCCGGTCCCTGTATGACCGAAGCCAGAGCTTGGTTCACATTGCCGGCAGTAAGTCAGACCTGTTCCAGGTGCTCGTTGGACTCCAGCAGGGCTGGTTCTGTTTATAATTTTTTATCCAATCCAATCCAATCTTTATTTGTTAAGCACTTTACAACAACCACAGTCGACCAAAGTGCTGTACAGACGAATATATAAATTAAAAAAAAATTTTTTTTTAAATAGTCACATGCAACATCTGTAAAACCTGAGTTTATGGACAGAATTTCTAGGCGCAGTCAGGATCCGGAGGGAGTCCGGTTAGGGGACCAAAGGATTTCATCTCTGCTTTTTGCAGACGTTGTCCTGTTGGCCTCATCGCACCTGGACCTTCAGCGTGCACTGGGACAATTTGCAGCTGAGTGTGACGCGAATGGGAATAGGATCAGCACCTCTAAATCCATGGCCATGGTTCTCAACCAGAAAAGGGCGGTGTGCCCTCTTCAGGTTGGTGGAGAGTCTTTGCCCCAAGTGGAGAAGTTTAGTTACAGTGGCATGCAAAAGTATTCAGCCCGTTTGAACTTTTCCACATTTTGTCACGTTATGACCACAAATCTTAATATATTTCATTGGAATTTTATGTGAAAGACCAACACAAAGTGGCACACAATTGTGAAGTAGAAAGAAAATTATATATCATTTTTAAAAAATGTTACAAATAAAAAACTGAAAAGTACAGTGTGCAAAAGTATTCAGCCCCCTTTTCTCTGAGTGCCTTCAGAAGTTGCCTGATGATTGCTAAATGATAAAATGTTGACCTAATGACTAAATAGAGTCCACCTGTGTGTAATCTAATCTGAGTACAAATACAGCTGTTCTGTGACAGCCTCAGAGGTTTGTTAAGAGAATATTGGGGAGCAAACAGCATCATGATGTCCAAGGAACACACCATACAGGTCAGGGAAGAAGTTGTGGAGAAGTTTAAAGCAGGGTTAGGCTATAAAAAGATTTCCCAAGCTTTGAACATCTCACGGAGCACTGTTTAATCCATCATCCGGAAACAAAAATTGTATAGCACAACTGCAAACCTACCAAGACATGGCCGTCCACCTAAACTTACAGGCCGAACAAGGAGAGCACTGATCAGAGATGCAGCCAAGAGGCCCGTGGTAACTCTCGACGAACTGCAGAGATCCACAGCTCAGGTGGGGGAATCTGTCCACAGGACAACTATTAGTTGTGCGCTGCACAAATCTGGCCTTTATGGAAGAGTGACAAGAAGAAAGCCATTGTTAAAAGAAAACCATAAGAAGTACCATTTGCAGTTTGCCAGAAGCCATATGGGAAACACAGCAAACATGTGTTCTGGTCAGGTGTTCTGGTCAGGTGTTGGTCTGGTCTGGTCTGGTCTGGAAGGTGTTCTGGTCAGATGAGACCAAAACTGAACTTTTTGGCCTAAATACAAAGCGCTATGTGTGGTGGGAAACAAACACTGCACATCACTCAACACACCATCCCCACTGTCAAACATGGTGGTGGCAGCATCATGCACTGGGGGTGCTTCTCTTCAGCAGGGACAGGGAAGATGTTCAGAGTTGATGGGAAGATGGATGGAGCCAAATACAGGGCAATCTTGGAAGAAAACCTGTTGGAGTCTGCAAAAGACATAAGACTAGGACGGAGGTTCACGTTCCAGCAGGATAACAACCCTAAACATAAAGCCAGGGCTAGAATGGAATGGTTTAAAACAAAACATATTCATGTGTTGGAATGGCCCAGTCAAAGTCCTGACCTAAATCCAATCGAGAATCTGTGGCAAGATCTGAAAACTGCCGTTCACAAACGCTCTCCATCTAATCTGACTGAGCTTGAGCTGTTTTGCAAAGAAGAATGGGCAAAAATTTCAGTCTCTCGATGTGCAAAGCTGGTAGAGACATACCCCAAAAGACTTGCAGCTGTAATTGCAGCAAAAGGCGGTTCCACAAAGTATTGGGCTGAACACTTTTGCAAACCGTACTTTTCAGTTTTTTATTTGTAACCTTTTTTTTTTTAACTTAGTTTTTATTCAACAATTAAACCAAAGACCGGGAGATGTACAAATAAATTACAATACAAATTGAAAAACAGTTCCCATATTATACATTAAATTGGATAATAATCATTTAAAGGAAAAAGGAAAAAATATATATATATTGTTAGGTTAACGGAAATATATATATTTTTTTTAAATTATATATATCTACATCTCTTTTTATCCTTATGTACGTATATATATTCCTGTACATTCATACATAAACTTGTATAGCCTTCATAATTGGTGTCCATCTTGACATAAATTTCTCTGTTTTCAGTTGTAGTTTTGCAGTGATTTTCTCCATAGAGTATACATTTTTTATTCTCTCTCTCCATTGTGTTATTCTGGGGGGATGTTGGTCCAGCCACGCAGCCGTCACACATTTTTTTGCGACCAGAAGTAGTATTCTGAGTAAATAAATCTTATCTTTGTCTATCATATTAGTTGTGGGTATCCCTAGAATTCCTTAGGATTATTACTCCTCAACAGATCAATTAAACCTAATTCCTTAATAACGCTGTTTAGTACTCTAGATTTTTTTGTAGTAGTGCCTTGTTCTGGAGGCAGTCTATCCAATTTACCATTTTGAACCATATTAAAGTCCCCTCCCACCACTGTCATTCCTTTCCCATTATTGGTTATTAAAGTAGCTATGATTTTATAGAATGTCTCGTTTTCTTCATTTGGGGCGTAGATATTTAGTAAAGATATATTCACACCTCTAATGGAGCCAACAACCATTACATATCTGCCCATGTTATCTCTAATTATCTTTTCTTCACAGAATGGTACAGACTTATTAATATGGCTACACCTCTTCTCTTACCATGTGAAGCATGGAATACATGGCTGACCCATTCCTTTTTTAATTTTGTAGATTCACTTTTAGTCAAATGTGTTTCTTGAAGAAGAGCAATTGAATATTGTAATTTTTTCAACTGGTTTAGAATTTTTTTTCTTTTAATTGGTTGATTTAACCCATGAACATTATATGTCACCAAATTCAATCTGTTCATGTTGGAATAAGACCACACATCTCTGTTCTATATCTCCTATATATCATAACTAAACTAAACTTAAAATAAACCATAAACATCTCCATAAAAACTACTAAATAATAAGCAAACCTGACTCCCAAACGTCCCGTATTAAGAGAGGTGGGCGGATCCTCTCTGGGGTTTTGCACAATCTGTGCCTGCAACTTCCTGCTGCTAAGTAAAGTTGCTACTTACCCGGGTTCGAGTCCCGCTCTGTGCGGAGTTCGCATGCTCTCCCCGTGTCTGCGTGGGTTGTCTCCGGGTTCTCCGGCTTCCTCCCACCTCCAAAAGCATGCGCTTCAGGTTGATTGGCCGGTCCCAAATTGACCGTAGGAATGAGTGTGTGTGTAAGTGGTTGTTTGTCTCTGTGTGGCTCCGTGGTACACTGGCGTCGTGCCCGGAGTGTCCCCCGCCTCCTGCCCTGAGACTGCCGGGATAGGCACCGGCCCCCCCGCGACCCGCGTCAGCGGATTACGCAAGTTAAGATACTGACTGACTGACTTTTCACCAGCTCCATATTTAATTATACGTTATTTTATCCAGATTCGTGAATTACTAAATTGAGTTTCAGGGTTCCTTTTAATACTGAAGTGTTCGTAGTCTTCTTTTGACCCTTATCCATAATATCCATAAACCCATTAGATGAGGGCTTGTAGGTCATCCTCAGTGATGCGTGGCTGTAACATTTTTTTAAAATCATGTATAATTTGTTTCTACTTCACAATTGTGTGCCACTTTGTGTTGTCTTTCACATAAAATTCCAATAAAATATTTCTGGTCGTAACGTGACAAACTGGAAAAGTTCAAGGGGGCTGAATACTTTTGCAAGCCACTGTATCTTGGGATCTTGTTCATGAGTGAGGGAAGAATGGAACGTGACACTGACAGACGGATTGGTGCAGATTCTGCAGTGATGCAGTCGCTGTATAGGTCTGTCGTGGTGAAGAACTTTAAAAGCTCGGCAAGCCAGTCAGTCAGGGCGATTGTCTGACTGTGGCAGCACGCGTTTGAGCCCGTCGAACCTGCCTGTGACTATTGAATTTGTTTCTGAGCCTTGTTAAGAACAGGTAGTGTTTTGTGTTCCATTTGAATATTTTAGTTAAGTTTGTATATTATAGTGAGTCCTGTTTGTTACAACCTTTGTTATCTTTGAACCGCGCTCATTTGGCCTCGATCCTTAGTTCAACCTTTGTATGTTATAGCTAGTCCTGTTTGTTGCATTTTTGTTTCTTTAAACAGCGCCCATTGGCCTTAGTTTGTTAAATGAAATACCTTAGTTAAACCCCTGCACAGTAGAGCCAGAATCAAAATAAATGTTTTATGTTCCCCTTTTAAAATCTGAGTTATTTCCTCAGTCCTCTATCTGGGTCGTAACACTCAGCATCTTCATCTCTGCTACCTCCAGCTGTCTCCTGTCTTTTTGTCAGTGACACTGTCAACAACATCACTGGTCTCACCAGTTTTGTACACCTTTCATTTTAGCTGGAATTTTTTTATCACACCTGACACCTTTCTCCACCCGTTCCTTCCTGCCTGTACACGCTTCTTCACCTCTTATCTACACTCTCCATTGCTCTGGACTGTTGACCCTAAGTACTTAAAATCCTCCACCTTCTTGACCTATTCTCCCTGTAACCTCACTCTTCCACCTGGGTCCCTCTCATTCACACACATGTACAGTACTCTTACTGCGGCTAACCTTTATTCCTCTTTCCAGGACAAACCTCCACCTCTCTAACTTCTCCTCCACCTGTCCCCTGCTCTCACTTTACAGATCACAATGTCATCTGCAAACATCGTAGTCCATGGAGATTCCTGTCTAACATTGTCAGCCTGTCCATCACCATAGCGAACAAGGGGCTCAGAGCTGATGCAGTCCCACCTCGAACTCCCCTGTCACACCTACAGCACACCTCACCACTGTCTTAGTCCTCATACATGTCCTGCACCGCTCTAACATACGTCTCTGAATGAAATGAACCGGAGTTAACAGAATTGAAAGCACCAAAGTTACTGATAGGCTGAGGAGGTATTTTTACTTGTTAATACCAGAAGGATGTTTAAAAATAACCAAACAAAATAGCAGAACAAATGAATTTATTAAATAAAAAATTACCATCAATCATGTTTATGCCATACAAAACATCACATGATCATTTTTGTAAAGGAATGATGTGCTGGAGAAGACGAGCCGCTCACTGGTGGAGCTGGGACTCCCGACGCACCGAGACCACAGAAGAGACAATGGTGGGTCTGAACGTGGTTGGACTGCAGCCCATCAATCAATCAGCTGACATCTCAGTAAACATGTCGTCTTCACATTGGTTCAAACAGGCCTCTGCTGAAGCACTAGTGAATGGAGGCACTCTTTATCGGTCTGGTGTACAGGGAAACAGCGGCAAACATACGAGACTAAATGATCAAGCGCTGGCAGACAAACAGCTTCAATTCACAAAATCAAAAGACCCAAATCCACAGAACATCACCACAGGGAAAAAAAGATAAAAACCAAATATCAACTGATAAGACTAACAGAATGGACTGACAAGCATTCCTGTTTTGACCAGTTCATTTCTTCTAAATGCAAAACCTCATATACTTATGATGATGAGATAGGACCTGGAGTTGTGAGGAGGGTTATGTTGTGGGTACTGAACTCATTCTCTTTCTGAACAGAGTGGGACAAGCCACCCCAGAAACCTGGACGAGGAGTAAAAAATGTATGCAGTATGCAGGTCATCGGCTGCTTGCAGCTCTTAACGTAATCATGGCCTCAGTCTGGGCAAAGTTTGGTGGAGGAAGAGGAGGTGGAGCTTCCTGGAGGACTTTCCGTTTGTTCCTCAGCACCACTCTGCCTACTTGTCTCTACAGCAAGGTGGGGGAATCCACTTAGAAACCCATGCCTCCTCCCATGCCTCCCATACCACCCATGCCCCCCATGCCCCCTCCTGGCATATCCTTGTCCTCCTTGGGTATCTCTGTAACAACGGCCTCGGCAGTGGACAGCAGAGACGCAACTCCGGCAGCGTCCAACAAGGCTGTCCTCACCACCTGCAGAAGGAACAGACGTGTTAGTCAAGTAAACGTGAGAAACGCCCACCCGTGGAAAACACGTCTAAACCACACCTTCATAATCACGCCTGCATGTCTAGTGTTGATAATTTTTTTTCAATAATTTAGGGGGTTTGGGACTTTTTTTACAAGGATAGACGGATTTCAGTTTTTTAAATGGGGAAAATTTGTTTGACTTGCAAGTCACTAAACTCGTGTCGAGGTCCTACTGTACAGTGTGAACATCCTCAGTCAGCCTTTTCTTAACCACTAGGTGGCAGTTTCAACCTGAGATATTACATTTGTGCTGTAGTAAACAGGAAGCTCTTGACTATAATATTTTTAACTTTGTATTTAAACAAAATATGAATGTAACAAGTCTGAAGACAAACTTCCTGGTCGATGTCCAACTAGTTGATGAACCATGAACCTGTACCTTGGTTGGGTCGATGATTCCTTTCTCCACCATGTTGACATACTCTCCCAGCATGGCATCGTAGCCGAGCTCAGGGCCCCCCTGCAAGATCTTCTCCACAACGAGAGAGCCCTCCACTCCTGCATTCTTAGCTATGGTCATAGCAGGGATACGCAGAGCCCGTCGGATGATGTCCAAGCCTGTTTGGAACACGGAAGAGAGCCAATCACGTCTGATCATAAAGTTTAAACGAGATGCTCTCCACAACAGCCGATTCTCAGCCCTGAGTGACGTGTGGTGAGGTTCACGGAGGTGAGGCACCGATGTAAAAATCAGTTCTATGAGCCAGACAAAGTGGCGTATTTGCCACTCTGTCTGGCAAAATATGCCATATTAAAAAACCTTACATTAAAAACTGGTTAAATTCATTACGAGTGGACCCCTCAGTTCAAACAGGGCGGATTATTACCTGATCTGAAGTTCGAAGCAGATATTTAAGCTCTAAGATTCGTCGTCATTTATTAATTAAATCATGTTTCGATCAAACGGTAGTCCAGTCGGAGGTGAGGTGCAGCCATTTGCTGCCGTGTGTCCTAAACAATTTTTTAACCAGTGTTTAATGTCAGGCTGATAATTTACTGGCAAATGCGACGCTCTGTTTTATTCAGAACTGACTTTAACATCAGTGTCTCACCTCCGTGAATCTCACAACAAATCGCTGCCAGACAGAATACACAAGCCTAAAGTGCACCCCCCAACCCCCCCACAGGTATTAACTACATTTGCTAATCAATGTAGCACACCAGGCACCTTTGTCTAGCAGTGACTCAGCTTTTGAACTTTCAGAAAAGGCTGGAAGCTCAGCTTTGAGGGTCTTTCATTCACCTTTATGCCAGTTTCTCTGTGTGTTTCCAGACTAATAGAATGGACCGTCACTAGATTACAGATTACAGAAATGACACTCGACAATTGTATTTTTTAGACCAGTTAAGTTTAAAGTGGGTTATTTCCGGCGCCACAGTGGTTGGGAAATACTGAAATAAGTCACTCAAACTTTATAAATAGAGTTGTTGAAAATTCCCTTTGTTTTGCTACGTTATTGGTGCTCTCCGCCGGCTGCTCTGCCTTTAGACAGCAGGTCAGTGAGAGCCAGCACTTTGGCGACGCCGTTGTTAGGGGGCGTAGTCCGGCCAGACTACCTTCTGAGGGTGCCCCTTGGTGGCGTAAAGCGGCATGACTGCCGGCCAAATCGCCGGTTATTTTTCAGCGATCTTGTTTTTAACCAATACTAATTTCAATCCATATATAAGGCGCATCATCGGATTATGAGTGCGGGTTTATGAGAAAATTATAGGCTTTTAGGTGCGCCTAATAGTGCGGAAAATACTGTTCATCCACCCACCTTCTCTATGGTCTTCCTCTTTCCTGGTAGCTATATCCTCGTCACCCTTTTATAGATACACTCAAGATCTGTACAAATGTGATGTACAGATCTCATTCAATCATCACATTAGTATAATATTTTCCTGAAAGTCGTCCTTGTATTACTGACTGGTGGATGCTGCTCATGCAGTTTCCCTCTCCCTGTCTTACAGCTCTTTGTCACCTGAAGACATGAGGGTTCAAGCTTCTCTGTGTGATGATGTTTTGAGTGAAGCTTTATGACATGGTCTACTAACCAATCTTCTGGTCAGAATTGGCCGTCTTGAGGTTATCAAGGGAGGGGATGCAGCGCAGCAAGGCACACCCTCCACCTGGAACAATCCCTTCCTCCACAGCTGCTCGGGTAGCATTCAGAGCGTCCGTCACACGGTCTTTCTTCTCATTCACCTCTACATCACTTGTTCCTCCAACCTGAAAAGGTGAACATGTCTCGTTGTTGTGCAGAAGAGAAATGTGAAGTGGCGAGGCGTCAGCAGGCCTGTGGGGGAAAGTACCTTAAGCACAGCCACGCCATCAGACAGCTTGGCCAGTCTCTCATTGAGCTTCTCCTTCTCGTAGTCGCTGGTGGTGCTCTCTAGCTGCTCCACAATCTCTGCTGCTCGCTTCTCCACTTCAGCTGGGCTGCCTCCTCCCTTCAGGAGCAAGGTGTCGTCTTTGGTGATCTGCACCTCCCCAACCTTACCAAAGTCGTGAGCCTGGATATCTTCCAGAGCCAGGCCCAGAGACTCGTCTCCAAACACCTGCAGATAAAAACACCTTTATTGTGCGCCTGCATGTTCTGGGTTACATTCATTGAAAAATAGTTATACCATCTCTAAACACAGAAATTCTCAGTTCATTCAATAAACGGACTCACAGTGCCCCCAGTAGCAATGGCCATGTCCTTCAGCTGATTCTTCCTGTTGTCTCCAAAGCCCGGGGCTTTAACAGCTACAACTTGGAGCCCAACTTTGAGCCTAAAAATATCAGTGACTGCTTTTAGTTCCACTTCCAACACTGGTCACCATCATGTGGGTGTCGTGCACAGGGCATGACGTACCTGTTGAGAACCAAGGTGCTGAGAGCCTCTCCATCCACATCTTCAGCCACAATGACCAGAGGTTTGCGGTGCTGGTTGGCGATCTCCAGAGCTGGCACAATGCTCTGGACACTGGAGATTTTCTTCTCACTGAGCAGCAGGTAGGCATCTTGGAACTCACACTTCTGTCCTGGAGACATGTCATAGATTTAGCAAAAGAGCTTCTGTCATCTAGTCTCTAGATGACAGCTGAATGGCCTCAGTCCAATGATCGCGGCGCTGCGATCAGATCACATGGTGTTTTTAAAGCTTCGTAAACTAAAAAAGTCGGTGACATAGATCGCTGTAGTCATCTTTACGCGACAGTGTAGATGTGTCTTTACAGTCAGTGACACGATACATGATGAGCGTGCAGCCTGTCAGTAGCAGTCAGACGCTGACTGGAGCTAGCAGTCAGCTGCTATCAGAGATCGGAAAAAGAAATTAGAAGAAGACTGAATGCTTGGGAGACTAAAACAAGATCATTGAACGTTTAGTGGGCTGTGGAGCAGTTTTATGTCGAGGAATGAAATTTTATCATGATTAGATTGACCGGTCCCATTCTAGAGTGATGAATCGCCATTGATGAGTGGTAAGACAAACTAAACATGAATATTTACAGCTTTAGTTTATTCCTGTATTGTAAATGTTATAAACCCATTTTATATGCATACAAAGTCTTTTATTTATGTAGGTTTATATAAATATATTTATATAAACCTACATAAGATATAAATAAACCTACATAAATAAATATGCAGTATATACAGAAGGTCAGGGTTGAAATGATAAGCGAAGAGAAGCCATGTGAATTCATCATTCGTCAAGTACAAATGAACAATAATGTGAAAAATAAAATCTTCAAATGCCATTTTCATGCGTCTGTATACAGATATGAGGAGAGTGGACCCTCTACTCAGACAGGGCATGGAGAGAGGATCGGACCAGGTCCAGATCGCCATTGGCTCAGCCACACCATCACATGGACCCCTGGACAGCTGGAGGTTACCCTGACACTGACCGCTGGATAAAGTTTGATTACATCAATTGTTTCTCAGTGTTATATTTGCACTCTTTGGGATGCAAAGCTTTGTTGTTTTACAATTTGTTTTGAAGAGTTGCAACTGAAGTTTGTGTGTTTGTTTAGAGTTTCAGCTAAAAGCGTCTCTGAAAATACATGTTCTTATTGAAAATATTTGTACTGTATATGGTATTACTTCAGTTCAATTTTACATTTGCATATTCATGTTAGCAACCTATATTTGTTTTTTCAGGTTCCAAAGCAGTTCAGTGAGTATGTTTATGGTTTGGATTGCAATAAATACAATTTTATTTTCAATTCAAATTTGACTGTACAGTATATTTTTTTGCTCAATATGTCAATGAAGTAGGTTATTGTAAAATAATAATTACTTCTTCATATAGATGAAGTTTTGCTGAAGAAAAAGATACCATGCAGGGATATGTTAAACATTTTTATGTGGTACATGGAGACAAAAACAAAGGTACCAAAAATACCTGGACTAAGGACTAAAGTGGAGGCAGACCTTGATGCACTGGTGGCATTAGCATGCTTACCTTTGGCGGTGTTGATGAAGTAAGGAGAGATGTAGCCCCGGTCAAACTTCATGCCTTCAATGACCTCCAGCTCATCATGCAGAGTCTTCCCATCCTGAAATGTACAGAACGTTGACACGGCTGCAGAGCTTATCTGCACTCACACACCTCGACGCCATCATGTGAAACCAACCTTGACAGTAATGACCCCCTTGCGGCCGACTTTCTTCATGGCATTCGATATGATGTTCCCGATCTCTACATCACCATTGGCTGAGATTGTTGCAACCTTGAAGACAACATTACAGCATTTCAGTGCAATGTTCCTTTCTACTCAGGTGCAGACAAACTACTACATTCTTTAAAGAAGCCTCATTTTAAAATAAATGTTAATACCGAGTATTTTTACCTGTGCGATCTCCTCAGGGGTTGTGACTGGTTTGGATAGCTTCTTCAGCTCAGTGATGATGGTCTCTACAGCCATCATGACTCCACGACGGATCTCCACAGGATTAGCACCTTTGCTTATGGTATCAAAGCCCTCCTTGGCTATTGCTCGGGCCAGCACTGTGGCAGTCGTGGTGCCATCACCAGCCTCCTCGTTAGTGTTGTTGGCCACATCCTGGACCAGCTTGGCACCAATGTTCTTGTACTTATCTTTCAGGTCAATGCTCTTGGCCACTGTCACGCCGTCCTTGGTGACCTTAGGGCTGCCCCAGCTCTGCTCAATGATGACAGTGCGACCCTGGAAGGCAATGATTGGTGAGATCCATGAAGTAACCCCAAACCTCAGAGCGAGTTGATGGCAAACTGGTGTTACCTTTGGGCCCATTGTGACGGCCACAGCATCAGCCAGTAGATCCACACCTTGCAGCATGAGGGCGCGAGCGTCAGCTCCAAACTTGACATCCTTAGCATAGGCTCGGGTGAGGTGAGGGGCCAGCGCCCTGCACACAGGCCTCACCCGACTCATGACTGTTGGCAGACGGAACATCTCTACGGGAGGACAAAGGGGGAGACTCGTGAACATGTCAGGAGGACGCTGCCCAATCACAGCTGGGTTGAAGGTGTCCACGCAGCTCCTGTCTGCCAACACCCAACACGTACCCTGACATGAGTAGGGTCGAGTAGGTTAGGTCATGCCACAGGTTCAAACGTGCCCTAGTGGTAACCGGTAGTATGAAACGTCAGTGAATAATCAGATTACAGTACATATGAATATTTTCCACATTAACTGTGTCAAAGAGGACTACCGTATTTTCCGCAGTATAAGACGCACCCAAAAGCCTTTAATTTTCTCAAAAACCGGCAGTGTGCCTTATGATCCTGTGGGTCTTATTTGTGAAAAAAGTTTGGAAATAGGCCATTCATTGAAGGTGCACCTCATAGTGCGGAAAATACTGTAACTCTACACAATTAAAGATTAACCCTATAAACTTAAAATCACAGAAGCCGTTTTTACACCACTTCACTGAATCTATCCAAAAAAATGAGGTGGTTCATTTTGATAAACTATTTTTATATTACAAAACGACATATCCAAGTTGCATTCAATTGCAGTCAAGAATTAGTTTAAGTAACAGTCTGTTGTGCAGAACCTATTTAGTAGTAGTAGTAACTTTATTGATCCCTTAAGGAGGTTCCGTCAGCGAAACTGACAAGATTAGGATATAAAATAGGAGATAAAATGAGAAGGATATAGGAGATAAAAGCTTAGTTGATAAAATGAGAAGGATATAGGAGATGAAAGCTTAGTTGATAAAATTTCAAGAAATACGAAAATGAATATCACCCAGACCCAAAATGTCTATTTCAATTGTCAGTTTATTTATTCTGGAAAGTTTCATCGAGACCAAATCTCTCATTGCAGGGAGTCCTGGTCAAGGCAGACACCAGACCAATCCGTGCAGCTCATACTGACACGGATTCAAATGAATGAAAATAGAACCAAGTTCTGATGTGATCTAAGGGTTTTAGTTTTCAGACGCTGGAAACAGGAATGAATGATATTGTCCCTTAGTTGTCCTTAATGATTCAATGCTGACTGGAACTGTTCTGACCAACACAGATGCGCAAACAGTGATTTGCAATTCTAGAGTTCTATTCATTCAAATTAGTTTTTATGGTGACATTATGGAGTCTGTCTGAAACAGTTCCCAGCAGCACCACGTGTTTCCGCAGGTCGTGCGTCACAAGGTCAAAGCGAACCGATGTACAGCATACCACAGATCCGACAAATCAGTGACGGTCACCGGCCAGCAGCTCTGTGAACCGCACGGCTCGGTAGCGGGACGACGAACACGGACGACTGACAGGACTCAGACTAAGGCACGAGGTTACGTCAATAGTCCCACATCTCACCACGAGTGTGACTTTAATAATCCCAGATTTTACCACGAGTGTGACTTTAATAATCCCAGATCTCACCACGAGTGTGACTTCAATAATTCCAGATCTCACCGGACAGTCGGACGAAACGTGACCGGTTCCAGCTGACCGGCCGTTACTTGTGCCGGAACGGCTGCCCCGTTAGCACTCACGTCCTTGCATTAATGAATAGCGACTAGCGTTAGCACTGAGTTCTGACGCCTAGCATCTTAGCTACGAATATAACGCTGCGTGCCGCGTCTCGGATAATAAGCGGACCGTGAACGCAGAGCTGCTCAAGTCCGTCCAATTTACCGGACAGACCAACAGACTCATAAAACCGTCCAGACGCACCTGAAAGCTCAGAATCCAGCGGCAGCGAAGGGTATCTCGACAGGTGATGGTTCTGTAAGACTGGCTCTCAGACGGCAGTGCGCTGCCAATAAGTTACTGGTCGGGGCACATGGCCCTTCACATCCGGGTAACCGACCGGCGCGCC
Organism: Antennarius maculatus; assembly: GCA_013358685.1. Lineage (NCBI taxonomy): Eukaryota > Metazoa > Chordata > Actinopteri > Lophiiformes > Antennariidae > Antennarius > Antennarius maculatus. Next base: position 2,713,404 of record CM023618.1, on the reverse strand, counting down.
CCGAACTCTGAATAGTAACACATATCTAAAAGAAATGTCTTAAACTGTTGGCTTGGTTACAAAACCAAAAGCACGTTTTTCAAGTTATAAAAATAAAATTATGGAAAATGGCGTGACGTATATTTTCTGTAGACTTTTCAAATATATATATTTAAAATATACGTCAATGCTCGTTCTCGGGCACAGATTTCTAGAACGTTCTTGTGTGTCATTGGTAGAGAAACAGAGAGGTCAAAGTTGACATTGTGCAACATTGCTCCTGTTGGAATGTCTGGAATAAAGAAAAATAATGCCGAAAACAGTCTGAAATCCTTCAGCGTTCTTCATCACTTGAACGTACTTTTTCTTTTGCCCTGTTAGTGGTAGCAAAACGTTATTTTGAGGCAATTAAATAAGCTTCAAGTCGAGGCAGGTACTGCGCATGCGTCGGATCTTTCTGGACATTTCCTCACGTGGAGATTTTCTCTTCTACTGTCACATTCACGCTCACGAAGGAACCGGGGTGCATTTCGACGCCGCCTGCCAGAGCTCGCTAATCGTCCCCGAAATGGTAAGCACTGTCCGAACCCGGTACCGATCACCGAGCCGGTCTGTAGATCCAATAACCGACCAGGCCTCCTGCGCCTGTCACCTGTCGGTACCAGCGAATGTGATGCGAGCTACATGTGAACGTGGATCAGTGAGGTCAACCGACGGGAGAAAGGGCCACGAGGGAACCGACTGGAGAGGGTCCGGTTCGTCTGATAGGAGACGGACGGTCGTTAAAGCCAAAGCTAGTCAGTTCTGGATACGTGTTCAAACCGGGTTGGTGGGTTCTTGTTCATCGTTATAGTGTGGACATGAATGCTCGTAGTGACACAGATGGCGCACACAGGCTTTACGATCATTTGTCTTCATGATGATCACATCGTGTTTGATTGTGATTAAACCCGAAGCCTTTCGCTTCCTGTTCATTCTCAGGTTCACACATGATTCCACGGGATGCGGGCCACGTGGCTGATCTTTTAGAAATGATTAAACAAAACTCGAACATAGGGTCATCACTACTTTGAAGTAACCCCTCCTGTACGGAGACGGTAATCCTGAGCAGACTGGTTTTGCAGGCACCAGTATTTTATGACAGATTTAGTAGGTGATGGGGGGTCTAGTTTGTGCCGGCTGTCATCACAAATGTTTTCACAGGAAACCTTGTGAAAATGTAGAAAAGCTCTCCTTGAACGTTTTGTGCTGGAAACATGGAGGACATTCTCGGGTGTTTTTGAGGGCCAGGATGCAGCTGTACAGTGTAAGACTGGAAGAAGTGTGTTTGTCCTCCCCCAAAGGGTATCTTGGGTGACTCGTTTAAACGTTAAACGTTTGCGATGAATAACTAACCAGGCTGTCTGCTGAGTTGGATCAGTGTCACCCCCCACCAGCCAGCGACCTTCACCCAAGGACACTACCATCAGCCACCATCAAACCTTTGGCTGCTGTCCTTCCCCATGTAGGACTTGCATTTAACAGAGTTTAATATTTATTTTCTTGAACAAGCTGCCTGTTTTTTTTATTTTTCTGATGCTGACTGTTGCCCTAGTATCCCCCCCCTAGAGCTATTCAGCCATCACTCCTGTGTTTGAAGTCCGATATTTTTGTAAACCATTTTAACTGGACCCTGGTCTGCAGACGTTATCTGGATGAATAAAACATTTGTGCGTAAGCCTGACCTCTTGTGGTCAGACTTAGTCGTTACGGTAAATATTAAGCTGTAGAAGTCAAAATGTTGCTTTGTGTGCTAACTTCTCCTTCTGGTGATCTCTCAGGCCTTTAGGAAGTTCCTCCCGTTGTTCGACCGTGTGCTGGTGGAGCGTTTGACTGCGGAGACAGTCACAAAGGGTGGAATCATGCTTCCAGAGAAGTCTCAAGGCAAGGTGCTCCAGGCCACGGTCATGGCAGTCGGACCTGGCTCTGTCAATCAGGTGATCACCGTCTCTGGCCCACAACGTTCTCACATCACACAGACAGTGCTGCAATGAAAAACGCATGTTTTACTGGTGCAACTTGTTTCTTTCTAGAAAGGGGACTTGCAACCAGTCAACGTGAAGGTTGGAGAGAAAGTACTCCTACCGGAGTATGGTGGAACTAAAGTTGTTCTGGATGACAAGGTACAGTCAGTGTTGACACTTTTTGATTAATTTCTAATATACACATTTTATTCTTAATTTTTTTTGTTTCTCCGTGACATCAGGACTACTTCCTCTTCCGTGACGGAGACATCCTGGGAAAGTACATGGATTGAATCTTGATATGTTTGACGCTGTAGTACATGTGAAGTCTGTTATCCATGGATTTTTTTTTTTCATGTCTGTTCTGCCTTTTTTTCTATTCTATAACAATTGTAAATAATTGAAATCACATTTTGTGAAAATAATAAAAGTGAACTGTTGATTTCTTTCTTTTTGCGTCAAGTGTTTTTGTTAAGTCAAAATTTGAAATAGTTATTATTGATCAAATGTTCTAAGGAGCGTTTTCACTGATTCTTTCACTCTTTCTGTTCAGTGAATGCAAAATGAACTTTACAATCCCATTGGTCATCTAGTCACACAAACATTGCTTCAGTGGTGATGACCATTCACACCTTCAAATACCAGTGGAACAGCCACTGGCTGGGGTTCAGCTGGGGGTACTGTACTTGCCCAAGGATATTCTTGACGTGGGCTGCAGGGCTGGCGATGGAACCAGCGACCATCTAACATGACCATGAAGCCAAAGCCAGTAGTTCAGGAATGTGTTAAGCACTCTAATGGCAAGATTGGTTCCATATTTTACTGCAGACTGCAGACTTTTTCTGCGCTAAGCTAGTGTTTTGGATTTTTTGTGTGTTATTTTTTACTTTTTATACCACAGAACTAGGTTAGTGTACTCCAGAGAGGAGTTAATGTACATGAGGGTCAAGTGAGATCCAGAAACACATGACCTTATCCCCGCTCAGCTCCGACGGAGATATCGCGGCTGTTAAGCGGCTCATATTGAAGGGCTGGTAGTAGTTGTATTAACTTTATTGATCCCTTAAGGAAGTTCCGTCAGGAAAATTGACAACTAGGATAACGGCTAGAGCACATGTGTCAAACTCGAGGCCGGGGGGTAAATGTGCCCCGCCACAGCCTTTCATGAAGTCCACAAGAGCATAATAAGGTTTGAGTGTCTAAAAATAAATAGGTCAAAATTTTATTTTGACCCGAAACTACATTTCCCACAATGCAGTGATTAAACCCATTTTAACTCTGACAGAAACGTTTTGAACAAAGTTAATGTCCTAACTTGTGTTTTGTTATTTTATTTCATTGGATAGTTTAGTCCTTCATTGGTGGAGCAATGTGGGTTTCATAACCTGAAAAAAGGATTTGTTATAACAGAAACAAACATTTTTTTCTGTTCAAATGTAATGTTTGTAACTTGAATAAGTAAGAAATTCAGGGTAATTTAACATTAAGGAGTAGTTACATTTATTTTACACTACATTGAGTTACATTTAGTTACGTTTATAAGTTACATCTGGCCCTTTGAGGACGGCCATGAAGCTGATGTGGCCCTTGGTGAAAATGAGTTTGACACACTTGACACGCCTCTGCTAGAGCGACTAGCCGGACGCGTGTTAAGCCCTCCGTCCTCTCCGTCATCATGGGGAACATTAACTTGCTGCCCAACATGTTGGACAAACTGACGGTACTGTGCAGGACTGAACAGTGCTACTGGGAAACCAGCTTGTTCTTTTTCTCCGAGACGTGGCTGAATGGCAACATGCCCGACGCTAACGTCGGACTAACCAGCTTCTCCTCAATCGGACTGGGACACAAAATTGCAAGTAAGACGAAAGGAGGAGGACCGATCATTTATGCCAACAACAGATGGTGTCATCTGGGACATGTGATGGTGAAAACAACAACTGTTAGCAGCAGGCCCTACTACCTGAGGGCCTGAGTTTTCACACGTCGTTGTCCTCACTGCCTATGTAACACCAAGGGCGGACACCGAGACAGCGCATGAGACCATCAATCAATCATTAATCATCTTTTACTTGTAAAGCGCTTAACTCTTAGACCCCTGACATATTTTGGCCGTTTTTGGTATCTTTGATATTTGTCTCTATACATTAAAAATAATTTAACATACCCATGCTTGGTATGTTTATTGTCCGCACAATGTCAGCTACATGAAGAGATAGTTATTATTTCCCTAAAACTTACTATATTGACATATTGGGGCAAAATGACACACAGTCGGATACTCTGTGTGTATCCGACTCTACCGCTGGCAGTGGCTCAGTGGTAGAGCAGACGTCTTGTAGACAGATCGACCCAGCCATTGTTGGATCGAATCCCGCTCCCACCAGGATGTCACCAGGAGTGTGAGCTGACGGTGGGAGGTGTCAGCTCCCAGCCACTGCCGAGGCACCCTTGAGCAAGGCGCCGTCCCCCCCACAAGCTGCTCAATTGGGACGTGTTCCAGAAGCTGCTGCCCGTCACTCTGCCTCCCTGATGTGCGTTGTTTGATGTGTACTAACTGCGGGGATGAATAAAGTATACTTCTTCTCCAGTCAACTTCGAAAATGAAAAAATTGTATTTTATTGCAACCAAGAATATGCTCATCAAATTGATTTTGAACACAAAAAAGGTTGCCATAGGCTTCTAACATAACTACAGCATATACAGTTTCTGTCACTTATGCCACTCTTCAAAGGAGTTTGTTGGGGCAAAATAGACACACAGTCAAATTTGAAAATGGAACAAATTGTATTTTATTGCACATAAAAACCAAAAACATGCTCATCAATTTGATTCTGAGCTCAAAAAAGTTTGCTTGGGCTTCTAACATAACTATACAGTTTGTGTCACTTATGCCACTCTTCAAAATGCTTTTTGAAATAGGGCACAGTGCCATGTGAAATGCACGAATTACAGTACATGTTTGCATCACGTGACAAAATGCACGAATCGCCAGACATGTTCGAATCACGTTAATAAATGCATTGTACAATGTACAATGGCGACAATATATGGACAGAAATATGGCGCCTGCCATCTGATTATACCAATAAAAGAAGCTATTTGAACCGCTTGTCTTAGATCAAATGTAAACTATCATATTCCGGTTTCCCTCTTGTTCAGAGAGAACAAGAGGAGAGGAGCTCAGTGAGTCTTGATGTTGAGTCTCCAGCAGTGTAAGCCTATAGCAAATAACTAACGCTTTAAAGAGGTGATGCATTGTAATTGTCAGCGTTTTGTGTGTTCGTACGTTCTTCCGTCCGTCCGTTAGTCCACCAAATATCTTCCCAACTGTTGTAGATAGAAAGATTAAACTAAAAGCACATTACTGGGGCGGCAAAGGGGATGAAAATGAGATGATGACCTTGACCTCGAGAAAACTAGGTAAAGGTCAAATTTTAACTTTTGTACACTTAGGAACTGGAATAAGACAGAAAGAAGAGGGAGAAGGCCAGTGTGAGTGAGACCATAAATCAAAGCTACTGCTTGAAAGTAGGTCAGAGCACTAGCTTTGATCTTTGACCATGCAAGTAGGTCAGGGTAAAATTTTAAATTCAGGGTTGTTGGATGTTGAAGTCTCCCACCTGCATGTTTGATCTACTTAAAGCGTACACTGAGGTGAGGGCTCTCCGCTCTCGGAATACAGGTCTCCTGTGTATTCCCAGAGTGAAATAAAAATCAGCTGGCCAGAGGGCCTTCTCTTATCGAGTTCCTTTCTTCTGGAATAACCTCAGTGATATTGGACTTAGTCAGACTTTAATAAATACATCTCATAATACTGTAAGCGGCTCCCACCACTGCCACAAATGTAGCGTTTGAGGACTGAGGCATTTATAACGTCTCTCAAATGGGAAAAAAACTGCACTTTTAGAGAGGCTTCAGCCCTATTCCTTTCATTGTCACAGAAGATCCCCGCAGCCACACCTTTTATAGACATCACACAACTACAGTAATCCCTTGTTACTTGCAGGTAATGAGTTACAGGACCACCCATGAAAAACATGATTCAGTGATATAGCGACAAACTATTTATTTTATTATTTACAGTAATTTAAACATATATGAACCTTCCCCATACTAATATTAAACCACCTTATATCTGTATTACCTTTTCCCAGACTTTTTAAAACATTTTTGAATTAAAGAAAATTGTTTCTTTAATACATGGAAGTGTGCTGCATTCCATGAGTCTCGGAACGCAGCCACACACAGATGCTGTCAGCCAATAGCATGTGTGTATGGTATCACGTGAGTACCTACTAAAAATCAATGATGTAGTGAAGCCGTTCAACTTGAAGCCCAAATAAGCGTGGGATTACTGTACGTCACAGACCAAAACCATCTCTACCATTTACACACATGACCATCATTTATGACAGCTGGGGAAACAAAATGTCGAAATTCATGAACACAGTATTAGATGTTGCATCACCTCTATCATGTATAAAACTGGCTATTTTCCAGCAGTGACAGCGTTACAATGAAACAACTCTTTTTTAAATCAACGTAAGGCCAGCTAGAAGGCTAACTCATGATCTGATTGGCTATCGCATCTGTCTATTAACTATGTGTGCCCTTTTGCTCATGGTGCAGGGAAGACTGCATGGTAGATTCTGAAGGCCCTGGATAGATTTCATTCAACCTGGCAACAAAAGCTGGCTGAATTCTGATTGGATAAAAACTCTCTAACCTAAAAATAGAACACTGACCCAGTGTTTGCCTATGTAGTATTATATCCCGATATTCATTCATTCATTCATTCATTGTCAGCCGCTTCATGCGCTGTGGCAGGTCGTGGGGAGCTGGAGCCTATCCCAGCTGACTGAGGGCGTGAGGCAGGGGAAACTCTGGGCGTGATGCCAGTGCACCGCAGAGCCACACAGACACAGACAAGCCTGCACGCACACACGCACTCCTAAGGTCAATTTCACTGGCCAATTAATCTTAAGCGCATGTGTTTGGAGGTAGGAGGAAGCTGGAGAACTGAGACAGAACCCATGAAGACATGGGGAGAACATGCAAACTCTGCACAGAGTGGTACGCGAACCCAGCACTGCCTTGCTGGGCGGTGACAGCGCTACCCCCTGCGCCACCCATATATCCCAATATATGTATACATATACTGGAATATATTTATTTAGGAAAATGCATTTATCACAAATATTATCATGATTCCTGGTTATGTTAGGCCAGCAGATAAGGCCCTGCTGGCCCTAACCGCACACCATTCATATAAATATGTATATATATACATCCCCACCTACAGTGCCTTGCGAAAGTATTGGCCCCCCAAGAACTTTTTGACATTTTGCTACATTTCAGGCTTCAAACTTAAAGATAACAAACTGAAAATATTTTTCAAGAATCAACAACATGTGAGACACAATCGTGAAGTAGAACCAAATTTATTCAACGTTTTATATTGTTTTTACAGATAAAAAACTGAAAAGTGGGAAGTGCAAAAGTATTGGCCCCCTGTTCTCTCAGCTCAGCTAACCGACTCCAGAAGTTCCGTGATGACTTCTGAATGATCCAGTGTTGACCTAAATGACTAACAATGACAAACAGAGTGCACCTGTTTGTGCAGTTTGTGGGGCGGCAGTGACTCAGCGGCAGAGCAGATGTCTCGTAGACGGATCGCCCCAGCCATCGGCGGATCGAGTCCCGCTCCCGCCATGATGTCACCAGGAGTGTGAGCTGACGGTGGGAGGTGTCAGCTCACCTCCCAGCCACTGCCGAGGCGCCCTTGAGCAAGGCGCCGTCCCCCCTACAAGCTGCCCAAATTGGGGCGCGTTCTGAAGCCACTGCCCGTCACTCTGCCTCCCTGATGTGTGTAGTTTGAAGTGATTGTACTAACTGCATGCTTACAGGCCCCCTTGAGTGCTGTGTTCAGGGGGCCTGCATACTTGTCAACTAACCGAGTGACTTTGTAATTTCCCCTTGTGGGATCAATAAAGTATACTTCTTCTTCTTCTTCTCCTATTTGTCATTTGGTCTCATGCACCTGCTCTGTGATGGTCTCAGACGTCTGTAAAAGTAACACTGGAGAACAAACAGTACCATGAAAGCCAAAGAACACACCATTCAGGTCCCAGATAAAGTTGTGGAAATGTTCAAAGCAGGAATGGGATGCAAGAAGATTTCACAATATATAAACTTTTCCCGGAGCACTGTGCGAGCAATAATATCAAAATGGAGAGAGCATAAAACTACTGCCAAAACCTACCAAGACCTGGCCATCCCTCTAAACTTTCAGCCCAAACAAGAAGGAAACTCACAGAGAAGCAACCAAGAGGTCCATGATCACGCTGGATGACCCGCAGACATACACAGCTGAGATGGGACAACCTGTCCATAAGAAAACTATTAGTCATACTCTGCATATATATACTGTATATATATATATATATATGCATATATATATATATACATACACTATATATATATGTGTGTGTGTGTGTGTGTGTGTGTGTATATATATATATATATATATATATACACACACACACACACACACACACACTAAAGTACGACTTAAGTACGTTTGATTCTGTCAAACTAATGTTTACAGACTGAAAACAGTACTCATTTTTATTACAGCTGTTGAAACCAGGTCTTAACCCAGCTCGTCTTCTGACACTCGGGCTTCGAGCTCGGCTCTCGCTCCGATGATAGCCGAGTTGTCGACACAACCGAGCGCCGAACCACATCCGGGCATTCTGTCGCGATGGTCATGGCGGAGGGTACTGCAGTTCTCAGGAGGAATCGGCCTGGAACCAAGGCTAAGGTTTGTTCCAGCTTACCATCACCGACGTGTAGACGCTCCCGACACGAAGCGGGTCCGTCCGAACCCAGAACCCGTGTTATTGTGCCACGCACATTTCGTCGACACCTTAGCCACGGACACCACATAGGAAGGGCCTGGAGTGGCTGTGGCTCCGTCTAGTTCCTGTGTGTTTAGCAGTGCACCGGCTGCAATTGGAAACTGATTTGTAAAAACCGTGTACCGGCAGTTAGCGTGTATTCAGTTTGGTAAATGAAGGTGGAGATGTGCAGTCCACGAACGGGGCTCGAGACGTATTAACGTACAGCGTTAAAACCCACTAGCTGTTAGCGTTGCAGGAAGCAGTCGCGCCCCAGCTAATACAGTAGTAGCTAGCGTTGTCTCGCTGGGCTAGCTCTGTAATGTGATGAAGAAAGAAGAAGAAAGTCCACTTTAATAATCCCCCACAGAGAAATTGTTTTTACACTGCACACTTATACAGTCAATTATACAGTTGTGAAGATAAAACGTTGGGCTAACGTAGCTAACCGTGTGTAGACACACAGCAGAGCTAGTAACGCTTCAGCCGTCCGTTTGCTTCATTTCGCTCGGAGGTTCAGTGCTATGACGGTTCGAATCCCGCCAGACGTCACATTGCTCCTGTGTAACAACGTGTGTCTAATGCTTATAAACGGTCCTCCCTCCTACAGGACTTCTACAACTGGCCGGATGAGTCGTTCGAGGAGATGGACAGCACTCTGGCGGTCCAACAGGTGTGTGTGTGTCCACGACACGTTGTGAACACTTCTCACAACGAAAACACAATGACGCAACAAACGGATTGGCCGCTCCTTCAATGTTTGAGTCAAAGTCACCCTTCAGTGTATAGTGAAGTGGTTCTTAACCTTGTTGGAGGTACCGAACCCTGCTGGTTTCATATACTAACTCAACGAACCCCTCTTTAGTAGAAAAAAAAAGTTTTGTTTTTTTTTAAATTTAAGACATAAGTATGTTTTACTAGTATTTTAATTAATTGTGCATTAATGTCACCTTTTTCAAAGAACAAAACCAAGACAGTGCAAGAACTCACATGAAATGACCTACCTGCAAATCAGTGTGACTTCTGCTGTTGTTTTTGAGAGACCAGTTCAGATATGCGTGGCTTCACCATGGCAAGTGTTCCTCTTATGTCATTTTCACAGCAAAGTCTGTTTCTTTTGTTTTCCATATAGCTTAAAGAAGTGTTCCTTTATTTGTGCCAGTGCGAGACTAGAGTTGCTCAACTTGCAAATCATGCAGAACGCTGACTCCCATCACGTTCCGTTATACAGTACATGTAAATTCACGTTGCACATATTCGTCCTACCACTTTCTTTTTTTGCTCAACAGTTACTATGAATTAAACTATTAAGAAAGCAATCAAATGACGTACCATCATGACAGGCGTAAATCGACTACTGAGTGCGCAAAATCCCCTGTCGCACAGGTAGGTTAATCAATGTAGCGTGATCACCTGCATCCAGTGATGGCTAAGGGGGAGCGTGTCATCACGAATTGACACGATGTGTCAAACGTACAGTAATTTGTGTATGTTCAGCAAAAATACTTAACACATCGTGTTGGGTGTTTTGTCTTGACCTCCGTCTCCGCCGAACCCCTGAGACCGACTCACCGAACCCCTAGGGTTCGATCGAACCCAGGTTAAGAACCACTGGTTTAGTGTGTTTGAGTCAAAGTCGCTTGTTTTTGGTGCTTTTGAGTCAAAGTCCCCCTTTCAGTGTTTTGTGTGTTAAGTCAAAATGGCCCCTTCAGCATTTGGTGTGTTGAGTGTGTGTGTTTTCCTCTCACATGTAGTTTAGGGTACAGTACATTAACAGAACAGGACTGATCAGAGTATTTCACACTTGATGTTCTTCCTGCGTTGTGCACAAACAAATGTTTTCTTCCGTCTGGCTGTGTGAAGCGTGTTCCCAGGCCAAAACCTGACAACGCAGTCAATACAGTTGACACACTGCTGTGTGACTGTGTGGTACTAATGAAGATGATGGTTCCTGCTGTGTTTCAGTACATTCAGCAGAACATCAGGTCAGATTGCTCCAACATCGACAAGATCCTGGAACCACCTGAGGGTCAGGATGAGGGCGTGTGGAAGTACGAGCACCTCAGGTATGTCCATCAGCTAAACATGTACACTGTAGACCTTCACACCTGGTGGCGGTAGGCTTACACTGTAGGCAGTCACTGATAACACAACATTAGACACTGAATTTTGAAGAAGCCGAGTGGAGATAAGGTTGTAGGACCAGAATAGTGATGATATTGAAATTTTAACATAAATATATGCCAGGGACAAAAGTTGGCATTCATAGTGTATTTTATTATATGAGTGTATAATATTTGTGGACATTTTAATCTGGGCGTGTGCGAGTATCAAACCGTCGATCTTTGGAGCATTGGACGACCCGCTGTACAGCTCGTCATAGGGTCCTATTTTGAAAATCACACTTTTTCAGCTATCTACATATACATAGTGTCTTCCCTAACCCGACCAACTCCTAGAATCAGGTAAACAAGTACTTCTTGCATCAATAGATATTTGGAGTTTTAGGAATTCATGGCCCGGGCTGAATCAAAACGATCGGATTTTGCTGGAGTGTAATTGTTACGTCACAAATCCGCTCTGTGATTGGTTAGAGTGATTGAAGATATTGATTGGTTGACATGCCCAGGGCATGGCAATCCCCGAGGGGGGAGTTCGTTCAGCATTGTAGCATTGTGCGGTAATGTAGCATTGTGCGGCAATGTCCTAACACTGAAAGTTCCTCACAAGTTGTTGTAATCAGTTAGCATTTGACTAACTAGCTAGGTCCACTTCAGTCGTGTGTGTGTATGTGTGTGTGCTTGTGCGTGTGTGGCTTGTGATCAGGCTATGTAGCGGTGTGTGGTAATGACCTGGCTCAGAGCTACACACTGAAAGTTCCTCACAAGCTGTTGAAATTAGCTAGCATTTGGCTAACTAAGTAACGCTGCTTCAGTCAGGTGTGTGTTTGTATGTGTGTGTGTGTGCGTGTCCACCCGAGGCTATCCCCAGCATCACAGCGAACACATAACCAGTTGCACATTAATTACTAATTCAGAACTATTGTCTGTGTTTCGGTAAATTAAAGCAGCATTAGCTCTTGTAAGTGGTCGGAGAACTGAAAGTATCCACACACAGACACACACACACACACACACACATATACACGCGAGAATACAAGAGAGAAACCTTGGTCTTACCGGCAGAATCCGATGTTTCATTGGTTTGTGTTAGCTTTGCTCCCGTGTTATCCACGACCTGTCATTATCCATGATGATTTTCGGAAAACACAGCTTTAACTATCACGATACATCACCATTTTGAAGCGGGATGTACCTGTAATTTTCTCACCGGCCGGTCTGATCCATGTTTACACAATGAGCCATGAGTCTTTGTTCAGCAAAGACTGAGGAAGGAGGTCCACGGTCAGCCACGAAAAATCAACCATTATATCACGAAAAGCAAGAGTGGAAAATAGAGAAGAATTAGAGCGAAATACGAAGCGGCGAAGTCACTGAAAGTTAAAAAAGTTCCAGACTAAGCCGATCGATAGATCTGTAATGCAAGCGCATTCGAGTGGCGCAAGTAAACAAACGCATGTGAACATGCGGAGGACGGCAGTGTTGATTGGTCAGCTCAGAGGGGGGAGGGAGATAGGGAAGGCTCAGGGGTGGAGATAAGGAGCTGAGAGCTACACCTTTAGAGAGTGGAAATCGATTTATCAATAATTAATCAAAGATATTGAGGACCATGGATCACTTTGGGGCAAGAAATTTCTGACTGAGATCAGTACACATCACTGATAGTCAGTTCATGACCGTCAGTGGTGCTGGTGGAGGTATGCAGTGGAACCGGCTGTGTAACTGTGATATGGTGTTGCAACTCTTGGAATTTTTTGAATGTCTTCTTTGATCAGTACCTGGTTCTGAACAACATGATAATTGACTTGAGTGGATTTTTCACTGGTGCTCATTTGTCTCTCTTATCTGCTCCTGTTCTGTCCTGTGTAGACAGTTCTGCCTGGAGCTCAATGGACTCGCTGTGAAACTGCAGGTATGTGATCCAAATCACCTTTTTAAAACTGGATGATGGAGTTTGAGACGACACCGGACGAGTGCTCTGTACCAAATGCCAGCAGAACTCTGGGCTGTCATAGATGATCTTTGTAATTCAAATGACGTCATTAGATTGAATGATTAGGCTGAAATGAAATCATCTCAATCTTCCATTCTTATTGACATCACCTATTTGAAGATGCATTTGAACTTTTTGAGGCTTTTATACTGGTTTTAGAAATGAGTTGTTTGCTCAGCAAAGGGAAGGTATTATACTTCGTTTTAAAGAAGAATACTCACATGCAAAAGTTAAAAAAAAAGTAATTACATATAGGTGTGTGTGTGTGTGTGTGTGTGTGTGTGTGTGTGTGTGTGTGTGTGTGTGTGTGTGTGTGTGTGTGTGTGTGTGTGTGTGTGTGTGTGTGTGTGTGTGTGTGTAATAGAGAGATGCTGTGAGCTCTGCTGCTGTGCTTTCTAATGAAAGAGACGTAATGTTGTGGGATGAGTGAAGATCATGCTTTGTGTACAGGCCTGGCAGTGTGGTCAGGTGTGATCATGCTACATGAGGCTGTAAATGTAAAGACAGTGACATGTAGCCATGAGGGAAACTTGCGGTAGGTGTTGTCGATATCCTGTCAGCTGGAGTGACGTGTGTCTGCTCTGACAGAGTGAATGTCACCCGGACACTTGCACCCAGATGACGGCCACCGAGCAGTGGATCTTCCTGTGTGCTGCCCACAAGACGCCCAAGGAGGTGTGTCCAGTCTGTGCCCCACTAACAACCACTTATTACCAAGACACAAACTATGACTTCTGCATTAACGTGTGTGTCTGTGCATGCTGTATCCTCAGTGCCCTGCCATCGACTACACCAGGCACACGCTGGACGGAGCTGCCTGTCTTCTCAATAGCAACAAATACTTCCCCAGCAGGTCAGTGTCTCCCTTCAGTAGGACAGAGTTCCATACAGTCCAGTCCGCTGGACATCAGGCCTGGACTTGCTGTGATTGACCAATAGCTGCTGCATTGGGTCTGGATTTCCTGGTCTCTGATGGGTGGTGCAGTGTGGACGCGTTCCTGCAGCAGCTGCCTGCTGCAGGAATACTGAAGTAATGCTGTAGTGTAGTGGTCCCCAACTACCGGGCCGTGGACCGCTACTCAGAGGCCAGGTCTGCATGAATTGACATGAAGCATAGAATGTGTCATCTGCTGTTCCAACAGGAACACAACTGTCTCCTCTGGAACCTTTCACAGTGGGGCAAAACTCTCCAGTCAGCCTCCAGTCAGAGACTCTTACCTGTGGAGTACCTCAAGGATCTGTTCTGTGGCCAATTCTGTTTAATTTATATATGTTACTATTGGGAAATATAAGAAAACATAACACATTTTCACTGTTATGCAGATGATACGCAATCATATTCATCAATTAAACGAATCTGACCAACTATTGACCTGCCTCAGGGATGCTTCACAATTTCTTAATGCTTGAACAGTAACAAAACTGAAGTTATTATTGGGCCTAAGCATCTTAGAGATGATTTTTCTGATATTGTAATTCACTTAGGTAACATTGCTCTATCCTCTACGAATGATGTCAGGAACTTGAGAGTGATTTTTGATCACTTTAGAGACGCAGAAAAAATATCATTCATGCCTTTGTTACTTCTAGATTGGATTACAGTACTGGAATTCCTAATTGTCAGGCTGTTCAAGCTCCTCCTTTAGAACTCTTATAATAATAATAATGGATTACATTTATATAGCACTTTTCTGGACACTCGATCGCTTTTTTACATTGGATCCATTATTTATTCACTCCTTATTCATACTTGGTGATGGTAAACTAAGTACGCGGTGCATTTAACCAGACAGAGCTGAAAACTGCTCATGTCGCATCGGTCACCGCCTCCAGTCATTTTTTTCCCTGCTTGTTCTCAGTTTGACACTTTCTCACTTCAGTTCAAATTAATGATTTGTATACTGTACAGATACTTTAACTATTACACAGCGCGCACACACACACACACGCTCTCTTTCTCTCCCTTTGTCTCTGTCTCTACCTCTCACACATTCACTCAGTCACACACGCACACACACTTTAACACTCGGCCTCACAGAATACTGCAACTACTACAACTCCCATAGACAGTGATTTTGACTGCTCGAACAATATTTTTATATAATTTGGATTATCATTGAAAATATCTAAGAATGAATTGGTGGAATAGATAAAAACAAATCAGGACTCTAAATTAAAAATATAATAATTGAATGTTTTATTTATTTAATTGACACAACGTAACTTCTCTGCAATTACACATACAAACTGTGAAATAAAAACAAATTTCTGTGAAATTAAAACAATTGTAACCTGCTTCAAAATAGGTTGACATCATCATGAGACCTTAACAATAAAATTTATGAACTGTTATGAACATTTCAATAATGCTGTGATGGCTGCCAGCCAGCTGGAGACACTGCTGTTACAATGCCAAATTGTTGCTTATGCCTCACAAACACTCAGTCAACACAGGTAACTTGTGTTAGGGGGGGGAAATATTACCACTGATAAGTTCTTTACTTCTCTTGAACTTTCCAAGGCACTAAAGGCCCAGAAAACCAGCATGGTTGGTCCAGTAAATAAGAGTAGACAAGAGCTTCCTCCATCTGTAGAGGAGCAAAGGGCCCTGCACACTAAAGAGGTAAAGAAATGTGACAGTGCAACCCTAACAAACTATCAATGCTAACCAAGGAAAAATGTCTCCATTCTAATCACAATCCACACCGCTGTCAACGTCACAAGTGGCCATGAGGCTAAACTGGAGACTGTTAGCGTCCAGTACCACAACAGAACCAAGGTTGGAGTAGATGTGCTTGATCAAATGGGGAGGAAATATTCAGTGTAAGCGCCTACATGATGGCCGTTGGTGGTGTTTTGTAATATTCTTAACCTGGCTGCCATAAATGCTTCGATTCTGTTCAAGAAGTGAACCGATAAGATGATGTCACAGAGGAACCTCATAATGCGACTGGCAAAGGAACTTTGCTCAGGACACGTGAAAGCAAAAGCCCGACAAATGATGGTGCAAGAGTCCCATTTGGAGCAGCAGAAGATGGAGAGGAGAAGGCAGTGCCAAGTGAAGAATGTGTAAGAAAAATAAAGCAAATGCGTAAGAAAATTAAAGCAAAGGTAGTGGGAGCTGCACAAGGAAGGTACAGGTTAATTGTGTTGACTGAGTGATTGGGAGCCATAAGCAGACCATCTTTGCATCATAACATCAGTGTCTCCAGCTGGCTGGCAGCCGTCATAGCATTTTGGTTTGTTAATAATCGTTAATAATTTTCATTGTCAAGGTCTAATGACACCAACGTATTTTAAAGCAGGATACAATTGTTTTTATTTCACAGAGTTACAATTGCTTTTATTTCAAAGTTCGAATTTGGGTGTGTAATTGTAGAGTAATTGTTGTGTCAGTTAAATAAATAAAACACTCAATCATTATAGTTTTAATTTAGTGTCCTGATGTGTTTTTACTTATTCCACCAATTTTTTCTTGGATATTTTAATGATAATCCAAATTATATACAAATAATATCCGAGCAGTCACTACTCGGATATCTTTTGTGTTTTGAAATTTTAATGATCAAACAATCAGATCAGGGGACATTATCTACGTCTTCACATTGGCCTTGTGTATTGGAGATTCAATCTTCCCGGCCTGGTGCATGTCTACAGTTTTCTTCCTGGTGTCCTTCGACAACTCTGTGGTCTTGGTCATGGTTGATTCTTTTTGAGGCTGTGAATGTCTTTCATTTCAAACAGTGTCCATTAATACATGTCAGCAGTGGAGGACAGTAGAGCTTCTTAAAGAGGTTAGGGGCCTGTGAGAGACAGAAATGTGGCTCTTTTGTCATTGACCAAATACTTATTGACCACCACAATTTTCAAATTCTTTTGAGATCCTTCAATCTGATTTCCTGTTTTTTTTCTCATGTGGTCTGGTAGTTGGATTGTCTTTATAATGAACATTACAAACTTCATCTTTCCACGTCAGTGGCTGACTGGAGACCTCTTGTCTCCACTGTACGTTGTTGCAGTGTAGAAGACATTGTGTCATCATGAGCGTTGGGTTGCTATCAGAGGAATGTGAGGGCAGAATACTGTCACACTGTCAGTGATGCTGTCATTTCAAACGGCCATTGTTCTGTGTTTTGGCTTCCAGGGTGAGCATCAAGGAGTCGTCAGTGGCCAAACTGGGGTCAGTCTGTCGCCGCATCTATAGGATATTCTCTCACGCCTACTTCCATCACCGCCAGATATTTGACAAATATGAGGTAAGTTCCCTCTGAAACATTTTAAACTACAGCAACGGTGTGTTCGTAATTGTTCCGTAAGTGTATGAGACGTTTATGTCAGCATCAGACACCTTGCCATATATCGGTTTGTTTGACATCAGTGCAATTCATCAGTAGTAGAAAAGAAAAGGCAACAGGATATTTTCTACTACATACAGATACTTAAGGTTGTGATCTGACATCGTCTGGATTTTGAAATGTTTCTGGTCCAGGTCTTTGTCTGTGAACTAGCTGAAACCAACTAAACAACCAACCAACCAAGCAGAGATGTGTGGAGAACGTTACTGTCTGTGTTTCAGTCCCTTCAGAGGATATTCTCATTGTTCTGTGTGTGTGTGGCAGAATGAGACGTTCCTGTGTCATCGCTTCACACGCTTCGTCATGAAGTACAACCTGATGTCCAAGGACAACCTGATTGTTCCCATCCTGGAGGAGGAAGTGCAGAACACCTCATCAGCTGGCGAGAGTGAAGCCTAACGCAGTTCTGTCATGACACATACCATCTGATACGTCGCACACACACACACAAACACACACTCTACAGTGTATTTAGACTTCTGTCTCATAACACTGTACATGTTCCCTTACCCTCGTCACCTCTGTCTGTCTCAGAGGACGTAGTAGAGTACCAGGAGCAGGACCACACCTGCTGGACCACATGATGCCTCCTGACCAATGCCCTATTGGTTCAGACTGGAATCAGTAGTGAACTGGTTCCGACTAGAACCAGTTGCCTACTGGTTCAAACTGGAACCAGTTCCCTACTGGTTCAGACTGGAACCAGTTCCCTACTGGTTCAGATTGGAACCAGTCCTGCTCCCACTCCCCTCCTTCATCTCCAATAAGCAGCTGGATTTGCAAAAACCTACGTAACTATAATGACCTGTATTGTTGACAAAGGCACACACTGACAGCCCCCCCCCACTCTGTATATATCTATATATATTATATACCCCCTCCCCACAGACACACACACACACACATATACACTATCTAAATTCATGTCACTCTTTTGTGTCTGCTTCTGTTCTCTTAGCTCGTGTTGCCTATGGCCTTTTTGGGGGTGTGCCATGACATGGGTCATTAATTAGCCTGCTGATAGTCATGCTAGTGAACAAGGTGTAGGTGTGGTCATAGAAACGTGTCCTACCAGTTCTACTCGCTGTTCGGCCTCTGGAGCGACGTTCCAGAGTGTCCAGGACGGTTTGGGGGCTCCTCTGACCCTTCTTGGTGACACGCCCCAGTTTAACCTGCACACCATGTGCTTGATGTTCACGGTCCTTGATGCAGTAGTAGTGAGATCTGGCTGCTGTAGACCTACTGGTAGACCTGTAGACCTACACCTATACCGAATAAATGGAACATCAGCCACATGGACGTATTGGAGCACAACCTTGTCCTTCGTTAAGTTATTTGGTCGATCCAAGCCACTTTTTTAATGGACTAAAATCTTTTGTTACTGTTAACATTTTCATGATGTCTGTTAATAAAGAAGACTATTATTCACAGTGTGGCCTTTTTTGGGGGGTTTGGGGGGTGGGTTGGACATGTCGTACAAGACAAGGATGGACTCGGTTTCCACTTCATCACTGTTGAGTCAGTTGTTAGATGAGGACCCCCCACTGACTGACAGCGGATTCATACCTGGTTTTATTCGGACAACTCAAATTACCCCAGTGATATAATTTTTTTATTTTAATTTTAATACACTGTTATAATCCCCGAAGGGAAATTAAGAACGCACACTCTAGTTTTTGTTAGTCAATCAAATCACACGCATGCATATAAGTGTGTACAGGCCCCTGTAATACACACAACCACACACAAGGGGGCCTGTAGGCATGCAAGGGAGGTAGAGTGGCAGGCAGGTGCTTCTTGGTGCGCCTCAAATGAGTGCAATTAAAAGGTAGTGTTTTATTAAACAGAATTTTAGAACTGCTTAACGGAGGTAAAGATGAAGAACCAACTCAAAGAGAGGGCAAGTGGGTGCTGACAAATTCAAGGTATCAAACTAAGCGTCTCGCTCTAAAATGGAAATGTCCTCACTATAAATCACAAACAAAAAACTGAAGACTATTCTCCAGTTATTTTTACCTCAAGAAAGGAATACGTCCCTGGAACGCGCTTCAAGAAAGATTTTATGCATCCCAAAAGTAACAACGGAATATACAGTAGAAGCATACACAAGGATTGAGTTTTGCCAATAATACAATATAAAAACTAAACAAACTTAATTTTTTATTAAAGGGACAGTAAAGTTAATTTTAACTGACATATATGTTATTCATTATTTTGAAAAATAGAAGAAAAAAATAAATTTTATGTGTGTAGCATCATCCGTTTGGTCAAAAAAGCTTAAAATCTGCGCCGCAGCAGCTTCCGCATTCAGTGGTCACGTGGGCGTCATACGTCACTGGGGCTAGACATAGCTTAGCAGCCATACGAAAAATACAATTCTAGAGGCGATGAACACCAAAAGTATCATGTTACCTGCGCAGTGAACGGTTGTGTCAACAGAACAGCAAAAAGACGCGAAGACCTGTCGATCGACCTGTCGTTCTTTAGAATACTTTCTGGGAAGGTATCGCGCTAAAAAATAAATGAATAAATGGAACATTTATTCAACAATAACAACAATCCCGTCAATGGGATTGTCCATGTTGTATTAGCATTGAGCTAACCGCCATTTATTATTATTGGACTGTGTAGAATAAATAACAACTCTAGTTGTTATTAATTCCACAGTGAATTTATTTGAAAGTCGCGTCTTACTGCTGTTCTGTTGACACAACCATTCACTGCGCAGGTAACCATGATATTTTAGGCTGTTACTTCTTTGTTCAGGGCCTCACAACACGGCGGACCCGGGTTCGAGTCCCGCTCTGTGCGGAGTTCGCATGCTCTCCCCGTGTCTGCGTGGGTTCTCTCCGGCTTCCTCCCACCTTCCACCTTCCTCCCAAATTGACCGTAGGAGTGAATGTGTGTCTCTGTGTGGCTCCGCGGTACACTGGCGTCGTGCCCGGAGTGTCCCCCGCCTCACGCCCTGAGACTGCCGGGGTAGGCACCAGCTCCCCCGCGACCCGCATCAGCGGATTAAGTGGGTTAAGAGACTGACTGACTGACTTCTTTGTTCAACTGTAAAGCTGCATGTAGGCTGATTATTTCCCTTTTGTTTCATTTCCAGGCTTCAGCTGTGAGCAACAAGTTTATAGCTGTAAAAGTATTTTCCTTACACTTTTTTGTGCAATAATTTTTATCCCCACCTATATATTTGAATAAGCTCACTTGAAAAGCCTCACACTGTCACGAACTACCTGTCAATCAAGCGTCCAACCAATCACAACGCCCAACCAATCACAGCGTATCTGCCAGAGAGAATCAAATGAACAATATGGCGTAAGGCATCTGCTATGTTAGGAAAGAAATATCTATATATGGACAACAGAAGTTGTTTCAACTAAAACTATTCAAACAGTGCCTCACTTTACTTTTTCTACATCAAAGTCATCAAAAGGACATGATTTACACAATTCAGTTATAACGGTTTTCATGGATCCCAACAAAATCCATCGAACCGACCATCGCCACATTTACCAACCAACCACAAGGGAACTTGTTCACACACTCGCCTTCTGTCAGCAGTTCATACATTCCTTGCTGGCTGACTAAGACCCTCTGTCATTGACTTCAAGGCAAACATTTATCTTTGCGGACCTAGTCAGGACGTCCAACCACGTCGGCTCTCAGGTGTTTGTGTTGACCAGCAGAGAAAAACGGAGAACAAGAACCGTTCTTCTGTGATGGACGCTTCTTTGTTGTCGATCTGCTTCAGTTTTTCTACAAGTGTGAAACTTGTGTGTATTACGGACATAAATGAAGCAATGCCTACAGTTAAAATCAACACAGATTCCACTTGATAAACTACTATAGGCCTTGACTATTGATATTTTCTGTCTCTCACGTTTAAGGGACTTACTTTAATTAATTTAGGAGCGTCTGTTACTTCTTTCTTTGCTTTCCCTGCTAATATCAAATACAACCTTTCAAATGCTTGCAAGATACCGCTGTCTTTGTGCTTCTGTTGAACAGGTGGGGAACAAGTATGGAAGACAGAAAATCCGAGGGCCTGGAAATCCCGCCCTCACTTCAGCAACTACAGCACAATTTGGAGTGCAAATTATTTATGGCCTATCTGCCTCTCTCTCTCACTTTCCCTCTTTTCCTTGCTCTGTCTCTATCCCCAGTATCTATCTTTTCCCACCCAACTGGTCAAGGAGGATCATCTCCCTCCAGAGTCTGGGTCCTGCCCAGAGTTTCTTACTCAATGAGGGAGTTTTTCCACCGCTACTGTCAGTTATGCTTGCTCTGGAGGGTTCTGTCGGGTTTCTCTGTCTGTTAAAGCGCTTTGAAATGTCTGTTGATGTGATTAAGCGCTATATAAATAAAGCTAAATTAATTGACAGGGTTTCTCTGACGCCTAGAAGAGCGTGAACACATTTACGTATAGATCAGCTGCTAAAATTTAGTGAAGGTTTCATCCTGAAATGACTTGTGTGTATTACGGACATAAATGAATCAAAACGGTAAAGAACACTCACACAGGATGGAAAATAGTGTTTAATAAAAACGATGTACAAATCTAAGAGGGAATAATACTGATATTTAAGTAAACTGATTAATACAGTACGTCATTTAAAACATGGAAGTTAACATTAGTTTCATCCCTTAGGTAAAAGACATTTATACACATCTCTACGCTAACTTGTAAGATAAATACAATGTTCATGGCACTCTTGTGTGTCAGGTTCTCAACTTCAATACTACCAGACACGTGATTTAAATAAACAACTTCATTTCCCCAACAGATTTTCCTTGTCAGTGTGAGCTGTGGCAATCGAAGGGTGTGTCCACTCCTGCATCATTCTGATGTTCTCGCCATAAAACACGAGATGCAAAGAACCTCACCTGTGAGACAGAAAACTAGTACCAGATTAGAACATGATCCATCACCAGATGTGACACAGAACTTATGCATCTTTTAAAACGGCAGGCAGACGAAGCTCCTCTGGTTTGGGGTCAACAGGGACCTGAGCTACGTCCCATCCTGCCCCAGCTCCCCAGTGAGGACAGCAACTGCAAGGACAGCAGTGAGTTGGTGTAGAGTTCACACCCAAAGACTTTTCATCACTCATTTCAGTGCAGATCAAGTTCCTTCCGTCACAAGACATTTCTGGAGTCAGCAGCGTCCCCTATAGCAAAATAAGATGGGACTGGTTCTGTGACGCTAGCATGTCCTCCGTCAACCAGATGGACACATGCCTAACATCTCATTGAAGTGTATTACCCTTCCAGGGCTCTTCAATCTTAGGATGCAGATTGACCCGTCAGGTCATTAGGAGTAAAACAGGAGGCAGAAGCTTAAGCTATCTTTGCTCCTTTACTCTGGTACGATCGCTTGGTCTGGGGGGCAGACACCCTTAGCTTATTTAAAAGTAGACTCAAAACCCTCTTCTTTGATAATGCCTACAGTTAAAATCAACACAGATTCCACTTGATAAACTAAGATAGGCCTTGACTATTAAGGATATTTTCTGTCTCTCACGTTAAAGGGACTTACTTTAATTAATTTAGGAGCGTCTGTTACTTCTTTCTTTGCTTTCCCTGCTAATATTAAATACAACCTTTCAAATGCTTGCAAGATACCGCTGTCTTTGTGCTTCTGTTGAACAGGTGGGGAACAAGTATGGAAGACAGAAAATCCGAGGGCCTGGAAATCCCGCCCTCACTTCAGCAACTACAGCACAATTTGGAGTGCAATTATTTATGGCCTATCTGCCTCTCTCTCTCTCTTTCCCTTGCTCTGTCTCTATCCCCAGTATCTATCTTTTCCCACCCAACTGGTCAAGGAGGATCATCGCCCTCCAGAGTCTGGGTCCTGCCCGGAGTTTCTTACTCAATGAGGGAGTTTTTCCACCGCTACTGTCAGTTATGCTTGCTCTGGAGGGTTCTGTCGGGTTTCTCTGTCTGTTAAAGCAATTTGAAATGTCTGTTGATGTGATTAAGCGCTATATAAATAAAGCTAAATTAATTGACAGGGTTTCTCTGACGCCTAGAAGAGCGTGAACACATTTATGTATAGATCAGCTGCTAAAATTTAGTGAAGGTTTCATCCTGAAATGACTTCTATAACTTCTGTGATGTCAGGGCTTCGTTCTAAAACAAGTGTCCGTGTTCTTCGGGTGTTCAGGAGAATGCTCCCGTCTGCTGTGAAGCTCCAGAACTGTGTTGTGAATGAAGGTACTTCACCTGACTTCCCAACAAAATTTGCTGTTGAAAGTTTAGTGCAGGTAAAAGTAAAGTCTGACAGGGAAAAATAGGTGTTAAGATGTGAAGACAAAACTGGGACTCAAACTACATCCCTTCTTTTCACCACCACTGTGTCTAATGTGCAGAAATATGTAACCATACTTGTGTTTTAAAATGTTGTAACAATTTTCTATTAGCACATGAACCGACCATAGGCTGGAAATCCCCTGAATACGGGTTGAATGTGAAATCGTCTCTGACTAGTTTCACTAACACAGATCCATTTCTAAAAAACATTTCCCTCTCATTATGGCTTCATTAAAAGCAGTTTAGTGCCAGTTCTGGTTATACTTGAGGGTATTTTTATGGAGCCATCATGTTTGACCCCTGGAGTTTGAGGAGAAGCAGCGTATCTCATCATATGCAGGTGACTTCAGCTTTCCCCTCTTCCTGGTCGAAGCCTCCCTCCTCCAGGTGTGACAGGGTACTCGGATATCCCCCTCCAAACGCGGGGAAGCCCCCGATGCCTCCAGTCGTGGGACATCGCTCCTGTGGGCTGGTGGTGCTGCTGACCGCTCCACTCACGGAATGTCTAGACACATCCTGCAAAAGTTATTTATGTGTTATTTACAGCTCATGATTTCCTCGATTTCTTCTGCAGTAAAATTGATAACATTAGACATAAGATTAGTTCTTCATCTTCACCCGAATCCAAGCTTACTGTGGTTCCTTCTCTGGGTGTTAAAACCCAATTAGTCTCTAACATACAGTGAGACGGTCTCTCTTGAAGGATTATCAAAATTGGTTTCAACCTCTAAACCTACTAAATGCCTCTTAGACCCTTTCCCAGCTAAACTTGTTAAAAAATTATGGCCATTGCTGGCCCTACTATGTTAAATGTAGTTAATCTTTCTCTTACGACTGGTGTTGTTCCCATTAGCTTTAAGTCGGCCGTAGTTAAACCTCTGCTTAAATAGACACATGTTGACCAAGAGTCTTTAAATAATTATAGACCAGTTTCTAACATTCCATTCTAAATTACTAGAAATCATAGTATCTCAACAGCTCTTAGATGTTTTATCACTTTGCGGCCTCTTTGAACCGTTTCAACCAGCTTTTCAGGCCTGCCATTCCACTGAAACAGCACTAACTAAAGTTCTAATACTATAGATACTATATATCAGGGGTCCCCAACCTTTTTTGCGCCACGGACCGTTTTCATGTAAGACAATATTTTCACGGACCGGTCTTCATTTGCTTGATAATCGTAAATGATGCCAGGACAGCTCCAGTTTAATAATAAATAATCCGCAATGGTTTTATGTAAAATGCAGACATCAAACAATAAACAACCTTTTTTTCTTCAATTGATAATCAACATCTCTGTAAACAAAATAATTGTAAGAAATAATTATATTAAAAACTCGATTCAAGTGACGGCACTAATAAGGTTTTATTTTGAAATATACCGACTTACAAACAGTGCATTCAATGTAGGGGAAATAGTGATCAATTCCAATAGAAAGGTGAACAAGTCAATCAAATGATAATAATTACAATAACAAGAATTAGTGGCTGGGGACCGCTTATCTAGGGGTAACGGGAGACAATGGCACCTGAAGGGTGTTCCGGACCTCCGGTCTACTCTGTAGTTTGGTTTTCTTTATGGTCACTGCAGCAAATCCTGCTTCAGGATTTGCTGCAGGAAAGACAGGAGGTTGGAAATGGAAGCAGGGTTTTCGATACTTTTTGGGCAATCTCAGGATAATCTGCCTTGACTTTAATCCAGAACACTGGCGCAGTTGTAGGCTGGCTGGTAACCTGTCATGTGACCGAGACATGTCAAGTGGGACAGACGCAAGCATTCGTCTGTGTGGAATGACGCACAGACGTCACTTTTCAAAATAAAACATCTTTAGTCTGGTAATGAATAAAAAGAAAGTCAAACTTTCTGTGCCGCCCAGTACCTAATGTCCCGTGACCCGGTACTGGGTTGCGACCCGGTGGTTAGGGACCACTGACATAGACGGCTGTAACAGAGAATCGGGTAATTTCCGGTACCAAATGACCCACGGACCGATACGAGGCCCAGGGGTTGGGGACCACTGCTATAGATCACTGTATACTCCTGGACCAACTGGAGAGGCAGTTTGGTGTCTGTGAGCTAGTTCTAACATGGTTAAATATGGTATACCTCAGGGGTGTGTACTTGGTCCTTTGCTATTCTCCCTATATGTTTTACCTCTTGGTGCAAAATATAGATTAAATGTAGATGCAAAAGGGCACCAGTCCCAAGCCAGGATAAATACAGTGGGGTGTGTCAGGAAGGACATCCGACATAAAACTTCTTCCAAATCAAACATGTGAATCAAATATAGATTTGATGCAGAGGAGGAAGGCAGACATACTGTGTGTCCAGGAGACCAGGTGGAAAGGTAGCAAGGCTAGAAGTTTAGAAGCAGGGTTCAAGTTGTTCTATAATGGTGTAGAAAGGAACAGAAATGGAGTAGGGGTTATCTTGAAGGAGGAGTTTGTTAGGAATATCCTGGAGGTAAAAAGAGTGTCAGATAGAGTGATGAGTCTGAAACTAGAAATCGAAGGTGTGATGTTCAATATTGTTAGTGGGTATACTCCACAGGTAGGATGTGAGCTGGAGGAGGAGAAATTCTGGTTGGACTTTGATGAAGTAATGCAGAGCATACATAGAAGTGAGAGAGTTGTCATTGGTGCAGACTTCCATGGACATGTTGGTGCAGAAAACAGAGGTGATGAGGTGGTGATGGGCAAGTTTGGTATCCAGGAGAGGAACGCAGAAGGACAGATGGTAGTTGGCTTTGCAAAAAGGATGGAAATGGCTATATTGAATACTAGGGTTGATGCATTTTGATGAGTACGAGTACGAATACAAATAAGGCCCATTAATACTCGTGATCGGACTGAAGGAAAATCAGCTGGACTGTTGTCACGCTCTGTGATTGGCCAGTCACACATACTTCCCGCCCCTCCCTATTCACTGCAGGAGTTTCCCTGTCTCACTCTGTCTCCGGTACACGCAGTTACTGATCTCTCTGTTCTGGGCTTCACTGTTGCTCACGTCCTTGTTAGATTTTCTTCAGCTTGCCTCTATTTTGGTGTTTGGTTATGTGGTGAACTTTGTTTTATTTTGTTTTTGTGTTGCACGTACGTGTGCATTTAACTACCGCCTCGGTGGTTAAAGTCTTTTTTTTTACCTGTTCTAAACTCTGTTCAAATTAACAATGTCTATACTTAATATTTTAACTGAGACATAGCGCGTGCGCGCACACACACACACACACACACACACACACACACACACACACACACACACACACACACATGCACACACAACCATAATCAATATTGTTTAACTTTACGTGAAAAAAAATGACAATAGCATTAGGTACTAAAAAAAATAATTGAAAAAAAAGTACTAGAAAAAATTTAAATGAAAAAGAAGAAAAAAAATTAAAAAAGTTTTGTTGAGTATGACAATTCTTGTTCATGCATACTTTGTAGTTAATTACTTTTTTTATTGCATGCACTTCATTAATGCACTTTGTGTTTACTCGTTCTATATATAGTTCCTTTACTACTGTGATCAAAAGCGCTGAATCTCAATTCTGAGGCTCTTCGGTAAATATTCATTCATAGACTTAAGAATATTCATGTTCTGACTCAGTTCCATAAAAAACTTGTTCTGTAAATAGTTCAAACTTTTGTGATCAAAAACATTTATTTGAATTTCAATTTTGAGGCTGTTCCGTAAATATTTTTAAAATAAGCAAAAATACAGCAACTTGTGATCAATCCATTTCAATTTTAGACTTAAAACAATGTGGTGATTTAAGCCCCACCCATTTCCGGTCAAACCACACCCACTTCCGGTTTAAGCACCGCCCATTCCAAATACAGATATGGATACAGATAATCTAGTTGGTTGAACAGATACAGATAGTGGTGTACTCGCTCATCCCTAGTGAATACTTTCTTCCAGAAGAGGCAGGAACATAGGGTGACCTATAAGAGTGGAGGTAGGAGCACACAGGTAGACTACATCTTGTGTAGTGTCATCTGAAGGAGATCAGTGACTGCAAAGTAGTGGTGAGAGTGTAGCCAAACAGCATAGGATGGTGATGTGTAGGATGACTCGGGTGGTGAGGAAGATGAAGAGGACAAAAACAGAGCAGAGGACTAAATGGTGGAAGCTAAAAAAGTGTTGCATGACTTTTAGGAAGGAGTTAAGACAGGCTCTGGGTGGCCAAGAAGTGCTTCCAGATGACTGGAAAACTACCGCTAATGTGATCAGGGAGACAGGTAGGAGAGTACTTGGTGTGTCATCTGGAAGGAAAGTAGATAAGGAGACTTGGTGATGGAATGAGGAGGTACAGGAGTGTATACAGAGAAAGGTTAGCTAAGAAGAAGTGGGACACTGAGAAGACTGAGGACAGGAGACATGATTACAGAGAGATTGGTAGACGGATACTGAGTTTTGAACTGCCAAGCAGGAGGCCTGGAGGAAGACCAAAGAGGAGGTTTATGGATGTAGTCATAGAATTGGTGTGAGAGAATAGGATGCAGAAGACAGGGTTAGATGGAGGCAACTGATTCGCTGTGGCGACCCCTGACTGGAAAAGCCGAAAGGAAAAGAAGAAAATGATGCACCTCTTGGTCAAATTATAAGCAGTTCACATTGTTATGCTGACCACACACAACTGTACATGCCCATAAAAGCAGATGATCGATCAGAATTCGTTGAATTAGAGGCCTGTCTTTCTGCCGTGAAGTTTCAAGTTTCAAGTTTATTTATTCTTATATAGCCCAGATTCACAAACTATGTCTCAAAGGGCTTCACAATCTGTACATGGACGATATCCCTCTGACCTTTGTGTACTGCCAGCAGTACGACCCTCACATCGGATAAGGAACAACTCCCCCCAAAACCCTTTTAACAGGGAAAAAATGGATGGGAGAAACCTCAGGAAGACTGCAGAGGAGGGACCCCTCTTCCAAGAGTGGACAGACAAAGCAATAGATATCACATGTACAGATTAACAACACAATAATAATTACAATGACAATAACAATAATAAATGTATGACAAAGGCACGCTGAATAGTTGGATGTCAAGTAATTTCTTGCTCCTAAACCCAGACAAAACTGAGATGCTAATCATTGACCCTGCCCAACATAGACACCAATTTGAACAACTATGTCTGTAAATAACTGTTTGATATCCCAAAGTTCAACAGTCAAACATCTTGGAGTAACATTAGATCCAACTCTCTGATCAGCATATGAAAGACGTGACAAAGATCGCCTTCTTTCATTTACGCAATATCTCCAAAATTAGGTCCTCTATATGGCTGATGGAGAGATTTTGATTCATGCCTTTGTGTCCTCTAGACTTGACTATTGCAATGTTCTGCTATCAGGGTTGCCTCGGTCAAGTACAAGAAGCTTTCAGATGGTTCTGAATACAGCAGCAAGAATCTTAACTAAAACCAGGAAATTTGACCACATTACCCCAGTATTAGCTTCCTTTCATTACATTGGCTCCCGATTTATGTTAGATCTCACTTTAAAGTACTTTTAATGACGTAAAAAAGCGATAATGGAATTGCTTGCTACCGCCTACAAGTCTGATCTGCTTAAACCATACACTCCGATGAGGGCTCTCCGCTCTCAGAATACAGGTCTCTTGTGTGTTCCCAAAGAAAAAAAAGAAATCAGCTGGCCAGAGGGCCTTCTCTAATCGCGGCCCTTTCCTGTGGAATAATCCCAGTATCAATATTAGAAAGTCTGAATCCGTAGATATCTTTGACTCTAGACTCAAAAATGTGGGGTGGGGGTGGAGGCAGTCTCAATTTTTAGGTTCAGTCTAGTCCTACCGACGAGCCGTAGGATTTCTTTTCTTTTTTAGGCCCCTGCCTGTCATTAATCCTCTGCCATTTTGGTCCCTCTAGCACCACTCTCGCTCTTGCTCTCGTCTCTTTCTCCCTCTCCTGTTCTCTCTCTCAGGCCTTTGTGTGGTGGATCATTGGCTATCGGTGATCTCTGTCCGCTTCCTTGGCTGGTGGTATCAAAAGCTACATGATCGATCTGCATCACCATCCACTTGGGGAGTCTGGTTCCATTTCATCTGGTGCAGTTTTGGTTTGGGTTTTGGTAATCTAATCATACACTTTATTTTAAGAACAATGACTTAAGCATTTATTTGGTCTGTCCTCAGAGTGGTGGATCCTCGGCAATTGGTGACCTCTGTCTGCTTCATCGGCTGGTGGTGACTCACTCTACTGGATGGATCAGCATGCTTTTGTCATACATTTTGTTATTGTTACTGTTATTATTGTTTTGTTGTTAATCTGTACATGTGATATCTATTGCTTTGTCTGTCCACTCCTGGAAGAGGGGTCCCTCCTCTGCAGTCTTCCTGAGGTTGCTCCCATCCATTTTTTTTCCCTGTTAAAAGGGTTTTGGGGGGAGTTGTTCCTTATCTAATGTGAGTGTCGTAGTGCTTGCAGTACACAAAGGTCAGAGGGATATCATCCATGTGCAGATTGTAAAGTCCTTTGAGACATTTCTGTGAATCTGGGCTATGTAAGAGTAAATGAACTTGAAACTTATCCCAGACCGGGTCCAAAAGAGAATGGCCAACAAAAAGCAAAGGCGAAAATCCAGTAACAAGAACAGCGTTATTCCATCTTTGTTCGCCAGGGGGCAGTGTGGCCCCACAAAGAAGCAACATCAAGAGCCTTCAAGAAGAAGATCCACATGCCTCCTGAAGATGTTCCACTCTCTTTGGAATGGTGTTTCCAACCCAAGTGACTTCAGATCAATGATTAGTAATCAGAGACATGGACTGACTTTAAAGGCCAATATGACCATGTGGTTCCTGGACCACTCCTCATTCAGTACCATGCTCCTGCAGGTCACCTGTGTCCACTTCCCCAGACTGTGAAAGACTGTTGTGATTGTGGGGCACTGTACTTGTAATGTTGACTGACACATGAGACACACCCTTCATCTGGGCTGTGATTTTTATAAATTTTTCCTCACCTGATTAGCGTGGGTTACTACACATCATAAAGCCCTCAGAAACAAATGGTTATCTGTGAATTTAAGCTCTACAGGAAGTCCTCAAGATACAAGCATCCGACTTACAAACATTCATAGACACAAACCAGTGCGTGGCGCCGTATCCAACTACTATTGTTCCCCTTTCTGCCACAACCCTCGCCGAGCAGCATAACATTAAGACCCCACAGGTTCAGATTTCACATCATGTTAACATGACTCAGCAGATCTCGGACTAAGTGAACAGTTTGCTCTGATGTCAGACTTCCTGTGTTCTTTTCGTCTTTCCTGTTGGCGTCGTCTGCAGCGTTTCCTCCTTCTTTTCTCCACATCTCTGTGAACTTCTGAGCAGGAAACGAAACCTCAATTTATTTATGTTCATGGAGACGTTCACCAACATGAAGACTGAAGACAATTCAGGTCATGTTGAAAGTTAGAGCAGCAATGTAGACTATAGACTTCCTGTCAGAAAACTCTGTCACAGCCTGCTGTTAGTTCACATTTATTCATTATTGACAGGGTTGTCCTGTCGGAACTAAATGATGTAGGAACCCATGTTCGCTGGGTTAGGTTTCTGCAGGGAAGCATTAACTGATGCTAATGATGAACTCTGAATGTTTTGAGAGTTGATGTTAGCTATTGGTGGAGTTAACTGAGAAACTTCATGAAATAAAACAGGGTAGTCAAACATAAAGGGCTTTTGATGATCAGGAAGTGACTTCGGCGAGTCATTTACTTCAGTGGTGTGGAACACCTTGGTGGTTTACAGCTGGGCCCTACACCCCCCAGGAGAAAATTCATCAGCAAAATATGAGATGTTAACGTTACACTACAGTACTGCGGGACTGTATTTATTCTATGTTGTTTTAATATTCTGTAATTGTTTCGAGTCTGTCTGAGGGAACAGAACTTTAGTACTTGACCTCAGATGGTGATTATAGATTTAAATGTAATTAATAACTTGTAATGTAGCCGCAAGAGGGCACAAGCCAGTGTCTTATTGTGCCGGTCCCAAGCCCGGATAAATACAGAGGGTTGCGTCAGGAAGGGCATCCGGCGTAAAACTTTTGCCAAATCAAAGATGCGAATCAAACCTATGACTTCCATACCGGATCGGTCGAGGCCCGGGTTAACAACGACCGCCATCGGCGCTGTTGACCTACAGGGCGCCGGTGGAAATTGGATTACTGTTGGTCGAAGAAGGAGAGGAGGAAAGTGCGTTCGCACGAAGAAAGAGAAGAGGAGCGCCAAGAATATAGGACTAAGAGTAGGGACGTTGAATGTTGGAACTATGACAGGAAAAGGTAGGGAGTTGGTTGACATGATGCAGAGGAGGAAGGTAGACATACTGTGTGTCCAGGAGACCAGGTGGAAAGGTAGCAAGGCTAGAAGTTTAGGAGCAGGGTTCAAGTTGTTCTATCATGGTGTAGATGGGAAGAGAAATGGAGTAGGAGTTATCTTGAAGGAGGAGTTTGTTAGGAATGTCCTGGAGGTAAAAAGAGTGTCGGATAGAGTGATGAGTCTGAAGCTAGAAATAGAAGGTGTGATGTTCAATGTTGTTAGTGGGTATGCTCCACAGGTAGGATGTGAGCTGGAGGAGAAGGAGAAATTCTGGTTGGACTTTGATGAAGTGATGCAGAGCATACCTAGAAGTGAGAGAGTTGTGATTGGTGCAGACTTCAATGGACATGTTGGTGCAGGTAACAGAGGTGATGAGGAAGTGATGGGCAGGTTTGGTATCCAGGAGAGGAACGCAGAAGGACAGATGGTAGTTGACTTTGCAAAAAGGATGGAAATGGCTGTAGTGAATACTTTCTTCCAGAAGAAGCAGGAACATAGGGTGACCTATAAGAGTGGTGGTAGGAGCACACAGGTAGACTACATCTTGTGTAGACGATGTAACCTGAAGGAGATCAGTGACCGCAAAGTAGTGGTAGGTGAGAGTGTAGCCAAACAGCATAGGATGGTGGTGTGTAGGATGACTCTGGTGGTGAGGAAGATGAAGAGGGCAAAGGCAGAGCAGAGGACGAAATGGTGGAAGCTAAAAAAGGAAGGGTATTGCATGACCTTTAGGAAGGAGTTAAGACAGGCTCTGGGTGGTCAGGAGGTGCTTCCAGATGACTGGACAACTACAGCTAATGTGATCAGGGAGACAGGTAGGAGAGTATTTGGTGTGTCATCTGGAAGGAAAGTAGATAAGGAGACTTGGTGGTGGAATGAGGAGGTACAGGAGTGTATACAAGGAAAGAGGTTAGCTAAGAAGAAGTGGGACACTGAGAGGACTGAGGAGAGTAGACAGGAGTACAGGGAGATACAGCGTAAGGTGAAGGTAGAGGTAGCAAAGGCCAAACAAGAAGCTTATGATGACTTGTATGCTCGGTTGGACAGTAAGGAGGGAGAGACTGATCTATACTGGTTGGCAAGACAGAGAGATAGAGATGGGAAGGACGTGCAGCAGGTTAGGGTGATTAAGTATAGGGATGGAAGTCTATTGACAGGTGCCAGCAGTGTGATGGGAAGACGGAAAGAGTACTTTGAAGAGTTGATGAACGTGGAAAATGAGAGAGAACAAAGACTAGAAGAGGTGACTGTTGTGGACCAGGATGTAGCAAAGATTAGTCAGGATGAAGTGAGGAGGGCACTGAAGAGGATGAAGAGTGGAAAGGCAGTCGGTCCTGATGATATACCTGTAGAGGTTTGGAAGTGTCTAGGAGAGGTGGCAGTAGAGTTTCTGACTGGGTTGTTCAACAGGATCTTAGGTAGTGAGAAGATGCCTGAGGAGGGGAGGAGAAGTGTGCTGGTGCCCATTTTTAAAAATAAGGGAGATGTGCAGAGTTGTGGCAACTACAGAGGAATAAAGCTGATGAGCCATACAATGAAGTTATGGGAAAGAGTAGTGGAAGCTAGACTAAGGGCAGAAGTGAGCATTTGTGAGCAGCAGTATGGTTTCATGCCAAAAAAGAGTACTACAGATGCAGTATTTGCTTTGAGGATGTTGATAGAGAAGTACAGAGAAGACCAGAGGGAGCTGCATTGTGTTTTTGTAGATCTGGAGAAAGCTTATGACAGGGTGCCCAGAGAGGAACTGTGGTATCGTATGAGGAAGTCTGGAGTGGCAGAGAAGTATGTTAGAGCGGTGCAGGACATGTATGAGGACTGTAAGACAGTGGTGAGGTGTGCTGTAGGTGTGACAGAGGAGTTCAAGGTGGAGGTGGGACTGCATCAGGGATCAGCTCTGAGCCCCTTCTTGTTCGCTATGGTGATGGACAGGCTGACAGACGAGGTTAGACAGGAATCTCCATGGACTATGATGTTTGCAGATGACATTGTGATCTGCAGTGAGAGTAGGGAAGAGGTGGAGGAGAAGCTGGAGAGGTGGAGGTTTGTCCTGGAAAGGAGAGGGATGAAGGTTAGCCGCAGTAAGACAGAGTACATGTGTGTGAATGAGAGGGACCCAAGTGGAAGAGTGAGGTTACAGGGAGAAGAGATCAAGAAGGTG
Source organism: Antennarius maculatus (assembly GCA_013358685.1). Taxonomy (NCBI): domain Eukaryota; kingdom Metazoa; phylum Chordata; class Actinopteri; order Lophiiformes; family Antennariidae; genus Antennarius; species Antennarius maculatus. The sequence goes on along the minus strand of CM023618.1, from coordinate 2,679,229 downwards.
GAGGATTTCAAGTACAACAGTCCAGAGCAATGGAGAGTGTGGAAAAGAGGTGAAGAAACGTGTGCAGGCAGGATGGAATGGGTGGAGAAAAGTGTCAGGTGTGATGTGTGATAGAAGTGTTTCAGCTAAAATGAAAGGAAAGGTGTACAAAACTGTGGTGAGACCAGCGATGTTGTTTGGTCTAGAGACAGTGTCACTGAGGAAAAGACAGGAGACAGAGCTGGAGGTAGCAGAGATGAAGATGCTGAGGTTCTCTCTGGGAGTGACCAGGAAGGATAGGATCAGGAATGAGTACATCAGAGGGACAGCACATGTTAGAGGTTTTGGAGATAAAGTCAGAGAGGCCAGACTGAGATGGTTTGGACATGTCCAGAGGAGAGATAGTGAATATATCGGTAGAAGGATGCTGAGTTTTGAACTGCCAGGCAGGAGGTCTAGAGGAAGACCAAAGAGGAGGTTTATGGATGTAGTGAAAGAGGACATGAATGTAGTTGGTGTGAGAGAAGAGGATGCAAAGGACAGGGTTAGATGGAGGCAATTGATTCGCTGTGGCGACCCCTGAAGGGAAAAGCCGAAAGGAAAAGAAGAAGAAGAAGAATAACTTGTGAATATTTCAGCTGTGAAAAGCCTCTCAGAACCAGGTTGAGGATTACCTGGACTTTTGATCAGGAGCTCACTGATACCCTGATCCAGGTTTGGAAATCACAGAAACACGATTTCTCATCAGGAGGCTACCCAGACGTCACTGGCAACACAGACGAACACGCTGGCGCCACACCCACCACTGAACCACCCAATGAGCTGCCCTGATGAACTTTAAAAACATGCTTGATGTCCAACTTAGATGTTTGTGTGATGTTGAATCCAGGCCTCTATGATTTCATGGTTTGGGTTTCCACTGACTGTGGACGTCATTTTGTTTTCTACACACCACAGGACACAGAGCAGTCAAGTCTTAGTCTCAGTCAAAAGCAGTCTGCCCACCTTGTTCCTGGGGGGTCCTGGAGCTTGAGTCCTGACTGGCCTTTGGAGGAACACCACCTGTTTGGTTGCCAGGTTCCCATCGCTGAACACACAAACAAACAACAACAGTAAAAAAAATGTGGCCTGCTGGATGGGTGTGTCCACCACTGTGGCTGCAGAGTGTCTTCCATGACCTGTCATGTCGGATGATGGGGGTGGGCAGCACACATGTGAGCAGCCAGCCAAACTCAGCCAGAGTGTGAAGGAGGAGGCCATAGTCCGTCTTCACATTGGAGCCCTGGAATGTAGATGAAGGAAACACGTGACCTAAGACCTGATAAACACACGCAGACAGAACCAGTACACACAAGAGGTATAGCTGGACCTACATCGTTCTTGATTATAAGTTGGCTTTCAAAAAAGAAAATACATAGAAAAATAAAAATCAATTTGACGTCATTTTACACCACTTTGTCCACCACAAATACTGGTATCATAAAATCACTAGTAAAGCATTAAAAACACATGACTATCATGTTACTGTACAATAAATCAAAGTAAAAACATATATTAGCCCATAAATGTTTTTTCTGTATTATATTAAAATTCAAATTGTCTAGTTTGTCAGCTTAAAATAGATTCGTGTTAACCAAATATTATTAAAATACATTCATGAATAAAGTTCAGTCCAGAACTATGAATGGTTATCTACAGTTTAGTCTGGAGACAAGTTCAACTAAAGTCGCATTTCCTGTAACGGGTTAAGGACGTCAGACAAGGTTCACCTGTCTACCATCTCATCATTACCAGGGTTTCACCAGAGCCCCGCCCCCAACAACAGGCACCCTAATTTATTTGTGCCATATTAATTCTGGGGTTTCCACATGCTGCCTCCCCTATTTATAATGGGGGGTGGGGGGGTTGCTGTGTTTCTATTGTTTCATTCCAAACACTGCTTGTGAAGCCATTAAACACCAATGGATGGATCACACAGTGTCTACAATCACGTCTATTAGATCTGCTTCAATCGTATCGTAAGCTGCTGCAACTTCTCCGTCTTCCTCTGGTTCTCCATCCTCTGTTCCGTAACTCGATCAGTTGTCATGCCAATAAATTCATGATTAGAAGCCTGATTTTTACTGACAAGCTGCACCAGACTGTCCCCCAGTCCTCCCTGTTGAAAAGCATGCCTGAGGTCTGTAGATGTCACTGACAGTCAGTGACCTCAGGACCCTCCTGTGTCCATGTCCACCGTCTATGTCATTTAGTTTCACATATCAAACCAAACGCTTCTGAGAGCCAGTGAGATAACACTTCCTTTCGGTGCAATTAGACAGTTGATCAAGCTACCATCAGACCATACACACACACCCACTGACCTCGATGACTGTCCACTGCTCCACCACAATGGTGTCGTTGGCAGGTGGAGATGTGCTCTTTTCCTCATACACTAAGAAGCCCTCCAGAGACCTGGGCACCGGTTCGCCTGAAAAACACACACACACACACACACACACACACACACACACACACACACACACACATTAGTTGTCTGTCGGGGATCACAGGTAGAACACAACAGCCTGCATGACTTCAGTCCCATGAAGGACCGGACATCTCCATTGTGATGGTGATGATAATGATGGTGATAATGATGATGGTGGTGATGGTGATGATGATAATGATCAATCAATCAAGTTTTATTTATAAAGCGTTTAATCATGACAACAGTGCTTTAACAGACAGATCCTCTCTTGGGTCGGGCCTTGACGTGGCGAGGGGGCTTGTGCGTTCCAATGACCCTCATGAGCAATACTGTCGGGAGCTTGCTCCTGGTAGGGTCACCCATGGCGGGCCGGTCTCCAGGGTAGGTTCCAGACAAACAAAGACCCCAGCGTGTCGGCCCGCTGTGAGGTGACAGCCCAACCAGTTGTTAAACTATCCTGCGGAAGGCTAACAACCCATCCAGGAGAAACTCCTTTGTTACGAAACTGACCACAAAAAGGAGCCAGACTGACCAACACGATAAGGAACCCCAGCCTGCCCCCGACCAACCAATATGGATCAACCTTCATCATAGGACCCATGTGGCCACATGGAACGTCCGCTTTAACATCACCCTGGCAGGGCTCTGTGAATTACGATGGCGAAACAACAGCAGGCGACCACTGCTACATCTGGAGCGGCCCCGAGAGAAGGACAGACCTCTATCGCGTGGCACTTGCCTTCTCAAAGGGACCCCGTAAGTGCCTCATCAGCTGGACTCCTCTGAGTGACAGACTGTTGTCGGCCTGCTTTCTCCACCAACACAGCAAGATGACGGTCATTGTTGCCGATGCTCCCACCGATGTCGCTGATGAGGATGCAACAGATTCCTTCTTTGACCAACTCCATCAGGCTCCGGAGTCTCTGGAGTGTCCCTCGGCAACTACTACCTGACTGACGTGGAGTATGCTGACGACACCATTCTGCAACCAGCTGAGAGACACCAGGGAGCTAACATCCCCTTTCAAATAGTCTAATTGTTTAGTTGAGCAATTAAATTTAAGGTTTTTCGCAGGACGTCTGTTGAATTGTCAACAAACTCATCAATGTGAGATGGACTAACATTAACTGAGCTAGGGAAATGACTCAGCTGCGGGATTAAATCAAGCATACTTGGGATTTCTTCCCTCTATTTAAAAATATCTTGATCTGATTAATGTCTAGTGTAGTGCGTCCTCGCACATTTGCGCATCAACGCTCGCGACTTCACCTCATTGCGGATTTTTGGTAGGCAGTCATTTGATACCATACAGGCGTTCCATTGGCTGACGATATCCAGAAGTGTGCTCCGTTCCATGAGTCTCGGACTTACGTGAGACACACAAGTGCTTTAAAAAGTCGATAAGAGTGTGGGAAAAGGTAATACAGATATGTGAATTAATATCAGAATGGGGAAAGGTCATAAACGTTTAAATTACCGTAAATAATAAGACAAATAGTTTGTCGCTCTATTGCGGAATTCGTTAATTGCGTGTGGTTCCTGGAACGCATTATCCATGAGGAACGAGGGCACACTGTACCACCATTTTTGGCAGGAAGGGAATTACACAAAAGCCGAATATCAAAAGACGTCAGGCAGTGGTCAGGGGAGAGGATTTTGTGGAAAGACGAGTAGCTCTTCAATTTCAATCCCATAAATCAAGACTAAATCCAGAGTATGCTTAAATTGGTGAGTAGATTCATGTACACACTGACTAATGCTTGTGGAGTCTGGTAACGACATTAATGCGCTACTGAGCCTATCATTACTGTCGTCCACGTGAATATTGAAATCAACAACAATAATGACCTTATCAGTTTTAAGAATCAAACTAGTTAAGAAGTCGGCAAATTCAGATACAAAGTCACTGTATGGAACAGGAGGACAATAAATTATGACAAACAATATCAGTTGGAGTAATTTGTGGATTGGATTTGATAGGCTCAGACTAAGGTTTTCAAATGAATTAAAGATCATTTTTGGTTTAGGGCTCAGTTGTAGCGAGGAATTAAAAACAGATGCAACACCTCTTCCTCGGCCTGAGACTCAAAGGAACTGATAATTTAGGTGACCAGGGAGAATGGCTTTGTTCAGGGAAAAATACTCATCCTCACTTAGCCATGTATCTGTTAAGAAGAATACATCTATATGATAATTTGATATAGTGTCATTGATTAAACAGCTTTTAAAGACAGGGATCTAATATTCAAGAGACCACATTTTATTTTCTTGTACTCTGGAGCAGTTGGAGTCTTGGTTTTGATTTTTATTAAGTTTTGATGTCCAGTTGCTTTCCTCTGGACTTGAAATGAATTAAGACTGTAAGACTCTGCATCCCAGTCTCAATTCTGGTTCAGGGTTTTGGGTTGGAAATAAACATGGTCAGATTTTTGGACAGGAGAGCAGCGCAGGTGATGATGATGATGATGGTGGTAATGATGAAAATGATGGTGATGATGATTATAATGGCGATGATAATTATAATGGTGATGATAAAGATGATGAGGATGATGATGGTGAAGACGGTGATGATAATGATGATGGTGATAATGATGATCCTGTCTGAGACATCGGCTGAGCTTATGGAGAGTGTGACGGTGAAGCTTCTTGCTGCTGCCACAGTCTGAGAGTGGGTGAGTGTATTTCCATTCTTCGGGGCCACAGAGGCCCACAGACCATGTGAGCGAACCCTCCTCCAAGAGGAGGGGCCACAGTCTGAACAGGAAGTGTCTGTTTGAGCATGTCTGTGAATGACTCTTTCATAGGAGAGGATAATGTGTAAACGCTAAAACAAGCTCTGGCTGTGTGTGGGATGAACGCCACACACAGGCCCAACTTTGACCCCTGACAGTCAGTTTCCCAACAGCAGGCTAACCTGATCTTCATCATTTCTCAGAAAGTCTTCGCCCTGTATGTACTTGGAATTTCTGTGGATTTTATCTTAATTTACAGACGTACATATGTCGATACAGGACTTGATAAAAACACCTGAACTGGATGGCTTCAGTAGCCTTCAGAGAAGCTTCAGAGCTAAACAGGAGACACTCTGGATCCACAGGGCCTTGCTCTGGACCTCTGATATCAGAACTGTTGGCAAAACTAAAGCCCATCCAACAACTAACTCACCTTTTGGTGTGTCCCAGTAAACAAAGGAATCCACCAATGACCAGCCTTTGCGGTAGTAAGCAGCAGTCAGCTCCAGCCAATCAGCCTCCAGAGCACTGACGACCTGTCCCTTCCTGGAAACACGCATGGAGAGTGCCCCCAGGTGGTACTGGCAGACCAATGAACCCAGAGGAGCAGAGCCTGGAGCCCAGCAGTGGAAGAAGACGAGCAACCTCAAGTCTAAAGGGAGAAGACAATTTCAGAATGAAGAGACAGAACACACAGAAACTGGACATTAAACCAAAGAGACGGACACAAAATAGGACATTAAAGTAGAAGAAATGGACACAGAAACTGTACATTAAACTAGAAGAGATGGACACAGAAACTGGACATTAAACTAGAAGAGATGGACATAAAAACTAGACATTAAACCAAAGACATGGATACAGAAACTGGACATTAAACCAGAGAGATGGAAAAAGAAACTGGACATTAAAGTAGAAAAAGTGGACACAAAAACTAGACATTAAACCTGAGGAGATGGACACAGAAACTGGACATTAAGCGTCATCCTTGCTCAGCATAAGAAACACCGGGGGTGTTACAAATCTACACGAGTATGGGAAAAGGTAATACAGATATAAGGTAGGTTAATATCAGTATGGGGACGGTTCATGAATGTTTAAATTACTGTACATAATAAAATCAGTACTTGGTTGCTACATCGCGGAATTTTGTTTTTTGCAGGTGGAACACATTAACTGCGAGTAACGGGGGATTACTGTAGTCCATTTCCTGGACTCGTCTGTGTGTGGAGGCTGTTGATGCTCCGACTCCAGCCTTCGTCCACTTTCAGTAAAGCTCCTCCAAGTTCTTGATTCTACTTTGTTTGACAATCTCCCCAAGGCTGAGGCCCTCCCTGCTTCAGCAACTTTTCCTACCACACGTCCAGTCAACAGCTGATCAACGATCTTCTGTCAGTGAGTGTCTTATAACCAGCAGTCTTTCCATCATTTGGTAACGTGTGCTGAAAGTCCCCGGCATATTTATATTGCTTATATAAATATTTCCTTAAGCGCAGGATGAAAAATTCTAACATATTGAGACATTTTTTAAGCTACCGGCCATACTGAAAACATTTTTGTTTAGTTTAAGACTATTTAATTTTTAAATAACTCACAAAAAATACTGAATTTTTCCAAGATATTCAAATTTTCTGAGATGACCTGTAGTTAGTGAATGAAGTCTGTTTTCAATCTCAGGACATTAGAAGTTATCCCTTGTGAGACAAACTTCATGTCTGACCCTTAGGGGCCTCCAGGAGTCAGGAACATCTCACCAGGACTGGAGAAGTTCTCCTTCAGCTCTCTGTGACCAGACGGTGTACTAGGAGGGGTTCTCGGAGGGGAGCAACAGCGACTCTTTGTACTGTGCACCCTGCTGTTGGTGACCCCACTGACCTGCTGCAGGACGGAGCCGATGAACTGGACCCCCCCACGGGCGCTGCTGTTCACCTGCCCAACAGACCAAACACAGAGGAGAAAATACGTCAATGGACTTCACCACCATCAAATCCGATTCTGTGATGCATCCCTCCATCATCCATCCATCTTCAATCACTTATCCGGGCTGGGTCGCGGGGGCAACAGTCTCAGCAACAATGCCCATACTCTCCACATACACCAGTTCCAGCTCTTCATTTCAGCCGCTTGTATCTTGTCCTTATGGTCATGACGCAAAGCTCATGACCATAGGTGAGAGTGGGAACGGAGATTGACCAGTTAATCGAGAGGTTTGTCTTGCAACTCAGCTCTTTCTTCACCACAACAGACCTGTACAACGACCACATCACTGCAGAAGCTGCACTGATCCGTTTGTCAATCTCACTTTCTGTTTTTCCCTCACTGATACTTAAACTCCTCCACTTGGGGCAAAGACTCTCCACCGATCTGGAGAAGGCAGACTTTTTCTGGTTGAGAACCAGTGCCTTAGATTTGGACGTGCTGATCTTCATCCCACTTGCATCACACGTAGCTGCAAAGCGCCCGAGTGCACAATGAAAGTCCAGGTTTGATGTCCAATAGGACAACATCATCTGCAAAGAGGACAGATTAAATCCTTTGGTCCCCAAACCGAACTCCCTCCCGATCCTGGTTGCATCTAGAAATTCTATCCATAAAGATGAGGAATAGAAGTGGTAATAGAGGACTGCCCTGCCAAAGTCCATCATGCATGTGGAACAAGCCTGTCTTATTGCTGGCACTGCAGACCAAGCTTCAACTTCGGTCATACAGGGACTGGACAACCCTCAGCAAAGGGCCCTAAACCCCATACTCCCGAACCACTCTCTAAAAGATACCGTATTTTCCGCACCATATGGCGCATGGTATAAAAAGGCGCAGTCTAAATTATGGAGTTTATTCCTGTACATAAGCCACACATACAGCGCACCTCATTATTCAGCGCATGTTAGAATAAGGTGACGAAAGCAAAACAGTCACTGTGGTTGAACTTTAGTGTATTACCTATTTAAAATGTAAAAATACACCCCAATTATTTTAAAAATTATTTCTATTTTATTTTTTGATCAATCTGTCGTAAATCCTTCGAGGTCCTCATCTTCGGTCTCTGAATTAAACAGCTCAGCAATTTTACAATCAAACATGCTGGGTTCTCTCTCATCGTTGGAGTCCGTCTCTTTTGCGCGTGACTGCACAGTAATGATGTCAAGTTTTGCAAAAACTCGGACAACAGTCGAAGCAGACACGTTAGTCCAGGCATCATCCATCTATCCATCCACCCATCCATCTTCAATCACTAATCCGGGCCGGGTCGCGGGGGCAACAATCTCAGCAGGGATGCCCATACTTCCCTCTACCCAGACACCACTTCCAGCTCTTCTGGGGGGTTCCACCACTCACCCTATGGTGAGTGGAGTTACGCCTCCACTCACATAGGGTGCCGTAACTCGCTCAGCGCTGACTCCCAGTCTTGATAAACGTGTGTTCATCGTCTCTCATCCATCGCTCCCATGATGTACACAGCTTGACTTTAATCACTCTGTTTACACCAATGTCCAGCGGTTGGAGTTCTTTGTGTCATCCTCTTTTGCCATCTTTTTGTTCTTTTGTCATCATCTTCGTGGGATGATGGCAAGCTCCGAATTAACTTGCTTCACATGGTTTTTTATGGTAGCGGTGGTATGGGCATGCATGGAGTCACACATGAAGAGAGCCAGCAAAGCGTGAAAAAACCACCCGGTCTCTTTACGTATACCTCTCATAGCCACTCTCTCACTTTGTCCTCGTCCATCCAGCCTTTTGGATTGACCTTAACGATGATGCCAGCTGGAAACTTTTCTTTCGTCAGTGTCTTCCTTTTAAAAATCACTATAGGCAACAGTTTCTGCCCATTACCATGGCAACCAAGAACAATAGTGAAAGTCGACTTCTCATACCCCGTGGTCCGTATGGATACCGTGCCAGTCCCCCTGTTCTCCACACTACGGGTCACGGGGATATTAAAAGTGAGACGGACCTCGTCCATGTTGGTAATGTGGTCCTGCTGGATCTTTTTGTTGGTGATCTTGTCGCTGCAGTAGCTGTGGAAGATTTCCAGCTTTTCTGCTGCGCCGAGGTAGACCTTGTGCGGACTGCGAGATGGCGATGTTTTGTAAAACTAAATTACCAAGACGGACCTCCTTAAAACTGTTCAATATTCATGTATTGTGCTATCGCTACAGCCTTTAGTCGAATGGAGACACTAGAGATGCTTCTCCAGGCTGTTCTTTGTTCCAGAATCCATCGCTCCAGCTGGTCTTCCAACTCCAGCCACCTTGAGTTTTTGCCACAGAAACTAAGTTTCGTTTTCTTAACTTGGCGCAGTTGATCCTCTTGCTTCCTCCACTTTCGAACCATAGATTTGTTGATTTTAAATTGTCTCGCAGCTGCTCTATTACCGTTCAGAATTGCATAACTGATAGCCTGGAGTTTAAATTGCACTTCGTAAGCATCTCTTTGCCGATGCCATTGTCAGGGGGGGGGTTTAGCCAAACAAATATGGTTATGCAGCATACCTATGATATAGTACCGGTATACATACAGGTACCTACAAGAGGTGTCCTGGAGGTAGCCTTACATCATGTTCTCTAATTGGTTTATCGCTGCTGACGTACGTAGTGACATATTACGTCCTATGTCGATGGAAAATGGCCGACGGTCAGTATAGCGGAGTGCTGAATAAAATTGTACAAAAATATTTTTACAGATTTTGGACGCTTTGTGTTAAGAGGCATAACTTTGATTTTTGAGAAAATTAAAGGCTTTGAAGCGCACATTATGGTGCAGAAAATACGGTACCACAAGGAACATGTTTGAATGCCTTTTCCAGATCAACAAAGCACAAATGGACTGGTTGGGCATACTCCCACAAACACATGAGTACTCGATGGACAGTGTAGAACTGGTCCAGTGTTCTGCGACCGGGACGTGTGACAAATGTTTGCATTAAAGTTCAGAGAGTGATTGTGCCTTTTGGGGATTTGACATGAGCTTACGATGGCCTGGGTCAAAAGGACTGTAAACACAGTAAGGGGCATATTAAAGAGGAATGACTGATCACACCTTGTCCATAAGATATCTTGTAATTCTTCTAAGAATTAGCAACTCTCATTTAGCAGGAAGAATTTCCCTGACAGGCGAAAATTGCATTACTCTTCCTGAATCTGCAGTTCGACTACAGATCTAATCCTCCTTTCCAGTACCTTGGACTAGACTTTGCCCCAGAGGCTGTGATCTCCCTATAGTTGGAACACACTCTCCGGCCCCCATTAAAAAGAGGGGCCACCACCCAGGTCTGCCACTCCAGACGTACTCTCCGTACTCTCCGACCGCCATGCAATGTTACAGAGACGTATCAACCAAGACAATCCTTGCACATCCAGAGACTTGCGGTATTCAATGAGAATCTCATCCACACCTTGCCTTGCCACCAAGGAGTTTGGCAACCACCTGGGTGACTTCAGCTTTGAGTGTGCCAAGGCACATAATGTTTAAATAGGTCACATACTGTATATGTGTGTCTGTCTATCTATCATATATATACAGTATATATATATAGTGGCACCTCTACTTACTGTACGAACGTCTCTTCATATTAAATTTTCAAGTTACGAAACGCGTCAACAGGAAAATATTGCCTCTTGTTAGAAATTTCAGGATACAAAAGGTAAAAATACAGCCTGGGCTGCTACTTGCAGCTCCCAAAGTTTCCTGAACTCAACATTCTTATAGCTGCTCTGCCATTGTCTATTACGTAGCATCTTCCTGGCATCTCATTGGCTAAGAGGGACCGCTACCGTATGCGTCTATGTGTGTAGATGGATAGGTGTCTATGCAGCATCCTTGTCATTCGGCCCTCGACCCATGGCGTGTTCTGATAGTTTTATGTAAATATATTAACTTTTAGAGTATTCACCATGGACCCCAAGAAAGTGATGGAGAAAAGACAAAAAGAAACGGAGAAGAGTTTTTTTGTCCATACAAACAAAGGAAGAGATAATAGAAAAGCATGAAAAAGGGATGTGTTTGGTTTATCTCGCCATAGAATATGACCATAATGCATCTACAATCGCCACGTTATTAAAACAAAAGGAAGCCATAAAAGCTGTAACTCCTTCCAAAGTCGGTGAAAGAACACCGGGAGTTTAAAGCATTGTGTGGGTGATTGGAGAAGTTCAAAAGGAGGACTGGAATTCACTCTTGTTCGGCATGGTGAGGCAAGAGCGCATGAACCAAAGAGGGCAAAAAACAATGAGGACAGCAGTTAAAAGGTAAATGACCATCATTTTTACTCTTTATTCTTTGTTTTTTACATTATGCACAACTCTCATCTACTGTGTAATAATCTAATTGTAACATGTATTTGTTACATGTTTTGATGTATTTCTATGCTTTATAAAACATTTATGTCTGAATTTAGGGGGGCTTGGAACGGATTAGGGCATTTGCATGGAAAACGTGTCTCTACTTACAAAATTTTCTATTTAAGACATTTCTTCCAGAACCAATTAATTTCGTGAGTAGAGGTAGCACTGTGTATATACATATATATATATATATATATATATACATATATACACACACACACACATATATATGTGTATATATATATATACATATATACACACATATATACATATATATGAATATATATATACACACATATATATACATGTATATATATTATATATATATATATATACACATATATATATACGCTGGGGTTTCGAACCCCAGCGTGGTTTCGAACCCCAGACATGGCGGGCACTATCCAGTGAGGGTCCTTAGGCAAGACCCTTAATGCTATACGAGCCTACCTCAATCATGAGCGAACACAATAAAGATTCACACCGGTCACACCGGCTCGGACGTCGCCCGGGTCAACAAGGTCCGCGTCAGTTGCTAGGGAACCAGGGAAATCTGATGAGAAATGGGATACTGGAACAAGACACACATGGACTGAAATACTACAACAATGCTACGGCAAGGGGGAGCCAGGATGCCAGGTCAGCGGGGGGATTTCACCATCCACCCACAATCTGAGATTGGGTACCAGAAAAGTCAGCCAGCTAGCCGAGCTACAGAAGGGGAACATGGTGAATAAAGGGGTACCCAGGAAATACAGCAAGCTCTCCATACCTGAAGCACTCGAAACTGCCAAACAGAGACTAACGGCTCTGGCTACCCGACGGAAGAGATACACCAAGGAAATAGAGGCCAGGAGAATAAACAAGACCTTCTCCACTCAACCAGCAAAGGTGTACTCTCAGTGGCAGGGAAATAGCATCCGGTCAGACCCACCAAGAGCTGAGGTGGAGAAATACTGGAAGGGCATATGGGAAAGAAAAGCATCACACAACACCGATGCCCAGTGGCTAGTGGACCTGAGGACTGACCACAGCTGCCTCCAAGAACAAGAACCAGTAACCATCTCAATGGTAGACATCCAAGAAAGAGTGTCAAAGATGAAGAGTTGGTCAGCACCGGGCCCCGATATGATCCATACATACTGGCTAAAGAAGCTGACAGCACTCCATGAGCGTCTAGCAGCACAGATGAACCAGCTGCTAAGGGATGGGACGCACCCAGAATGGTTAACTAAAGGCAGGACAATCCTGATCATGAAAGACCCACAAAAGGGATCTACCCCATCCAACTTCCGGCCAATAACCTGTCTCTGTACAACATGGAAGCTCCTGTCAGGCATCATGGCGGCTAAGATGAGTAGGCACATGGATCAATATGTGAGCGGGGCACTGAAAGGAATTGGTACATAAGATCAACAGGACACTAAGAGCCTTCATCAAGAACTCAATGGGAATGTGGAAGACAACCCTGGAGACTAACTCCAAGCCAATTGCCCAAGTTAACATTAAGTGCGGCATATGCCAAGGGGATGCACTATCACCACTGCTGTTCTGCATAGTCCTGAACCCCCTCAGTCACATCATCACAAAGAGTGGCTACGGATACCGATTCCGAAGCGGGACAACAATCAGCCATCTCCTCTATATGGATGACATCAAGCTGTATGCCAGGAATGAGCGAGAAATTGACTCACTGATCCACACCACCAGGATCTACAGCGACGACATAGGGATGTCATTCGGATTAGACAAATGTGGCCGGATGGTATCAAGAAGAGGCAAGATGATCAGAACTGAAGGGGTTGACCTACCAGGGGGCAGGATTGAAGACATCAAGGACAGCTACAAATACCTTGGAATCCCACAGGCTAATGGCAATCATGAGGAGGCCGCAAGGAAGTCATCCACAGCCAAATACCTCCAGAGAGTAAGGCAAGTCCTGAGAAGTCAGCTGAATGGCAAGAACAAGGTCCGAGCCATCAACATGTATGCACTGCCGGTCATCAGATACCCCGCTGGGATCATAAGCTGGCCAAAGGAGGCGATAGAAGCCACAGATATTAAGACTAGAAAGCTCCTCACCATGCATGGAGGGTTTCACCCCAAGTCCAGCACCCCGAGGCTGTACACTAAGCGAAAAGAGGGAGGCCGAGGACTAGTGAGCATCAGGGCCACTGTCCAGGATGAGACATCAAAAATCCAAGAGTACATCAGGAAGATGGCCCCAACACATGAACTGCTCAGTGAATGCCTTAGACAGCAGAAACCTGAGGAGGAAGAGGAGGAGGAGACAACATGGAGGGACAAGCCCCTACACGGCATGTACCACCGTCAGATAGAGGAAGTGGCTGATATCAAAAAGACTTACCAGTGGCTGCATAAAGCTGGACTGACAGACAGCACAGAGGCACTCATCATGGCAGCACAAGAACAGGCCCTAAGTACAAGAGCAATAGAGGCCAATATCGACCACCATAGATCTGACCCAAGGTGCAGGCTATGTAAAGAAGCCCCAGAGTCGGTCCAGCATGTGGTAGCGGGGTGTAAGATGCTCGCCAACTCAGCATACATGGAAAGGCACAACCAAGTAGCCGTGATAGTGTACAGGAACATATGTACCCAGTATGGACTAGAAGTACCCAAATCCCAATGGGACACACCACCAAAGGTGGTTGAGAACGACAACGCTAAGGTCCTGTGGGACTTCAGCTTCCAGACTGACAAACAGCTGCTGGCTAACAAACCGGACATAGTGGTGGTGGACAAAGAGCAGAAGAGAGCAGTGGTGATAGATGTGGCGATTCCAGCTGACGCCAACATCAGGAAGAAAGAACACGAAAAGATTGAGAAGTACCAAGGGTTGAAAGAACAGCTGGAACAGATGTGGAAGGTCAAGGTTAATGTGGTCCCCGTGGTAGTAGGAGCACTTGGGGCAGTGACCCCCAAACTGGAAGAGTGGCTCCAGCAGATTCCTGGGACAACATCTGAAGCCTCAGTCCAGAAGAGCGCAGTCCTAGGAACAGCTAAGATACTGCGCAGAACCCTCAGACTCCCAGGCCTCTGGTAGAGGACCCGAGCTTGAGGATGACACAGATACCACCCCACAAGGGTGAGAGGGACATTTTTATACACAGTGGTATATATATTATATATAATATTATATATATACCACGTTCAAAAGTTTGGGGTCACCCAGACAATTTTGTGTTTTCCATGAAAAGTCACTTTTATTTACCACCATGAGTTGTAAAATGAATAGAAAATATAGTAAAGACATTGACAAGGTTAGAAATAATGATTTGTATTCGAAATAATAATTTTTTCCTTCAAACTTTGTCAAAGAATCCCCCATTTGCAGTAATTACAGCATTGCAGACCTTTGGCATTCTAGCTGTTAATTTGTTGAGGTAATGTGGAGAAATTTCACCCCATTCTTCTAGAAGCCCCTCACACAAGTTGGATTGGCTGGATGGACACTTCTTGCGTACCATACGGTCAAGCTGCTTCCACAACAGTGGAACAGTGGGGTTTAGATCTGGTGACTGCGCTGGCCACTCCATTACAGATAGAATAACAGTTGCCTGCTTCTTATATAAATAGTTCTTGCACAATTTGGAGGTGTCCTTTGGGTCATTGTCCTGTTGTAGGATGAAATTGGCTCCAATCAAGCGCTGTCCACAGGGTATGGCATGGTGTTGCAAAATGGAGTGATAGCCTTCCTTATTCAAAATCTTTTACCCTGAACAAATCTCCCACCCTACCAGCACCAAAGCAACCCCAGACCATCACATTACCCCCACCATGCTTGACTGATGTGATCCAAACACCTCAAACTTTGATTCGTCTGTCCATAACACTTTTTTCCAATCTTCCTCTGTCCAATGTCTGTGTTCTGAACTCAGTCAAAGAAGTCAAATCTTATATGTGAAGTGGGGATATTTAGTTGACAGCCTACCTAGACTTAGGCGTTGATGCAATGGCGTTGAAAAGAATTCAGAAGGAATTGTCAGAACTGCAGCGGGAGCCACCCGCTCAGCTGGACCAGTTGGAGATGATTTGTTTCATTGGCAGGCAACAATAACTGGTTCAAGTAACAGTCCATATCAAAGCGGAGTGTTTTTCCTCACCATTCACTTCCCGACAGATTACCCCTTCAAATCACTCAAAGTTGCATTCACCACAAAAATTTACCACCCTAATATTAACAGCAATGGAAGTATCTATCTGGATATATGGAGATCACAATGGTCACCTGCACTTGCAGTGTCTAAAGTATTATTGTCTATCTGCTCTCTTCTTTGTGATCCAAATCCGGATGACCCACTAGTACCAGAGATCGCCCACATATACAAGGCTGACAGAGAAAGGTACAACAAACAAGCAAGAAATTGGACACAGAAGTATGCAATGTGAGAACAGAAAGGAGATCAAAATACAAATGAGAACAAAAAAATCCCCTATTTCAATCAATCAATCAAACTTTATTTGTATAGCGCTTAATCATATCAGCAGACATTTCAAAGTGCTTTAACAGACTGAGAATCCCAACAGGACCCCCCAAGAGCAAGCATAAGCAACATAAGCAAACTTGAGGCAAATGAGCAACAGAGGAAAAAAATAAATAAAAAACAGCCCATCTTTTGGAAGAGGAAGCAGTGCAGTGAGATACAGTGCACCTGGCTTTTCATGTGCTGAGCTGCTAGTGCTATCCTTCATGACTTGTATGGATCTGCTGAGTCCTACCATATAGAATATCGGAAACTCTTCACAGTCCATACACCACACTTAAGACTTTCAACTGTTACTTGTGCTCTTGTGATTTTTCATTATCGTTACTGTTATTCATAGGCACCAATCTCATGGTCCATCATTCATATTGTTCAAATGCTGTGCTTTTCAGAAACAAAATCTTTGATTTATCTCCGAGATACTGTCTCTGTCCTACTGGATATTTTGCTCTACTGTATTTTCATGTATTCAGTGGCCTTTATGTGTTATTGTTTTAGATAAACATGCAATCGAGGCAGAATTTTCCTGGTCCAACACAGAATGGTGAGGTGGCATTACCAGCAGCTCATCTGTTGGCACATATTGTCTAATTCAAAACAATGTGAAAGATGTAAAGAATCATTAGTCTATCACCTGCCTCCTTCTCCTCTACTTCTTCTTTTTGTTTTTACAACAGTAGCAGTATTTTGTGGTCATGATGACACTGGAGAGCTGTTGTTAGGAGCCGTTGGGCCCTCATCTTACGTCTGTGGGGCTTCATAGGGTGACTGTCCGTTTTTCTCACACATGCTGTCATTGCCCTTATAGCTCATATAAGTAACCCTCTATGGTTGTTGTCTTCTCTCCGACGCTGTTAAGAAAACCTAGTCGTTTAAGGTCATTATCTTGCCTCTCTGTTCCCTTTTGTGTTCTTATCTATTTTATCTATTGTGTTTTATCTATTTCTTTTTTTTTCTGTATCTACCAAAGAACAACACCCAGTTTCGTTGTTGCATTTGACAATGACAGTTAAAGCGATTCTTGATTCTTAAAATCTGTCAAATGAATACAGTGACTTGTCAAAAAAAAAAAAAAATCTGTGTTCTTTTGCCCATTTTAATCTTTTTCTTTTATTGGCCAGTCTCAGATATGGCTTTTTCTTTGCCACTCTGCCCTTAAGGGCAGTATCCCAGAGTCGCCTCTTCACTGTGGATGTTGACACTGGCGTTTTGCAGGTACTGTTTAATGAAGCTGCCAGTTGAGGACCTGTGAGGTGTCTATTTCTCAAACTAGAGACTCTAATGTTCTTATCTTCTTGCTCATTTTTTTTGGCAATTTCTCACATGGAATAGCCTTCATTTCTAAGAACAAGAATAGACTGTCGAGTTTCACATGACAGTTCTCTGTTTCTGGCCATTTAGAGCATTTAATCAACCCCACAAATGTGATGCTCCAGATACTCAACATGCTCTAAGGAAGGTCAGTCTTATAGTTTCTCTAACCAGCTAAACTGTTTTCAGCTGTGCTAACATGATTGCACAAGGGCTTTTTAATCATCCATTAGCCTTCTCATGCAATGAGCAAACACATTGTACCACATTGTGGAACACTGGAGTGATAGTTGCTGGAAATGGGCCTCAAATACACCAATGTAGATATTGCACCAAAAAACAGACATTTGCAGCTAGAATAGTCATTTACCACATTAGCAATGTATAAAGTGTATTTCTGATTAGTTTAAAGTTATCTTCATTGAAAAAAACAGTGCTTTTCTTTCAAAAATAAGGAAATTTCTAAGTGACCCCAAACTTTTGAATGGTAGTATATATATATATATATACACACACACACACACACACACACACACACACACACACACACACACACACACACACACACATATATATAGAAATACACTAACACACTACTAGATGTTGCATCACCTCTATTTTGTATAAAAGGGGTGTTTTCCAGCTGAATTTTCAGCTGAAATGAAACAAGTCTCTCTTCAGTATGAACAATGAAATCAATAAAATGCTTGTACTCAGCAAAACAGCTTTTGAAA
Organism: Antennarius maculatus; assembly: GCA_013358685.1. Classification (NCBI taxonomy): domain Eukaryota; kingdom Metazoa; phylum Chordata; class Actinopteri; order Lophiiformes; family Antennariidae; genus Antennarius; species Antennarius maculatus. The sequence goes on along the minus strand of CM023618.1, from coordinate 2,661,154 downwards.
CGGCTTATTTAAACACAAAATCCATTCTCTTTTCTTTCCTCAAGAACACTTCGTTAGCTAGAACAAATTGGGTAGTTCAGGAATCAGACCTTCGTCTCACAAGCTTCTCTTCAAATGCGTGTCTGCTCAGCATCTCCACAGCACTGCCTTCTCAGAAGTGAGTGTCCAATCACAGGACTCATACATGTCAAGTGAACTTGAGGCCTGCTAGAAGGCCTTACAGCGGCAACTCTTGATCTGATTGGCAATCACATATGTCTAATAACTATATGTGCCTATTCACTCACAGTGCAGGGATGCCTGCATTCTAGATTCAGCCCCCCACCCTCAGCGGCCCCCGAGCAGCCGGGGAAACACCATGGTTGGATAACTGTGAGGGGGAAACGTAGGTAGAAGAAGCCTACTGGACACCACTGACACTGACGGCCTCCTCCGTCAGTGTCTCAAATAAGTTTGCCCCACTCAACTGCACGCCAAATGAGAAGCACACTGTGGTTCTTGGCTCTTCCATTGTGAGACATGTTAATTTAAGACAGCCAGTGGCCACAGTTAGCTGCATCCCACAGTTAGCTGCAGTTAGCTGCAGCCAGAGCAGGCGACATCAAGGGACAATTAAAGTTATTAAGTAATTAAGTGTGGAGTAAATGATGCTCGCCTAAGAAAGTCAGATGTCCTAAAAGCTAACGCAGAGTCGGTGTGCACATTTGCGAAGACCCTGGCTGATGAAGTAGTTTCCTCTGGTCCCCTCCCAAATTCAACTAGCGATGAGATGTTTAGCCGTATGTCATCTTTTAATCGCTGGCTGACTAGGTGGTGTCCCAATAACTCAGTAGGCTTCATTGATAATTGGAAAGCTTTTTGGGGCAAGCCTGGTCTTATTAGGAGGGATGGCATTCATCAAACTTGGGATGGTGCAGCCCTCTTATCTAAAAATATAGTTCAAAGTCTATCCTTTAAATCTTGACATGCCAGAGTGGAGATCAGGCAACAGAGTTGCAGTCTTACACGCTTCTCTGAGCCATAGCTAACTATGGTTTAACTAACACACGCCCCACTCAGACTGTGTCTGTCCCTTGGACCTACAGAAATGTTGGACTGCCAAAATCTAGAAATACTGCTTCAATTAACCATAATAAATTAATCCACATTAAATGTGTACCCAGACAAATTTTGGACAGGTCCTACCGTCGCATATGCTTGCTCTGGAGGACACCGTTAGCTTTTTATCTGTTAAGCACTTTGAAATATCTCCAGATGTGATTAAGTGCTATATAAATAAAAGCTGATTGATTGACTGACTGAGCTCTAACTTGTTGGTCTGCTTTCAGTCATAACACTGACCCTGTCAATGAGAGCTCTGACTGTGTCCCCCGTCGGCGAGTCTCCAGATAACGGCCACTCCTCCACCCTCAGGATGGGAACGCCGCCACACACAGAGGGCATCTGCCTACTGAAAACATACAGACACACACACACACCATCACACTCATTAACAAGTAAACAAGGTCAGCACTTCAGGCAGTGGACACAGTTTTAGAGTTTTATCCATAAATGTAATTTTATAGTACAATAATGACTGCCGTCATTTCATGACCTTAAAATGACTGCCATAGTTGCAGCCTCTCAACCTATCAAACATCAGAGAGCAACGAGGTTAAACCCCATTGGCTGCTGTGTTGTTTGGTAGAAATGTTGGCAGTCAGACCAAAACACGAGTCACCTCCTCCAGACAAGCACTTCTGACCTCCTAGCATGAATCTGCATTAAATATGCATCTGACATCATCCATCATTTATCTGTTCATTCAGCAGTATGGTGGGGGTGGGGTCACGTAGGATGGCTATGAGTTTGCTGCTCAATTGTACAGAATCTTACTCTCTGTTAAAACAAGAAGGTTTTTCAGTTGTGAAAGAGTGTCTGTGTAGGTTCTCAGTCATCCAAGTCATGGTTATCCAAATCTGTTGTAACCCCAGCTTCAGAGGAGGAAGATGTTCTCAGAAACTAAACTAAACCTAAACCTCATCTGACGCACCTTTATATAACAGCGTAGAGGGAAACGAGAGGCCATCCGGTCCATGGATACAACATTAGCTGAGACCGGATCTCAGTTACTGCATTATTGTCTGATGTTCTACTTGTGATGGCCAGCCACACGGTAATATTCACACCTCACCACTACTGCATTTTTATTTTGCAGTCACTAGTTTCAATATTAATCATTTCATACACTAGATATTTCAGTTTTCACATTTTGCAGTATTACACCTGGGCATCGAAAGTTCAAATTATGTTTGTATGAACATTTTTTTCTTTTCTTTTGAGTTACCTGGAGATTTATTTCCTGGTGCAGCAAAGGTGTGGCCAAGGACTGGCCTCAGACAGGCTGCTGCCAGCGTTATTGGACTGTACAACAGCATGCTGTATCATGGGGGGGATCTGGGGATTTACATTGAGTTTTGGCCAGCTAAAAATGTGGTGGCCATTTAAATTCCCCCTCTGTATTAATTTTTTGTTTGAACTAATTAGTAATTAAGTTCCTTTGTTTGTTTGGGAGGTCATTTTTGTTCTGTTATGTCCATTCATTTGCTTCAGTTCTGAGTTCTGTTGGAGTGCGTTTATATTTGGTTGGCCTCTTTTACTCCTTTGTTTTGTTAGGAATTTCCATTTAACAACGGAAATTACCACTAAACGTATCTGTATTACACAGACATAGATAGCACAACATTTAGTCCATGTCTACCACATAATTTTCTAAACATAGGTTCTCTTTGGGAGTGACCAGGAAGGATAGGATCAGGAACGAGTACATCAGAGGGACAGCACATGTTAGAGGTTTTGGAGATAAAGTCAGAGAGGCCAGACTGAGATGGTTTGGACATGTCCAGAGGAGAGATAGTGAATATATTGGCAGAGGGATGCTGAGTTTTGAACTGCCAGGCAGGAGGCCTAGAGGAAGACCAAAGAGGAGGTTTATGGATGTAGTGAAAGAGGACATGAAGGTAGTTGGTGTGAGAGAAGAGGATGCAAAAGACAGGGTTAGATGGAGGCAATTGATTCGCTGTGGCGACCCCTGAAGGGAAAAGCCGAAAGGAAAAGAAGAAGAAGAGGTACAGAGCACGCACAACACATAGAATACTGATACACGAGAGGCTGAGTCAGGCTGCTGGTGAGGTCATCCCTCAAGGAGAACCTATGGCAAACACCATTAAGATCATGGTCAATGAACATTCTGATGGTGAGTTCATCCTTCAAGGAGAGTCTTACCCAAACACTATAACCATCATGGTAAATGAACATTCGAGGCTCTTCTCCAGAGGTTCGTTGCTGCATAAGAGCCCAGCGCTGTATCCTCACCAACTTGTAAACTGCTGAATTTCTTCAGTAAGCCTTTCTGGAATACAATTTGTCTCATCATTGCAGATACATCTCTCAACTGAGCTAAAGAACCGAAGACGGTTTTGTTCACCAGGGCGGCAGTGGCTCAGTGGTAGAGCGGGCGGTAGAGCGGGTCATTCAATGTTTCAAGATGGGCGGTTCGATTCCCGCTCCCACCCAAAACAGCACCCAGAGGTGAGCTGACAGTGGGAGGTGTCAGCTTACCTACGGAGCACTGCCGAGGCGCCCTTGAGCGAGGCGCCGTCCCCCTCACAAGTTGCTCATTTGGGTGCACCACGAAGGAGCTGCCGGCCACTGTACCTCCTTTGCATGCATACAGGCCCCCTGTGTGTGTGTTTGTGTGTTCAGGGCCTGTACACACATATACAGTATATGCATGAAAAACATCAAAAACTAACTAGAGTGTGCCACTAATTTCCCTGCAGGGATCATAATCAGTATATATATATATATATATATATATATATAAATGTTCTTGAGTTTTTCCTGTATTACTATCTCAGGTTGTATTGTATTATTATCTGAAGTCCTACTGTAATATTATCTGAGGTTCTACTATATTATCCAAAGCTGTTTAGGTCAATTCACTGGACTTTAAGAAAGTTCTTGAAGACGTTTTGTCTGTCATCCAAGAGACTTCTTCAGTTCAAAACTGACAATGACCTGGATAACCATGACCTGGATAACCGAGAACCTACACAGACGTTCTACTATATTATTATCTGAGATTCGACTGCATTATCATCTGATGTCCTACTGTAGTATTATCTGAGGTTCTACTGTATTATTATCTGAGGTACTACTATATAAATATCATAGCTATATAATAATCTGATGTCCTACTGTATTATTATCGGAGGTTCTACTGTATTATTATCGGAAGTTCTCCTGTATTATTATCGGAGGTTCTCCTGTATAATTATCTGAGGTTCTCCTGCATTATTAACTGAGGTTCTTGAGGGTCTACATTATCTGAGGTTCTCCTGCAGTATTTTTTTTGTCATTCATCGATTAAATAGAACAGTTATCCCGTTCTCAAGGTCACTGTGACCTGTGCATTCTAGTCTCACAGTCATGAAGGCTACTGGTTGAACTGTAATATTATGTGAGGTTCTTGAGTTTCTCCTGTATTTTTACCTGAGATTCTACTGTATGATTATCTGAGGTTCTCCTGTATTATGAACAAAGTTCAGATCAATGTACCTGGGTCTGGGTCGGGCCAGGATGGCCCGGTACAGGAGGCAAAAGGGCAGCGACCGGGTTCGGCCCATAGACAGGATGATGGGGTGCAGGGCAGACAGGACATAGCCCTGAGTGTAGTAGGGCTGCAGGGCCTTGGGCAGCTCCGACAGTGAGGACACATACTGCACCGTAGGACGACTGCCTGTAAGAAAGAGAGAAGACTGGTGAGTGGAACGCCAGATCAGAAGAGACAGCCAGCCCTCAGGCCCTTCAGCTGTGGAACACGGGCATCGCTGGGAAGGGGAGGGGAACAGCAGGAATGACTCCTGGACTGCCTGCGTTCTTAGAAAATGATTTATTGATAAAAATGTGGGTCATAAGTTGTAGCTCTAGAAGGTTCTGGCTCTTGTGACGGCTTGTGAACATCAGGATAGGAAACAAATTTAACAACGCAGCTAATGAGCAGCATGGACGTCACACAGCAGTCTTTGTGCTAAGCCGGGTGTCTCTGCTCTTGGTGTGGTTGTCATAGCGACCATGTGAGTCCCTTTCTGTCCCCGAGACGATGGTTTTGAGGAGACCTCATTTCAAACATCACAGAAACTAGATCCTGATTTAGACGGTCAGTCGTGCTTCATTCACTGACGGTCACGTGTTGTTCCAGGAAACACGACACCAGAAGGTTTCCGCACGTCAGTTTTGAAAAAAAAAACATTGTTTTACTCCACTTCACGTCTGTCCACCACAAATACTGCAATCCCACAATCGTTAAAGCACATAATGTCATGTTACTGTACAATAAATCAGAATAAAAACATAGAACATATTAGATTCATATTAACCCAATATTAAAATACATTCATGAATAAAGTTCAGAACAGAACTGGGAATGGTTATCTACAGTTTACAAATTCATTCAACTAATGTCACATCTCCTGGAACCAGTTAACAACGAGGGAGGTGTGTGTGTGTGTGTGTGTGTGTGTGTGTGTGTGTGTGTGTGTGTGTGTGTGTGTGTGTGTGTGTGTGTGTGTGTGTGTGTGAAAGACATGCAGCAATCCTCAATGGAACCCCCCTCACCATCAAACTCCTAGAAATCAGCTGACCTCTCCAGTCATTGGGCTGTCTTATCTTTCTTAGGCCCTGTTCTCACATAGCAGGATCTTTTTGAAATCTTTTTTCACTCCACACAACATTGTTTTAAATAAAAATTCCGTCTACATGTAACTGCATAAATGCATTGATCAACACGTTTATAAGCAGAACAACTACGTAACAACCCCGTTAACGACAGAAGAGAGGACCAGGACATGTGGAAATTCACGCCTTTTCTCCTGGAGGACAACCTCCATCACAGAGTTCTCCCACCAGCCAGCAGTGTGACCCAAAATAGATGACTTTTGTCTGTGCTCAATGTGCAGCAGCAGCACTTGGGCTTGAAACAACAAGATGACTAAAAACGACTGAACAATTTTTTCCACCAACAGGGTTTTAAAGACATCCACTCTGTATGTGTAAATACGGGTCACACACACGAGGTCACAGCAGTTTTCGTCGCAGGGAGACGCACCCGGACAGAAAAATCTCTGGTTACAGCATCCACACGACAACACATACCCAGTGTTTTCAAAAACTTCACTTTAGCCGGCGTTTTCAAAAACCTATGTTTTCGGATATATGCGTTGCCATGTGGACAAAAGGCAGGAACCAGAGGAAAAAAGATGCGTTTTCAAAAAGATCCGGCGGCTACGTGTGGACGGGGCTTTACGGGACGGCCCCTCCAGAGGCTCAATGAGACCCCTAAAAAAAAAAAAAAGGGGGGGGGGGAGCGACAACATGACCAGCATTCCTGAGTCTAAAACCCTGACGCCTCTAGTGAATTTAAATTCACCACAATGGAGATTCTTCATTGGGCTGTTAGGACACAGTCTGGAGGCCAAACTGAAAACGCAGTGTCTGGGGGGCCACACTGAAAACACTGAATCTGGGGATGGGAGGGAGGAGAAGTAGGAAGAAGAGGAGGTGGAGGGAGGAGGGGGAGGGAGGAGAAGGAGGGGGAGAAGGGAGGGACGAGGAGCGTCTCCAGGCTAAGGGTGACAGGATGAGTTTCATGAGCCATGTGTCAATGGGAGCTGGAGGTGTGAACAGCACCAACAAAAAGCACAGGAAACAACAGAAGTAGATCAACAAACAACACCTGGATTTATTCTGAGCCTCGACCTCATAACCTTCAACCTGTAGGCAGGATTAACTAGTCATCTCTCTATTCCTTACTTCATTCACTTTCTTGAAAACATGACAATCAATAACCATCGGGTCTGAAACCGCTCATCTGAATCTGGGTCGTGGTTTACGCTGGAGCCGATCTCGGCTGACTACACCCTAGACAAGTCACCAATTTATCGCAGGACCACAGAGAAGACAACCAGACCTGCTGAATCGATGGATTGTTTCTTCCTGATGACACGGCCATGTTCCAATCATCTTCACACATGGACTGGCCACCAAAGTCCAGACGCGAAAAACACTGAGAACTTTAGGATGTGCTGGAGAAGGCTTTGCCCAGCGTTCAGGTCCCACCATCATCAATGCAAGATCATAATGAATAAATAAGGCATCACTGAATGGAAAAATACTGCAGTAGCTGATCGACACAATGTCACAGGGAAAGCATGCCGTAATCACAGCTAAGATGAATGCAGCCAAGTACAGAGATATCCTGAAAGAAAACCTCTTCCAGAGTGCTCAGGACCTCAGCCTGGGCCGAAGGTTCACCTTCCAACAAGACAATGACCCTAAACACACGGCTAAAATAACAAAGGAGTGGCTTTGGAACACCTCTGTGACCATTCTTGACTGGCCCAGCCAGAGCCCTGACCTAAACCCAATTGAGCATCTCTGGTCCACCAACATTCACCATCCAACCTGATAGAACTGGAGAGGATCCCCAAATACAGATGTGAAAAACTTGTTGCATCATTCCCAAGAAGACTCATGGCTGTACTGGATCAAAAGAGTGCTTCTACTCAATGCTGAGCAAAGGGTCTGAATACTTATGACCATGTAATATTTGTTTTTCTTCAATAAATTTGCGAAACTTTCTACATTTCTGTTTTTTCTGTCAAGATGGGGTGCTGAGTGTACATTAATGAGAAATGAACTATTTTGATTTTAGCAAATGGTTGCAATGAAACAAAGAGTGACAAATTTAAAGGGGTCTGAATACTTTCTGTACCCACTGTATGTGTGAAGTTAACCTACTGGCAGCTAACCTATGTGTGAAGCTAACCTATGTGTGAAGCTAACCTGCTGGCAGTTAACCTGCATGTGAAGTTAACCTACTGGCAGCTTGTGTTACTGCTGCTGAGACCGTCAGTGTGGGACAGTGTCCAGCAGAGGACAGACGGACACCCTTCAAAGCTCCTCTAAACACAGTGATGATCAGAGCCGCTTTCACCGGGGATAATCCACTACCAGCCATTAGACTGACAGATTAGACAGATTATAGATAATGGCATTCATCTCTGGAACAGCAGCACAAAAACATGAGAGGCACATCATAACCAGAACCAGATAATGAGGGGATCCGTTTAGCTGAATTCCCCCCATTCCTTCAATCAGTAGAATCTACGAGTTACCACAGGTGAACTCATCTCCATCCCTGAACCTCTGTATCCTTCAGTGATTCATCCAGTCCTCACTTCATCCTAAATATCTGATTACATCACCGTCCAGACAAGATAGGGCCCAGGACTCTGGATCAGGGTTTGGTTGTGTTCACAGCAGCACGTTACTGACACACACCGAGTGAGTTCAGGCTCAGGAGCAGATGAGGACCGAACAAGCACACAAGAACACTCCAACACTACACTAATGCTCCAGCAGCCTGAAGGCTTCAAAAACGATCCAGCAGCCTGAAGGCTTCACAATTGTTCCAGTAGCATGTAGGCTGTCTTCAATGTGTGCACGAGGATCTTCTTCCAAAATGCTGTAATATAAAAGCAGCCCTTTTTAAAACACAGTAATCCCTCGTTTGTTCGCATTTCAAGATGCATGGCTTCACGACATCGCGGATTTTCAGTAGGTAGTCACGTGATACCATACGCGCATCGTTTGGGTTGACAGCATCCGCGTGTGTGCTGCATTCCAAGACAGCACACTTCCAGGTGTTAAAGAAACACTTTTCTTTAATACAAAAGTGTTTTAAAGCGTGGGGAAAGGTAATACAGATTTAAGGTTGTTTGATATCAGTGTGGGAGGGTTCATAAATGTTTCAATTACCGTAAGTAATAAAATAATGTATTCCAGGGTGGTCCTGGAATACATTAACAGCGAGTAACAAGGGACTACTGTACAAAGAAAAACGTTTGTGTTTTTAGCAAGCGTTCTGTCAACATGGCACACAGGTCAGTCCGATGAACGCATTCAGCTCCGCCTGATGTCCATTTAATGTCATTTCAGTTCATGTTTTATTTTTTGCACGCCACGTCCTTTCAGCAGCGGGTCGAGGCCCTCAGTCTGGGAGCCAGTGAGGCAGACAGGCTCAGAGCAAAGTGAGACCTCTTCAACCTACTAACAGGCTGCTGGGCTGAGCTTTAAGGACCCCAACGAGCATTTAACAGATCAATACTGATAAAGCCACGCAATCCCATGTCCACCTTCCAGCTGAGCCACGAGCCGCTGCGTGCTGCCTTAGGCTCCAGCCCCATTCAGCCTCTACCCAGGAAAACCAGGCCAAGCTGTAGGGCAACTCAGCATAGACAGAGGATGGCATGTGTGTGTGTGTGTGTGTGACAGAGGATCTTTGCATGTGTCCCAGAAAAACAAGCCCAGGCCAGAGAAGGCTGTGTTGTGATGGTGAAGACTCTTGTCATGGAAATCCAGATCTGTTTTTGCCCGTTTGATGTAAATTCATGTAAACGCTAGAAATCAGTGGCTGCAGGAGAAAAACAACTTGTGGACAAATATGGAAGAACGGCGTCCAGGGGTGCTCAGTGGTTCTGAGTACAGTGTTTCTTAGCGTGTCTGGGAACAGAACCCATGATTCCCTGTAGATGATTCACTACTGTCACGGCAAGAGTCTGCCGGTGCCCGATAGGAAAAACTTCTGTCGTTCATACGAGTCCCTGATGTACTCTGAAACAGTGACTAGAGACAAGAACCAATCATACGTGAGTTGTTCAGTGTAAACGAACAAAGACAGTGAAGAGGCGGGACTTAACTGAATCACATGATCTGTGTGTAATATAGGCTACAGATAACATTTGAATGTATTGCCTGATTAATGGATTTAATGGGCAAAAATTAACCAGTTTAAGTTAATCAACTCAGTCAGTTTAAGTCAGAAGAAGGCCTCACAGGTGATGAGATCCTTAAGGATCTACGTTCTCACTGTATGGTTCGGTTCGTTCAGACTGACCTGTCCTTAATTAACTTTAGGAAATAGAGTGAAGAGTCATCAATGGACAGCGCAGAACTAACCAAGGACCATTTTCATCATGTTGATCATTTTCTGAGTGATTGATTGGATTTTCAAATGTAAAGCCTGTTCTGATTTTTAAACAAACACTTGACACTTTTTTGTGGATTAATTAATAACATTGAACAATTATTAAATAGTTTTATGTCAAATAATTAAATGTAAGAACCGTTTCCCTATCTCAAATTTTTCAAATTGTATTGATTTTTATGTTTGAACACATAAAACATAAACAATCCCGTGCCATATTTTGATGGGTGATTTTAAGTAAGTAAAAAACTAAGATCTTCAATCAACCAATCATTTCAGTACGTGAACAATAACGATTAGCGCTCGATAACAAGCCGCTACCTTCCAGGCTGAAGTCCAGCAGCACGTACTCGAACACCGTGTCCGTTTTGGTCTCCACTTGCGGTCTCTTCAACGTGGAGTAAATCTTCCCGGGGCTGCTGTCCTCTGGGTCTTCCAGTTTCCTCAACCCGCAGCCCATGGCCTCCAGTCCAGGGATAGCCGCTCAGTCAGCTGGCCGCGCAACGACAGATGGAGCTTCTCTAGTGGCCTCAACTTTAACGGGACCGCTCCATCCTCCCACCGGCTTCCAGTTAGTCCTCTTTGATGAGTAACGGCACAGAAAAGATTACAAAACAACCAAAGCTGCAAACATTGAGAAGAACAGCGTGGAGGATCGTCCCAACGGCCGCTTTTCGTAGAGAAGTGTCCCGCTAGTGTGACTACAGGTCGGGCGCATGGAGAGGAGGAGCTCCCGTGGAAAAACTTTTCCCGACAGTCAAGCTATTGAGGACGAGCCGACTTCCTTCAAACTTCAAAATAAGATACCGACGTCAACTTCCTCCAAACTTCAAAATAAGATACTGACGTCAACTCCTCCCGAACCTCAAAATATGATGCTGACGTCAACTCCCTTCCAACTTCAAAATAGGATACTAACGTCAACTTTCTCCATCCCCCAATTTCAACCAGTTTAGTGGTTTATTCACTCACTGAACCACTTTTGAACTGCCAGGCTGGAGGCCTAGGGGAAGACGAAAGAGGAGGTTTATGGACGTAGTGAAAGTGGACGTGAAAGTAGTTGGTGTGAGAGAAGAGGATGCAGAAGACAGGGTTAGATGGGGGCAATTGATTCCCTGTGGCGACCCCTGAAGGGAAAAGCCGAAAGGAAAAGAAGAAGAACCCGTTTAATGATTCATGCCCCTGCTGAACCAGTTTAGTGGTTCACTCACCAGCTGAAACAGTGAAGTGGTTAGTTTTCCAACTGAACCAGTCAAGTGGTTCATTTACCAACCGAACCAGTCAAGTAGTTCAATCATATATTTGAATAAGCTCACTTGAAAAAGTCTCACGCTATCATACATATATATATACTGTATATACTGTATATGAATAATATATATTAAGTGTGTGATCAACACATTTTTATAATATATATTATATATAATATATATTATATATATCATTATATTATTCATATACAGTATATATATATATCCCCACCTATATATTTGAATAAGCTCACTTGAAAACCTCACGCTGTCACACTTTTTAACTCCACCCACTACTTGTCAATCAATCGCCCAACCAATCACGACGCATCTGCCAGGAGGAATCACGTGAACAATATGGCGGACGGCATCAAGCAGTGAGGCTTTTTGTTGCGGTTACGCCTTTTGTCCACATGACAATGCAGATATCCGGGACAAAAACGCCGGTCAAAGTGAAGTTTTTTGAAAACTCCGGGTATGCGTCGTCGTGTGAACGCTGTAACCGAAACTTTTTTTATCCGGGGGGTGTGTCCTTGCGACCAAAACCGCTGTGACGTCTGGTGTGTGTGAGTCATCTCTACATGTACACACAGAATTGACGGAGTTAAAACGGGCTATTTTCTGAGGTATAACAGCTCCACGTCGAAGACGCATTGATAAACATGCTTGACAGTTGGATATTTGTTCGACTGTTTCTTTCTGTATGAGTCTTAAAGTTTATTTATTTATTTATAAAGTTTATCATTCATTCATTCACGTTCCTCCACTACGCCAGTTCTGGATAAGACGGGGATGCGCTGCCTGCTGGTGAAAGAACTCTGTGATGGAGGTCATCCTCCAGGAGGAACGGCCTGTTCTCGAAGTTGTTATGCTTATAAACGTGTTGTTCAACGCACTTATGTGGCTACGTGTGGGCATGGTCTGATTAAGGTAGTGGTTCAGTTAGTGCCGCAAGTTTCGACAGCAATATAAGGCAGGTGTTTTCTAAAGCAGGGGAAATATGGTTGAGAAATCACTTAAGACCTGTCACAGTGGACAAAAATGCCACAGTGGACAAAAATGTTGTTTTTAAATAAAAACAAGTGATATGACCCAAGCATAGTCACTGGCTATACTTCAACATTACAAAAGAACAATCATTGTTGATACCCCAACCCCAACCACCCTCACTTCAGTGTACACGTTTACTGTATTTTCATTTTTAGTCATGACCAAATGATCACTTTCCATAATGCCAGCGTGTGTGTGTGTGTGTGTGTGTGTGTGTGTGTGTGTGTGTGTGTGTGTGTGTGTGTGTGTGTACTGCATACGTGTACAAGCATTTGGAGTTTTTGGAGTTAAACAAAAGTAATTTCCCCACAGGAATTATTAATATTTTTTTACACACACACACACACACACACACACACACACAAACACACACACACACACACACACACACACACACACACACACACAAACACACACACACACACACACACACACACACACACACACACACACACACACACACACACACACACACACACACACACACACACACAGTGTATTGGCATCACTAAAATATACATGTTTTGCATACTTCCTTATTTTGCTGACAGTTTTATTCACAGGATTTCTGCAAAAAGCCACACACTCATTCCAACTGATATTTTAGCATCCAGCAGATGTCGTACTAGAGCAAATGAAGCCTCATGAAGCTTTAAACCGCAGTGAACTGATTGGGATGAAAAGCTTCGATGCTTCATGGGGCTTCATCTACCCATCACTAACGATACATGGACTTCCCAGTTAACATAATTTTAGAGTGTCATAACTGTTCCAACATTTTTCATGCTTTTGAGCAGAGTCCAAACAGCAGGAATGACACAGAAAACAGCAACGATTTCTGAGTGAAACTAGCTGGCTAGCACGAACAGTCTATCCAGCTATGGTTTCCGTTTGAAATGGGACAATCGACGTATTATCCAAAATGCTCCTCGGACATCTGACAAAAGCGGTCTTTAAGTAACTACAGGAGCGGCAGTGGCTCAGTGGTAAAGCGGGCGGTAGAGCGGGTCGTCCTGTGATTCAAGATCGGCAGTTCGATTCCCGCTCCCGCCCAAAAAATACCTGGAGGTGAGCTGACAGTAGGAGGTGTCAGCTCACCTCCGGAGCACTGCCGAGGCACCCTTGAGCAAGGTGCCATCCCCTTTACAAATTGCTCATTTGAGGCACATCAAGAAGGAGCTGCTTGCCACTCTACCTCCCTTGCATGCCTACAGGCCCCCTTGGGTATGGTTGTGTGTATTACAGGGGCCTGTACACACTAATATGCATGCGTGTGATTGAGACTAACAAAAAACTCGAGTGTGCATTCTTAATTTCCCTTCGGGGATTATAATAGTGTATAAAATCAAATTAAAAAAATTACATACAGTTCTGTTCATGTAGTCAAGTAACAGAACTGTCACTTCTCTAAAATTTCTTTTCCACTTGCTCTTTTGACAGGTGTCTTTTCCTTTAACGTTAGCTCCTTTCCCAATCTCACAATTAGTTAACTCTCTTTCTCCAGATAGCCTGCTAACATTCATCTATGGCTTTGCAATACCCGCCCAGCGCAATCCATGATTTGCCAACACAAAGTTATTATGTCACCATGTTGAGTTTTGACTACGTTGGGTGCTCTTGGTTTATAATACCAATACATTTGTTTTATATATGTTTGGTATGAAGTCTGATATTATTGTTTTATCGAGAAATTTAAACGGGTTACCGCTAGTATATATATATATATATATATATATATATATATATATATATATATACTCACGGAGCGCAGCGCACTTCCGGCTGCCATCAGCCAATAGAGTGTGTGTATGGTATCACCTGACTACCTGTTAAAAATCCGCAATGATGTGTAGCCAGGCGTCTTAAAATGCGAATGTACGAGGGATTACTGCATATATACAATAACGTTAACATTAACTTTACATTAACATTACCATCAACAATAATATGTAACCAGCCTTTATGACAGTATTTATGAACAATAATACAAGCAACTGAACAACTTTTAAAATGGACAATATCAGAGTTTCCCTTGGGATCAAAAAAGTATCTATCCATCCATCCATCCATCCATCCATCCATCCATCCATCCATCCATCCATCCATCCATCCATCCATCCATCCATCCATCCATCCATCCATCCATCCATCCATCCATCCATCCATCCATCCATCCATCCATCCATCCATCAATCAATCAACTTTCCTTTATAAATCAAATCAGCAGGCATTTCAAAGCATTTTAACAGACAGAGAAACCCAACAGAACCCTCCAGAACAAGCATAAGAGACAGCAATGGGGATAACTCTCATTGAGGAAGAACCTCCGGGCAGATTCTGGAGACCAGATGCTGGGGGGGCGGTCATCCGGCTTGAACAGTTGGGAGGGAAAGGAAATACAATGGGGATAGAGACAGGGCAAGGAAGAGACAGAGACAGAGAGAGAGAGTGGCAGATAGGCCAGATAGAAATTGCAGTAACAGTCGAGCTCTAGCTGCAGAAGTGGGGACGGGATTTTCAGGCCTTTGGATTTCCTGTCTTTTATACTTGTTCCCCACCTGTCGAGCAGAAGCACATAGACAGCGGCAGTATCTTGCAAGAAAGAAAAAGAAATAACAGAAGCTGCGAAGGTATTTAGTGTAACCCCCTTTAATGGGAAGGACAGAGAAAAATACCCCAAGCAGTCTAGGCCTAAAGTAGCTTATCTAATGGAATCTGTGTTGTTTCTAATTGTAAGCTTTATCAAAGAGAACGGTTTTGACTCTACTCTTAAATAAGCTAAGAGTGTCTGTCCCCCAAACCTAGGCTGGGATTGTTCCAGAGTAAAGGAATCAGATAGCTAAAGCTTCTCCTTCTGTTCTACTCTTAAAGACCTGAAGGGTTACCAAAAATCTTGCATCTTCAAGACGGAGCCTTACAGTGAAGAACTTTATATGTGATCATGACGATCTTTAATTTTACTCTAGATTTTATCGGGAGCCAATGTGAGGATGCCAAGACAAGAGTTTCGAGTCAGTAAGCGGGCAGCTGCATTCTGAGCTAGTTGTTAAGTCTTAATGGAGGAGCTTGGACAGCCTGATAATAAGGAATTGCAGTAATCTAATGTAAAAGTAACAAAGGCATGACTGATTTTTTCTGCATCTTTAAAGGATAAGAAATTTATAATTTTGTCAGTGTTTATCAATGTTTAAATGAAAGAAGGCTGTCCGAGACACAGACTTAATATGGGAGTTAAACGACAGATCGTGATCAAAAATCACTCAAGTTCCTGACATCATTGGTAGAGGATAAAGCAATGTTACAATAAGTAAATTACAGTATTCAAAAAATCATCTCTAAGGTGCTTAGGCCCAATAATAATAACTTCAGTTTTGCTACTATTCAGCATTAAGAAGTTGTCAAGCATCCAAGACTAGTTGCCCCTTCTCTCTCTCCCTCCTCTTCTGAGTCACATCTGGTTTATGCCTACATGGGTGTGGCTACCCCTGGCAACAGAGCAGCACATCTGTCTCCAATCACCAATCTCCAGACCTCCATGAAGACCAGTTTTGCACCATTCCTCGCCAGTTCGTTTGGACTGCAAGTCAGTATCAGCACCGTGGCTCTGGTTACTCAACCTCTGACTTTTGCTAACTCTGTTTTCTCCATGTTACCAGTTCCGGTCTGCTGCCTGTTGCCTGTTACCTTTCCAGCTCGCTTGCCTGCCTCTACTATTTACCTCCTGCTGACTAACCTGCTCAGCCTGGTCATCTGGTCCACCATCTCGCAATAGTCATTTGTTAATTTTTTTTTCTTCCCCTTCCCTGATGTGCTTTGCATTTGGGTCCTACAGTAAACCATGACAGAAGGAATTGACCACATGGACCCAGCAGAGACAGATCCGGATCGTGTCCGCCTAGCCCTTGCTAATCAAGGAGTCCGGCTTGAACAACATGAGCAGCTGCTGCATAGCCTTTTGGAGAGTCAGAAGACTTGACAAGCCCAGAATTCACAGCTCAACTCCATGATCCAGGAACTTGCTGGCAAACTCTTCACATCCAGTATTCAAGGTCAGCCCATACCCCTTCAACCTCAAACCTCTGCCCCACTTCAGTTTTCACCTCAATCCTCCAGAGAAGTGCACATTCCGGGCCCTGATCATTATTCAGATGACATGGGTAAATGTAGGAGTTTTTTACTTCAGTGCTCACTAGTCTTTAGTCAAAAGCCCAATACTTACGCCTCTGGTATGATAAATCCAAAATTGCTTTTATAATGGGACTTCTCCATGGTAGGACGCTAGATTGGGCAGCTGCAAAATGGAAAAGTCAACCAGAGATTTGCAATACTTATTCAACTTTTGAACAAGACCTGAGAAAATGTTTGACCACACTTTCCAGAGAAGCGTCTGAAAGACTGCTATGAAGACCCAGGGGACTCGCAGTGTGGCAGAATTCTCTGTTGAATTTCGGACCCTAGCAGCTGAGAGTGGATGGGATGATTTGGCTCTGCAGAGTGTGTTTTTGCATGGATTCTCCGAACAACTGAAAGATGAACTTGTTTTAAAAGAAGATCCTACTAATCTTGATTCTTTAATTTCGACATCCATTAAAATGGACAATCGTTTCCGGGAGTGTTCTGCAGTGCCCAACTATGCAGGTTCAGTGCATTCCCTCCTCACATGCCTTTTGTTCCAACCACTGTAACTCTGAAGAGGAGTCAATGCAGGTGGGTCGGGCTATACTAACACCAGATGAGAGGCAGCGTTGAATCAAAGCTGGCGAGTGCATATATCGTGGCCTTCAGGGACATTTTCTTGTCATATGTCCTGTTTGACCAAAAGATGGGGGGTCTCAGTGAATATGGGGTTGCTAGTGATCCACATTTACAACTCCAATCCCCCAACAAAAATGTTACTTCCTGCTACCCTTTGTTTCAATAACTGGCCTGCCGTTGACTGCCCTAGTGGATTCTGGGGCTGAGGATAATTTTATAGACTATAATCTGGCTCAACAAATTCCTTGCTACCACACTTTCAGCCAGTGCTTTATATGGGGGATTGCTCTCTAAAATAACTCACTGATCAAAATCAGTCAAGCAACAATCAAGAACAACTACATTTTAAGTTAAGTTCTGCACCTCAGACCCCATTAATTTTGGGATATCCTTGGTTAAAGAAGTATTAATTTTATAGACCATAAAATTGGTTACAGAAGTATTAATGTAGCCGCAAGAGGACACAAGCCAGTGTCTTATTGTGCCGGTCCCAAGCCCGGATAAATACAGAGGGTTGTGTCAGGAAGGACATCCGACCTAAAACTTTTGCCACATCAAAGATGCGAATCAAACCAACGACTTCCATACCGGATCATTCGAGGCCCGGGTTAACAACGACCGCCATCGGTGCTGTTGACCTACAGGGTGCCGATGGAAATTGGACTACTGTTGGTCGAAGAAGGACAGGAGGAAAGTGTGCCCGTAGGAAGCGAGAAAAGAGGAATGCCAAGAGTATAGGACTGACAGTAGGGACGCTGGATGTTGGAACAATGACAGGAAAAGGTAGAGAGTTGGTTGACATGACGCAGAGGAGGAAGGTAGACACACTGTGTGTCCAGGAGACCAGGTGGAAAGGTAGCAAGGCTAGAAGTTTAGGAGCAGGGTTCAAGTTGTTCTATCTTGGTGTAGATAGGAAGAAAAATGGAGTTATCTTGAAGGAAGAGTTTGTTAGGAATGTCCTGGAGGTAAAAAGAGTGTCAGATAGAGTGATGAGTCTGAAACTAGAAATCGAAGGTGTGATGTTCAATGTTGTTAGTGGGTATGCTCCACAGGTAGGATGTGAGCTGGAGGAGAAGGAGAAATACTGGTTGGATTTTGATGAAGTGATGCAGAGCATAGCTAGAAGTGACAGAGTTGTCATTGGTGCAGACTTCAATGGACATGTTGATGCAAGAAAGAGAGGTGATGAGGAGGTGATGGGCAGGTTTGGTATCCAGGAGAGGAATGCAGAAGGACAGATGGTAGATGACTTTGCAAAAAGGATGGAAATGGCTGTAGTGAATACTTTCTTCCAGAAGAGGCAAGAACATAGGGTGACCTATAAGAGTGATGGTAGGAGCACACAGGTAGACTACATCTTGTGTAGACGATGTAACCTGAAGGAGATCGGTGACTGCAAAGTAGTTGTAGGCAAGAGTGTAGGATGGTGGTGTGCAGGATGACTCTGATGGTGAGGAAGATGAAGAGGGCAGAGCAGAAGACAAAAGGTGGAAGCTGAAAAAGGATGAGTGTTGCATGACTGTTGGGAAGGAGTTAAGACAGGCTCTGGGTGGTCAGGAGGTGCTTCCAGATGACTGGACAACTACAGCTAGTGTGATCAGGGAGACAGGTAGGAGAGTATTTGGTGTGTCATCTGGAAGGAAAGTAGATAAGGAGACTTGGTGGTGGAATGAGGAGGTACAGGAGTGTATACAAAGAAAGAGGTTAGCTAAGAAGAAGTGGGACACTAAGAGGACTGAGGAGAGTAGACAGGAGTACAGGGAGATGCAGCGTAAGGTGAAGGTAGAGGTAGCAAAGGCCAAACAAGGGGCTTTTGATGACTTGTATGCTAGGTTGGACAGTAAGGAGGGAGAGACTGATCTATACAGGCTGGCAAGACAGAGATAGAGATGGGAGGGACATGAAGCAGGTTAGGGTGATTAAGGACAGGGATGGAAGTCTATTGACAGGTGCCAGTAGTGTGATGGGAAGATGGAAAGAGTACTTTGAAGAGTTGATGAACGTGGAAAATGAGAGAGAACAAAGACTAGAAGAGGTGACTGTTGTGGACCAGGAAGTAGCAAAGATAAGTCAGGATGAAGTGAGGAGGGCATTAAAGAGGACAGTGGAAGGCAGTCGTTCTTGATGATATACCTGGAGAGGTTTTGAAGTGCCTAGGAGAGGTGGCAGTAGAGTTTCTGACTGGGTTGTTCAACAGGATCATAGCTAGTGAGAAGATGCCTGAGGAATGTAGGAGAAGTGTGTTGGTGCCCATTTTTAAGAACAAGGGAGATGTGCAGAGTTGTGGCAACTACAGAGGAATAAAGCTGATGAACCATACAATGAAGTTATGGGAAAGAGTAGTGGAAGCTAGACTAAGGGGGGAACTGAGGATTTGTGAGCAACAGTATGGTTTCATGCCAAAAAAAGAGTACTACAGATGCAGTATTTGCTTTGAGGATGTTGATAGAGAAGTACAGAAAAGGCCAGACGGAGCTGCATTGTGTTTTTGTAGATCTGGAGAAAGCTTATGACAGGGTGCTCAGAGAGGAACTGTGGTATTGTATGAGGAAGTCTGGAGTGGCAGAGAAGTATGTTAGAGCGGTGCAGGACATGTATGAGGACTGTAAGACAGTGGTGAGGTGTGCTGTAGGTGTGACAGAGGAGTTCAAGGTGGAGGTGGGACTGCATCAGGGATCAGCTCTGAGCCCCTTCTTGCTCGCTATGGTGATGGATGGGCTGACAGACGAGGGTAGACAGGAATCTCCATGGACTATGATGTTTGCAGATGACATTGTGATTTGTATTGAAAGCAGGGAACAGGTGGAGGAGAAGCTAGAGAGGTGGAGGTTTGTTCGGGAAAGGAGAGGACTGAAGTTTAGCCGCAGTAAGACAGAGTACATGTGTGTGAGTGAGAGGGACCTGAGTGGAAGAGTGAGGTTACAGGGAGAAGAGATCATGAAGGTGGAGGATTTTGAGTACTTTGGGTCAACAGTCCACAGCAGTGGAGAGTGTGGAAAAGAGGTGAAGAAGCGTGTAAAGGCAGGATGGAATGGGTGGAGAAAAGTGTCAGGTGTGATGTGTGATAGAAGAGTTTCAGCTAAAATGAAAGGAAAGGTACAAAACTGTGGTGAGACCAGCGATGTTGTTTGGTCTAGAGACAGTGTCACTGAGGAAAAGACAGGAGGAAGAGCTGGAGGTAGCAGAGATGAAGATACTGAGGTTCTCTTTGGGAGTGACCAGGAAGGATAGGATCAGGAATGAGTACATCAGAGGGACAGCACATTTTAGAGGTTTTGGAGATAAAGTCAGAGAGGCCAGACTGAGATGGTTTGGACATGTCCAGAGGAGAGATGGAGGAAGACCAAAGAGGAGGTTTACGGATTTAGTGAAAGAGGCCATGAAGGTAGTTGGTGTGAGAGAAGAGGATGCAGAAGACAGGGTTATATGGAGGCAAATGATTCGCTGTAGCAACCCCTGAAGGGAAAAGCCGAAAGGAAAAGAAGAAGAAGCATTGGGAATTGTCCGTAACAATGAAAATGAATGTTATGTTTTCTTATACTCCATAATGGTAACATGTTAACAGTATTAGCCCAAGACAAGATTTTTAACGTACTCCACCTGTAAGAGTCTCTCGATCTGAGGATTTATCATTGACATAAACAAACTGAAATCGGCCAGATAGAGATGACCTAAACCAGTTTAAAGCTGAGTTTTAATGCCCACATCTTCGTCCTGCTTCCTTTCTTCCTCCGTGTCGCCATACAGTCATCCACGCAGCTGTAATTGTGCCTTGACTTTAGCAATGGGAAACATAACCTTAACCATATTGACACTGTCTCTATCTGGCCTATCTGTCACTCTCTCTTTGTCTCTCTCTCTGACGCTGTTCTTATCTTCCTTTGATTTATTTTCCACCCAACCGGTCAAGGCGGATGGCCGCCCAAAAGAGTCTGGGTCCTGCCCGGAGTTTCTTCCTCATCGAGGGAGTTTTTCCATGCCACTGTTGCTTATGCTTGCTCTGGAGGGTTCAGTTGGGTTTCTCTGTCTGTTAAAATGCTTTGAAATGTCTGCTGCCATGATTAAGCGCTATATAAATAAAACTTGATTGATTGATCTTCTCCTGAGAAGAATATCATAATCAACAGTATCAAACGCTGCACTCAGGTCTAATAAAACTAAAACAGATAGAAGACATTTATCTGATGCTATTACAAGGTCATTTGTAACTCATAGCAAATGACCTTGTAGCAGTGTAGTTTCCGTACTGTAATTTGTACTACAACCTGACTGAAAATGCTATAACAAATGCGCCCGTAGTTTCCACCGCCTCACATTCTAAGTTGGAATTTTATCAAGCAAACTGGTGGTTCCATTTGCTGAAAGGACTCCATGATATTACTAGTTTTAACCGATTCCTCTGCCATGGGATTGAAGTTTGACGTGACGGATCTCATTCTTAAGACTTGTAATTTTGTTTGAAAGAACATTAAAGTCCAGACTAAAAGGAATGGTAGGCTCAATACTGTTGTGTTTCTTAGTCAGCCTGGCTACAGTGTTGAAAAGAAATCGAGGGTTGTCTTTATTTTCCTCTATTAATGTGGAGTAGTAAGTGTTTTTACTTCTACAGATAGCTTTCTTGAATGATATAAAGCTGTCAGTTTTTGTTGATCGACAAATTCTCGTGGACTAACGGGTTAAACTATAGGGCTGACCGTTCCTGTTTTTTAATTTTCTTTTAACAGAGCTATGTTATCTAGAGTTGTTTTTAGGATGTTTGTCACACTGTCTGTGAGAAATTCAATATTTAGGCTAGTGCTAAAGTAGGGGTCAAGGGAACACATTGATTCCATTGCTGAAGTGATTTTTTTCTCTAAATTTAGTTTTTATTGCATCAGAAATTGATCTCGTCAGGAAGGCTTTATCTTGTGGATCAACGCTGGTTAGGGCAAAGTCTTTAGTAACTAGGGAATGATCTGACAAGATGTCGTTTTGTGGGAGAAGAGTCAGGTGCTCTATGTCTACACCTTGCAACCAGAACAGTCTAATATTCCTCCGACCGGTCCGAATCCAGGCCCCTGTCGTCCTCCTGCCGAGAATCCCTAGGACCCGCGGAGGTAGGAACAGCAGGGACCGGTGGGTCACGGCCAGCCCCCCTCGGGCAGCCACGTCGAACAGCAGGCTGGTCAGGGTGCAGGCGGTGGAACTCAGTGATGAGGGTCCTGTCCAGGATCTGCCTCGCAGGAACCCATGTCCTCTCCTCAGGACCATAACCTTCCCAGTCCACGAGGTACTGCAGACCCCTTTCTCTCCGATGGGACTTCAAGAGACGACGGACGAAGATGACAGGCCCGTCCTCCAGCAGACGAGGAGGGGAAGGAGGAGGTGCTGCAGGAACCAGTGGACTCTCGTGGACTGGCCTGACCTTGGAGATATGGAAGGTCGGGTGCACTCTCATTGTTGGGGGGAGCTGGAGCCGGATGGCAGTCGGCGAGATGACCCGCTGGATGGGGAATGGACCGATGAACCGTGGAGCCAACTTGCGGGACTCCACCTGGAGCGGGAGGTCCCTGGCGGAGAGCCAGACCTTCTGGCCCTCTCGGTAGGCAGGTGCGGGGGTTCTCCGGCGGTTGGCTCCCGTAGCATAGCTGGCCGGAGACCTCAGCAGGGCGGAGCGGGCGCGGACCCATGTGCACGTCAGCGTAGGTGAACGCTGACGGGCAGGTAACCTCTCCCTCCTGGCTGGAGAACAGCAGTGGTTGGTACCCATACACACACTGGAATGGGGAGAGTCCGGTGGCAGAGCTGGTGAGAGAGTTGTGGGCGTGCCACGAGCGTTGGTTCAGCGACGCCATGCACCGGAGCGCCTTCTCCAGCTCCTGGTTAGCCCTCTCTGACTGGCCATTGGACTGGTG
Organism: Antennarius maculatus; assembly: GCA_013358685.1. Lineage (NCBI taxonomy): Eukaryota > Metazoa > Chordata > Actinopteri > Lophiiformes > Antennariidae > Antennarius > Antennarius maculatus. The sequence goes on along the minus strand of CM023618.1, from coordinate 2,638,118 downwards.
ATGGAAACCGGAGGTGAGGCTAACTGTGGCCCCCAGCTGCTGACAAAACTGTTTCCAGAAAGAGGAGACAAATTGCGGCCCATGGTCTGACACTACATCCTTAGTGAGTCCGTGAAGTCGGAAGAAGTGCAGGAGGACCAGTTGGGCAGTCTCTTTTGCCGATGGCAATTTGGGCAGGGGAATAAAATGTGCCATCTTACTGAACCGGTCAACCACCTTGAGGATGGTGGTCATACCGTCAGAGGGTGGAGGTCCCGTAACAAAGTCCAGGGCAATATGGGACCATGGGCGGTTGGAAAAGTCCAGCTGAGGGGCGACACACGGATTTATTGCGGGTGCAGATAGGGCAGGCTCGTACATAGTCCAGGACATCCTTATTCAGGCTGGGCCACCAGAACCTTTGGCTGACAAGAGAGGCTGTACGAGTGGAACTGGGATGGCAGGCCAGACGGGATTCATGACCCCACTGGATGACTGGAGTCCTCAGGTCTTCTGGAACAAACAAGCAATCAGCGGGACAGGCGCTGGGTCCGGGCTGGTCACGAATGACCTCTCTCACCCTCTCCTCGACATCCCAGGTCAGGGCAGCAACCACGCAGGGACCGGGAAGAATGGGTGCGCCGTCTCGGGGCGAGGCGTCATCCATCGCAAACTGGCGGGAAACTGCGTCAGGCTTAACGTTGCAAGAACCAGGGCGGTATGACAAGGAGAAGTTGAACCTGATGAAGAATAAGGCCCACCGGGCCTGTCTGGGATTGAGTCTCTTCGCTGAACGAATATATTCCAGATTTTTATGATCTGTCCATATCAGGAACAGGACGGAAGCACCCTCCAGCCAGTGACGCCATTCTTCCAGAGCCAGTTTTACCGCCAGCAGTTCTCAGTTCCCGATGTCGTAGTTGCGCTCAGCTGGTGACAATCGACGAGAGAAAAACGCACAGGGGTGAAGCTTCTCGTCCTCTGCCAACCTCTGGGACAACACTGCTCCCACCCCCACATCAGAAGCGTCCACCTCCACGACGAACTGGCATTCAGAGTCTAGCATGCAAAGGATGGGCGCAGGGGAGAAACGGGTCCGGAGAGCGTTAAACGCCTTATCAGCCGTAGGGGTCCAGGAAAACGGCTGTCTGGTACTGGTGAGGACGGTGAGAGGGGCTGCAATGGAGCTATAATCCCGGATGAAGCGTCTATAGAAGTTCGCAAACCCCAGGAACTGCTGGAGCTTCTTACGGGTATCCGGAACTCGCCAAGAGGTCACTGCAGAGACCTTGGCTGAGTCCATTTGTATATTCCCTTCTGCAATGACATAGCCCACGAAGGAAGTGGATTTGACATGGAAATCACACTTCTCCGCCTTAACAAACAATGAGTTCTTGAGCAGACGACTGAGCACCAGGCGGACATGTCTCTTGTGCTCTGACTGAGTCCGGGAAAAAATCAGAATGTCATCCAGGTACAACAAACAAAAATCTATTCAACATGTTCCTCAGAATATCGTTGACCAGAGCCTGCAAGACTGACGGTGCATTTATAAGTCCAAACAGCATCACCAGGTATTCATAATGTCCAGTGGGGGTGTTAAATGCCGTCTTCCACTCGTCCCCCTCCCGGATCCGGACCAAGTGGTAGGCGTTGCGTAAGTCCAATTTAGTGAAGACCGTGGCCCCCTCGAGGAGTTCAAAAGCAGAGGAGAGCAGAGGAAGAGGGTACCGATTCTTGACCATGATCTCATTCAGTCCCCGGTAATCGATGCAGGGACGGAGCGAACCATCCTTCTTCCCCACGAAGAAGAACCCCGCACCAGCGGGAGAGGACGATGGCCGGATGATGCCTGCAGCCAAGGAGTCATTGATATAGTCCTCCATAGACCTCCTTTCAGGAACGGACAGGGAGTACAGGCAGCCCCTGGGTGGAGTGGAACCAGGAAGCAGGTCGTTGGCACACTCGTAGGGCCAGTGTGGGGGCAGAGAGGTAGCCTTGGCTTTGTTAAACACCTCTCTTAAATCATGATGAATCTCAGGAACCTTGGAGATATCGGGGGGTGGTCCAGCTGGAGGTCTGCAAGAGTCTGGTATTGCTGCCTTTAAACATGTCCAGTGGCAGTCTTTACTCCACTCCAGAATGGAGCCCGTTACCCAGTCTATACGGGGATTGTGCCGGCGGAGCCAGGGGTATCCGAGAATAATAGCCTGGCCGGGTGACCAGAGCAGATGAAACTGAATGACCTCCTGGTGATTTCCAGGAATGGACATCTGGACCGGTGTGGTGACATGGGTGACGATGCCCCAGGGGGTGACCGTCCAGCGCAACTACTGGCATTTCAGGTTCCACTGGCGGGCCAGCTCAGAGTCCATAATGTTTGCCTCGGCCCCGGAGTCCACCAGGGCGAAGAGACTGTGGAGCTTATCAGGGAGGTGAACGCGGACCTGGACGAGGGGCTTGCGGGGGTTGGTTGTCTGGGAGGGTTGAGTTGTAACTGAGCTCATCCGGACACCTCCTACTGCCGGTGAGCTCTGGCTTTTAACAGACATGTCGCTACTCGATGCCCCCCCTCCCCGCAGTACAGACACAGGTTGGCGGTGAACCGGCGTTGATGCTACGCAGTGCTGAGTGAGGACCGGCCCAAGTCCATGGGTTCATCAGGTCTCTCAGTAGGTTCAGGTGTGGCAGTGCCGGGTGCGCTGGATCAGCGAATGCTGGGGAGCGTAGGGGTCTGGCGCCCTGTCTCCCGTCGACGACCCTGGACCCGATGATCGATCCGCGTCGTCGCCAAGGGAATGGCTCCGTCGAGAGTGGTCTGGGGTTTGTGGGAGACCAGCTCCTCTTTAATATAATCCGCAAGACTGTGGTAAAAAACGTCCACCAGTGCCTCATTATTCTACGAACTGCGCGCTGCTAAAGTCCGGAAGTTAATGGCATGATCCGCCACCGTGGTCCGCCCCTGCCGAACAGACATGAGTTCTCTGGATGCCTCCGCCGTCGACGACCCGAGATCAAACACCTTGATCATCTCCACTGAGAGCAGATGGAAGGTGGAGCAGGCGGGAGACTGACGCTCGTACTCAGCTGTCGCCCAGAGCTGAGCATGGCCCGTGAGGTGAGTTATGATGTAGGCCACCTGTGCTGGTTCAGAGGCAAAAGTCCGGGGTTGAAGGGCGAATAAAAGTCTACAGTTTGTCAGAAAGGAGTGGAGTCGAGCAGAATCTCCGTCAAACCTTTCAGGGTTGCCCACACGCGGCTCTGGTGAGACAGCAGGGAGATCCCCCGGGGTGGGGCCATGGTGCTGGGGAAAAGTCCAGAGGCAGCGGCAGCACTGGGCGCGTCGCTCGCGGGAGGTTCTCGCTGCAGCAGAGCCTGGATCTGGTCATTCTGGCGTTGGACCTGCTGGAGCAGCGCAGACATTGCAGCGGAGACTTGGTCCAGGCGACCCTCGGTGTGCAAAAGGCGGTCCTTTACGGAGGGTTCAGACGCTGGCTCCTTTCTGGTCAGATCCTACTGTCGGGACCGAGACAGGAGCGGAGACCAGGTGCATCTGAACTAAAGTCTTTATTACAGCAAAGGTCCACGAGGGAAGCACGGGCAAGACCGGTGCACGAATCCAGGGAAACAGAGAGGGACGGGTGGCTTGTAGACACGGGAGGATACAGACAGGACTTACGGGAAACAGGCAGGCAGAGGTACAAGTCCGAGAGGCAGAGTTCGTGGTCGGGGACAAAGCAGAGTTCTGATATGGGTCCAGGCAGGCAGGTCGGGGTCCAAACACAATCCGGGGTCAAGGTAGGAGTCAGGATGAACTGGCGACAAACACGGCATCTACACAGAGGATCTGATGCTGGGTCCGTGTTCAAGCCAGGTCTTAATAGTCCGTGATCAGGGATAAAACGGTGGCAAGTGTGTCTGGGATGATTGGACGCAGGTGTGGGATCTGCGCCGCGGGAAAACCCAGCGCGAGGCTGGGAGCGGACTCCAAGCCGGGTCGTGACAATTTTTTTTTCCCCCCACCTGAAACCCCTAGCCCGTTTACCACAGTAAATATTATTATTGTACTGTATGTGAATATAGTGAATATAGTATAGTATATAGTATAGTACAGCTGCTGCTATGCTGCGAACTTACAAAGCTGGGTGATTTGTCTGAAAAACACAAGTTAAACCAAAGAGATTACATTTACTCATTTGTACTTTTGGTATTTATTTGTTAATGATATTTAAGTTTTGTTTGATTACAATGGCACAGTAACCCTTGAGGTGGAAAAGCAGACAAGACGTTTACAGGCATTTTGCCTTTTAAGAAAATGGATGGATGAATGGATGATCAGTATTGTCCCTGAACATAGTGCATGAACAGATGACAATTTGCTCAATAGTTAGCTGGAACTTACAAGTCAATCTATATAAAGGACGTTTCACGTGAGAAGGGTGGTTTTCTCAGGAGTAATGTTTACAACAGGCATCACTTTGTTTTGGGATGACCGTCAATTAAGTACAAGACATGACGTGTCTGGTCGTGTTGGTACAGAAATAGTTGAGTATTAAATCCTTTAATTAATCACTACTAAAAAAAAGACTTCCACCTGGTTCACCATTGTACAGTATTAGATGTCACTGTATACATTATCAAGACATTATCCAAGTCATTAACTGCCTGGTGAATTGTTGGTTTGTTTGGTCATGATGTCACCTAGTGGCGAATCGTTTCATTGTTGTAAAGACTTCACTCAGCTCCGTTTGTGGTTGTGTTATTCATTATGGACTTTTTTCATGTTTACACCTCACTTGTATTCCCCTTGAATGAGAAAAGAATTAGCATCTTGTGTTTGAGTAAATAAAAGGTGATTACATAGCAACTCACCTTCAAAGTCAAAAAAGTCAATCAACTTTATTGTCAAATGTACCATATATGCACAATATACAGCACAGATGAAATTACAGTCCTCTCAGACCCACAGCGCAACAGGCAGTACAACAGGCAGTACAACACAAAGTATAAAAGGAAGCACGAAAGGACGCTAAACATCACTATACAAGTGACTCTAAAAAATAACTGATAAAGCAGGGGCTGCTTTTCTAAACAGGGTGATATTTTAACTCGAGCATTTTTTGTGTTTCCCTCTGGTTTCTTGTTGTGCAGGTTAGATGGCCACAATGACATTCAATGCTCACTCCCACTGGAGGAGGCAGATTCATCTCAGTCATCTCCTGCACTTCTCATTTTTTCAATTCACAAGTATGAAATGATTATTGTTCAACTGCTCTGTCCTTATGGCATCTATTGCATATCTGTCCATCCTGGAAGAGGAGACCCGTGTCTGAGGTTCAACCTGAGGACAAATCCTGAATTGAGGATCTTAGGAAAGAGGAGATTCTGTTTGTACAGATGATGCAGCCTCCTGAGACAAGCGTGTGATTTTTGGGATACAGGTATACAAATAAAAACTGATTGGTTGGTTGATGGGTTCATTGATTGATTGATTGATTTACCTTTACTTTGATCCTGAAGTATCAAATACTGTTGGCCTGTTTGTACATTTTGCAAATCACACTAAACATGTTTCTTAACCAAATAATTTTCTTACAGGTGAGTATTTAGTTGATATCATCTGACCCTTATGCCAGTGGCAAGTCATGTGATGTTTCTTTACGTCCTTTCTATTCTACAGAATATGTGTTGAAACTGGGCACCCTTTCGTGGAGGCTAAGAATGTTTGGATATGTGGATGTTTCTTTGTATTAACTTACTTTATTCTTTAATTCTACCCATTTCAGTGTTTTCCTGTCTGAACATCTGCATTTCAGAGCCTTCTCTACCTCCCTGCACTCAATCATCAGCTACCTGCTGATGATCTCCCAATTAGTCTCAACTCTACAGACATGTGAAAAAGTTATTAAGAAACCTAGCATATCAAAATCCAAGCTTGTTTTTATTAATTTCTGAAGAAGAAAGTGATTTAATTGCTATCAAACAACAAAAATGAAAATTGTTTCACTCATCACTAGTTATTAGGAGGTAGGTGGTCCAACTTTTCCCTCCATTAAATATGCATTTTTCTTCATATCTTTTGTTTGATGAGTATAATAATATTTATTTTCTTTGATCACTTTTTTCTCTCCAGAAAATAAGCTTGAATATTGGTATGCAAACATGTTTTAATAAAGAACTGATGATTTAATGGGGTGTCCTAATTTTTTCACATGACTGCATTCCCTGCTTAGCCATTAGGTCTCTGCCCTATTGTTTGTGTTAACTGTATTTTCTAGCGTTCCTGTTTCTGTACTAATTGCGACTGGTTTCTGGATTCTGCCTGTCAGCCTGCTCTTTATCAGATTAGTCCATCTATCTGGACTGATTACAGGTAAACTGCGACTTTTGTTGAATAATGATGTACTGTATGTCGTATGAACTAGTCCCCAGGCTAAACCGAGAATATCCATTCCCAGTTCGGTACTGATAGATTGATAGATAGATATACTTTATTTGTTCCAAACTGGGAAATTTAGAATTGTATTTTCAATAATGTTTTGTCTATTTCAATCTTACAAACAATGAAAAATTATTATTTAATATAGTACAGAAAAAACGTGGCTGTCTCATCTTCAGCTACCTTTTCTGCATTGCAGGTTTTGCAGCTGCATTAAGCGGTGGCAAAATCCTGGCTGCATACTCACTGTGGCCCCCACCTCATTCCAGGGCAGGGCTGCACAACTGCCCCCGACAAATCGGTGGGCTGGAGCGTCCCCCCCATCCTTTCCCCCGTCCCCATCCTGAAAGGGCACACCCAGCCCCCCAGCTGACACCCAGGAGGCGGCCCCCAGTTCCCTCGTGGGAGACAGATGAGAAGGGGCAGGCAGAAAGGGGAGGAGAGAGGAGAGGGAAGCGGTGTGGACAAGGGAGAAGGGAGCAACTGGAGGGCCAACCCATCCCATACCCCAAAGGCCAGTCAGAGGGCCCCAGAGGAGACAAGCACATCCTAAGCCGCCTTAACTGTACAAGTTTTGAAAAAGAAACATTTGATGTCTAGTCTTAAATAATGAGAGGGTGTCTGCCTTCTGAACCAAAGTAGGGAGGTGGTTCCACAACAGGGAGTCTTGATAGCTAAAGGCTCTTGTATTGTCAACAAACTTGTCGATTTGAGATGGACTAACATTAATTGATTTAGGGAAATAACCTGCTTGATCTGATAAATGTCTAGTATAAACATTTTTGGCAGGAAGAGAATTACACAATAGCCAAATATCAATTGTCAGGTAGAGATCAGAGAGGAGAGGATTTTGTGGAAAGACGAGTACCTCTTCAACTTAAATCCCATAAATCAGGACCAAAACCAGAGTATGCTTTAATTGGTAAGTAGATTCCTGTACACACTGACTAAAGCCTGTGGAGTACAGTAACAACATAAATATGCTACTGAGGCTATCATTACTGTCATCCACACGAATACTGAAATCTCCAGCAATAATGACTTTATCAGTTTTAAGAATTAAACTAGATAAGAAGTCGGCAAATTTGAATAGAAAGTCACTATGTGGACCAGGAGGACGATAATTTATGACAAACAATAGACTGGAGTAGTTTCTGGATTGGATTTGAAAGGCTCAAACTGAGACTTTCAAATGAATTATGGATCATTTTGGGTTTAGGGCTCTGTTGTAGCGAGGAATTAAAAATATATGCAACTCCCCCTCCTCAGTCTGAGACCCGAGGGATCTGATAATTTAGGTGACTAGGGGGAGTAGGTTGGTTTAGGGAAAAAATACTCATCCGCACTTAGCCAGGCTTCCGTTAAACAGAATTAATCTATATGATAAACTGATATAATGTTGATTAAAACAGGTTTTGAATACAGGGATATATTAGTCAGGAGATCACATTTGATTTTCTTGTACTCAGCAGCAGATTACCACAGCAAGGTTATGTCTCTACTGAGCGACAGCACGACTTATGAGACCCTGAATCGGACCCAACCAGCAGCAACAAAAAGAAGGTTGTGAACTGCCTACAGAAGCTACAGAAGGAGGAAATTATAAACTGATTACTCGACTATCACCTGTATCCTGTGACTGAGTTGATTCATGCAGCATCACCAGCAACTCAGACAGGCTATTGTCCCCACCAGCCTCAAAGCCACCACCATCATCCCAGTCCTGAAGACGTGCCCACATCTTTCTTCAACGACTACCGTCTGGTTGCACTCCCATCCTCATGAAGTGCTTTGAGCAGCTAGTCAGGCATCACATCAGGTCTGCCCTCCCTTCAACCTTGGACCCTTTTCAGTTTGCTTATCGGTCCAACCGCTCGATCGATATCCATTGCCCTACACTCAACCCTCACTCACCTGGAGACCAAAGACTCATGCCAGAATGCTTGCTGGACTTCCTGACAGGAGACCATAGGCAGTTTGAGTCCAAGTCCTCTGGATCTGTTGCATCACTAGAATGTGTCAGTGGGATTAACACGAGCTAGACGGCAGAATTCCTTCCACCGTCTAGCTCATCCCTAGTTGTGGTCAGCAGGTCCCCATCTAGCCCATAAATGGTGTGGCTAAAGGGTAGCTTTCCCTTCCTGATGTTGAATCGTTACTTCCCAAGTGTTAATGTAGAGGAAAGAAAGGGCCGCGGTAGTCCAGTCCACTAAGTCTTAAACTTGGGACCGGAAGTCGCCGGTTCGAGACCCCGGTGGGCCAAAACATTTGGAGTGTCAGCAGGCAGTGGGAGGTGACAAACTCCTGAGCACTGCTAAGGTGCATTTGAGCAAGGCACCCCTCCCTCCACAAACTCCTTATCTGGGGGCACATCTGGTCGGAGCTGCCCGCTGCGCTACCTCCCACTGAATATATTGGATGCCTACAGGCCTCTTTGTGTGTGGTTGGGTCTGTTTCAACGGGCTGTACACGCACACACACACACACACACACACACACACACACACACACACACAAAAAATGTCCCTGTGACCCTTGTGGGGTGGTATCTGTGTGTCATCCTCAAGCTTGGGTCCTCTACCAGAGGCCTGGGAGTCTGAGGGTTCTGCGCAGTATCTTAGCTGTTCCTCGGACTGTGCTCTTCTGGACTGAGGATTCAGATGTTGTTCCAGGAATCTGCTGGAGCCACTCTTACAATTACAAATGTAATTTCCCCCAGGGGATCAATGAAGTGTATCTTCTTCTTCTTCTTCTTCTTCTTCTTCTTCTACTTCTTCTTCTTCTTCTTCTTCTTCTTCTTCTTCTTCTTGGACTGTGCCGGACAGCAAAGATCCTTTCCCTGAGGTCCACATCAGTCCCCTGTTTGGGGAGCTGGAGGGTCCCCTCCTCAGAGATGAACGACAAATCAGCCTGCACACGGCCAACAAAAAAGTACTGTACAAATACTGTGTCAAAGTAATCAACAAGAGAAACCTGTGTAACAGAGCGCCCACTGCCTGGGCAAGCAGGATGACGGGAAATGGACCTGACCCACAATGGAGACTTCTATACAAACCTCCCCTCAAGAAAAAAACAGCCGACCTCCAGTGGAGAATTTTACACGGTGCCATCGGTTCCAATGCTTTTATCTCTGTTTTTAACCCTGCGGTGTCCAGCCAGTGTCCCTTCTGTCCCCTTCGTGAGACAGTCTTTCATGCTTTTAGTGAGTGTGGGAGACTTGCAGTGCTCTTCACTCTTCTAACGAATGTTTTTAATCTGTTCAGTGAAAATTTTAGTGTGAGGAAATTTGTCTACGGTGCTGGGTACAATAAATCGAATCAGAGAAAGTGGCAGCTTTTAAACTTTATCTCTGGAGAAGCAAAACTCGCAATTTACGTGACCAGGAAGAGAAGAATTGAAAACAATACTGTTCAAGACGCAGCCACTGTTTTTTGCTGTAACATCAGATGTCGCTTAAAACTAGAATTTGGTTTCTATAAAATGACAAAAGACCTAAATAACTTTAGGAACATCTGGTGTCACAAAAATGTCCTATGCACCTTAATTGATGATCAACTCAATTTTGCAAACTTCCTGATATAATGCACTGATTTTTGATTGTATTTCCTCTTATTTTATTGGTTTTTAGTGTTCCTGAAGCTCTTTAGTGTTTTCATCTAATGTAAAATTGTAAAATGTTTTGAATGTGATTAAAGTGTTTTTCAAAAAGTCAAAAAAAAAAGTCTTCTTCTTCTTCTTCTTCTTCTTCTTCTTCTTCTTCTTCTTCTTCTTCTTCTTCTTCTTCTTCTTATGTTTTTAAAGACTGTAATATAATGCCAGCTGCTTTTACTGATCATTCTTTGGTTTTATGTCGCGTTGTGATGAGAAATATTTTGCCTAGGAGTGCGTACTGGCATTTTAATTCAACTTTAGCTTTAGTGTTTTCATCTAATGTAAAATTGTAAAATGTTTTGAATGTGATTAAAGTGTTTTTGAAAAAGTCAAAAAAAAGTCTTCTTCTTCTTCTTCTTCTTCTTCTTCTTCTTCTTCTTCTTCTTCTTCTTCTTCTTATGTTTTTAAAGACTGTAATATAATGCCAGCTGCTTTTACTGATCATTCTTTGGTTTTATGTCGCGTTGTGATGAGAAATATTTTGCCTAGGAGTGCGTACTGGCATTTTAATTCAACTTTAGCTTTAGACAAAGGCTTTAGAGAGACTTTAAGCTATTTTTGGAGCACCTTCAGACTTAGAAAAACTGATTTTACCTCTCTTAGGCAATGGTGGGACTATGGCAAAACAGAGATAAAACTCCTGTGCCAGCAGCATACTCTGAACGTCACACGTGACACCTGCCGGTCTATGAAAGACCTGGAGGCTGAGATCGTGGAGTTAGAGACAATCGCTTCCACAGGAAATCAGAGGTGTACTGAAATCCTCAAGTCCAAAAGAATGGCTTTAGCCGACCTGTTAGATACTAAAGTACAAGGTGCACTGGTCCGATCCAGGGTGCAAAACATCACAGAGATGGATGCTCCCTCTAGCTTCTTCTTCGGCCTGGAGAAGAAGCATGGACAAACCAACGTGATCCACTCCCTGCTGTCTGACACAGGACAGGAGCTGACAGAGCCCGGAGAGATCAGAAGGCGAGCTGTGAGTTTTTATTCATCTTTGTATGACAGTGAATACCGAGAAAACCAGCCACTGTTAGAGGAGTTCTGTGCAGAGCTACCTCAGGTCTCCACGGAGACAAATTCACAACTCGACCGGCCACTGGAGTTGGAGGAGCTCCACGCTGCCCTGCAGAACATGCAGGGATGACGATCTCCGGGGATTGATGGTCTGACGGTCGAATTTTATAAAGCCTTCTGGGACATTCTAGCACGTGATATGCTAGAAGTGTTCAATGAAAGTCTGGCCTCGGGCTCTTTGCCACTGTCCTGCCGAAGGGCTGTCGTTGCCCTCCTGCCTAAAAAAGGCAATCTGCAGGACATCAAGAACTGGCGCCCTGTGTCACTGCTCTGCACGGATTACAAGATTCTGTCCAAGGCTTTGGCTACCAGGCTAAGGGAAGCTATGGAGCAGGTCATCCACCGGGATCAAACCTACTGTGTGCCCGGCAGGTCCATGGTAGACAATGTCTACCTAATTCGAGATGTTTTGGAGGTTTCCAGATCATTGGGTATAAATGCTGGTCTTGTTTCATTAGATCAAGAAAAGGCATTTGACCGTGTTGAGCACAGCTTCCTCTGGAAAACTATGGAGGGGTTTGGGTTCAGCACCGGTTTTATTGCCATGATCCAGGTGTTGTACAGTGACGTTGAGGGTATACTGAAGTTTAACGGCAGTTTGTGTGCCCCCTTCAGAGTGCACCGGGGCATCCGGCAGGGCTGTGCTCTGTCTGGGATGCTCTATGCACTCTCCCTGGAACCCCTCCTCTGTAAAATCCGCAAAAGCATCGACGGTTTAATTTTACCTGGTGTTAGAGAGAGCATTATTTTATCTGCCTATGCTGATGATGTTGTTGTTCTTATCAAAGACCAAAGAGATGTTGATGTTTTGGTGGGTCTAACAAACTCATTCAATGTTTTAACTGCTGCAAAAGTAAACTGGAGCAAAAGTGAAGCCCTTGCTGTTGGTGAGTGGAATGGCAACCTCCCGGTTCTTCCTCAAAACCTGTGTTGGAAGACTGACGGTCTCAAATATCTTGGTGTGTACCTGGGAAATGAGACAACAACCAGGAAGAATTGGGAAGGCGTCATTGAAAAAATAGAAAGAAAACTTCAAAAATGGAAATGGTTGCTCCCCAGAATGTCGTACAGAGGTCGAGTTTTAGTGATAAACAACCTGGTAGCCTCACAGCTGTGGCACCGCTTGGCCTGTATGGACCCTCCATCAGGGTTTCTAGCCCAAATCCAGACCAAACTTGTTAACTTTTTCTGGGATGGGCTGCATTGGGTGCCTCAAGGAGTGTTGTTTTTATCAAGAGAGGAGGGAGGACAAGGCCTCATCCACCTGGCTAGTAGAACAGCCACGTTCAGATTACAGTTCATCCAGCGGTTTCTTACCGGACCAGCGGATCTGACGTGGAGAGAGGTAGCTAGCTGCATATTCAAACGTGTGAGTAACTTGGGACTGGATGCTGCACTGTTTTTAATGGATTCTAAGCTTCTAAAGTTAAATGGTTTGCCTCCTTTCTATCATGGTGTTTTTAAGTCATGGGCCCTTTTTAAAAGAAGCCCAGGGAAACGCTCTGACTCTCTGTTCTGGTTACTGAAGGAACCACTAGTACATGGAGCCAGGCTGGATGTCTGCAGTGGAGCCACACCTGGGCTGTCTGCAGCGCTTTACAGGACCAGGATCCTGACCCTCCAGCAGCTGGCGGACAACACCGGGCCAGCGTTGGCGGATGCCCAGGCTGTGAGCTCCCTGCTGAACATCCAGTCCACCAGGGTGGCTCAGAGGGTGCTACAACTGTGGAGGCAAAGACTCTCCGGGAAGGAGAGAAGCCTCCTCCTGGACTATAGTACAGGGACTGTGCCGGACAGCAAAGATCCTTTCCCTGAGGTCCACATCAGTCCCCTGTTTGGGGAGCTGGAGGGTCCCCTCCTCAGAGATGAACGACAAATCAGCCTGCACACGGCCAACAAAAAAGTACTGTACAAATACTGTGTCAAAGTAATCAACAAGAGCAACCTATGTAACAGAGCACCCACTGCCTGGGCAAGCAGGATGACGGGAAATGGACCTGACCCACAGTAGAGACTTCTATACAAACCTCCCCTCAAGAAAAAAACAGCCGACCTCCAGTGGAGAATTTTACACGGTGCCATCGGTTCCAATGCTTTTATCTCTGTTTTTAACCCTGCGGTGTCCAGCCAGTGTCCCTTCTGTCCCCTTCGTGAGACAGTCTTTCATGCTTTTAGTGAGTGTGGGAGACTTGCAGTGCTCTTCACTCTTCTAACAAATGTTTTTAATCTGTTCAGTGAAAATTTTAGTGTGAGGAAATTTGTCTACGGTGCTGGGTACAATAAATCGAATCAGAGAAAGTGGCAGCTTTTAAACTTTATCTCTGGAGAAGCAAAACTCGCAATTTACGTGACCAGGAAGAGAAGAATTGAAAACAATACTGTTCAAGACGCAGCCACTGTTTTTTGCTGTAACATCAGATGTCGCTTAAAACTAGAATTTGGTTTCTATAAAATGACAAAAGACCTAAATAACTTTAGGAACATCTGGTGTCACAAAAATGTCCTATGCACCTTAATTGATGATCAACTCAATTTTGCAAACTTCCTGATATAATGCACTGATTTTTGATTGTATTTCCTCTTACTTTATTGGTTTTTAGTGTTCCTGAAGCTCTTTAGTGTTTTCATCTAATGTAAAATTGTAAAATGTTTTGAATGTGATTAAAGTGTTTTTCAAAAAGTCAAAAAAAAAAGTCTTCTTCTTCTTCTTCTTCTTCTTCTTCTTCTTCCAGTTTGGGGGTCACTGCCCCAAGTGCTCCTACTACTACGGGGACCACATTAACCTTCCACATCTGTTCCAGCTGTTCTTTCAACCCTTGATACTTCTTCCTTCCTTCTTACTTCTTCCTGATGTTGGCGTTAGCTGGAATCGATTCATCTATCACCACTGCTCTATTCTGCTCTTTGTCCACCACCACTATGTCCGGTTTGTTAGCCAGCAGCTGTTTGTCAGTCTGGAAGCTGAAGTCCCACAGGATCTTAGCCTTGTCGTTCTCAACCACCTTTGGTGGTATGTCCCATTGGGATTTGGGTACTTCTAGTCCATACTGGGTACAGATGTTTCTGTACACTATCACGGCTACTTGGTTGTGCCTTTCCATGTATGCTGAGCTGGCGAGCATTTTCCAACCCCAGCTACCACATGCTGGACCGACTCTGGGGCTTCTTTACATAGCCTGCACCTTGGGTCAGATCTATGGTGGTAGATGTTGGCCTCTACTGGTCTTGTACTTAGGGCCTGTTCTTGTGCTGCTATGATCAATGCCTCTGTGCTGTCTGTCAGTCCAGCTTTATTCAGCCATTGGTAAGTCTTCTTGATATCAGCCACTTCCTCTATCTGACGGTGGTACATGCCGTGTATGGGCTTGTCCCTTCATGTTGTTTCCTCCTCATCCTCTTCCTCCTCAGGTTTCTACTGTCTAAGGCATTCACTGAGCAGTTCGTCTGCCTTCAGATATATATATATATATATATATATATCTGGTACCTCTCCTTACGAATGTCTCTACTTACGAAAATTTTCTACTTCCGAAACGCCTCAACAGGAAAATATTGCCTCTAGTTACGAGAGAAATTTCAAGTTACGAAAGGTAAAAATACAGTATGGGCTGCTACACGCAGCTCTCAAAGGTTCCTGAACACAACATTCTTATAGCTGCTTTGCCATTGGCTAATACCTAGCATCCTGGCATCCCATTGGCTTAGAGGGACCTCCTCTTAGCCAATGAAGAGGTCCCTCATTGGCTGCATAAGTGTCTATGCACGCACTGCATAGGCATCTATGCAGCGTCCTCGTCATTAGGCCCTCAGCCCATGACGTGTTCTGATAGTCTTACGTAAATATATTAACTATTTGAAGAAGAGTTTTTTGTTCATACGAACAAAGCAAGAGTTAATAGAAAAGCATGAAAAAGGGATGCGTTAGGTTGATCTCACCAAAGAATATCGCCGTAATGCATCTATAATCGCCATGTTATTAAAACAAAAGGAAGTTTAAGGAGTTTAAGGCATCTCGTGGGTGGTTGGAAAACTCAAAAAGAGGACTGGAATTCACTCTGTTGTTCGGTATGGTGAGGCAAGAGCGCATGAACCAAAGAGGGCAAAAAACAATGAGGACTGCAGTTAAAAGTAAATGACCATCATTTTTATTCTTTACTCTATTCTCTGTTTTTTACGTTATGCACAACTCTCATTTATTGTGTAATAAACTAATTGTAACATGTATTTGTTACATGTTTTGATGCATTTTTATGCTTTATAAAACATTTATGTCTGAATTTTTGGGGGCTTGGAATGGATTAGGGCATTTGCATGGAAAATGCGTCTCTACTTATGAAATTTTCAACTTACGAAATTTCTTCCAGACCAATTAATTTCGTAAGTAGAGGTACCACCGTGTGTGTGTGTGTGTGTGTGTGTGTGTGTGTGTGTGTGTGTGTATATATATATATATATATATATATATATATATATATATATATATATATATATATATATATATACACACACACACACACACATACATATATATGTATATACATACAGTATATACTGTATATGTGTGTGGGTGTGTACATATCAAAAAGTAAATATCAGTATATAAGTGGAAAAAACTCCCTCAAGTGGGATTAATAAAGTGCACTTCTTCCTCTTAAAGATGATCAGTCATAAAGGTTGCAGATTACTAACTGGATATTGTGATGTTAAAACTATCTACATGAGAAATAGTTAAGTTAAATAAAGGAAGACAGGTTGAAATCATCATTTGTATCTTCTATCTTCCAATAAAAAAACACTAACCTGAGGCACAGAGCTATTAATAAACCTGAAGACAATGTTTACATGCCAGAAAGAAGAGAGGATTGAAGAGTTTGTAGAGTCTGACCAGTTCGTCCGCCTTCAGATCAAGGTTCTAAGGAGGCCAGAAGACAAATCCAACTGAGAACAACATGCACCCGCTATGCTGACCACCATGAATATTTGACACACACATGTGCATGGACACAGACCAACACACCACTGGACCTCCACAAGGCCTTTGCTCCAGCTTTCTCACACTCTGTTGGCAGTGCAGGATGAAGTGTGTAGTTTTAACAGAGATGGACTTCACCATACGCTCCACTGTATGATGCATGGAAAAAATACTTAATGTCAACCATTAAAAAAGGAAAAAAATTCTTACTCCGTAGTTTGCGTAATATGATATGACATTGTAAAAAAGATTTTCGGTAATTTCTTCACATTCTTTTCTGTCAACGTGAAAAACGAGTCTTACACGAAATGAACTATGTTTCCACAAATACTAACAGTGAGGTGCAACTGGTGAGCTCCATGCACTAATAGGCCTCACCAGCTGATCACATTCCACAGCTGTGTGCCGCAAGGTCCACTCACTCACTCACTCACACACACACACACACACACACACACACACACACACACACACACACACACACACACACACACACACACACACACACACACACACACAGTAACACCTACCTACTAAAGTAACTGTGGGGATTCCTGGGAGTTAATGACTTTCTGCCTGGTCTCAGCTACCCTCCAACTGTTTGTGCTCTGTGAAAAGGGTCTTCAAAGTTTCTGCGGAATTACAGACATGTGCTTTATTGGACTTTGGGTGTTAATCCTGGACTTATGGGATACAAGTCTGTTCTGCCTAATGTATAATAAAAAGAAAAAAATTACACTTTTAATGATGTGAACAAAACAAATGGTTACCAATTACCAAAAAGTGTATAAATGAATGTGGTTCAGACTTGAACCTGCAGGTAATTATTCCACTGATGTAAAACAGTAAAGGATGATGTCATCATAACTACACCTCCATTTAAGAATCCCTGCGTAGGTAGTCCCCAGCCGTCAAATCGAACCCTGGAACAAGCACTTCAAGCTGGGACTATTACCCATTCACTAATCATCACTCATGTCATGTTTTATAGCTAAAAAGCTGTTGTGATTGACTAGCCTTAAAGTGTGTGTGTGTGTGTGTGTGTGTGTGTGTGTGTGTGTGTGTGTGTGTGTGTGTGTGTGTGTGTGGTGTCAATATTCACATCGAGATAAAACAAGTGAACCAAAAGGATGGGACATTTTCACGATGTGCTTGCAACCAGACAGATTTAAAAGCAGCATGGCAGGAAACATCCAGGACCTCCTACCGCCCTGAGCTGAGGACATGACCAACCACCATGTAGCAGAGTAGGACAATGACGTAGGACAACAAACACATCACAGTGGATGCAGAAGCTGGATTGTTGTACAGCATGATTCATTCATTTAATTCATTCATTCATCAATTCATTCATCCATGCAATCATTCATCCATTCATTTATCTATCTATTCATTCATACTTCTTGACATATGCATGATGAGGTATCCTCCATAGCCTGGTCAGGACTGGATTGAATAGCCTGGACATTGTTCAGATAATCTGGCATGAAAATGTGTGTGAGCTCCAATCCCCCTGGTTGATGTGTCCTTGAGCAGAAGCGGCTCCAAGGGTAATGCTTCAGGGGGCCTTGATCTCTGACCTCAGAGGAGAGGTTCCCACTGAGTCAAGGCAATGCTGCTACAGTGATAACTGATGCATCACACTTTTATTATCCTGCCACAATACCTACCAACCATCACCCACCTCCCGACGTCCAGAAACTGCCTTCAGCCGGACAGCAGGAAGAGGTCAGAGGTCACATGTGCATCTCTAAATTCAGTCTCAACACAAAGACTTGCATTCTTGTAGCCAGTCTTTTCCATAAGAGGATAATGTTTTGTACACCCTGAAGTTCAGTCTCACAGTTCCAGGAGGAGGATTTCTTGGGCTGAATTCTGTGTGATGATTAAGGACAAAAACCACAGGAGAGTGTGGAACTGTTGTTCCACAGTTGAAGGGGCTTGGACCCCGATCCACCTGAGGACCTGGGACTTCTCTGTGGACTGGAATGTTCTCCCCATGTCTGCGTTGGACCACCGTCCACTGAATGACCTTAGATTAAAGAAAAACTCTCTGACTGCTTAGAACCTTGTTTTCAATCTTGTCATGTTTGTGTTATATTTTTCTTTCATGAAAAAAATCATTGACATAGATAAAGTGTGCAAGAGGTGAAAAGAAATAAATATGTGAGAACTGGGAAAACAAATTCATGGAAGCAGGGTTTTCGATACTTTTTGGGCAATCTCAGGATAATCTGCCTTGACTTTAATCCAGAACACTGGCACAGTTGTGGGAGCTTAATTTAGGGGTAATGGCTGGTAACCTGTCACGTGACCAAGACCTGTCAAGCGGGACAGACGCACGCATTCGTTTGTGTGTCATTACGCACAGATGTCACTTTTCAAAATAAAACATCTTTAGACTTGTAATCAAGAAAAAAGAAAGTCAAACAAGTAATGGAAGTAATGTAAATTATTTTCTCTTTCTTTGCGGCACGGTACAAAATGCCAAACGGACCGTTACCGGTCCATGGCCCGGGGACCCCTGGGTTATTGGGTTTCCTGTAGGTCAGGTGGGCTGGGATGGTCCGGAGCTGTATTTCAGAATGCCTACAAGACAAACTAACTGGAACATTTACCCTGAACGGGTCGAGTCAGCAGGACTCACCCACCAGTGACATCAAATGAAGGTGGATTCTGATAAAACAAGGCTGCACAGCGCTCCAAGGCAAAGCGGCATGTACGTGTGTGTATACTCTTCGTGTATTTATGTACCCCTTGCAGCTCTCTCCGTGGGCTGCCGTTGTTGACGTCTGAACACGCCCCTGTCGTTCGGACTGAAATCTGTCCGTTGCGCGCGGCTGTCTCCCCTGTGCGGCTTCTCCCGTGTTTGCCAGTGCTCGTGGATTTAAAAGCGATCTGTGGCGTATGGGACGTGACCTACTGCCTATCGCAGCCTCTGATGTGGACATACTCTCCCCACGACTGAACGCATTGGCCGCTTTGCGTGTCAATCGTGTTTGCGGGCAGCATGTAGGCGGAGTTGAGTGGAAGGCTGAAAGGAGGAGGTGGCAGCCCACGGCGGAGCGTCGGTCAATTGTGTTCGTTCGTTCTTCTCGTCCGAAGTGCGCCGTCGCTGCCGTGGGCAGAGGTTAAAAGCCCCAGAGAGAGGGTCGGTGCTTTCCACCGTCACGCGTGAACAGATCCTCTTCTCTCTTCGCGCTAACGCAGCGTTAAATCCGCCCCTGTCTGCACTTTGACATCGATGTGTTTCGGGAGAACGGAGCTGGTTTTCAGGTGATCCTACAGCAAGCGCGGGTTTTTTAAAACGTTTCTTCACCTTTACGGATCCGTTGTCACCTTTTGTCGACACGCATCGACGTTTTAAAGGGATTCATCTCCAAGCTGCGCCTTGACGACCTCGAAGAAACGACCACGGCGAACGCTCAGGACTTGTTGCGCGCCTCCAGGAGCGCACCAGTCCAGTTTTCATCCAAGTCGCTTACCTGAGTGTGACTGAGTGAAACAGAGTGGGGAGATTCCACTCAGCCTGAAATCGTCACGCTCGCCTCCCACTTTGCTCGTGATGACCTTGTGGCTGTGAGTTTTTCTCCGTGTGAGCGCTGCCTGTGCCTCAGGAAAACAACCGAGTTCCCCTTTAAATGGCATCAGCCGATAAGAGAAACTTTCGTTCACGAGTTGATTAATTCCCCCCTTCCGGTGTTTTCATTTGCGCCATCGACATGTCTGACCGAGACGGGTTTGGAGACGGGCTGAGCAACGACGGAGCACCGGACTTCATTCCGCCCAGAGCGCCCCGCGGCCGGCGGACCGGCGTCATCCTCCCCGGTGGCGGCCAGGACGCTGACACCGTTGTCTTGGATTCGGCGAAGGCGGCACCGCGCAGAAGTAGCATCATCAAGGTAAAGAACCCCATGTGGTGTGCTGAGGTTCCGCCAGGTTGGGTGGGAATATTGCGGAAATGCCAACATAATGCCTTCTGTTTTAAGCGGCTGAATAAGGATGGGACGTGTAGTGAGCCGTGAGTGTAGCGAAGCCACGCTATGCCTTGTTGTCTTGACTCGCCTGTGGGCTTGTGGCACGCGTCCTATGACGAGTCCTCATCGTTTTACGCGCGTCATGAGTGCGCAATTTTAGATTCATTGTAACTGTACTGCAGGATCCGTGATGCTGGACAGAGAGCTGCAAGGAGGATTGATTTTGTTTTTATAGACGAAGGTTTTGAGAAGATTCCTCCATGGTGGACACATCAGGACAAACCCTTTATAGTAAACCCAAGGAGCTTCTGTGTGAAGAAGTGATCCAACTGTAAAACACTATGTCGTCTATAAATAAAAGTCCAGTCATTCAACCCCCCCCCCACCCTGTTGATCAGTTGATCAGCGAAACATAGTCAGCAAAAGTT
This sequence comes from Antennarius maculatus, assembly GCA_013358685.1. NCBI lineage: Eukaryota > Metazoa > Chordata > Actinopteri > Lophiiformes > Antennariidae > Antennarius > Antennarius maculatus. Next base: position 2,617,595 of record CM023618.1, on the reverse strand, counting down.
TCAGCAGATTGTGTTATTTTTCCATCTTGAAATGATTCAACCTCCTGAAACTCGTCCCTCATTTGAGACACATTTAGCAATCAGATGTAGTTCAAAACAGGAGCCGTTGTGACAGATGTTAGCTACTGTCCTAAAGGGGCTCCAGGACCCGACTCCTATGTTTACCACTGCTGACCCAGAAGACCCGTCACACTAGCTTCAGACGTACACGTATAAATACATGTCCTACGACCGTGGCTAAAAGTCAGTAAACTGAGTTATGTTCATAGCTACTGGAAAGAGCCCTCACCCACTGACCTGCTCGTGTCACGGTGACGTCATGCTTTTCCACCATCACCTAGGCTCAGGTTGCAGGTTTGTGAGGATCAGGGTGGGAAGCAGGGATCATGTTTGGGGAACATTATCTTTGAGTATGGCTAACTGATCATGTCAGGTTGGGTGTCACATGTGCTGCGAGGCCAGGTCATTGAGCAGGGCAGAAATCAGGCAGCAGGTTTTCTGTGAGGTCAAAAGTCACCGACGGAGGAAAATCCTGAGGCTGAGTTGCCCCTGAGGTTTATGACTTTCTGATGCTGGAACCGGGCTCCATATTTCATGTCACAGGGAGCTGATGATGTCATTGGTCCAGGACGCCCTGAGTGTCCCTTGCAGAAGTCACGCTGGATAAAGAGCTCTTGTGTGAATGCACGACGCAGACACACGACTGATGAGTGATGTCAGCGACAGGTACGGTGAGCAGCGACTCGGCACAAAAGAGCACCAAGAACCACCAAAGACTGACTGTTCACCGCCTGAAGTGCAACAGATTAAACATTCAGGAAACTACTCATCTTTCTTGTCGGAGTTACATGTTGGAGCACAAAGAAGATGACAAAGAAGAAAAAAGAAGAAATTAACTTTATTAATCCTATGTAGGGGAAAAGAGTTGATGGCGTTTGTAGCTTACAAAATGAACCATGTTTGGTCTCATGTTGGACAAGGGAAGACGTTGGAGTACTTGTTTTACCTGGTTATAGATTTATTCATCCACTTCCTCTGAAACTGTCAAACAATTAAAAAGATATTCTTTTCTTTTAAATAAGATTAAGATTAAAATTTACTTTATTAATCCCCATAGGGAAATTATTAGCACAGTCTAGAACACACTTATCAGTTCATGTGAATGCATATTTTGTGTGTACAGGCCCGTAACACACACACAAGGGACCTGTAGGCATGCATTTGGTGGTGGTGGTGGTGCTGGGGGAGTTGAGTGGGGCGGGCAGCTCCTTACTGGTGCGCCCTAATGAGCAACATGAAAAGGGGAGGGCACCTTGCTCAGGGGCACCTCGGCAGTGCTCGCTTCGGAGTATTAGCTGACGCCCCCCCACTGTCAGCTCACACTCCAAGGTGACTGGGCGGGAGTGGCAATCGAACAGCCGATCTTGTGATCATTGGACGACCTGCTCTACTAGCAAAGCCACTGCTGCCCTGTTTTAATAATAGTTTTAATAACCTGTGCCAACGAGGTGATATTTGAACCACAGTTGGTGTGTGTACAAGAGGAAGGTGTCAGATTTGATGTTTTTTATCGGTTTGGATGCAGGGATGGGCCAGTGAAGTGACGATGGTGGAGTGGTAGTTTTCTGGGACACAGATATTCAACGACATCTGACTTCACGGTAGTCTTAAAGGAGTTGTTCTTCTGTCGTTAGGTGATTCTCTTCAGACAGAAGGACTGGTTGTGTTCCAGCAGCACCAGAGCCCCCAGGTCACTGGACAGCCTTGTAGGTTGTAAATGATTCTTCATCATTCCAGGAAGAGATTACATGAGGCTTATAGTTGATGTCTATAAAGACTGGACAGAAAGGAAAATGATGACATCACTTTTCCTGTCTATCTTTTATCTAGCACACATCACATTTTATTCTGGATCTGGTGGTAACAAACAAGAATGATATAGACTGACCTGAGGCCAGAGTTTAGTTCAAACTGTTCAAACATTACTGCTCTAGATCAGTCAGAGAATCAGCTTTCACAACATATTGTTATATTATTATTTTTCTTAAATATTTTACCAAAACAAAGCAGTAATGACTGCTGTGGTTCATTATGAGCCTCATTGGTGGAGGTGATGGAGCTGAAGCCGGTTCAGATGTGACTGGAGACACGTCTGTCCTCGTGCTCCAGTCACACCTGAACCTGCCGGAGGACAGACGTGTCTCCAGTGGAGTCGGAGTCACCGTGGACACACACACTGGAGTGTCATCCACACTGACACACCAGAGGAGTGAGATGCTGTGATGTCTTCAGAGAGGTGTGAACTGGGCAGTGTGCGTGTGAAGCGGTCCTCACATGCTTAGCCCTCACTTTGTTTAACACAGGGTAATTTTCAAGGACGACAAACGTTCCGTTGCCACAGTAACAGTTCATGAAGGAAGAACTCATTTTTGTGTTTCTGACCAACAGAAAATATTTTCAGGGATTTTCACTTACTGTCAGTGTGAGTGTGTTTGTGTGTGTGTGTGTGTGTGTCTGTCTGTCTGTCTGCCTCTTTCTCTCTCTGTCACTCTGTCTCTGTCTGTTTGTCTCTGTCTATCTCTCCCTGTTGTCTGTGTGTGCGTGTGTGTGTGTGTGTATATGTGTGCACACAAACATTTACAGTACATGTATATATTTGTTTATTTTTATATATGTATGGGTATATAGTGTGTGTGTGTGTATATATATATATATATATATATATATATATATACTATATTTACGTACTGTATATATACATACAGTGCGCCCTTGCACATTCGCGCATCAACGATTGCGACTCCACCTCATCCGGATTTTTAGTATTTTTAGTAGTCCTGTGATACCGTACGCGCATTCTATTGGCTGACAGCATCCGAAAGTGCGCTGTTCCATCAGTCTCGGACTTTCGTGAGACAAAAAAGTGCTTTAAACAGTCGATCAGAATGTGGGAAGAGCTAATACAGATAGAAGGTGGTTTAATATCCGTATGGGGAGGCTTCATAAACGTTATAATTACTGTAAATAATAAGATAAATAGATTGTGTTCTCAATCGCAAATTCTTCAATCGCATGGTTCCTGGAATGCAATGCCTGCGAAGACCGAGGGTGCACTGTATGTGTATATATATATAATTATATATATGTATGTATATACATATGTATGTATATATACACACACACACATATATGTATGTATATATATACATACATATATTATATATATATATATATATATATATATATATATATATAATCTTTAAAGCGAATGCTGAACTTATTCCCCAGGCCAAAGCGAACCCCTGTCACGAAGAAGAAAAATAAAAACTAGCGGTAAGAAAGGAAAGAAAATAAGAGAAGAGATAACAGAAAATGGATAAACGTAGCGACAATCTGGAGAAAAGTGGGTCGAAGATCGGCCAGGTTAACCGGCAGCTGAGGAGAAGCTATGATGCAAACTTCAAGATGATGGTGATAAATGAGGCAGAGTCTTCAAACAATTGCAATGTGATCGAATATATTGAATATATTGTTGTAATCATTTGTTTTAGATGAACTGTAATTACTTTCTGTATGAAAATTAAATTTGGTGTTCAAAAAGTCTTTTTTTCTAACTTGAGTCTTGAAAAAGAGGGGGTCGTCTTATAATCAGGGTCATCTTATATTCGGGCCAATACGGTATATATATGTATATATATGTATATTTGTATATACAGTATGTATACACACACATCCTGTCGTGTCAGAGGGTCCATTCTTTATGTTGAAGGCTGATGCAGGAGGGGTCGTAACAATGGCATTATTCCCTCCCCAGTAGAGCTACAGCTGGGGTGATGCTTCTTACCACATGGTTGATCTGGACTTATCAGTGACTTCAGTTCCCAACCTTTTACGTTGGACTTTTTTTTAATCACAGAAGCATATTTTCTGAGTTCAGTTCCATATTTTCTGTTCAGATGATTCATTCAAGGGAGTCTTGTATCCAGGCACCAGTCACCTCTTGACCCTTATTGTCAGAAATAATCTTCATTCTAATAAACAAATGGTGACATCTATGTGACTTATTAGGAAAGCCTTTGGTTCTCCTGAAGGTTTCAGGACCACAGCAATGTTGTGTGTGTGTGTGTGTAGAGCCAAGCAAAACTGAACGTGTCCATTAAGAAGACCAGTTCACTTCAACCGAAGGTTGGGAAGGTTTCTGGTTTTGCTTGTCCAGTCAGATTTACAAACCTATACAGATTTATTCATATAAACTAACCATATTTAGCGGCTGGAGAGAGCTAGCAGCATGCAGCTAGTTAGCCGGAGCTTTATAGCCAATAAGCCCAGTGGCGGAAAGCCTAGCCTGGTCACCGTCTGCCATTTGAAAGCTGAAACCATGCCCCTGCACATGGCAAAATATGGACCCAAATCCAGCCAGAGGACACAATTTCTATTGGCACTGGTTTCACAGCTGATTGCTATCAACAAGTTAATATTAATTAGCGAGTTGTCCAAACAAAACTTTCATCATGTAATATTAGCAGCTCTCTCTGCTTTGCCAGGAGTAACATGGAATCCTTCCTCCCAGCCAGGATTGGTAAAATACATCCAGGGTTTCTACTTCCAGAAGACAACAGAGGTAACATGGTAAAGGTTTTAACCTGAATAAAAGAGACAGGAAGCATATGCACAGTCAAAGGTACAAGGTTCTGTCCACAACAGAGAAATGGATGGTGTATAGAAAATGATCTGCCTGGCACAAAGTAGTGGCTGCATCCATCCACTGGTGATCAGGTGTTTGGAGCTCCATGGCCCTATTAGTGGAGTAACATCCCCTTCTGTATTCCTTCTGTCATCTGCCCATTGTTATTTTTATGATATGAGAGAAAAGAAAAAAAAGAAAATGTACAGAAGGGATTCAGAATCAACATTTATACCTGATCTGTCTCAAAATTAATCAACTCTTTCTCAGCCTCCACAACTACACAAAACGCAACTGAAATCCAGACAAACTAACACTCATGAGTGATTTCATCATCTCCCCCACCTCTAAAATTCTGACATTTCCTTCTTCCTCAGGCTCATTTTCACTCATTCATGCATTTTTATTGAGGCCACGGCAAGCTGGCACAGCTAGCCGACACCTACTTCATCATGTAGTGACTTAAAGCCACATTAATCAAGTTAAACACATTAGGCTGATTCTGTTCTATTAATTTTCCTCAGCAATTAGCTTACAGTACGACTATGTAACAAGCCAGACGGCATGCAGAGTCTGTCAGGCTGAGTAGTGAGAGGGCTTAGCACTGGGGAGTGACCACACAAACACACACACACAAACACACACACACACACACACTGAAGAATATGTCGCATGTTTGGAGGACATAGCTTGTTGTCTCAGAGTTCGACTACCGGACAGCGTTCAGTGTTCCTGCTGGACTGACGTTAGATCACTTTGCTCTTTGCTCCACTTTGCTCGGCTGTGAGAAAAAGCATCTTGTAAAAGACGACACACCATAATATCTCTGTCGGATTGGGACAATATGCTCCAGGAAGGTAGTTCTGTTGTTGGAAAGGGTTTCAGGGTTTGAGCTGCCGCATTTTTCAGGGTTTCAGGGTTTCCGGGTTTGAGCTGCCGCATTTTTCACGGTTTGGTTTATCTACTGAACTTACATCTAGTAATGTCCACAGTAAAACAAAAAATAAACCCTCAAAGTCAGGAGCCAGGAGTCCTTTTTGACAACTGCAGAACCTCAACATACGAGTTATTTGAGATACGAGCCATCACTCTGTCCATATTTCTTTTGATATACAAGCCAAATCTGAGGTACGAGCAGTGGTTCAGGACCCCACTGCTGGTTGGTGAATGGATACAACGTCAACTGAGACCGGATCTCGTTCTTTCCCACATGTTGGCTGATAGGTACATCAGCTGAAACCAAATCTTGTTATTTCCCATGTGTTGGCAGATGGCTACAACATCAGCTAAGACCGGATCTCGTTCTTTCCCACGTGTTGGTGGATGGATATAACATCAGCTGATACCGAATCTCGCTCTTTCCCAAGTGTTGGCGGATGGATACCACATCAGCTTAGACCAGCTTAGACCTGTGTTGTACTGCCTGTTGTACTGCCAGTTGTACCGCCTGTGTTGTACTGCTTGTTGATCGTGGGTCTCAGAGGACTTTAATTTCATCTGTTCTGTATGTTGTACATTTGACAGTAAAGCTGACTTTGGCTTGACTTTTGAAGGTGCGACAGGTGTCTCAAGCGACCCTCTCGTTCACCGGGGTGATCTCCATCATATGACGGCTGAGATGTGGGGCTATAAGCAAGCCACCAGGTGCTTGCATACAAGCCCCAACCCCAGGCCTGGCTCTCGGCTGGAGCCCAGTTTGCGCCATACTGGGCAACATCACAGTCCTTGATATTTTTTTCATCATAGGGGTTTTGGTACTGCTCTTAGTCTGGTCTGTCACCCTGACTGCCATGGGAGACCCTAGCAGGAGGATAAGGCCTCTGACAACATTGCTCCTGGGATTATTCGGACACTCAGACTCTCCCATCACAAAAAGTTGGCAGTTCTCGGGGGAGATCTAAATCAACAATAAAAGTTTAATGTTCACTGATGTGGCTATGCTCCATTAGGTACAGTCATGGAAAAGTCATTTAATTTCATATCACCGCCGCACTGGGAGTCCTGTTTGTGTTTGATATGGGCTGCACACTTTCTCAGGGAGCCGTGAGTTCTTACCCTGCCTTGCCTCCTCCTCCCTCGTGTACACACCTTTGTCCTGAAACCTTGTGCCTTTTTTTCCAGTGCCAATCTTCCCTCAGTCTCTCATCCATTAGCATTTTGACTTCTGTTGTTTTTCTCAGTATTGTTGGTCTCTCTCTGTTCCATTGTCTCAACACTCTTTTGCAATGGTTTGCCACGAAGTGAACAATGATTTGCTTACACCATCTCCTGTGTGGTGAGTTTGTGTGATTGTTCTTGTCACACACACAGTGAATGGGGCCACTGTGGGCCCTCTGTCTCTCGGTGTCATTCTACTCCTGGTGCCACTGGGAACACACAGGTCCTCACAGCTACTGGTCAGGAGTTTATCTGAGTGGCTGCCAGATAGGGAAAGAACAACAAAAAAAGCTGAGCAGAGCATTGACGTGTGGACACGTTCAGGCAATGCTATGATAGAGTACCACACAGACAACAGTAGCTTACACACACCTGTGGATTACCAGTTAATCAGCTGGAAGGACGTCTGCTCCACAATGTTCTCAGGGGTTTGTTCGATTTTATTCAGATTCATCCCGATCCACATACAGAGAAGTGGAATGGTCTGGGACCTCAGCCAGTGGTTCTGTCCACATGACAGGTAGTCCTCAAGACGCCAATATCCGACTTACAAACATTCTGATATGAACCAGCATATACCACCACATCCAACTACTGTAGTTTCCTTTTCTACGGCAACCTCCGCCGAGCAGGGTAACATTAAGACCCCATAAATTCACATTTCACTTGTCAGATTAACACGACTCAGCAGATCTCAGACTCCATGAACAATTTGCTCTGATGTCAGACTTCCTGTGGTCTTTTGGTCTTTCCTGTTGGTGCGTCATCTGCAGTTTCTCCTTCATTTCTCCACATCGCTGTGAACTTCTGAGCAGGAAATGAACCTACAATGTATTTATGTTCATGGACACGTTCACCAACATGGAGACTGGAGACAATTCAAGTCAGGTTGAAAGTTAGAGCAGCAATGTAGACTATAGACTACCTGTAGAAAAACTCTGTCACTACCTGCTATTCACATTTATTCATTACTGACAGGGTTGTCCTCCTGTAGGAACTAAATGATGTAGAACCAATGTTAACCAGATTAGGTTTATGCCTTGTTGTATTAACTGACGCTAACGCTGAACTCTGAGTGTTTTGCTAGTTGATGTTAACTATTGGTTGAGTTAATTGATAAACTTAATGAAATCAAAGAGAGTAATCAAAAATAAAGGGGTATATTTGACTTTTGATGACCAGGAAGTGCATCAGCGCGTCATTCGGGTCAGTGTGGTGGAACACGTCAGGATTAAAGCTTGACTTAGCCTCTACATCCCCAGGACAAAATTCATTCAGCAGAGGTAGAGAAGTTAAAGTTACATTACGGTAATACAGGATTTTATTTATTATTTGTTGTTTTAATGTCCTGTAATTGTTTCTAGTAAGTCTGAGGGAACATAACTTCAGTAATGTCCTTACTACTCTAAGTACTAAAGTATTTAGAGTAGTAATGACATTTAAATGACCTCAAATACTTATTATATATTGAAATTTAATAAATTATGATTTATGAACAGTTCAGCTATGAACAGGCTATTAGAACCAGTTGTGTTTGTAGGTTGAGGACTATATGTATCTGTTAATGTGGGACTTCTGTCCAGTACAAAACTCTATGAAACTCACACAGTCTCCAAGAGGCAGCCCTAATAAAATCAATCATGTTCAATATTTACAGTTTAAATCCGGAAATCTGGGCAGCACGTGTCTGTGTGGGTTCTGTCTGGGTTCTCCAGCTTCCTTCCACCTCCAAAAACATGCAGCTTAGATGAACTGGTCACACCAAATTGTCCGTGGATGTGAATGTGTGCGTTTGTTTCATGTTTGGCATTGTGATGAACTGGTGTGTTATCCGGGGTGTACCATTTCTTTCACCTGTAACAACCTGCTACAGGCTTCAGCAGACCTGTGACACACAAGGTGAATGAGCAGCTATAGCGTTAGGATTACGATCATCTCCTCTACTAAAAATGGATGGATTGATATTATCATCTGAATTTTCATTGCTTGACTTTATTCTGCTGTGTTGATCTGTGTAAACTCAAAGGTGTAATGGTGTGTTCCATCTACGATGGAAGCACATGGAAATTCAACTAACGGCCCTTAAATTGGAAATACAGAAATGTTTCATGGAATAGGGGATGAGATCTGCTGCCATGTAACAGGGAAGATAAGTTGTATTTTTGTCATGTTAATCCTTTCTTTCTGGGTGTTAGAAGTCAAACTAGTTGCAGGTAAGAGAAGATGAGACTTTACTCATCCTTGACTGGGGAAGCTATTGACTTGTACACTTCAGGCTTTCTCTGCTGATGGAACACTACTTGAGATTACACACTGGAGTGCTGTTGTTCTCTCCTTGTTTGGTTCAGTGCGAACAAACAAATGCTTTATTGTATGATCTCTGTGTTAAAGATGCTGCTGACAGATATTTCCAGAGCTGCAGATGGTGCTGTCAAGCCATGATAAGCATTAATTGGGCAAGAAGTTGAAGAGAGACAATCCTATAGAGACAGGGCATAAACTAGGTGAGGCCTGACCCATTTCTGGAGCCAGGTGACATTTTGAGGAGTGGCAACTTTTAGCACCTCTAGTCCAGAAAATTTCTGTCCTGGAAATTTTACTTGTGTTTGACTCACTTGTCCATAAACAGCATATTTATAGTAGCAAGGCTACCTGACAGGGAAATGATGGTTACTTGCAATCTTGTTGAAAGGTGAGTCACTAAGTTCAACAGTGAATGACATCTCAAGGTCTGTTTGCAGTCATTCAGAATGTTTCTTGGAGAGGAACATTCCTTATCTTTAGTCTACTGATGACAATAGAGCAGATACCAAATCTTTGTCAAGCTCTTGTCATGCAATTGGTTAATCGAGACAGCTAATTATTCAGGAGCTTCTGCTTCACATGCTTCTACAGGGGAGTGCCAATTACTGTTGCATACAGCTAAACAGACTGACCAAATGTGTGACTGTCTATCACAGCTAGAATGCCTGTTCTGAACAACCACTTTCTGTACTCTCATCATGACTGTCCGTAGAAGACTCCTCAAGCTGTACCTTACTATGCTCCATGGATTTGTGCAGGTCTCTTCTCAGAAAAATGCCACTGTTAATTACAAGAATAAATGGGTTTACATATTCAAAATGAGGCTAATCTACCAATTACTATTCTTCTAATGCGGGAAAAACACAAAAAAACTGTATGTTATATTCACATGCCGTTGAATAAGACCATTCAACGGCATGTGTCAGTAGATTTTGGTTTACCAATTGACTTCAAATACAGGTTATGTCGTTTGTAGTTATGTCATTCCCAATTATACCACGATTTTCAAAAAATACATGGAAAAATAAAAATAAAATTTACATCATTTCACTTAACGTCTATTCATCACAAATATTAAAATTGTAAAACCACTAGAAGACCTTTTAAAGCTCACAATATTATGTTATCTGTAAAATGAAAAGGTAACACTATGCACTTGGCAGAGTTCCAAGCGTCTCCCTGTTTCTTGCCCGTAAGTCCTCTGGGAACGGCTCCAGCAACCCCTGTGACCTGCAAAGTGGATGAAGCAGCTTGGCAAATGAATGAGTGAATGTACAATAAATAAAAATCAAAACATACAATATATTATAAGCTCGTTTTCAGCTGGAAAAGCTTCCAGCAACCCTTGTGACCCACAAAGCGGAAGAAGCGGCTGTTTTTTCCATACTAAATTATAAATGAAATTTAATTGATTATAATCTTAAAATAGATTCATATTAGCCGAATATTATTGAAAATTAGTTGATAAATAAAGTACTGAACTAGGAATGATTATCTTCAATTTAGCCTGGAGACTATTTAATTTAATGTCTTTGTCGTTTTTGAACTTAAATCACGTCTGTTGGAACCAGTTAATGATGTAGGGTGAGGTCTACCTGTAACTTAATGATCCAGGACCTCTCACTGACTTAATCTGACTCACATCAGTTAATTTGATTAATGCTTTGTCCAGTCTGTGTGCTTGTGAACATCCCTGCCTTCATCCTGTCCAGGTGATGTTAGCTGCTCAAATGCAACACTGCAAAGATGATGACATTTAGCATCCTTCCACACGACCGACAAGAAGGTCCAGCCATGCAGGTGGTTTCTGTCAATTTCACTTCCTGTGTATTTTAGAGTTGATTTAACTCTCAGTATCTAGAAGAAAAAAACAAATCTGTGAATCTCATGTAGTGTCAATCCCAAATGTTGATGGGTTTGAGACTTCTATCCATGTGCTTCATCAACCCTCAGATTGTTAAAGCACTACCCAGTGTAGTGAGTCCAATCAGCGTAACATGACAGGAGCTTTTACCCGCAAAGACTGATGGCTCCTGGCCTGGTAGGTTAGCAACAAGCATATCAAATAGATAATTTTACAGGCCATAAGGCGCAGTCTCAATTTCGGGGACTGTTTTTGTGCTTAAACCATACACAAGGTACACCGTATTAGTGGGCGCATGCTAAAACAAGGTAACGGAAGCAAAACAGTGAGTTTGGTTGAACTTTATGTCTGTGTAGGTTCTCAGTCGTCGAGGTCATGGTTACCCAAAAGCTGTTGAGTCGATCCACTGGACGTTTACTTTCTTAAACGTCCAGTTGAACTTTGTGTATTTAAAAATACACATTCTTTGATCGGTCTGACAGTGTATGTAGTGACGTATTACGTTCCGGTGTTGGTGGGAAATGGTCCGATAGTTAATTTAGCAGAGCATTGACTAAAATCCCACAACATTTTACAGATTTTTGACCTCTTCTTCTTCTTTTCCTTTCGGCCTTTCCCTTCAGGGGTCGCCACAGCGAATCAACCGCCTCCATCTAACCCTGTCCTTTGCATCCTCTTCTCTCACACCAACTACCCTCATGTCCTCTTTCACTACATCCATAAACCTCCTCTTTGGTCTTCCTCTAGGCCTCCTGCCTGGCAGTTCAAAACTCAGCATCCTTCTACCAATATATTCACTATCTCTCCTCTGGACATGTCCAAACCATCTCAGTCTGGCCTCTCTGACTTTATCTCCAAAACGTCTAACATGTGCTGTCCCTCTGATGTACTCATTCCTGATCCTATCCTTCCTGGTCACTCCCAGAGAGAACCTCAGCATCTTCATCTCTGCTACCTCCAGCTCTGCCTCCTGTCTTTTCCTCAGTGACACTGTCTCTAGACCAAACAACATCGCTGGTCTCACCACATTGACCTCATTGCATACATAAGCTGCTTCAGGTTTAGAGGCGCAGCATTGATTTTTGAGAAAATTAAAGGCTTTTAAGTGTGCCTCATAATGCGGAAAATACAATCGTCAATTAAATGCCAATGGTGAATTTGTGAAAATATAAATGTATAAATAGTTATGTTAAGTCTTAAGGGTCCCATATTAATGTCATTCAGCTGCTAGATGTCCAACTACACTGTACAGTAATCCCTCATTACTCACGGTTAATGCGTTCCAGGACCACCCGCGAAAAACAAAATCCTGCAATACAGCAACCAAATATTTATTTTAGTATTTATGGTAATTTAAATGTTTATGAACCAGTGACGTGCGGTGAGGTTCATGGAGGATAGGCACCAACGTTACAGTCAGTGCTACGAATTAAACAGAGTGGCGCATTTGCCATTAAATTAGCAACTTGACATTACACCGGTTAAATACATTGTGAGCGTACCACTCAGTTTGAACAGGGCGGGTTATTTCCTGATCTGAAGTTTGAAGCAGATATTTAAGCTCCGACGTTCGTCTTTTTTTATTAATTAAATCTTGTTTTGATCGATTGGTAGTCCTATCTGAGGTGAGGCTCAACTGCTCACCGCTGCACTATATGTCACTGTCATATTGATATTAAACCACCTTATATCTGCATTGCCTATTCCCACACTCTAATAGACTGTTTAAAACAATTTAGAATTAAAGAAAAGTGTTTCTTGAATACACGGAAATGCCCTGTGTACTTGGAACACTGTACACACATGGATGCTGTTAGCTAATTGCATGCACACACGTATCCCATGGTATCTCATGACCACCTACTAAAAATCCACAATGTAGTGACGCCGCACATTTGAAGCGTAAATAAGTGAGAAATTACTGTATTTGAAATGTCTTTCCCCAGATTGATTCGTGGTCCTCAATATCTTTGACTGAATACTGATCCAATCAACTTCCAGTCCAGATGCTTTGTTTGTCTGGGCTGGCCATTATATGTTAATGAGCTCCCTCTGTCAACACCTGTCACCCTGGCCCCCCAACATATTATTTACATAAGCCATATGAACGTGCGTGCGCTACCGTCCAGGGATTTTAAACTGCAACTTCATGTGTTACATACGTTACATAGTGTTTGCAAATGGGACAGAAATCAGTGGATGACGACAACAGATGATTACCAACAAGAGGTAATTAAAGCTGTGTTTCCCAACAATCGCTAACAACACTAGGGAGCCAAGCTAACACAGTCTAATGTAACATGGGTTCTTGTTTTGGTGAACCACATTGAAATGTTGGCTGTTGGATGCGATCCCTACTTTATCTTCAACCGCTATCCCTACTTGAAGAGGATGAGGATGAATAGAAGCTAGGACACTACAAACTCTACATACTTGTGTATACATTTTTATTCTCTTATCTATTCTCTATTACAATTTCCCTTTGGCTCTTCATTCTAAAGTTTTCCTTCTTCTGACATTCTGTATGTTTTTTTTTCTGGAGCAGTACAATTATAACAAAAACCAATTCCCCCTCGGGATCACTCAAGTATGTATGTAGAGCAGCTTTACTCATACTCGTAAGCAACTGCAAATAAGATAAAAATGTGTTCTGTGTGTGTGTGTCTGTTTGTGTGTGTGTATGTTCACTCCTGACGCTGAGGATGAACATACAGAGACACACATAGGCAGTCTACACATACACAGACCTAAGCGGAGCTAACTAGTTAGCCAAATGCTAGCTGACTTCAACAGCTTGTAAGGAACTTTCAGTGTGTGGCTCTATGCCAGGTCACTGCCACACACTGTTACCTTAAATTCGTATCACTTTCAATCACTCCCGCTGTTACGTCAAGATTGGAGCAGTTATTAAACGATTCTTTTTTATGGAGTTTAGCATAATTTTCCATGTTTGTATTAATGCAGGAAGTCTTTGTTCTCCAGATTCTAGGAGTTGGTAGGGTTAGGGAGGACCACAATATATACAGTATGTAGAGACCTGAAAAAATGTGTTTTTCATAATAGGACTACTTTAAGAATAACATATTTATTACTCTATTTTCTCACAATAACTTGAATTAAAATGAAAATGCATGCTCCTTAGTTGACTGAATCAACTAATGACCTGTTAAGTAATATTTTAAATAAGTATAACTGCTGCCAGCCTTATTAAAGGGACATTAAGATAATTTTTAATGAAACACTCATCATCATCATCATTATCATCATTATTCACAATCTGTGAACTCACTCAGTGAACAGTTCGGTCTGTGTAACTCTGACTGACTCTGACTCTGTGAGACTTGTTGCTAACGGGACAGCTTCATTTTTAAGGTTCTCCTGCTGCGTTAGCATTCACCTCTGCTTACTGCAAATGAAATCTCTGACATCAGACAGATTGAGTCAGTGACGCCAACGATCAACGTTCACTGTTAGTGTTCATGTGAGGGCCAGAGCCAGTTATTACCCAGATAGGTGGTTCCCCACCTCCGGGTTGTGGAATGGTACAGGTCTGTGGGTCAATCTGTACCGGGCCACACAGAAAGAATCCAGTTACCCAGTTATTTCTGTTTTCTTTCTCATCTGATTCTGAACGATGTTTTGTTTTAAATGAGTGGACTCTCTCCTCCACATCTGTCTATGAGTCACTCTTGACGCTTGTCAAGACGCTTGCCTTAGTTACATAACTACCGCTCTAGCCGCTAGCACTACAGTTCCCCTAAACTAAGGCTGCGTTCAGACTGCAGGCAAATCGGATACCAATCAGATTTCCTTCCATATCTTATTTTTAGGGCTATTTTTTATCAAGTGTCAAAATGCGATCTTGCTCTGTTCAGACTGGGCCACATTATTAGCCGATCAGACAGGTTGCCACAGCAACGACGCTGGGGCGGAGGTGTTGTCCATGCTCCGTAATGTGCATTGGCTCTTGCGGCGCGTAGAACGACGTCACGGACAGTCAAATCCGATTGATGTGTTTGGAGCTGTTCAGGCTGAGTCTGGCCAAATACAATACTGTGGTTTCAATCTGTCATGGAAAAATCGTATTTCATGTGCTATGTGACTGTTCAGACTACAAAAGAGACATCTGATATCAATCTGGATGGGGCAACCAGTCGGAACGCAGTTTAAAACCCCCAAGCTAGCAGAACCAACAAGAAACAAACGGTGTGACATTATAAAGTTGATGTACATTGGATTCACGTTTAATATAAGACAAGATAGCCTTTATTCGTCTCACAGGGGAAATTTGTATGACTGCGGCAGCGGGGGAGAGGGGGGAGTCATACATACGTACTTAAATAATACATATTAACATGTAGCATATGAAATATACATATTCAGATATGATATACGTATTAACATATTATAAACAATTTACAATGTAAAATTTACAGTTACACGACAAACTACAGACTACATTGGTCATCCAGAGTTTGAATATGATGTTCTATGAATGATCTGCTGGGAGGATTGCTGGTTGCAGAGTCTCATGGCCGTGGGCAGGAAAGACTTGCGATAGCGTTCCTTCACGCATCTCGGGTGACGCAACCTATCACTGAAGGAGCTCTCCACTGATTGTAGCGTTTCCTGCAGGGGGTGGGAGGGGTTCTTCATCATTGATGACAGCTTGACTGTCATCCTCCTCTGTACCACCACCTCCACTGAGTCCAGGGAGCATCCTATGACAGAGCCTGCCTACCTGATCAGCCTGTCCAGTCTTTCCCTGTCGGCCACAGTGATGCTGCTCCCCCAGCAGACCACCCCATGAAAAATAGCTGAGGCTACCACAGTGTCTTAGAAGGTCTTCAGGAGTGGTCCCTGCACTTCAAAAGACCTCCTGAGGAGATAGTCTGCTTTGACCCTTTTTGTAGATAAAATTAGAGTTTGTTGCCCAGTCCATTTTATTGTTCAGGTGAACACTCAGTTACTTTTATGAGGACACCACCTCAGTGTCCATTCCCTGGATGTTCACCAGTGTAACCGGGCAGAGTCCTCGCCTGTGGAAATCCACCACCAGTTCCTTGGTTGTTCCCGCATTGATCTGGAGGCGGTTCCACTGGCACCAGTCCACAAAGTCCTGGGTCAGTTCTCTGTACTCTGTGTCCTCCCCATAAATAAAATAAATAGATAGTTTTTATGCTGATCGTCTTGTTTTATTTTGTTTGCCATATCTGCCACTCCTTAAAATAATGTCGAAAGTTAAATCGGTCCATGGAGGAATAAAGGTTTGTAACCACTAGTGTGGAACATGATTGCTAGTGAAGATGTTGTGCTTGTATGTAATGATGATGTGCTGCTTTCCAAACCATCTCTCTGACTCTATGAGAGAGATGATGGCCGTCTGACAGCTGGATGTACACACATCATGCAGACCATAAATACAGCACAGATGTCCTACTTGTGAGTGTTTTGTTGTTATGGCAACGACTCCGTCAACCAACTCCGCTTCGGATGATGCCCACATTGAGAGGCATCTGGTGGATGATGCTGTGGACACGGAGTCAGGAGGCTGAAGAGATGACTGCTTTAAGCCAGGAAGACTACTATAGTCCTGATGGTGACCTCCTGCTGTCTCATCTAGCATTAACAGTGGGAGTGGGGCTCTAACATACATTACTGTGTAGGATTTGAAAGAGCCATACATGTCTCCATGCATGAAGTTGGAAACAGAATTAACCGGTTGGTAGTTCTGACCTTAAATCTCAAATCAAGTCATTATCACTTTTAGATGTTGGCCATTTGAACTAATGCACTAACTGGACCAAAAAGTTTTGGAAGACACTGATTTGTCAATTTGAACTTCTGTATTCAGTGTTTGCTGTTTGTCTGTTCTGGACCAGTGGTGTCATCTGGTGTTAAAAAGCTCCTGAAAGACTTCCACTCAATGATGATGCTCCAAAAACAAGATAAGCTAACATGACTTTAGTTATCATTGGAGGACTGCATGCTAAAGTTCTGAAGCTAAAGTTCTGAAGCTAATCCTTATGCCTTTCAAGCTGGAGCTTCCACACAACATCTCAGCCCAGAATCACAGTGGGTTTCCAGAGGATTGGTTAAAGAAATCCATCATAATAGTGACTGCTGTGATTGTTCATCAGTTATTCTGTTGACAACTTGGTACAGTTGTTCGTCTATCAATCCCGTGATGCCTGTGCTCTGTCTGTCAAAAGATGTGTTCTTGATTTGTCTTTCAGTTAGAGGCTCAGGTAATGCCTGTTTCAATAACATGTACACAAACATACGTGTCACCCTCTCTATTGCTTTCAGAACTGTTGAGGTTCCTATTCAAACATGCAGGGAACCAAGAGGAGATGAAACTCTCTGGAAGCAGAGTAGAATGAAGAAAGAGAAAAGCTGGAAGTAGTTAGACTGGTAGAAAGAGAAACTGACGAGTCGACGTGAAGGGAAGAACTGCAAGAGGAGGAGAGAAAAGGGAGTCATTCAGGCAGGCGATAGTGTGTGTGTGTGTGTGTTTGTGTGCATGTCAGTGTGTGGTGTTAACCTCATGGTTGATAGATTGGGCAAAACTCTAGATACTGCATGCTGGGTTGTTTTGCTGTTTTGGACTTTAGCCTTGGAGGGCAACGCAAACGCACACACACACACACACACACACACACACACACACACACACACACACACACACACACACACACACACACACACACACACACACACACACGGGGAAGAGCTCAATATGAGACATCTCTTTATTTTAAATAGAATATTTACAACCACTTTTTGATTGTGTGTAATTATTAAAGCTACAAATTATTAATGCACTCTTCCTTTCGGCTTTTCCCTTCAGGGGTCACCACAACAAATCAGTTGCCTCCATCTAACCCTGTCTTCTGCATCCTCTTCTTTTACACCAACTACCCTCATGTCCACTTTCACTAAATCCATAAACCTCCTCTTTGGTCTTCCTCTAGGCCTCCTGCCTGGCAGTTCAAAACTCAGCATCCTTCTGCCAATATATTCACTATCTCTCCTCTGGACATGTCCAAACCATCTCAGTCTGGCCTCTCTGACTTTATCTCCAAAACGTCTAACATGTGCTGTCCCTCTGATGTACTCATTCCTGATCCTATCCTTCCTGGTCACTCCCAAAGAGAACCTCAGCATCTTCATCTCTGCTACCTCCAGCTCTGTCTCCTGTCTTTTCCTCAGTGACACTGTCTCTTGACCGAACAACGTCGCTGTTCTCACCACAGTTTTGTACACCTTTCCTTTCATTTTAGCTGAAACTCTTCTATCACACATCACACCTGATACTTTTCTACATCCGTTCCATCCTGCTTGTACACGCTTCTTCACCTCTTTTCCACACTCTCCATTGCTCTAGACTGTATAGTACTGTAGCATGTAGCATGTAACTTAGCTTTAGAGTCAGCTGTTGATGTTGATGATCCACTGTACGTTCATGTAGCATGTAGGATGTAGTTTACCTTTAGAGTGAAGGAAGAGGACAAGGAGGGATGAGTTATTGTGGGTCAAAGTCAGAGTTGTCATCAGAGAGATGGTCACCACTAACACTATCTTCACTAGCCTAGGTATGAAGCCTGACGCACTGAGATGTTAACATAGACAACAACAAACAACAAGAGGGGGAGACGAATGTTGGACCTGTGTGAATGCAGTGGTGCTGCCCCCGCGGTGGTTGTGGCAGGAAGGGGAACTGCAGAACAATGGTCAGATATGGTGAAGCAAGTTTGTTTGTATGTACAAATGTTCGTAAGTTGGAGAAATGGAGTTCCTGACTGTAGATTTTCCAAGGTTGATATTTTAATGAGAAAAAGCAACATGAATATCAAGATTAAGCAAATCTTTGACTTTATGAGAACCTGGATTTCATCTGTGTAGAGCAAACTATTGTATTGGACCAAACTATTTTATCTCTGGTATAATAATAACGTAGGGTAGAGGTTAGTTTGTGTGTGGCCGGCCATATGTGTCTACACGTTTGTGTATCTGCCTTGCTAGCATCACCAAACACATATTAATCATGATAAACAGCTGTGCTTCTCATTTTTTAAAAAATTTTTACTTCACTGTAGTAATCCCCATAGGGAAATAATGAAACCACTCTAGCACACATTCTTAGTCAGGCTGTCATGCATATATAGTGTTTGCAGGCCCGTAGCATACACACACACACACAAGCATGCAATTGAGGGGAGGTAGAATGGCGGGCAGCTCCTTTCATGGTGCGCCCCAATCAGCAGCTTATAAAGGGTACGGCGCGTTGCTCAAGGGTGCCTCGGCAGTGATCAGGAGGTGATCTGACACCTCCCACTGTCAGCTTACACCCCGGGTGGCTGGGCGGGGGCGACAATCGAACCGCCAGTCTTGAGATCATTTTTACGACCCGCTCTACCAATTGAGTTACTTATTTTTTTTCCATGGTGCACTTTGAACTACTCTAAACTCACTGAAGGAAGTGAGGATGTGTTGTGACCAGTGTTTCGGGGGCTGTTCGGGGTCTTCAGATTAATTGGGTAACAGCATTAGGTTGAATTATGAATGAATGTCCCCAGCCTCACGCCCTATTCCAGCTGGGATAGGCTCCAGCTCCCTGTTACCCACTGCGGCAGATAAAGCAGAAGAAAATGGATGGAAGGATGGATGTGTTTGTCTAAACACAACAGCCTATAGAAGCTTGAAAAAAGTCACGAGGAGTTTCTTTCCTCATTGTTAAACAGCTATTTGTATTGTTACCTCGATGACTAACACACCAGGGGTGTGTCTTGATTCTCCAGCGACTTGATCTGCCATTGGAATGAAGGCTTTTACGTCAGATGCTGTTGTGACTGTAGGGGAGCTAGAGAGACAGACCTGTATGATGATCTGTCTGTTTGTCTGTCGGTGTCGCAGAAATAACCATACTTACCTGTAGCTTGTGTGATACATTCAATGTCAAACAAGATGTCAAAATGTAATTAAAGTAATGAGTGTTTTTAGTCCTATCACAGAGAAGAAGCAGAAGAAGAATTAGAAGAAGAATAAGCATTCTTTGTTGATCCCCTTCATGTGGAATCATTTCTACTACTTTTTAGTCTATTTTGACATATACTGTACTGTACTGTATATATATACACACACACACACACACAAACACAGGGCCTGCTACAATGCAGCAGCGGGCAGCCACATTGTGTTGTGCACTACGAGCCTCTTGTAAGAGTTGGGTGTCTTGCTCAGGGACACCTGGGCAGCGCTCAGGAGGAGGAGGATGTGAGCTTCATGTTGTCAGGGAGTATGTCTATTTGGTACCGTCCAGTGGAGCAGGGTGTCTGCGCCGGGAGCAGTGTCACATCAGTGTCATTCACAGAGCTCTGGATCAGGAGCACATCGGTGGGTGAAACTCTCCCATTCAGAGAGGTTTATTTATTTCCCTACCAACAGGGGAACCTACCACCACCACAGTTAGTCTAAAAAGTCTACAGTTCTGTGGACATGAATCAGCTGCAGCGCACCTGCATTAGTAACTCATGTTGCTGCTGAAATAACTTCCACAACAACTGAAGCGCTGCATCCCATTTTGTGCGGATTTTGCATGCTCTCCCTGTGACTGCCTAGGGGTCTCTCCAGGTTCTCCGGCTTCCTCCCACATCCAAAAACACATTCTTCAGGTTAATTGGCCGGTCCCAATTTGACCTGGAGGAATGAATGAGTGTGTGCGTGCATGCATGGTTGTCTGTGTCTCTGTGTGGCTCAGCGGTGCACTGACGTCGTGCCTTGAGTTTCCCCTGCCTCACGCCCAAAGCCAGCTGGGATAGGTCTAGCTCCACATGACCTGCGACAGTGGATAAAGCGGTGACAGAAAATGGATAGATGGTTGGATGGATGCAACAAATGAAGCTGTAAAACATGAGTTAATCGAAAGACAGCTTTGAATCAAAGCATTATATCCTAAAGCTGTCCTTTGACACAGATTTCCTAATTTTTGTCATAACTGCAATGTGGAATTGTGTTTATTAGGCCAGAGGTGGAGTCCTCTAAGCCAGTCTGTGTGTGTCTGTACTGAACAATGTGAAATGTTTGTCTACTAGAATAACCAGACTGAAGGTTGGGTCGAGCCTTTGTGTGTGTGTGTAGGTGTCTACGTGTGTGTGTGTGTCTAGGTGTGTGTGTGTGTGTGTGTTTGAAGGACATGCCTCAGCTGTTTCACAGCAGTGGAATGCTGTGTGGCTGCCAGGATTGTCTGCTGTGACTGGGACCAGTGGAGATCACTACATCACATACACCTGCTGTCATGGCAACCATGTATCACACCGATGATACTGAAACCACAGCACATTTGTATACCTGGTGATGTGGTTAGTGGTTAGTGTCTGATTAATGTAGTTCAGAATAATAAAACCAGTGTGCCTGTATAATAAAATACCTGTATAAAAAATAATTTCCTGTGTTCTGCATATATTAACAATCTGCGTTCTAAGAAAAAGTGTTTATAGACAAAATATTATTTTTGATTTCATAGAGGTTAATAATGATGCCTAATTTTATCAATAACCTCTGTAATAATAAAATAAAATAAAAATATGTGTAATAGTAATTAATAATATTAATGTGCATAAATATTAACCTTTGCCAAATAAAAAATACTACTCTAATAAAAATAAAAATATGTGTATAATTAAAATTTAAAATTTGTGTATAATAAAAGATAAAAATAATATTAATGTCCTACATAATCATAAACAATCTGTCTAAAAATGTAATAATAATAATTATAATGAATAATAATGATAATAATAATAACCGGAATAATAATTAACTGGAAATGGGTGGGGCTTAAATTAGTACATTATTTCAAGTCTGAAATTGATATGGAATGATCAGAAGTGGCTATATTTATTTTTTATTTTAAAACTATTTACAGAACGGCCTCAAAAATGAGATTCAAATAAATGTTTTTGATCACAAAAGTAAGAGAACTTTTTACAGAACAAGTTTTTGATGAACTCAAAACATGAATATTTTCAAGTCTATGAATGTATATTTACAAAGTAGCTGCAAGAGAGCTCAAGCCAGTGTCTTATTGTGTGGGTCCCAAGTCCAGATAAATACAGTGGGTTGTGTCAGGAAGGGCATCCAACATAAAACTTTTGCCAAATCAAACATGCAAATCAAATCTATGCCTTCCATACCGGATCGGTCGAGGCCCGGGTCAACAAAAACCGCCATCGGTGCTGTTCACCTACAGGATGCCGGTGGAAATTGGACTACTGTTGGTCAAAGAAGGAGAGGAGGAAAGTGTGTTCATAGGAAGAGAATGAAGAGTAAGAGTATAGGGCTGAGACTAGGGACGTTGAATGTTGGAACTTTGACAGTAAAAGGTAGAGAGTTGGTTGACATGATGCAGAGGAGGAAGGTGGACATACTGTGTGTCCAGGAGACCAAGTGGAAAGGAAGCAAGGCTAGAAGTTTAGGAGCAGGGTTCAAGTTGTTCTATCATTGTGTAGATAGGAAGAGAAATGGAGTAGGAGTTATCTTGAAGGAGGAGTTTGTTAGGAATGTCCTAGAGGTAAAAAGAGTGTCAGACAGAGTGATGAGTCTAGAAATCGAAGGTGTGATGTTCACTGTTATTAATGGGCATGCTCCACAGGTAGGATGTGAGCTGGAGGAGAAGGAGAAATTTTGGTTGGACTTTGATGAAGTGATACAAAGCACACCTTGAAATGAGAGAGTTATCATTGGTGCAGACTTCAATGCACATGTTGGTGCAGGAAACAGGTGGATGGATGGTGAGGAGGTGATGAGCAGGTTTGGTATTCAGGAGAGGAATGCAGAAGGACAGATGGTGGTTGACTTTGAGAAAAGGATGAAAATGGCTATAGTGAATACCTTATTCAAGAAGAGGCAGGAACATAGGGTGACCTATAAGAGTGGAGATAGAAGCATACAGGTAGACTACATCTTGTGTAGACAGTGTACTCTGAAGGAGATCAGTGATTGCAAAATAGTGGTAGGCGAGAGTGTAGCCAAACAGCATAGGATGGTGGTGTGTAGGATGACTCTGGTGGTGAGGAAGATGAAGAGGGCAAAGGCAGAGCAGAGGATGAAATGGTGGAAGCTGAAAAAGGAAGAGTGTTGCGTGACTTTTAGGGAGGAGTTAAAGGCTCTGGGTGGTCAGGAGGGGCTTCCAGATGACTGGACAACTACAGCTAATGTGATCAGGGAGACAGGTAGGAGAGTACTTGGTGTGTCATCTGGAAGGAAAGTAGATAAAGAGTTGTAGTGGTGGAATGAGGAGGTGCAGGAGTGTATACAAAGAAAGAGCTTCGCTAAGAAGAAGTGGGACACTGAGAGGACTGAGGAGAGGAGACAGGAGTACAGGGAGATGCAGTGTCAGGTGAAAGTAGAGGTAGCAAAGGCCAAACAAGGGTCTTATGATGACTTGTATGCTAGGTTGGACAGTAAGGAGGGAGAGACTGATCCATACAGGTTGGAAAGACAGAAAGACAGAGATGGGAAGGACATGCAGCAGGTTATAGGGTGATTAAGGATAGGGATGGAAGTCTATTGTCAGGTGCCAGTAGTGTGATGGACGAGGAAAATGAGAGAGAACAAAGACTAGAAGAGGTGGTTGTTGTGGACCAGGAAGTAGCAAAGATTAGTCAGGATGAAGTGAGGAGGGCATTGAAGAGGACGAAGAGTGGAAAGGCATTCGGTCCTGATGATGTACTTGTGGGGGTATGGAAGTGTCTCGGAGAGGTGGCAGTAGAGTTTCTGAGTGGGTTGTTCAACAGGATCTTATATAGTGAGAAGGTGCCTGAGGAATGGAGAAGTCTGCTGGTGCCCATTTTTAAGAACAAGGGAGAGGTGCAGAGTTGTGTCAACTACAGAGGAGTAAAGCTGATGAGCCATACAATGAAGTTACGGAAAAGAGTAGTTGAAGTTAGACCAAGGGCAGAAGTGAGCATTTGTGAGCAGCAGTATGGTTTCTTGCCAAGAAAGAGCATCACAGATGCACTGTTTGCTTTGAAGATGTTGATAGAGAAGTACAGAGAAGGCCAAATGGAGCTGCATTGTGTTTTTGTAGATCTGGAGAAAGCTTATGACAGGGTGCCCAGAGAGGAACTGTGGTATTGTATGAGGAAGTCTGGAGTGGCCGAGAAGAATGTTAGGGCGGTGCAGGACATGTGTGAGGACTGTAAGACAGTGGTGAGGTGTGCAGTAGGTTGACAGAGGAGTTCAATGTGGAGGTGGGACTGCATCAGGGACCAGCTCTGAGCCCTTTCTTGTTTGCTATGGTGATGAACAGGCTGATGGATGAGGTTAGACAGGAATCTCCATTGACTATGATGTTTGCAGATGACATTGTGATCTTTAGAGAGAGCAGGGAACAGGTGGAGGAGAAGCTATAGAGGTGGAGGTTTGTCCTGTAAAGGAGAGGAATGAAGGTTAGCCGCAGTAAGATTACATGTGTTTGAATGAGAGAGACCCAAGTGGAAGAGTGAGGTTACAGGGAGACAAGATCAAGAAAGGAGGATTTTAAGTACTTAGGGCAGTGGTTCTTAACCTGGGTTCGATCGAACCTGAGGGGTTCGGTGAGTCGTTCTCAGGGGTTCGGCGGAGACGGAGGTCAAGACAAAATACCCGACACATCGTATTGGGTGTTTGTGCCGAACACTCGCGAATCACTATGTACGTTTGACACATCTTGTCAGTTCGGGATGACATCCCCCCCTAGCCATTACCTGCTGCAGGTGATCACGCTACATCGATTAGCCAACCTGTGCTACATGGGATTTTGCGCACTCAGTGGTCGATTTATGCCTGTCATGATGGTACGTCATCTGATTGCTTTCTTAATATTTTAATTCATGGTAACTATGTTGAGCAAAAAAAGAAAGTAGTCGGACAAATATGTGTAACGTGAATTTACATGTACTGTATAATGAAACGTGATGGGAGTCAGCGTTCTGCATGATTTGCAATGTCAAGTTGAGCAAGTCTAGTCTCGCACTGGCAAAAATAAAGAAACACTTCCTTAAGCTGCATGGAAAACAAAAGAAACAGACTTTGCTGTGAAAATGAAATGAGTAGAAGGAAGAGAGAAGAGGAACGCCAAGAGTATAGGGCCGAGAGTAGGTACGTTGAATGTTGGAACTATGACAGAGCAGAAGTCACACTGATTTGCAGGTAGGTAATTTCATGTGAGTTCATGTGTGTCTTGGTTTTGTTTTTTGAAAAAGGTGACATTAATGCACAATTCATTAAATACACCAGTAAAACATATACTTAGGTCTTCAATTTGAAAATTTATATATATATATTTTTTTTACTAAAGAAGGATTTGGTGAGTGAGCATATAAAACCGGCAGGGTTCGGTACCTCCAACAAGGTTAAGAACCACTGAGTTAGGATCAACTGCCCAGAGCAATTGAGAATGTAGAAAAGAGGGGAAGAAGCATGTACAGGCAGGATGGAACGACTGGAGAAAAATGTCAGGTGTGATATGTAATAGAAAAGCTTCAGCGAAAATGAAAGGAAAGGTGTACAAAACTGTGGTGAGACACAATGTCACTGAGGAAAGGACAGAGAGTAGAGTAGGACTTTATTCATCCCTTCAGGAGGTTCCATCAGGGAAATTAATTTGACAGGAGACAGAGCTGGAGGTAGCAGAGATGAAGATGCTGAGGTTCTCTTTGGGAGTGACCAGGATGGATAGGATCAGGAATGAGTACATCAGAGGGACAGCACATGTTAGAGGTCTTTGAGATAAAGTCAGAGAGGGTAGACTGAGGTGGTTTGGACATGTCCAGAGGAGAGATAGTGAATATATTGGTAGAGGGATGCTGAGTTTTGAACTGCCAGGTAGGAGGCCTAGAGGAAGACCAAAGAGGAGGTTTATGGATTTAGTGAAAGAGGATATGAGGGTAGTTGGTGTGAGAGAAGAGGATGCAGAAGACAGGGTTAGATGGAGGCAATTGATTCGCTGTGGCGACCCCTGAAGGGGAAAGCCGAAAGGAAAAGAAGAAGATTAATATTTACAGAACAGCCTCAGAATTGAGATAGAATGCTTTTGATCACAATCGTAAAGGAACTATTTACAGAACAAGTTTATGAATTCAGAACATGAAGTGCATTAATAAATACAACACATGCAATAATTTATAATTTCTCAAATTGATAAATGTCAAACTAAAAGCAACGGTAAAAAAAAAACCCGACTGGAGTGAAGGCGGTGACCGATGTGACACGAGCAGTTTTCAGCTGTCTGGTCAAATGCACTGCATACGTGCAACACAACAAAACAAGAAACAAGTTCACCAAGTAACCTTAAATAGACAGAAAAAGAGGTAAGCTGAAGAAAACCTAAGGATAGCAACGTGAGCTACAGCGTAGCCATGCCCAGAGTTCAGTCAATGTCTGTGTGCGAGAGTGGGGCAGAGTGTCTCTGTAGGGAGGGGCGGGTGCTGTGGGAGACTGGCCAATCACAGAGAGTGAAGATAGTCAGTTAGGAGGATTTCCCTTCAGCATGAGCACGAGTATTGACGAGTTTTACTTGTATCGTCCTTGTACTCGTCAAAAATGCTTTTTCCATACCGTATACTCGTCTGAAACGAGTCCCCGACTCAACCCTACCATCTGTTTACTATCTGGTTAGTATCTGGTTTCTATCTGCGTAGTATCTAGTTACAATCTGATTACTATCTGGATACTATCTGGCGATTATCTGGTTACTATCTGGTTAGTATCTGATTACTGTCAGGTTGCTATCCGGTAACTATCTGGTTAGTGGCTGGTTACTATCTGGTAACTATCTAGTTACTATCTGGTTACTGTCTGGTTAGTAACTGGTTAGTATTTGGTTACTACTTGGTAACTATCTGGTTACTAGAGTAGAGTATAACTTAATTTATCCCTTAAGGAGATTCTGTCAGGGAAATTAATTTCTCCGTCGCACACAGCACAGTAAGTACACAAAACACAGAAAAAGCACACAGAAAGCACCAGCACATAGAAAATAGTACAACGCCAAATAGAAAGAGTAAAAAATAACCCATCAACAATATATAAATAGAAAATCATAAACAGGCCTGGTTAAGTATGGGTATAGTGAAATGTCTATGGTGTTTGTATTATTTTTGCTGTATTGTCTGTGTCATCCCTCAGCTCTCGTGTGGACTTTCTTCTTCTTCATCTCCCCCAGAGAGGAGTTGAGCAGTTTAATGGCTCGGGGGATGAAGGAGTTCTTAAGTCTGTTTGTCCTGCATGTTGGAAGGCGCAGCCTCTAGCTGGTCAGGCTTCTCAGGCTTCTCTGGTTGTTGGTAACGGTGTGCAGAGGGTGGCTGTCATTGTCCCTGATGTCCAGCAGTTTGTCCAAGGTTCTCTTCTCTGCCACCGTTGCCAGAGGGTCCAGCTTCATCCCGACCACCGAGCTGGCCCGCATGATCAGCTTCTCCATCCTGGAGAGATCCGCCTTGGTCACGCTCCCTCCCCAATACACCACAGCGAACGAGAGGACGCTGGTGACCACAGACTGATAGAACATCCACAGGAGCTTCCTGCAGACGTTGAATCTCCTCAGCCTCCTTAGAAAGTACATCCTGCTCAGTGCTTTCTTATACAGCTGCCTTGTGTTGCTGGTCCAGTCCAGCTTGTTGTCCAGCCACAGCCCAAGATATTTATAGGTCTGCACAATCTCCACCTCCTCCGTTCCTATCAGAACTGGTCTAGGTTGGTGTCGGTCCCTCCTGAAGTCAATGACCAGCTCTTTAGTTTTGGAGGTGTTGAACTGCAGGCTGTTGCTGTGACACCAGTCAACAAAGTCCTTCACCAGGCATCAACTCCTCCTCCTCATTGTCCCTGATACATCCCACGATAGCTGTGTCATCTGCGAACTTCTGGATGTGACACAGTTCTGAGTTGTAGCAGAAGTCCGCCGTGTACAGGGAGAAGAGGATTAGAGACAAGACAGTCCCCTGTGGAGCACAGATGCAGCTGACCACAGTATCAGATGTGGCGTCCTTTAGCCTGACGAACTGTGGTCTGTCGGTGAGGTAGTCTTGGATCCAAGCAACCAGGCTGGGGTCCATTCGCATTTGTAGGAGTTTTTCCTGTAGTATGCAGGGCTGGATGGTGTTAAAGGCACTTGAAAAATACAGAAAAAGGATCCTCACAGAGCCGCTTTCCTTGTCCAGATGGGAATGGGCTCGGTGTAGCATATGGAGGATGGCGTCGTCCACGCTGACCTTTTCCCGGTAGGCAAACTGTAAAGAGTCCTCAGCATGTTTCACCCGAGGCCTGAGGAGACTGAGGAAGAGCCGCTCCAGAGTCTTCATCAGATGTGATGTGAGCGCCACTGGTCGGAAGTTATTCAGTTCGCAGGGCCGGTTCTTTTAGGGAACTGGAACGATGGGGGGGTGGGGGGGTGGCGAGGGGCCACTTTGCTGCTGTGGAAGGGGAAAGGAGGCCATTGGACAGGGGTGAGGCTGGTGAGCTGCTGCTGAGGTGTTGAGGGTGGAGGTTGATAGAGGGTGCTGCAGGGGGGCCTGGTTGAACCTATTGAAGAAGTCTTTAAGGTCGTTGGCTCTCTGCACCCCTCCCACCTCTGTTCTGGTCCTTGCTTTGTGTTCAGTGATGTTTCTCACACCTTTCCAGACGTCCCTCATGCTGTTGGTGCTCAGCTGCTGCTCCACCTTCCTCCTGTAAGAGTCTTTGGCCTCCTTTATGCAGCGTCTTACCTCTCTCTGTGCTTCTCTCATCTCTTCCTCATCCTTCGTCCTGAAAGCTTTCTTTTTCGTGTTGAGGACATCCTTGACGTCCTGTGTTATCCACTATCTGGCAATTATCTGGTTATTATCTGGATACTTTCTGGTTACTATTTATTTACTGTCTGTTTAGTATCTAAATACTATCTGGTTAGTATCCAGTTATTATCTGGGTGAGGACTCTGTGTCCACCATATTGAGGCAGGGAACAGTCCATCATCTGTATGTGTCATTGCCATACTGATGTTACACACATCTGCATATTAAACACAAACTAGGTTCCTGTTGTCGACTTATCCATGGTGAACTCCACCTCCCTGCCTGTTAGTTGGGATTGGCTCCACCAACTTACACCCTAAGTGGTTAGAGAAAATGAATGAATTCTAAGATTCCCAAAAACAACCCCCTCAAAGAAGATCAGGCCTCAGATGGCCTGATGGGTCGTCTGAGGCACTCCGGGACTGCTTCTCAACCACAGACTGGAGCGTATTCAAAGACGCATCCACCTACAACAACACCACAGACCTCCAGGAGTACACGGAGACCGTCACGGCATACATGAGGAAATGCATGGATGATGTAACGGTCACCAGCCATGGCTGACAGGGGAAGTCCACAGGCTCCTGAGGGCACGGAACGCGGCCTTCAGAGCAGGGGACGAGGTGGGCCTAAGGACAGCGAGGGCCAACCTGTCACGGGGCATCCGAGTGGCCAAGAGACCCACTTCAGCGACAGCAGAGACACCAGGAACCTGTGGCGGGGGATTCAGTCCATTATGGACTACAAGCCCCTTCCGCAGTCCTGCGAGAGCTCCACCGCTCTGCTGAATCAGCTTAATGACTTCTTTGCGCGCTTTGAGCAGGCAACAACATCCCGGCACAGAAGAGTCCACCCCCTCTTGGCAACCAGGCGTTGACGCTTTCTCCGGACAGCGTGAGGCAAGTCCTCAGAAGGACCACCGCCCGAAAAGCCCCAGGTCCTGACAACATTCCTGGTCGTGTTCTGGGAGACTGTGCTGATGAGCTCATAGATGTCTTCACAGACATCTTCAACATCTTCCTGAGCCAGGCTGTTGTCCCCACCTGCCTCAAAGCCACCACCATCATCCCAGTCCCGAAGAAGTCGCGCCCATCTGGCTTCAATGACTACTGCCCGGTTGCCCTCACTCCCATCCTCATGAAGTGCTTCGA
Source organism: Antennarius maculatus (assembly GCA_013358685.1). Classification (NCBI taxonomy): domain Eukaryota; kingdom Metazoa; phylum Chordata; class Actinopteri; order Lophiiformes; family Antennariidae; genus Antennarius; species Antennarius maculatus. The sequence goes on along the minus strand of CM023618.1, from coordinate 2,587,628 downwards.
GTGGCTAGTCATGCACCACATCAAATCGGCCCTCCCTTCAACCCTGGACCCTTTTCAGTTTGCTTATCGGTCCAACTGCTCGACCGATGATGCCATCTCCACTGCCCTACATTCAACCCTAACCCACCTGGACTGCTGGACTTCCTGACAGGGAGACCACAGGCAGTTCGAATTGGCAACAACACCTCCAGCACCAACATGCTGAGCACGGGAGCCCCCCAAGGATGTGTTCTGAGCCCCCTCCTCTTCACTCTGCTAACCCATGACTGTACATCGACTTCCAGCTCCAACCTCTTCATCAAGTTTGCAGATGACATGACTGTAGTGGGTCTCATCAACAACAACGATGATACAGCCTACAGAAATGAGGTGGGCCTCCTGGCTATGTGGTGCAAGTACAGCAATCTCCATCTGAATGTGGAGAAGATGAAGGAGATTGTTGTGGACTTCAGGAGAACACGCACCCAGCATGCTCCACTAACGATCGACGGTGCTGCAGTGGAAAGGGTCAGCAGCACCAAGTTCCTGGGTGTGCACATCTCCGAGGACCTGTCCTGGGACCGCAACACCACATCACTGGCCAAAAAAGCCCAACAGTGCCTCTACTTGCTCTGGAAACTGAGGAGAGCAAGAGCTCCACCCCCATCATGCTCACCTTCTACAGAAGCACCATTGAGAGCATCTTAACCAGCTGCATCACAGTGTGGTACGGCGCCTGCACCATTTCCTGCCGTAAGACCCATCGTGAGAGCAGCTGAAAAGATCACTGGTGGCTCTCTCCCTTCCCTCACAGACATTTACAACACCCGCCTCATCCGCAAAGCCATCAGCATTGCAGGTGATCCCACCCACCCCTCACACAGCCTTCTCAGCCTGCTGCCATCAGGCAGGAGACTGCAGAGTCTGCGGGCCAGAACCAGCAGGCTCAAGGATAGTTTCTTTCACCAGGCGGTCAGGAGACTCAACTCTCTCCCTGCTCTGCCCCCTGCCATAGCCTTGAACTCTACCCTCACACTGCCCTGCCCTCCCCCCAGCACCTGACTACCTATCTCTCTCTTCCCCCATCAACTCAGGGACACATTACTTCCCCTACGGGATTAAAAAGTGCATAGAGATGCTTACCATCCCTTGTGTTGTCTGCTGTACTGTCTGTGTTGTACTGCCTGTTGTACTGCCTGTGTTGTCCTGCCTGTTTTGTCCTGCCTGTGTTGTACTACCTATGTGGTACTACCTGTGTTGTCCTGCCTGTTGCACTGTCTGTGTTGTACTGCCTGTTGTACTGCCTGTTTACCGTGGGTCAGAGAGGACTGCAATTTCATCTGTGCTGTATGTCGTGTATATATGGCACACTTGAAAATAAAGCTGACTTTGACTTTGACTTTGATCAGACAACAAGAACCTGGGCTGAAGGACTTTATATATGCTTCATGTTTACGTCAATGTTTAAAATCTGTTTTACCCTGTCATTATTGAAGTCAGCAGTCTTCTTCTCCATCAGTGTCATGTGTAATACATACTGGGTGTGTCTAGTTTTTTCCATTGTTTGATGTTTAAAAAGGAAATCTTTTCAGGATTCTACCATGAATTGTAGTTTTGTGGCAATTACTTTAATCTTGTACATTCGTACAGCGTTTCCCCCGCGTGGGTTGTGGCAGAAAGAGAAACTGTAGGACAATAGTTGGATATGGTGAAGTACACTTGTTTGTATCTATGAATGTTCATAGTTCGAATGTTTGCACGTTGATTATCATCAAAATGTAAATTACGTTTGAAGTCTCACAATCTCTCTTGTGTTGCAACTGAAAACATAGTGTCGGAATAAAATCTTTCATGTAATGGAAAATAATGTCTTTTCTAGTAAGTGGCATGTATGAAATATTTAATATATAACTACTGGTCAAACAACCTCCCTGTAACGGAACTGATGTTCTGTGGAGGACAACAACTTTACTGATAGGCCTTCAGAATCAAGCATGGCAATGTGGATAAAAGACAGACGAGCAAGTCATTCAACATGTCACTGCTTCACCCAGAGTTTTTTTCTGCAGTTTTTGTCTTGGATATATGGAAATTCTTTCAGAAACTATTATAATTCCAGGCTTCTCTTTTCATCTTTATGGCCCCCTGTGCCACCAGCCGTATTCAGCCAAGCAGAATGAATTGTGAGAGGAGACAAAAGAGGACAATGATATTGATGCGGTGGATTCAGAGTGTCTCAGTCGTGGAGAAGGACAGTCAGGTGTTTCTGGCACAGATTGTTGAGCGAGAGCAGATGAAATGGTATGAAAGTTAAACCTGAAGCAGGCAAAAGAAACAATGCAGCTCTTGTTCATCCTCCCACTGCGGTGTATTAATACCATTTTCTCTATATAAAATACTAGTCTGCTGCTGTCAAAGGCCTGTTTTCACAAAAATAATATCTTCTTTTCTTTTCCAGTGCCGCTGTGTATCTCCCACCCTGTTCTCTCTGCCATTCACCATACAGATTATCACCTTTTCATTCATTTGTGTTATTCTGGCTTTTGCAGTAGCAGGACACACTAATCACACAAGATGTTACTTTTGATGGATGGCCTGACAGAACATCTGTTAGTGATAACAAAAAATGACTATCTGTGTGTTAATTATATTTCCCCTGCTACAATGAGAGGAACTTCTGTCTGCAGTTCACCTGCCGTGACATCCATCAGATCTACTCTTAGTGTGAGTTGCTGAGGGTCTACAGAAAAGCAGTGCAAGTTGGGAAGTACAAGAAAAAGACGAAAAAGAAGAAGTAAACTTTAGTTAGATGGCGAACTGGGTTGGGGTGATGATGCAGCCCTGCTTGACACCAGTGTCAACTTTGAAAGGAGATGTTTCCAAGCCACCATTGTCAACTACAGTTGCTGTCATGTATTCATGGAGTTGTCTCAAGATTTAAAATACTTGTCTGGACATCCAATCTTGGAGAGGACACACCAGAGGGCAGTTCTATTCACAAAGTCAAAGTTCTTTGTGAGGTGAATGAATGCCATGTACAGTGGTAAGTGTTGCTCGCAAAATTTCTCCAGCAGTTGACGAGCTGTAAAAATCATATCAGACGTTCTCCTGGCAGGACAAAAGCCACACTTTGACTCTAGTAGGATGTCTTCAGACAGCGGCACTCTTTTTTGGACCACTCTTTGTCTGAAACCTCCCCCTCGACCTCACCGCCATGGTTGAAACTACCAGGAGCTTAAGCTCAAGACTGCATTGCTCCCAGGTTTCTTTGGATCATGACACCATGACAAGGTGGCAATCCAAGGAGAGCTGTATGTGTGTACAGGCCCCTGAAACACACACACAAGGGGTCTATAGGCATGCAAAGTGTATATGATGTGTGGCAGAGTGACGGGCAGGTCCTTCGTGGTGCGCCCCAATTGAGCAGCTTATGGGGGGGATGCTTTGCTCAAGAGCACCTCGGCAGTGCTCAGGAGGTGAACTGACACCTCCCACTGACAACTCATGCTGAAATGTTTTGGCCCACACTGATCCGGTGACCTCTGGTCCCCAGTCCAACACTTAGTGGACTGAGCTACTGCCACCCTTCGTAGAACCTCTAGATAGTAGTACCTCTAGATGGTAGTACCTCAACATAGTGGTACTGTAGATAGTAGTACCTCGAGATACGAGCACCTCTAGATCAGGGGTATTCAATTAAAACTCATGGAGGTCGTTATTAAAATTTACTCCTAGTAAAAAGTCCGAACCCAAGTCCGGTTTTAGTCTTATATCCACATTTTCATGGTTTCAACAATATTTATTGTCAATTTAGGATATGAGTGCACAGCTAGCTCTTTTACTATAAATCAGTGTAGACCCAGGCAAATAACTTTAAAGCTATTATGTGGGATTGAAGAACACACATAGTGCAAACAGAGTTGATTAACCCTATTTTCTCTTAAATTAAAGATGTCCCAGCCTAAAAAACTGTAGGCCTACACTTCAAGTAAAAAAATAAATAAAAAAAATAAAAAAATAAAAAATGGCTGCAACGTCTCTTTCAGGGGAAAAGGGCAAACAGCGCTTTCTTAATGAGAGAAAGGGGCATGTGACTGGCCTGCCAGTAATTTAAATCTTGGTTGGAATGCACTCAGTCCCATTCTCAAGCACACAAGTAGGTGCTCATTGGTCAGCTGAGAATGGTACATGTTTTTGATATTGTTCATGGTGGAAAAAGCTGACTTCCAGCTTTAAGTCAACCCAAACATCATCAAGGTGTGCTGTGCTACTGTGGTTAACACAAGGAACACAATCTCAGTCTGCAGCCAGAAATTCGCAGGGTCAGTTGCCTCAAAATGCTCTCTTAATGCAGCACTTCCTTACAGATCAATGAGCTCTAGCTGTAGAGATCCTGCCCACTTGAATGTTTCTGTCATCCCCTTCAAAAATATTTGTGAAGGAACCTGACATACACCAAAATGTCAAAGTTGACATGGTTGGTTTTTCACACATCTCATCTTTCTGTTTTTTTTATTTTATTTTTTATATTTTGAAATTAATCTCCAGAGAGCCACAAGGGAGGTGCTAAAGAGTCGCATGCGGCTCCTGAGGCGCGGTTTGTTGACACCCACTCTAGATAGTAGTACCTGAAGATACAAGTAGTTTAACATAGGAGTTGAATCTGTTCCATGAGTGAACTCCTCATTTAAAATAACTAAAATCATTTTAATCAATTCTAGCTTTGTAAATAAGCCCCAAACCCCCTAAAATATGAAAAAAAGCACATTTTTATCAACCAATATACATGCAAACTTTACTTGTGTATAATCAGTTACTGTATATACTGTATAAATTACATAAATAATGGTAAAAAATGAAAAACGCAAAAGTCACGATAACACATGAGCTACATCTTTACTCCACCAACAAGAACAAGATCCGGTCTCAGTTGATGTTGTATCCATACCCCAATGCGTGGTAAAGAACGAGATCTGGTCTCAGCTGATTTGTATCTATCCACCAACACGTGGTAAAGAATGAGATCCAGTGTCAGCTGATGTTGTATCCATCCACCAACGGGAGGGAAAGAATGAGATCTGGGTCTCAGCTGATGTTCCTGAAAACAGGAACATCAGCTGGCCTGAAGATCCCGCTCACTTAGGCAGCTAGAGCTCAACTGTGACTGAAAATTCTATCTGTCTCTCTCTTGTCTCTTTTCCTTCCCCTTACTCTATCCCTATTGTATTTCCTTTCCCACCCAACCGGTCAAGGCGGATGACCGTCCTCTAGAGTCTGGGTCCTCCCAGAATTTCTTCCTCAATGAGCGAGTTTTTCTCTGCCGCTGTCTCTTATGCTTGTTCTGGAGGGTCCTGTTGGGTATCTCTGTCTGTTAAAGTGCTTTTAAATGTCTTCTGATGTGATTAAGCGCCACAAGCGAGGGAAGGATGGAACGTGAGACTGACAGACGGATCGGTGCAGCTTCTGCAGTGATGCAGTCGCTGTATAGGTCTGTCATGGTGAAAAAGGAGCTTAGTCGCAAGACGAAGCTCTCGATTTACCAGTCAATCTACGTTCCTACTCTCACCTATGGTCATGAGCTTTGGGTCATGACGAAAGGACAAGATCCCGGATACAAGCAGCTGAAATGAGTTTCCTAGTAGAGTGGCTGGACGCACCCTTAGAGATAGGGTGAGGAGCTCAGTCACCAGGGAAGAGCTCGGAGTCGAGCCGCTGCTCCTCCGCCTCAAGTGGAGCCAGCTGAGGTGGCTCGGGCATCTCTTCTGGATACCTCCTGGACGCCTCCCTTGGGAGGTGTTCCGGGTATGCCCTACTGGGAGGAGACCTTGAGAAAGATCTAGGACACACTGGAAGGACTACGTCTCTTGGCTGGCCTGGGAATGCCTCGGGCTCCCCCCGGAGAAGCTGGAGGAGGTGTCTGGGGAGAGGGAAGTATGGGCTTCCCTGCTGAGACTGTTGCCCCCGCGACCCAGCCCCAGATAAGCGGTAGATGATGAATGGATGGATGTTGTATCAATCCACCAACATGTGGTAAAGAACAAGATTCAGTCTCAGCTTATGTTGTATCCATCCGCCTGAACATGGCAAAAAATGAGTTCCAGTCTCAGCTGATGTGTCTATCCACCAACAGACGGTAAAGAACAAGATCCGGTCTCATTTGATGTTGTATCCAACCACCAATATGTGGTAAAGAATGAGATCCGGTCTCAGCTGATGTTGTATCCATCCACCGACACGTGGTTAAGAATGAGATTTGGTCTCAGTTGATGTTGTATCCATCCATCAACACATGGTGAAGAATGAGTTCCAGTCTCCGCTGATGTTGTATCCATCCACCAACCAGTGGAAACTTGGCTCGCAACTCAGATTTTGCTCGTCCAACAAAAACAGGGACAGAGCGATGGCTTGTATGTCAAATAAATTGTATGTTGAGCAGCTTGTATCTCAAGGTTCTACTGTACGTGAGTTCAAATAAAGATGTGAACAGTTTTCTGTGATGTATTGATTAAGTGACATCATGGATCAAGACCATAGCACCTTGCCAAGATGGAGGCGTCCACTCCAACACAGTTCATTCATGAGTTAAATTGTAATTCCTCTGGAGAACAGACTGAAAATCCTGGCCCTCAATCACCTGATGTGTGGGAGTTTTTCAGACAAAGACCAATTTACAGTATGTGTCTGGAAGATCTGCAAAACGCTCTGATGTTTTATCTCATCTGCACTACACTTTGTCCAGACAGCAGAGACACAGATTGTGTTTCTGATAGCTATAGTCATGAATTAATTCAGGCAATGCAATGGCAGGTGTATTGATGGTAGAATGTGTGAAACTGTTTCCAAGAGTGTTTTTGAATTGTGCAACTGCAAAATCACAGAAGAAGAAAAGGTTTTGTAGAGAATAATGAATGAGAACAGAGAAGTCGATCGTTTTATCAGCTGGTACGTAACATAAGTTTGCATCGTGATGAACTGCACTCCTTTTCCTGATGTTTTGCTGTTATTTGTATCATGGCCAATGTGTGTCAACACGCATTCAGTCCTCTAGACCATTGGTCCCTAACTCCCGGTCATGGACCGATGCCGGTTACTCGGTACCGGTCAGTGAGTCGGTTGGTACAGGTCCACACAGAAAGAATCCAGAACTTCCATTATTTCTGTTTTATTTCTGATCTGGTTCTGAAGGATGCTTTGTTGCTTTGTCGATTCTCTCCTCCACATGTGTCTATGAGTCCATTTCGATGCTTGTCATGATGTTTTTAGTCTGGTCGTATCGTTTTATATTGTTGAATTTATCCTGGGCACGGTCTGACGTTGAACCACCATTTTAGTCAATAGTTTCAGCTTACCCTTCATCCACCACGATGGAACTTTAAGGCCTCTGACACAATGGCAGGTGTGTTGATGGCAGATTGTGTGAACCGGTTTCTATTCTTATCCTTCACAATGTCAAAGGTTTTCAGTGCTGTTACATTTTCTTCCTCCATCCCAAGAGTCACCACTGTTCTCATCTATACTCTGGTGTAGAGGAGAACTAGATTGGCTGTTCTGGGTAATCTCGCATGTACATGGTTGTTGAGGTGTTCATGGGCCCCTGGGCTGAGCAGGAGGTGGGGGTACCTTACAAAAATTGAGAAGAATCCTGTGGACGGAAATCAGAAGCGCCAGTGGACAGGATCAGAAGACTGACACACTGGTCCAGAGAAGTTCAGCTTCTTCTCTGACATGTCCATTAGTCATCTGGTTTAAAAACACGTCAAACTTACAAACTTGAACTTCATACTTCAGTATATACGTATTCTTTCAAGGTTTAAAACATTTTAGGAAAACTACGAGAAAGAACAAACCATTACATAAATAAATCTGAATTAAAAATGTTATTTTTTATTCATTCATTAGAATTTGTGTTTGTATTTATTCGAATTTCATTTGCCATACTAGAGTAGATAAAGAATTAATATAAAAATTGATGTAAATTTTAATGTAAATTGATACAGAAACCACCAGCCATCATTTCAGAGTATGCATGTCAATATGTTCTACCACCCTGGACATGGCAGTATCAAACATTAATGCTGCTGGTGGGGATTTATCATGAAGGTTGGCCTCAAGGGAACCATCATTACCATGTTTACAGAGTCAAATGGTATTCCAGAAAGTAGTCAATCACTTTGCATCTCACTGGATCCATTGCTTTTTGGATCTGATGGACTTGATCCTTCACTGTGCTCTTCTCTGTCCTCTTTTATACATCGCCTCTGACATCTTCTACAAGAATTTGCCATTACCTAAGCTTGTGCTGCGTGCTTCATAATTTATAATAAAGCTCCTCCCCAAACTTCTGCTGAATTCTTTATAAAACATTTCACGTGGTCTGCAGCTGGATGATACTGTGTACAGTCCGGAAAGTTCTCACACAAGTCACCTCTGCTTTTCATAGGGAACAAGGCAGAGTTCATTATGGAAGGATATGAAGATATGAGTGACTGACATGCAGCTTACCCACAATGCCTCTGTGCTAGGGTCATGTGAACAGAAACAATACTTGACATTGTGTCAAAGTTGTTTTGAGGTTTCTTCTTTGGACCTAATGAAATTCCTGAGATTTTTTTCTTAATGAAATTTTAAACAAAGTCCAAGGAGAGGGTCAACGACCCTCATTCATTCAGCATCTCACAGCGGCGGTGCATGCCGACTGAGATGGAACAACATTTCCAAAGAAGTACAGTATTGATCATTGTCTTCTCGTTACCTGTCACTGAGAGGGCTCGGGGTATAGTAGACAAGAAGAGGCAAAGGTCCCACTCTCTTCTCATCTTCAAAAGTTACAAACACAATTTCATACCAGGACATGAAATGAGGATTGAAAGAGTATCATGTAAATGTCAGCTGATGGAGCTACCATTCAGTGATAAGGTAGATCTGAAATATATCACCCTAACAGTAAACCACTTTTATATTATTTTGGTCCCTTTTCTCCGCTAAGGCAGCTCTGAGTTGCCAAGGCTTTACTCCACCTGACCTCTGAAGGTGTGTTGTAGCAAGCCTTTAGCAGCAGATCCTTGAAGCCTTCCAAGTTGTGAGGTGGGACCTCCATGGATTGGACAGATCCTGGATTGGATCTGGACATTTTAAAGGCCCAATCAAGACCTTTAACCCACTGCTGTGATCCTCAAACCACTTGTGATAGTCACTTCTGATGGTCAGTTGCTCATTGTAGATGCTTTCATCTTGAGCAGAAAACAGCATGGTCACATGAGTGTGTTGTAGCAGAGCCTCGTACAACAAGCTCAGTGCTCCATGTGTTTGCCCCTTCTCCCAGCCAGCTTCAACCTTTTCTCATTAGTGGTTTCACAAAAAGTGGACCCATCTTTATTCCCCATCTCCATCAGTGTGTCTGGGGTGTCTGTAACGCTGCATAGTAACCACTGCAGAGGAAGAATACAAGCATTCCAGGAGATACTCGGACCCTGTCATGCTCAGATCCATCCAGTCAAACATTTGTTTCCACGACATCACCTTTGTAGACCAAATGGTCATCTGCTGGTTAAGATGTCTCACCTACTGACAGATGTTATTATGTGGAAGTGATCAGTATTATTATTTTTTTCACTTGAATTTTTAATTTTTATTTACTGTAATCCTCCCTGCAGGGAAATTATTATTCACTTCATCCGTCTACAGATTGTATGAAAACCTGGAGTCAATTTGTTGGACTAAAACTAAATGTAGTCCTTATGTATTCCAGTATTTGAGGGATACTTTCTCAATTCGTCCAACTCTTCTACAGTTTCCTAAAAGTCAGACAAACAAATCAACAAATGTAACAGACAGAAGATTAGAAATCTTTGGAAATGTCTGGGTTAGCCTGTTGAGTGGGTTAAACTGGGGTGTGAAACATGGCTGAGTCTGTGCTGTGATAGTTTTTACCTGTATGTTTCCTACCTACTGCCCAACAGTCAATAGACTTCACTTTCATGTCTTTTCCTACTTTTCCTACTTTTCCTTCCCATGTAGAAAAGGTTGACGTGTAGCAGTACTGCATTGCGAAGGCTACATGTCTTCACAGGATTGGTGGTGCTAGAGTCAAGGATTTAGCCAACAAAGTCCAAGGAAACCGGATAAGCCGAAATCCTTTCACATTTAAGCTGCTGAGCAAGGACTTGCCCTCTCTGATGAGGTGCTGCATACCGGGACAGAGGTTATGTCCTCCCTGACCAGGTCTTAACAGAGGCTCTATAGTGTGCAGTGTTCCAGAAGATTTACAGGGATAGAAGGATAGTGAATGCATTGCTGTACAACCCTCTTCTTCCCCATCATCATGTGTCTGAGTTTGGGGCTTGATCTTTGGAATACGGCCACCAAAACAATCAGAAAGAAAGCGGGATGTGGAGTGTCTTTGCTTCCCATGATCCCCCACTCCAACACGCAGAGTACACTTTGGAAGGGGCAGATAGCTGACCCATTCATGCAAACAGTGATTAGGGTCGGGCTACAGAGTGCAGCTGCCCTACTGGATGATGGGAGGGGTCAAGCTGTCCAACCATACGGATTGTATACTCCACGTTCTGTTTGACCTCTGGGAGCCTTTTGCTTCCACTTTTCTTTGTTCCATTCTTGGAGTTCTTTGTCATTTGATTCCTACGAAGTCTGCGGATTTGCCTGACTTTGGCTCTGGATATATGTCTGGTTACCATCTCCCTGACTGTGTGCCGGTCGACACCATGAACATCTTTTACTAGCATTTCCTTTAATGCGGGGCATTTCTAGTCTAGATTGTCCGGAAGTCTGGATCCTGAGGACACAGCAGTCAATTTTCTTTTATCCGGCAGTACGCTTACATGTTCCTCATGCAACCTATGCAAAATGTCTGGTCTCTTTCATCATACATTAATGCCACTACAGACTGGTAGAACATCCGAAACATGGCTTTTTTAAAATTTATTTTAATTTTAACACACTGTTATAATCCCCGAAGGGAAATTAAGAACGCACACTCTAGTTTTTGGCATTGCGATGATAATGAACCTCAGCCTCCTCAGGAAAAAGTGATGGCTTTTCCCGAGGACGACAGTTCATTCTATTTATTCATTATTCTCTGACAACAAGCAGAATCCATAATACATCCCCTCACTACTTATGTAAGCATGGTACATAGAGCAGCTGATGGAGTGACTTAACGGCCCATGGTGCACTTTTAATGCCCCCATTAAAGATGACCTGTAGGGTTAGCCTTACAGAGTCTATAAAATAAGAATGATGGTAAGACCCCTTGTCCTGCAGAAAGAGGAAGAAGCTGATCAGAAGGTGAATGAATGAATGAATGAGTAAATGAATGAATGACTAATGGTAAGATAATATAATTTTAAACCTGGGTGTATGTCATTCAGGGCGTAGTGGTTCAGAAAATAAACATAGAATGACAGTTTGATCCTGAGCAGGGTGTGTGTGGTGTCTGTGGGAAGAGTTTTCATTCACATAAACCTTGATAGATAATATAAGGGCCTCACATTGCTTTGAAAAAATAAAAACACACTAGCAAAAATCTTAATAAGGAGAGTAAAATCTCTGTAGGCTGAAAGACTCAAGACTCTGAAGTTTCTCCACTAATATATTGTAAATTTTATTCTTTGTTCAGAAACCTTTCAAGATAGTGACAGACTTGACCCTGTACCCGACGGACTGCTTCGTCAGTGTTTTGATGTGAATCTTATCCTCATGAAATGTTTCACTATCAGGTCTGTGAACCCTCCTCAACCCCAGACAGTCAACCTGTCCTGAAAGCAGATAATCTAACATCCTGCGCAGCTACTTCTTTAGATTGGACTTGATGTTGGACCGATCCTTACAAACAACAGCAAAGACAGTAGAGGACTTTGTGTCCTGGTGTTTTGTGTGACTTGACATTTTCTGGCGGGTTGGGTCTGATCTGGATTCAGGGGTCAGCTGTCATGTTCACGGCTGCACGCGTCTCGGTGTAAATGTGGATGCTGAAGTCTTTCTCTTCCCAGTCAGTCTGGGATGGGACTCATAACGTCTCATCATTAGGGTTGAGCAGGCACTCGTCTTCCTCTCTGCCGCGCTGTCCTACACTAGAGTTTAAGCGTCTCATTTCTGAGCCACATATCAGCTCTGTCCTCAAGCAGCCATTTCCTGTTTATCACCCATGACCTGTGATCTTAACTGAGGACATCTGTGTTCTGTTTCCTTCCTGACTGAGAAGGAAAATCTAAATGTCCTTTTGGCCTCCTCCAAGCAGCTCTCTGTTTTGTTTGGTACTCCACCTGCTCTTAGCTCATCAGATGTTTGAGGGTCTTCGCCGTGAGGGAGGACAGTTGGAGGTTCCGTGTGTGCCAGTTGGTGGTTCCTAGCAGGTTGTAATTTATAGTGACAGGAGACTTGAATCTTTTTAACATAGAATGGAGAACAACAACACATCTTGTGTGTGCTTACGTTGACCGGACAAAGGCAGCATCGTGTAAAGCTCACACTCACAGAGAGAATGGATGCTCCTCTTTTGCATAAAGCACATTACGTTCATAATGACAAATGGCTTTTTATTCATGTGTTTTTAATAAAGAGCAGTCAAATACCTACATGTGATGTGTGTTGGAAGTTGGAACAGCAACACCATTTTATTTCAGATCCATAATTTCCTTACAGTGTGGAAAGTATTTTCTTGAATTTTCCAGAATCTCCACTCCACTGGAAATGGGAGCATGAACACAGTCATATTAGCTACTGTAAGTTTCTGTGTGGATAGAAATGAGATAAGCATGGCAGTGGAAACTACGCCTGATGATCCACCCCACTGAGCGGCTGACAGCTACTGGTTTCTACAGACCCTGCTCTACTTCTTTATTGTTCACAGTGTCAGTGCTGGACAGAGAAGCTGTTAATGAGTGGATATGAGTGGTACGCAGAGACAGCATCACACACCACACACATGCACACACACGCGCACGCACGCACACTCACATACACAAACACATACATGTACGCACGCACGCACACACATACACACACTCACACAGTATTTGTTGCTACTCCAGCTCTGGGTCACCAGTCACATTTAAACAAGGGCTAATTAAAATAATCAGATCTTTTCCAGTATGAAGACATTCTCTAGCTTTTCCGCTGTTTGGTGTTACTGCTGTGGGATTGGAGACATCATTAGGACTCTATTCACTTCCAAAATTATCTCCTCCACTGTGTGTGATCATCACTTCCTTTACTTCTCCCATGAAGTCATAATTACTGACAAAGCTGTGTAGTCAGCCTTGTCTGTCACTAGTTTTTCAGGTGTCAAACCTGGATTTGCAGTTATCTTGTTTCTGGAGTTGACAGTTGTTCATGAATTCTGTTCCGACTGCATATGTGGAGTTTTCAGACAGTTCCATGCCTGACATGACAGAAGTAAATACTTTTTTAATGGAGCTGCTTGTGTTCTTTGTTTCTCAATAAGATCAACTAACCTGTGTTGAAGCTTTTGTCAGAGATGCCCAGATCCAGGTTTTTATTATTCAATGTACCACAAAGGATACGGTTTTAGGGTTTGTGCTGCTGGACTTCAGCGTTCACCTGTTTAGTCAAGTGTTTGTTTGAATTATCTTAAAACAGGATTTTGCTTCTGTCCATCATAAATTTTATTTTGAAAACATTTGTGAGTGGGACAAAGTCATGTTTATTAGAAATCGGGTGTGAATGGGATGAATTTATGTTAAATCTGGTCTTATTTTAGAAATTGTGAGGATATTGGATCAGAACACAATTTCAGTATGGGTGTGTGCTGGTACTTGACACACCCTGTGAGAGGACGTCTGTGCTCATCATCATGTTTGGGGTGTTGGGTTTGAAGCCCTCAGCCAATGACATTATGTGGGTTTGAGGGTCAGAAGCTCAGATCGCTGTGTTCTGCTTGGTTTCTCTGATCTGTAAGAGCTGCAGGGTGTGTAAGTGTTGCTTGACCATTTTTGGTTTGTGGAGCTGGAAATGATGGGCTAACCTGCACTTTAATGCCACTCAATTGAAGTGAGAGTTATCTGTGTCCATCCCATGATCATAGGCTCTATCCTGAGCCATGCTTCTAAGAAGTGTCCTGACAGTCCCGCTTGCCGTTTCTGTGTAACACTGCTGACAAAAAGACCTCTCCCATGGCGGAGGGAAAAATTGGGGATTCCTCAGGGAATCCCTGGTGCTTGCTGTCTTCACAGCAAGTGGTAGATTCAGTTTGCTTAATGCACCTCCTAACCAACAGATAGATGTTTGACTAATGAGCTCTGTCTGTAGGGTTCTACTGTATATTGGTATTGGTCTCCATGCTCCAGTGGGCTCAACAGGGCAGAAACCCACAACCTTTCCATCCTCTTACTCTATGTTCCTCCGTGACACTTTGACCTGAGGTCTGTTTTATCGGTCTATTGATTCTAATATGTCACAGCTGACTCTAACAGGATCACCAAGAGCCTAGGTCGGTCCAGCTTCCACATTCTCTTGAATGTGTACAGAAGGTCAGAGGTTCATCAGTCTATTACATAGCTAACAGTAAAGCAATACATGCTCATCATTTTCAGCATTTGCAGAAGAACTTAAAAATGTTTCTAAGAAAACTGTCATTCTGGAGTTTCTGTTCCCACAGATTTAAACAGTTCAGGTCTGTGTGAGTATGTTGCCCATAAGAGATAATGAGGTACCCCACCTGAAAGCACAGCTCAAAAAATAGAAGGTAGTTAAATAGCAGTATGGGGAGGGTCTAAAACGTTTAATTTACCATAAATACAGTGGTACCTCTACTTACGAATGTCTCCACATACGAAATTTTCTACTTACGAAACGCCTCTACAGGAAAATATTGCCTCTAGTTACGAAAGAAATTTTGAGTTACGAAAGGTAAAAATACAGAATGGGCTGATACTCGCAGCTCCCAAAGGTTCCTGAACGCAAAATTCTTATAGCTGCTCTGCCATTGGCTATTACCTAGCATCCTGGCATCCCATTGGCTAAGAGGGACCTCTGTGTGTAACTAGATAGGTGTCTATGCAGCACCCTCGTCATTCGGACCTCGACCTATGATGTGTTCTGATAGTTTTACGTAAATATATTAACTTTCTGAGTATTCGCTATGGACCCCAAGAAAGTGATAAGAAAAGAGAAAAGAAACAAAGAAAAGAGTTTTTTTGTCTGTACAAACAAAGTGAGAGATAATAGAAAAGCATGAAAAAGGGATGTGTTTGGTTGATCTCACCAAAGAATATGGCCGTAATGCATTTACAATCACCACGTGATTAAAACAAAAGGAAGTTTAAGGAATTTAAGGCACCACGTGGGTGGTTGGAGAAGTTCAAAAGGAGGACTGGAATTCACTCTGTTGTTCGGCATGGTGAGGCAAGAACGCATGAACCAAAGAGGGCGAAAACAATGAGGACAGCAGTTAAAAGGTAAATGACCATCATTTTTATTCTTTACTCTATTCTTTGTTTTTTACATTATGCACAACGCTCATTTATCGTGTAATAATCTAATTGTAACATATATTTGTTACATGTTTTGATACATTTTTATGCTTTATAAAACATTTATGTCTGAATTTAGGGGGCTTGGAACGGACTAGGGCATTTCCATGGAAAACACATCTCTACTTATGAAATTTTCTACTTACGAAATTTCTTCCAGAACCAATTAATTTCGTAAGTAGAGGTACCACTGTAATAAGATAAATAGTTTGTCATGTTATGTTATGTTATGTTATGTCGCTCTATCGCGGAATTTGTTAATTGCGTGTGGTTCCTGGAACACATTAACCGCGAGGAACGAGAGCGCACTGTATATACATGTACACACTCACACACAGACACACACACACACACGCGACCTGAAAATCTGGTATTTGGAGTCATGACTTACAGCGTCATGACTGAGTGATTGTCAGTCTCGGCAGTGCATGCAGATATATTCTAGTAGTGCTGCTCTGAGGCTCCGTCTGGCCTGGCTGGGCTGTCAGTGTCCTCTTTGTGTCCATGATATTGTCACTCTCACATGTTCATTGTGTGAGAAAATGAATGTGTGATGGGGAGCATTGTAGAGTCTCACGGTCAGCGCTTGAGAGATGGAGCCATGGCCTTGGACAGGACGGACGTGGACGAATGAATTGATAACTACCATATCCCCTCATCTGATAGCAGCCTCCACTGCCAGCTTCTCAGCTGGAGACACCAGCTGGAGGGAAGAGACATGTCAGTGTGTGAGAGTCCATGTTGTGTGAGACTCTCAGGAATCCCACAGCAGATGGTTGTCACCCTTTAGGTGCTGTTTGTAAGTCAGTCACTGACTAAAGATCCACCTACAGCCTTCTCTCCCAGCTGACAGGCCTCCCCCATTCTCCCTCACGCCCCTCTGTCTCACCCCGCCTGTCTACCCATTATAGTGGCGTATTGTAAACATTTCAGTCACACTTTGCAGCCCTGGTTTATTCATTTAGCTCTGCTCCATGACTTGTCTTTCTCTCTGTCACTGTCAGACACTCCTTCTCCAATGAAGTGCTTCCAACATGTCTCCGCACACACACACACACACACACACACACACACACACACACACACACACACAAACACACACACACACACACACACACACACACACACACACACACACACACACACAGTCACACATACAAACACAGTCACACATACAAACACATACATGTTTTTAGCACGTGAACTACTTCTAAAATGATCAAGTCAAAATGTTCTACCTACTTCAAAAATGCAAAACACATATTTATTCATACATCTATTGAGAATTATTTATATAGAGAGCTAGCGGGAACCTGTGGAAGTTCCACGATAAAACAATAACATCAGACTTCATACCAAACATATGAAAAGAATAAATGGCTACCTTGTTCTATGGAGCAAGTTAGATAGTAAACAAAAATGACTTATTTTTTGATCGGCTTTAACCCACTGAATGTATACCCCACTTTTCTTTTTCTTGGCGATTTTGTACTTGGCATTCATTGGCTATGGCTAAGTAATACTTCTCTTTTTGTGACGCAATCCTTTCCTCTCTGTCAGTCGGAGTTTCACTCAGAATTTGTTGCCGTTTTCTGTGTTGTTCCTGTTGTTTGGACTGTGCTCAAAAACATGAAAATTGTTGGAACATTTATGACACTCTAAAATTATGTTAACTGGGAAGTCCATGTATAGTTTTTTATTCTCCTAACATAACAGATGCCTTACGCCATATTGTTCATGTGATTCCTTCTGGCAGATGCACCGTGATTAGTTGGGCGCTTGATTGACAGGTAGTGGGTGGAGTTAATGACAGCATGACAGCTTCAAGTAAACTTATTTAAATATATAGATGGGGAGATGTATGTGCATGTACCTTTCATAAGTGCATGACCCCATATTGTTCAGTGTAACCCTGGTTCAGATCCAGTGAGGACTATAAGAAGAGTATGTTAAAAGTAAAGTCTACGACATCTCTAGGGGCCCCAGGGCTGTGAACGGCAATAAAGAGAGACACAGGTAATAAGGTAAAATGTATAAAACAAAATTCAACAGTAAATATCACGGGAATTGTCTATCATAAATAACACCACCCACCCCCTACACACCACCTTCTCCCAGCAGAGAACCACGTTCAGCGGCAGAGTGCTGTCACACAGCACCTCAACAGCGAGGTTGAGATCCTCCTTCGTGCTCTGTGCCATCAGGGGGTGCAACGGCTCTGTCGGGGGGGGGGGGTCAATGGTTGAATGGAGGGGAGGAGATAAGATGGTAGCCTGTGCTACAGTGTAATGGGGCCAAGGTTTGGCGGTGCATACAGTAACACTGGGGTAATGACGTGTCTTACAATGTAAGAAGGATGTACCTTACGTACCCAGTGGGCCTCTTGCTCTATACCACTTTTATTCTAGTTTATACTTTTATATGTATCCATCCATCAAATCCGTCCGTCCGTCCGTCCGTCCATCCATCCATCCATCCATCCATCCATCCATCCATCCAGTTCACCAACACCCATGTATGAATGAAAACCTGACCTAAAGACAGGTCAGACATCCACGTACTAGCTTAAGTTACCAGTAGTAACTATCACTAAAATCTAATGACTCAATAAGACACAGGCCTACACTGTAAATTATTATTTGAGTGCTTAACTCCACAGAATAAGTCCCATTTGCTTCATATATATATCAGGAACCTGAAGCCTGGCTGATGAAGAGCAGACCTTTCCTTGCTCTAGGGACACACTCCCTTCTGACTGCTCCCTCCTCCTGCTGTGCATCATTTCTGTTTCTCTCTCACCATAGCTCCTTCCTTTTGCTTGGGGATGTCTTGTCTAGACGTCGTATTAAATAAATAGCATGTCGACCGGTGTAGATTGTGGAGCAGAGATAGGGTGAGGCTTGCTTTCCCTCAGCGAGCCTTTCACCATGTTGCTTTTGTGTATGTGTGCATGAAAATGTGATTCTGTGTGTTGCTGTCTGTGGTATGTCTGTCAATGAATATGGTGGCCATGATTAGTGCCTCCCCTGTTGAATGGTCCCTCACCTGTTTCAAGTCCACAACCCCTGCCTCCTTTGTCTCTCGTGATCTGTTGTGTGACTAATTATTTTCATCAAATGTATAAACAGCTTTGGATAGATGTGGATCCGTTACACATGTGAACCAAAATTCATTCTAAGTCAGTTGATCAGCTGTTTCTGTAGCAAGAGGCAGTTGAATTCTTTCTGACTGCATGACAGGGATATAAAATTTAGACAAGTACAGTATTTAAAAGTCTAGTATTTCTACAGTGGGTTCATTTTTGTCCAAATTGAGGCGTGTTTTAGCTCCACTATAAGAATATTGAAAGGTTATGTTATTTTGTTTTAATTTCCCTGAGGTACTGGTATATTCCTGGGTGTACAAACCATTCCTGACCAGTAATGTGATTACAAACAGGGAAGTCTTTTAGGAATCATACATTTGGTTTCTTGGAAGTGAGGGGACCAATGCTCGCTCTCTCTCTCTCTCTCTCTCTCTCTCTCTCTCTCTCTCTCTCTCTCTCTCTCTCTCTGTCTCTCTGTCTCTCTGTCTCTCTGTCTCTCTGTCTCTCTGTCTCTCTCTCTCTCTCTCTCTCTCTCTCTCTCTCTCTCTCTCTCTAAAATACCTGGGAACATTTCAAATAGAAGGGAGGCTAAAAAACTGGACATGGATTTTATCAAAACTGTCTTTTACAGGTAGAGTTTTAATTATAAATAATTTGGTTGCATCAATGTTGTGGCACCCCCCCTAATGTTACAGAAACAAATCCAGGCGGTGATGGTGGACGTTTCTTGGGACTGCCATCACTGGGTCCCTCAGAGCATACTCTTCCTGTCCAAGGAGGAAGGAGGGCAGGGGCTAATCCATCTGACCAGCAGAAGTGCTGCATTTTGGCTCCAATTCATTCAGTGATTCCTGACTGGCCTTGGGGACCTGGTGTGTCGACCAACGACACAGGCAGTACTGGCCCAGTGCTGGGGTCTGGGAGTTGACCGCTTTGTGTTCTTAATGGACCTGAGAAATGACAGACTGACAGAGCTCCATGTTTTTAGAATCTGGGGACTTTTGTCCAAGAGGAGACCACAGGATTTTAAATCACTCTATTGGATTTTAAAGGAACCTGTTATCAGAGGAGGCCTTTTTAATGTAAGAACTAGTGCAGGAGCATCGGTGGAATCCAAATTCATCACGACTAAAATCGACACTATTAGACGTGTGTTGGAAATTTGTGGACCCACCTTAGATGATGCTGCTGCTCTGTCCTCTACTGTGGGTGTGACCTCAGTGAAACTTATCAGACACCTGTTGAAGAGCTGGAAGAGCCGACTCACCCCACAACAACTGACTTTGATAGGTTCTTATTGTACACACACACACACACACACACACACACACACACACACACACACACACACACACACACACACACACACACACACACACACGAGCTGTGTGTACACACAGGCCCCCAAATGTAACTCATTATACCTCAAACCTGATAAGTCATTTTGTTACATAGACAGCTGTTCTGAATATTCTTTAGTTATGTTGTTTGGAGTCCAGTTGCTCTTGATTATGCGTCAGATAAAAAAAAAATACACAGAAAAATAAGAAAAAGTAAAATCCAGTAAAAATCAAGAAAAAATCATTTTCCTCCACTTTATGTCTGTCCTCCACAAATACTGAAATCATAAAATCACTGGTAAACCGTTAGAGCACATTTTATCATATTACTTTACAGTAAATCAGAATATAACATGTATCGTATTATTAGCCCGTAGCAACCCCCGTGACCCACAACGAGGAGGAAGCAGCTGAAGGCAAGACAGAAACGTATTTTCTGTTCTATATTAAAAAATAAAATTTCTTTTTTTTGTCAGCTTAAAATATATTCATATTAATGAAATGTTATTAAAATGCAATAATGAATAAAGTTCAGTCCAGAACTGGGAATGGTTATCTACAGTTTAGTCTGGAGACGAGTTCATTCAACTGATTTCACGTCTTCAGGAACCAGTTAATGACAAAAACTGAGGTGTGTGTGTGTGAGTGCATGTGAGTGTACACACACACACACACACACACACACACACACACACACACACACACACACACACACACACACACACAAACGTACCCAGGTATACCTGTATACACGCTTTTCTCACATGATAGTTCTAAATGCAGCCCTGTGGTGAGTGCATGAAAGAAGAACCATTTCCTGTGAGACTGGGCCACAGTGAAGGAGCTGTAACACTGGTCTATATACAGCCCCCTCTCTGAGCGTGTTCTTGTTTATGCGAGGAAGAGTAAAGGGAGAATGTCATTCTGTAGTGTATAGAGCATATGGGTGTAGTTGTGTGGAGACTGTGAGGTAGGCTTCTCATGACGTTGAGGCTGGTAGGTCCTTGTAGTACTCTGTAGACAAGTGTTGCCTTTATCTTACTCTATATTTGGGTGTGACATTAAATGTTTTCATGTAATTAGATGCTATACGAGAACAAGAGGAATTGGGTAGAGTCAAGATGTATTTTATATTAATGGACACATGAAGTGAAGTGGTGTGTGTCGGAGTGTAGATCTCAGCTCCTCTAAAAACTCCTGGACACAGTTTAGTGTCTTTTCATCACTGCTTTTTTTTTTTTTTGGACATCCTATATTTATTTTCCTCCATTTGTATCTTTGGCATTTGAAACTACATGTAGGGGGTTTGTGGTCTAACCAGAGGTCAGCAGAACATATCTGCCACTGACAGGGAGTGGATGGGGCTCTGATAGGGAGTAGGTGGGGCACTGACAGGCAATCCAGTGACGCTAGAATAGATCTTCACTGTAAGATGATTCCTCCCCTGGAGACTTATGGAATTCAACCTGCAGGTGAAACAACATCAGGACATTCCCAATGGGGGAGGCTGTTCTCGCTGTCCTTGAGTGACTTGAGTTCCTCAGTAGCCACTGTGGCATGTAAGTCACTAAAAATCCGGTTATATGCCATCCGATCTGCTTAAAAAATGAACAGGGCTGCTCTGAAAAGTTCCAACAGGAGTAAAAATCTGGTTGATTCAGTGCCTTCAAAACAGGCGTAGATGACAATTTTCCGCTGATCTATGGATTGCTGCTGATTTTATCAAATTAATTCCTCCTCTTGAGGATGAGGACATGAAAACTGTAATTGTTTTGTCTTTGGATGCTTTTCTAAAGTTACAGGTTACGGATTTCACTGGGGCATATCCCAGCTGGCTAAGGGCGAGAGGTGGGGTATCCCCCAATCTGTGTGCCAGCTAATCACAGAGCCCCACGATGGACAGATATCCATTCACACTCACACTCACGCTCACACCAATGGACAGTTTAGAGTGATGAGGTCACCTCGGCTGGATGTTTCTGGAGGTGGGACATATACTCCACTACAGTAGATATACTACACTAACAGGACATATACTACACTACAGTAGATATACAGTAATCCCTGGCTTATTTGGCTTCAATATGCATGGTTTCACTACATCGCAGATTTTTGGTAGGTAGTTTGTTGCGATATTGCAGAATTTCTTTTTTCATGGGTGGTTCTGGAATGCATTAACAGTGAGTAACGAGGGATTACTGTACTACACTAACAGAACATATACTACACTACAGGACACATACTACACTAGAAGTCTATATAGTCTAGATTATAAAGAACAGTGTAGCTGGAGGCAAGGTACATCCATCAGTAAGAAACATTATCATCCCAATTTCAACATAAACATCACAACACCCTGGTCTCACTACAGGCCAAAGACCTGTGAGTTTAGACTCACTGAAAGGCATCAGTTAGGTCCCACAATGACACACACACGCACACACACACACACACACACACACACACACACACACACACACACACACACACACACACACACACACACACACTGTATGAAACACTGTTTGTAAACTCTTCAAAAAAAAACAAACCATTACATAAGATAATCTCCTTATGTAACAAATGGATGTCATTAGACATATGTACACTTACAGTACACACACACATCACACACACAGCCCCCCAGATGTCTGGTGTTGATGTTAGCATAGCGCTACAACTGCACTACTGCAGGAAGGTTCTTCTGCATTGGTTCTGTCTCACACATTGTGTTCAGACCAACACAACGGTCACGTTTCAGACATCATTACTTGTTTCAGCAGCACTTGCCTACTTCTAATCAAGAATT
This sequence comes from Antennarius maculatus, assembly GCA_013358685.1. Classification (NCBI taxonomy): domain Eukaryota; kingdom Metazoa; phylum Chordata; class Actinopteri; order Lophiiformes; family Antennariidae; genus Antennarius; species Antennarius maculatus. The sequence continues at coordinate 2,564,903 of CM023618.1, read as the reverse complement.
AAGTTTGCCCCATGTTTACCTCATTCACCACACCGAGTAGTCCAACCTAAAGATCCTGTCTGGTCAGCAACACCTACTGTCATCTGCTGACAAACACATCAACACAGAGAATTCATTGTTAAGAACATCACCACCTAACAGTATTAAAGTACTCACGATGATTCTGATATAGCACATAACTTCTGTAAAACCTCAGATAATAATACAGTAGAACCTCAGATAATAATACGGTAGAACCTCAGATAATACAGTAGAACCCCAGATAACAATAAAGTAGAACCTGTGCTATATTATTATCTGAGGTTGTACTTTAGAATGACTGTATCTGTGTCACCACACTCAAGAGTGAGTATCTGTCTAGCATCCATTCATTTCCAGGATGTCAGGATTTCGTTGCACTTCTGTTGTTTTAATTTTTCTGGCTTTGGAGAGCAATGTGTCTTTACACCAGCCTCTGTTGAGAGAGTGAAATGAGGGTTCTGTTCAATACTTAATTGCATTAAATCTTGAACTGTGGACATTTAATGAGAATCACTCAGGATAACGAAACACTGATAAACCAGAGGATGATATATCCAGCAGTCTTCATGAACGTGTCATTGCTGGCTGGATGAGTTGTTGGTGTTTCCATGGAGACGGGTAGCAATACGTCCGTTCTATATAGAGGACTTCCTGAGACCTCTGACCAATCAGCTCTGATGTGTCCCCGTTTGGCCCCAGTGTGTGTCTGTGTTTCAGTGGTTTCATGTCACAACACTGCTGCCCCCCAGCCCACCCTGTCCTGCCCAGCAACTTCACTTGCTTGAGTCAGCAAAGGCTGTCTGGCAAGAGAATGGATCAATCATAACGCATCACATAATTACCACCATCCATCCGTCATTCTGTCCGTCCATCCACCGTGCATCCAACTGTCCGTCCACGGTCCGTCCGACCGTCCACCGTTCATCCGTCATTCTGTCCGTCTGTCCATCCATCCATCTGCCCGTCCACCGTCCCTCTGTCCATTGTCCATCTGTCTGTCCATTCACCGTCCATCTGCCTGTCTTCAGATTTGTGTTTAGCAAGCTTGTGCTGCATTTAAACCTGGATTTCTGTGGTGGGAATAGAATCCACTGTGGATCCTCTTCTGTCCGTAGGCGTTTGCTCAGCAGGAACGTCTTGTGAAGCAGTAGTTCATACTGTCAGCCAAGGACAAAGTAAACTCTGGCCATGTGGGAACAGATGAGCGACCAAATATCCTCAGATGACTTGGTGTGTTCCTCCTGAGTGTTTCCAGCTGACTTGATTCTGTTACCTGGGTTGAGGAGAAAGCCTTTACCTGGACTGAAACCTCATTTGACCAGTCTGCATGGGGTTACACCATAACCCACCCTTCAAACAGTGTGCCAGCTTCAGTGAGGATGCTCCAGTGGGGTGTGACACCTTCCTGTCAGATGTCAGCACTGGACTTCTATTATACCTTGTAATTTCTTGGAGGGCTGGGTTCTTCATCTCTCTTCCCTCCACCCGGTTTAGTTGCATGAAAACATTTCTGTGTTGATCTGCGTTGATCTGAAGGAGGACAAACCAGTTGTGACCACTGCTATTGTGTAGAACAGAAAACATGAAGAGACCTGGAGTCAGCACTGCATTTAGAGTCAATGTGACTGCTTAATGTTGAGGTTTAGTCATTAACTTAACATTTTTATATATATCATGTCGTCTTCTTTTTCTTTCGACTTTTCCCTTCAGGGGTCGCCACAGCGAATAAGTTGCCTCCATCTAACCCTGTCTTCTGCATCCTCTTCTCTCACACCAACTACCTTCATGTCCTCTTTCACTACATCCATAAACCTCCTCTTTGGTCTTCCTCTAGGCCTCCTGCCTGGCAGTTCAAAATTCAGCATCCTTCTACCAATATATTCACTATCTCTCCTCTGGACATGTCCGAACCATCTCTCTCTCTCTCTCTCTCTCTCTCTCTCTCTCTCTCTCTCTCTCTCTCTCTCTCTCTCTCTCTCTCTCTCTCTCTCTCTCTCTCTCTCTCTCTCTCTCTCTCTCTCTCTCTCTCTCTCTCTCTCTCTCTCTATATATATATATATATTAATCATGTAAAAAGCTGATATTAAAATAAATAAACCACGTCACATAGTTACTTATATTTTATATCTAAATCTATGTATGTATGCTTTCATGTAATGCTAATACAATTATTTAACCTCTTAGAACTGAATGTTTTTTTTTTATGACTATGACTGATATTCATGCCATTTTTGAAGTCTTACCAGATGAAAGAAACATACTATGGCATATTAATTTTTTGGCTACCTCAAAACATACAGAACATGTTAAATAATAGGATACAGCCTACCTCACAACTTACATTTGAAGAAATCAAATGTAAGTTTTCTCTGTCATTACACTTATGAAAACAAAGGTACATCTTCAGAATGAGACATGGTGGTGTGTCAGTGTGGGATGCTGGGAACTAACTAACTGTCCAGACTGTCAGCAGAGCCCAGGCTAAACCTAAAACGAGTCCTGACCTCCAGACTGTCCTCAGACGGAACAGCATCCCTAGATCTTTACTTTGGACGCTGTCACCATGGTGTCTCAGCAGCTTCTCTGAAGATGTCTGAACACAAATTAGTTACTGCTCAGCAGTCAGATGTTTACATCTCCTGCAGCTCTGAGTTTCTTCTAGCTACATTGGTTCAAGGGTCAAAAAGCTAGTTTGGCCAGTGGAGACGTGGAGGTCAGATGCGTGACATTATTCACTTTCATCATGGCTCACTCTTTTTTTTCAGAGCCTTTTGCCTTCTCAGAGAACAGCCGAGAGTCTAATACTAACACACCACCATATCATCACAGATGGCTGGCTCTTGAACTTTGCGCCTATAACGGTCCGGATGGTACTTTTCTTCTTTGGTCCGGAGGACAAGACGACCACATTTTCCAAAAACAATTTGAAGTTTGGACTCGTCAGACCACAGAATACTTTTCCATTTTGCATCAGTCCATCTTATTGTAGATGAGCCTGGGCCCAGTGAAGCCAGTGGCGTTTCTGGGTTTTGTTGATAAATGGCTTTTGCTTTGTGTAGTAGAGTTTTAACTTGCACGTACAGATGTAGCAATGGACTTTAGTTACTGACAGTGGTTTTCTGAAGTGTTCCTGAACCCATGTGGTGATATTCTTTACACAGTGATGCTGGTTTATGATGAAGTACTGCCTGAGGGATCAAACGTCAACGGGATTTCAATGTTGGTTTTTGGCCTTGCCACTTACGCGCAGTAGTTTCTCCAGATTCTCTGAACCTTTTGATAATATTACGGACCGTAGATGATGAAACCCCTAAATTCCTTGCGATAGCTCGTTGAGAATTGTTGTTCTTAAACTGTTTGACAATTTGCTCACACATTTGTTCACAAAGTGGTGACCCTCGCCCCATCCTTGTTTGTGAATGACTGAAAATTTCAGGGAAGCTACTTTTATACACAATCATGGCACCCAACTGTTCCTAATTGGCCTGTTCACCTGTGGGATGTTCCAAATAAGTGTTTGATGAGCATTCCTCAACTTTCTCTGTCTTTTTTGACGCTTGTGCCATCTTTTTTGAAACACGTTGCAGGCATCAAATTCCAAATGTGCTAATATGGACAAAAAAAAAGTTTACCAATTCAAACATTAACTATCTTGTCTTTGCTGTGTATTCAATTGAATATATGTTAAAAGGGATTTGCAAATCATTGTATTCTGTTTTTATTCAAGATTTACAAAATGTGCCAACTTCACTGGTTTTAGGTTTCGTAGTTTACATGAATACTATCGGTAGCAGTATTGCTTGTAATTTAGGTGATTCAGATTAATTTTGAAGATAAAAAAATACTAGTCTGTCCTCTTGTCTCTCACCTTTAAGTTCTTGACCCCATTAATCCAGGAGCTGTGCGGGTCAGTGCCCTGACGAGGCTCACATTGTTCATGCTGTTCCAGCTGTGACGACTACTGTCTGCACTTAATGAAGCTGTTTGTGAAGCCCTGATTTGCTAAATCAGGGTTCCTCCTTGTCTCGTGCCACCGGTTCCCTAGCACCGACCTCAGCAACTATTCGTCTAAGTGAGGGGTTCACAGAGGGGCTCTGTGAAGCTCTTTTAGGGACCATTTATGCCATGTGGTTAGAGGTCAGCCAGCGAATCAGGATCTCTGGTTTGATGGAGCATCAGCTTTAGAGCCAGTTCAAGATCAGTCTTAGGGAGCAGAGAGCTGAGATAAGCCCTGGAGCTAGTGGTGGTCCACCTGACAGCTCCTTCCGGTGGTCAGGAGCTCAGGGAGTGGCAGGAGTGAAGAATGGTCTTATTGCACCTGGCCCTGGAGATAAATTAGAAATATGGTGAGGAGTTCTGAGTCACCACCCCGTTCTGTTTCAGGTGGATTGGACACCTAAGTGTGATTAGTTCAGAGTGCTGTCCACATTCTTGTTTTTGTCCATTTCTTGTCGTTTATGAACTGGGACCTTACCCACAGTGAGACGCCACTGAAGGACCTGCATGTCTCCTTCAGGGTCCTGAATCAATGGAAGACATGAGGAGCATTTTGTACAGTCTGCTGCCACCACCACCACCCGATTGATGTAGAGGGAAGACTGGATGGATCTTCTTCTTTTCCTTTTTGGCTTTTCCCTTCAGGGGTCGCCACAGCGAATCAACCGCCTCCATCTAACCCTGTCCTTTGCATCCTCTTCTCTCACACCAACTACCTTCATGTCCTCTTTCACTACATCCATAAACCTCCTCTTTGGTCTTCCTCTAGGCCTCCTGCCTGGCAGTTCAAAACTCAGCATCCTTCTACCAATATATTCACTATCTCTCCTCTGGACATGTCCAAACCATCTCAGTCTGGCCTCTCTGACTTTATCTCCAAAACCTCTAACATGTGCTGTCCCTCTGATGTACTCATTCCTGATCCTATCCTTCCTGGTCACTCCCAGAGAGAACCTCAGCATCTTCATCTCTGCTACCTCCAGCTCTGCCTCCTGTCTTTTCCTCAGTGACACTGTCTCTAGACCAAACAACATCGCTGGTCTCACCACAGTTTTGTACACCTTTCCTTTCATTTTAGCTGAAACTCTTCTATCACACATCACACCTGACACTTTTCTCCACCCATTCCATCCTGCCTGGACACGCTTCTTCACCTCTTTTCCCCACTCTCCATTGCTCTGGACTGTTGACCCCAAGTACTTAAAATCCTCCACCTTCTTGATCTCTTCTCCCTGTAACCTCACTCTTCCACTTGGGTCCCTCTCATTCACACACATGTACTCTGTCTTACTGCGGCTAACCTTCATCCCTCTCCTTTCCAGGACAAACCTCCACCTCTCTAGCTTCTCCTCCACCTCGTCCCTACTCTCACTGCAGATCACAATGTCATCTGCAAACATCATAGTCCATGGAGATTCCTGTCTAACCTCGTCTGTCAGCCTGTCCATCACCATAGCGAACAAGAAGGGGCTCAGAGCTGATCCCTGATGCAGTCCCACCTCCACCTTGAACTCCTCTGTCACACCTACAGCACACCTCACCACTGTCTTACAGTCCTCATACATGTCCTGCACCGCTCTAACATACTTCTCTGCCACTCCAGACTTCCTCATACAATACCACAGTTCCTCTCTGGGCACCCTGTCATAAGCTTTCTCCAGATCTACAAAAACACAATGCAGCTCCGTCTGGCCTTCTCTGTACTTCTCTATCAACATCCTCAAAGCAAATACTGCATCTGTAGTACTCTTTTTTGGCATGAAACCATACTGCTGCTCACAAATGCTCACTTCTGCCCTTAGTCTAGCTTCCACTACTCTTTCCCATAACTTCATTGTATGGCTCATCAGTTTTATTCCTCTGTAGTTGCCACAACTCTGCACATCTCCCTTGTTCTTAAAAATGGGCACCAGCACACTTCTCCTCCACTCCTCAGGCATCTTCTCACTATCTAAGATCCCGTTGAACAACCCAGTCAGAAACTCTACTGCCACCTCTCCTAGACACTTCCAAACCTCTACAGGTATATCATCAGGACCGACTGCCTTTCCACTCTTCATCCTCTTCAGTGCTCTCCTCACTTCATCCTGGCTAATCTTTGCTACATCCTGGTCCACAACAGTCACCTCTTCTAGTCTTTGTTCTCTCTCATTTTCCACGTTCATCAACTCTTCAAAGTACTCTTTCCATCTTCCCATCACACTGCTGGCACCTGTCAATAGACTTCCATCCCTATCCTTAATCACCCTAACCTGCTGCACGTCCTTCCCATCTCTATCTCTCTGTCTTGCCAGCCTGTATAGATCAGTCTCTCCCTCCTTACTGTCCAACCTAGCATACAAGTCATCATAAGCTTCTTGTTTGGCCTTTGCTACCTCTACCTTCACCTTACGCTGCATCTCCCTGTACTCCTGTCTACTCTCCTCAGTCCTCTCAGTGTCCCACTTCTTCTTAGCTAACCTCTTTCTTTGTATACACTCCTGTACCTCCTCATTCCACCACCAAGTCTCCTTGTCTACTTTCCTTCCAGATGACACACCAAATACTCTCCTACCTGTCTCCCTGATCACATTAGCTGTAGTTGTCCAGTCATCTGGAAGCACCTCCTGACCACCCAGAGCCTGTCTTAACTCCTTCCTAAAGGTCATGCAACACTCTTCCTTTTTTAGCTTCCACCATTTCGTCTTCTGCTCTGTCTTTGTCCTCTTCATCTTCCTCACCACCAGAGTCATCCTACACACCACCATCCTATGCTGTTTGGCTACACTCTCGCCTACCACTACTTTGCAGTCACTGATCTCCTTCAGGTTACATCGTCTACACAAGATGTAGTCTACCTGTGTGCTCCTACCACCACTCTTATAGGTCACCCTATGTTCCTGCCTCTTCTGGAAGAAAGTATTCACTACAGCCATTTCCATCCTTTTTGCAAAGTCAACCACCATCTGTCCTTCTGCATTCCTCTCCTGGATACCAAACCTGCCCATCACTTCCTCATCACCTCTGTTACCTGCACCAACATGTCCATTGAAGTCTGCACCGATGACAACTCTCTCACTTCTAGGTATGCTCTGCATCACTTCATCAAAGTCCAACCAGAATTTCTCCTTCTCCTCCAGCTCACATCCTACCTGTGGAGCATACCCACTAACAACATTGAACATCACACCTTCTATTTCTAGCTTCAGACTCATCACTCTATCCGACACTCTTTTTACCTCCAGGACATTCCTAACAAACTCCTCCTTCAAGATAACTCCTACTCCATTTCTCTTTCTATCTACACCATGATAGAACAACTTGAACCCTGCTCCTAAACTTCTAGCCTTGCTACCTTTCCACCTGGTCTCCTGGACACACAGTATGTCTACCTTCCTCCTCTGCATCATGTCGACCAACTCTCTACCTTTTCCTGTCATAGTTCCAACATTCAACGTCCCTACTCTCAGTCCTATACTCTTGGCGCTCCTCTTCTCTTTCTTCGTGCGAACGCACTTTCCTCCTCTCCTTCTTCGACCAACAGTAATCCAATTTCCACCGGCGCCCTGTAGGTCAACAGCGCCGATGGCGGTCGTTGTTAACCCGGGCCTCGACCGATCCGGTATGGAAGTCATATGTTTGATTCGCATCTTTGATTTGGCAAAAGTTTTACGCCGGATGCCCTTCCTGACGCAACCCTCTGTATTTATCCGGGCTTGGGACCGGCACAATAAGACACTGGCTTGTGCCCTCTTGCGGCTACATTAGAGGGAAGACTGGATGGATGATGGATGATAAATGATGGATGGATGATGGATGGATGTTGGATGATGGAAGGTGCCATCAACCATCAGTAGGACTGACTCTTTTCACCAGAAGGTGGTTCTTGTTTCATGATCAGTGACGTCTCGAACAGCAGCCACAGCTCTCCTAACTTTATTTGACTGTTTATTGTTGTTCATTGTTGTCTACAGTGGAGATACTATTCACATGACTTTTCATAATGTGCCCTTTTAAATTCAGAGTAGTGTGTATATTTGTACTTGTTGTATGTGTCGAGTTTTGGGGCTGATGTGATGACGGTTATTTTCCCAGTTGGGGATCAATGAAGTCTCATCAGTTCTATTCTTGTGCTCCATCAAACAGACAGGATGTGTCTGTGTATTCAGGGTCTTGTTTGTTCCCCTACCAACGCTTTGGACCTATTCCAGTCTGAGGTCTTCATTTCTTATGTTACATTTCTTTGTTTTGGCCATCAATCAGTTATTAGAATTAAATACTGAGAAGATGCCTGAGGAATGGAGGAGAAGTGTGCTGGTGCCCATTTTCAAGAACAAGGGAGATGTGCAGAGTTGTGGCAACTACAGAGGAATAAACCTGATGAGCCATACAATGAAGTTATGGACGTGCAGCAGGTTAGGGTGATTAAGGATAGGGATGGAAGTCTATTGACAGGTGCCAGCAGTGTGATGGGAAGATGGAAAGAGTACTTTGAAGAGTTGATGAACGTGGAAAATGAGAGAGAACAAAGACTAGAAGAGGTGACTGTTGTGGACCAGGATGTAGCAAAGATTAGCCAGGATGAAGTGAGGAGAGCACTGAAGAGGATGAAGAGTGGAAAGGCAGTCGGTCCTGATGATATACCTGTAGAGGTTTGGAAGTGTCTAGGAGAGGTGGCAGTAGAGTTTCTGACTGGGTTGTTCAACAGGATCTTAGATAGTGAGAAGATGCCTGAGGAGTGGAGGAGAAGTGTGCTGGTGCCCATTTTTAAGAACAAGGGAGATGTGCAGAGTTGTGGCAACTACAGAGGAATAAAGCTGATGAGCCATACAATGAAGTTATGGGAAAGAGTAGTGGAAGCTAGACTAAGGGCAGAAGTGAGCATTTGTGAGCAGCAGTATGGTTTCATGCCAAAAAAGAGTACTACAGATGCAGTATTTGCTTTGAGGATGTTGATAGAGAAGGACAGAAGTAGGTCTTGAGAAAGCTTAAGGGTGCTCAAAGAGGAACTGTGGTATTGTATGAGGAAGTCTGGAGTGTCAGAGAAGTATGTTAGAGCGGTGCAGGACATGTATGAGGACTGTAAAACAGTGGTGAGGTGTGCTGTAGGTGTGACAGAGGAGTTCAAGGTGGAGGTGGGACTGTATCAGGGATCAGCTCGGAGCCCCTTCTTGTTCGCTATGGTGATGGACAGGCTGACAGACGAGGTTAGACAGGAATCTCCATGGACTATGATATTTGCAGATGACATTGTGATTTGTATTGAAAGCAGGGAACAGGTGGAGGAGAAGCTAGAAAGGTGGAGGTTTGTCCGGGAAAGGAGAGGAATGAAGTTTAGCCGCAGTAAGACAGAGTACATGTGTGTGAATGAGAGGGACCCGAGTGGAAGAGTGAGGTTACAGGGAGAAGAGATCAAGAAGGTGGAGGATTTTGAGTACTTAGGGTCAACAGTCCACAGCAGTGGAGAGTGTGGAAAAGAGGTGAAGAAGCGTGTACAGGCAGGATGGAACGGGTGGAGAAAAGTGTCAGTTGTGATGTGTGATAAAACAGTTTCAGATAAAATGAAAGGAAAGGTGTACAAAACTGTGGTGAGACCAGCGATGTTGTTTGGTCTAGTGAAAGTCACTGAGGAAAAGACAGTAGACAAAGCTGGAGGTAGCAGAGATGAATATGCTGAGGTTCTTTTTGGGAGTGACCAGGATGGATAGGATCAGGAATGAGTACATCAGAGGGACAGCACATGTTAGAGGTTTTGGAGATAAAGTCAGAGAGGCCAGACTGAGATGGTTTGGACATGTCCAGAGGAGAGATAGTGAATATATCGGTAGAAAGATGCTGAGTTTTGAACTGCCAGGCAGGAGGCCTAGAGGAAGACCAAAGAGGAGGTTTATGGATGTAGTGAAAGAGGACATGAAGGTAGTTGGTGTGAGAAAAGAGGATGCAGAAGAAGGGGTTAGATGGAGGCAAATGATTTGCTGTGGTGGCCAGCCGTGAGGTCCAGCCGTGAACCGTGTTTGTTTGAAGTGCCGTTTAGGAGCAGCTGATCATGTCACATATGTTTAACCATGGTAATCGACGCAGCTATGTTGACATTGCAAAACACTGACCTGCAGAGGAAATGATGGACAGATGGACTCCTCACAGATGTGTCTGCTGAGATGCTCTTGCACAGGAAGTGTGTGTATGTGTGTGATGCTAGTGACCCAGTTCAGACACACACATTGATGGAATTACAGGTGAAACTGGTTCTTGCATGTTTTACCTTTGTGTTTGTTCAGAATAAATGAGATAATTTCTTTAAACCATCGAATGTCCTGTGCTGAAAATGGAGGTAGTGTAGCAGTGTGGGTGTGTGTGTGTGCCGCCAAGCCACTGCCTTATCCTGTCTCTGTGGGTACGTTGGGTTTCGGAGGAGGTTGCGTAATGGCTGCTTAGTCGGGGTGTCTCATCTGACAGAACTGCTGTGCGACTTCTGGCTCCAGAGCCTTCTGGACCTTCTGGAGACATCTGCTACTGCTAACACACTCACGCACGCACGCACGCACGTATACACACACACACACACACACACACACACACACACACACACACACAGTTGCAGCACATTTCTCCATTAGTCATGCAGCGTCCATATGTCCACGTCTTTTGTCAGATGTATTTGAATCAAGATAAACCTCAGTCTAATTTCCTTTAATCTCGATTATTCCAAATGAGTTTTTTCCTTTCCTCCTCCTTGTCCTGCTCTTCTTCCTACTCCTGCTCCTCTTCCTCCTCCTCTTCCTCCTGTGTTTCTGACTGCCTGGCTGCTCCCCCATTTCTCTATTCATGGGTTTGTCCTCTCATCTCTGCTTCACTTTTGTTTGCTTGGCTTTTCTTCACGTCTGTCTTCTCTTTTTCAATCTGTCGCTCTGTCTCCTTCCTCTCCCTCCTCTCTCTCCCTTCTGTCGCCCCTCTTCTTTATCTAAGATCCATCTTAATCTTCCTCCTCCCTCTATGTGTGTTATGTTGGTGTGTGTGTGTGTACATTTGTAGATATCGGTCAATGCCCACCAGAGCAGCTGTAAGCCATTACATAACAACGTCCTTCTGACTTGAAAGTGTTATTGCTTTTGATAAGGGACCCTTGGGGCCTCTGCCTAAGGATCCCTCCAGGCTTCCTTGATTGCACTAATGTTTGTATGGAAGGATGAAGCTGGAAAAAGACAGGGTGGGAACGAAGACCAAACAGCTGACAGAATGGGAAACATGGGAAAATACAAGAAAGAAGGAGAGGTGGTCAACAAGGAGAGGAGGTGAGGAGAGAAGACGGTTACTGCTGGGGAGCAGAAGAGGACCAACACATATGGACAGAAAAAAGCAGCAGATGAAAAGCTGACGTCATGCAGACTGGCAGGAGATGCTGCCCCGAGTGTCCGACAGAACCTCCAAAGATGTTGGTGCTCCCTCACAGAACCACAGGAACACCCTAGACTAGTGGTCCCCAACTACTGGCTTGTAGACCCAACTCCCGGTTGGGACCACTATCGATCTGTTGGTCAATCGGTACAAATCTGTGGATCAGTCGGTACCAGTCTATAAAGAAAGAATCCAGAACTTCCATCATTTCTGTTTTATTTCTTGTCTGATTGTGAACAATGTTTAATTTTAAATGAGTGGATTCTCTCTTCCACATCAGTCTGACACTTGTCAACATGCTTGCCTCGATCACATGACTACCTTCTTAAAGGGGCCGCTCTGGCCACTAACACTCCAAACTTCAAAGCTAGCAGAACCAACAAAAAACAAATATTGGTGTGACATTAAAAGGACGCTGCTAATGAAGTTCATACACATTGGATTCACATTTATTATTATTTATTATTTAGAATTAAACAGTTTTCATGCTGGTGGTATTTTATTTTGTTGTATTTATCCACCGCACCTCAAAGGACGATTTCACTTTAAACCGGTTGGGGATGTTAAACCGGTTGGGGACCGCTGGTCTAACAGACATTTGTCTTAAGTTTTAAAGTCGGAATTTTTTTAACAATATGATTATTTATTTTAAAGTATATTAAACAAAACAACATTCAGTCATGCTTAAGGCGTGTGCTGCAGGGCTCTAATGACTAGGATAGTTTTGGCCTCAGCAGACAGATGACAGCTTTAACCATAAAGTGTCATTAACTACTGCTAATGCTATGACATCATCAATACCCTGTAACTCACCCTGCATCAGCAGCCCACTGTGACACTGTGGAGCATTTGGAACAGTAGCCAAACATCCCAGAAACCACCTGGTTGTCCATCAGGTCATTGATGTTTCAAGCCAAATAACTGTTGACATTCCCTGATTAGAGGACACTGGAGGTAACTGGAGGTCACACTCCATCAGGGTTTGCAGAACTGACAATAAGATCGCCACTGCTAACTACTGTAGTGGATGTAGAATTACACTTTCTTCTAGTACGGCAAAAAAAAAAAGAAGCATGTTGCCCAGGGTCACACTCCCCCCCGGCATAGAACCATGCCCCCTGGGGGTGCGCTCCCCACTAACCGCTGGGTTAAATGTACAGTATGTGGGTCTTCTTATGCCTTTTCAGTTGTCTGTCAGGTGGAATTAAGTGTTTTATTCTCCAGGTAGGATACTTCATCCAAACAGTGTGTATTTGTAAGCAGGCAGCATGAGAAACGTGTCCAGTCGTCCTCTCAGCTGCCTGGATGCATCAAATCTGAGACACTACAAGCATCAGTTTAACAGATGCACTGAGTACTATTCACTTACACACTGGTTTGTCTGGGCTTGCGCTAGCCATTCGTCACTTTGCCATAGGCGTGTAAATTCCAGAGTGGCTACAAGATTTTTAGCCTGTGTAGCCACAGTGGCGTTCTTATTTTTCGAAAAAAAAAAGGCTTAAACTTACAACTTTTTTGGACTCGCAAAAATTCCCGAGCGATGACATAAGAACACAAACTTTTTCTCTCGCTAGGTGGCGCGCATCTTCTTCGTCTTCGGCTTCTTCTTCTTCGTCTTCTTCTTCGTCGGCGCGCATTGCCGACTGAAATAGCCGAAGTGACCCGAACGCTTCCGATCATTACATATGCACTCGGGTCATGACCTCCTCTCGTCCAATGAAAAAAAAAGGATTCTATTTTCACAAGCTAAACCTGCAAATTGGTGCACGACAAGGCAAGGACAATTGATCGAAAGAAAATGAGAATAGAGTGTTTTAAAGTAGATTTTGTATTAAAATTCTAATTGAACAATAAATGGTGAATGCTTTTCAAAAAATTTCCTGGGGGAGGCCCCCTGAACCCCCCCCCTGTGGGGAGGCCTCCCCCCACACACACCCACGACGAGTGTAGTTTTACACCCCCCAACAACTGAAAACTTGCATTCACTATGTGAAGATACTTGTAGGTTTTACTTGCTATTATAGAAAGCCGCTGTCTTGGACACAGAATGTGGCTTTTTGCGGCTTGCTCAATTCTTTTACACTGAGCCACAGTGGCTTTGTCATACTAGCTCCTAGTCCACAGTTTGTCTTGTTATTTTCAGGATCTAGCATCCATTATATGAGGACAGATGGGCTGTGTGTGTGTGTGTGCGTGTGCGTGTGTTTTGAAAAAACATGCTCCGAACACAATGCCAGTGCATCGTGGGCCAGAAAATTAGGTTTTAGTGGAACCTTCTGACAAATTTGTGGGAAAAAAGAATTTAACGCAAAATTGTATACTGTATATGAACTGTAATTTGTGTAATTTTTCTAAATCTGGATTTATTTTGCAAAATGCAGATGTATGCATCTGATTGTATATAAGTCTCAAAATCTTGAAGGATAGACTGTATCAGATATGATCCACCTGGCATTAAAGGCTTAGAGCAGGGTTCGGGAACCTATGTCTTACGAGCATAACGTGGCTCTTTTGATAGCTGCACATGGCTCCAGACAAATTTTCATTCATTAAAAAAATATTCCATTGACTTTTTTGTGCATGTGCAAACCGGTGACTAGAACGCCAGTTTGCTATGAGGCAGCGAATAGAAGTCCGGCTTATATATGGCGTTCTGCTCACTGGGAAATGGGACAAATGTTGATTGATAGCAGGTCTATTTTTGTTCAAAAACTGTGTCAAACCATGTTTAAGTGGTGCCATATTTTGCTTTCAAAAATAGCCGCCGATGTGTGCATGCACAAAAGGGTCCGCGAACCGGCTTATTGTAAAATCAGGAAATAAACTTCCCTCATTTTAGTCACATTGACATCAAGCTAATTTGAGAAACCCTTTTAAGAAGATGGCTAAAAGAAAAAAAAGACTAGGAGCATTATACTTTTCAGAAGGAATGGACAGAAGAATTGACTTTGTGGATAGAGCAGGTTCTACAGTTTGTCTAATATGCAATGATAAAATCGCATCTATGAAACAGTCAAATATAAAGCAGCACTTTGACACAAGCCATTCTACATTTGCATCGAGATATTCTGCGGGGGACACCAAGAAGAAAGCATGTCAAGAGCTACTGTGCAAGTTAGCCAGCAGCAGCTCCATCTTTGGACCCAACAAGGTGACTATAATTCCACTGGCTTTGCTGGCGCTTTAGCAATTGTGAGAAACGGAAAGCCATTCACAGATGGGGACTGTGCCAAAACACTCATGCTTGATGTTTCCAATGAACTTTTTGACGACTTTCTGGATAAAGACAAGACTATTAAACGGATAAAATACATCCCTCTCTCAGCAGTAACTTCACGATTGTACCATCAAGTTGTCAAATCAAATTGAGGCAACGCAAGTGAAGGACATAAATGCGGGTCAATTTTTTTTCTCTTGCTTTGGATAAATCAACAGACGTAAGCAATGTATCCCTGTTCAGCGTGAGATGCAAGAAATGTTGTCGGTGACACTGTCGCTACTTCCCCTGAAACATGTTTTCTTGTATCTACGAAAGTTCGTAAGTTGGATGTTTGTATGGGGGATGTTCTTAAGATGGATGTTTGTATGTTGAGGACTACCTGTACCGCATGTGTATTATCTCAGCTACCACATGGTGGTGGGGGTGTCACGTTTCTACCCTCCTAGTTAATGCAGTACACAGTGGGTCAAACATGAACCTGTGATTGCTGGGTAATTTTTATTGAAATTGCTATAGATGATTTAAACAACAAAGAACCAAGTAACAAAGTTCAGGGAAATACTGACAATAAATAAACAAACATGGGTGATTAGATAACTTTATGTTTAAGTTAATAAGAATGACTTCATGATGAAAATGAATGTGTGTCATTAGAGTGTTCCCTGGTCTGAATGCCTGTGTGTGCTGAGTGGACTGTGCTGTGGATTAGTGTGGAGGCCTGTGGATGCAGCAGCACTGCTGTAATCTATTGTGCTAATCGCCTGCGCTGAGGGATCATTAGCCACATCATTGGATCAGACTGAGATTGGATTTATGACTGTTCTGTGAACCAGTTTGTCAGTGAAGGACCAGATGCGATTCTCGCATTCTAAATCTGGAGCCAAGGAGGACAACACAAAATCCAATGTTCAATTAATATTCAAACAGATGTGACCTGCTGTATGGAATGTATGGATGTATGGATGTGACCTGCTGGACTCCTCACTCAGCCATGAAGGTCCATGTGGGATCACAGCCATCAATTTACTGTTGTCCTGGAGGTCCTGTAGGTCCTGCAGGTCCTGCAGGTACTATAGGTCCTGTGAGTCATGTATGTTCTGTAGGTCCTGCAGGTACTGCAGGTCCTGTGGATCATGTAGGGCCTGCAGGTAATGTAGATCCTGTGGCTCATGTAGGTCCTGTGGATCATGTAGGTCCTGTGGATCATGTAGATCCTGTGGATCATGTAGGTTCAGTAGGTCCTGTGGATCATTTAGGTCCTGTGGATCATTTAGGTCCAGTGGATCATTTAGGTCCTGTGGATCATGTAGGTCCTGTGGATCATTTAGGCCCTGTAGGTCCTGCAGATACTGTAGGTCCTGTGGATCATTTCGGTCCTGTGGATCATGTAGGTTCAGTAGGTCCTGTGGACTGTCACTGCTTCATCCCTGAATGTGTTGAGCCTCGCCCAGAGCATTTGTGGTCCCCAGCTGTGGGT
This sequence comes from Antennarius maculatus, assembly GCA_013358685.1. Lineage (NCBI taxonomy): Eukaryota > Metazoa > Chordata > Actinopteri > Lophiiformes > Antennariidae > Antennarius > Antennarius maculatus. Next base: position 2,548,815 of record CM023618.1, on the reverse strand, counting down.
GGGTCAGCTTCCTCTTCATCACAATGTTCCATGAGATGCTGGAACAGCTTCATGTGGGGCACCAACTCACCCCCAGTTTGTAGGAGTAAGTCCACTGTGTTCCTGCCTGAGAACCATGTGCTCATCCTCATCTCTGCTTCTTTACATTCTGCTGCAGGCTGCCCCAGTAATGAATGATACTAGAAGGGTTCCATCCACTCAGTTCTGAGGACCCTGTCCTTGCTCCAACTACCCTTTGAGATACGTGTCTGTTATCACACGTGTCAGTAAATGTGTCTGGCTCCCCATGGCATGAAACACGTGCTTTATCTGCTTTCCTGATTAATACAATGAACCTTTGTTCTGGATCCATTTATTCTTTTATCTCATTGATGCTTTTCTTACTTGGTGCTCTTTTTATCTCCCATCTTTCATCTATTTCATTGAATTTGAAAATTATTTTAAGTGGATTTTCCATAATTTTATTTTGGTTATTTTTCCTTTCCTTCTGTTTCTAACTTTTTGTCTTGCCTATATTTTTCTTGAGCGTCCTCTTTTTCGGTCCCATTTCATTTAACTGTCTCAATCTGGACTGATGTTTTTTCCTGGCAGCAGGTGAGTGATGGAGAGAATGATCACGTCACAGCAAAAGAGAGTGCATAAGTAAAACAAGCTGCAGAGCAGGAGCTCAAAGCAGGCTATGGATTAGAACCAATAGAGGAGCTGCATTAAGGGCTTAATGTGGACATGGCCATAGTTTCCTGGATAATGTTGTGGTCGTGCACAGAGATGCTGAAGTAACACTGGAAACATGCACAAATGCACTGCACACGCATGCAGGCACTGGATTACTGACAGCCACCACCACCAATGTTCCCAAATGCTCGCGCCGTCCCTACATGTCACTAACATCTACTTCCACCCATGTCAGGCTTTGTTCACACAAACACCAGCTGACCTGCTTTCTCTGAGCTTGTAGGTCTATCCTCCTGCTAAACGTAAAAAATGGAAAAAAAAAATACAGTTTGTGAATGAAGACAAAAGAACTTGGATAGTGTCTTCACTGCCTCTTTATCCGTCTGTGAGGAGTAGAATTATTAGAATTAGAAATCAATACAGCCTTCTGTTGTAAGTGTCAAGGCAGCAATTTTCTCTTCTTTTGTTTGAGGTAATCAATGCTTGTCCTGTACTGAGCGTAACATAGTTGTTTTTTTAACCAGTTTTTTGCCAATAAAACCACCAAACTTTGAGAAAAATAAACTTTTGTTAAATATATAGTTCACATAAGGTTACATTTGTTGCTTTGAAAAATTTTCAGGCATGTGTAGTGGTATTTCCCATTGAATGGTTTTAAAGTTTAAAGATTGAGTTAACACCTTGGTTTAAAGTCAAAATGTTCCCTTCATGAAGGGTGTACCCCACCTGCAGCCCCATGTCAGTAGAACCTAACTGTTGCTGAAAGAACTATAAATTTTCAGAGGTATGTCACAATGATAAAAAAATCACCTAGAGTTCTTCCCATTAAAACGCATTACTGTTCACAGTGAACAGGCAGGCCAACAGGTACGTGGGCAGGCGGGCAGGAAAATAAGCGGACAAGTAGGTAGGCAGGCAGACAGGTGGCCAGGCAGGCAATTAGGCAGGTGGGCAAATGGGTGGGTAAGCAGGCAGGTGGGCAGGAAGTAGGTGGGCAGGCAGACAGACAGGTGGGCAGGCGGCTAAACAGGTGAGCAGGCAGGTAGGCGGGCAGGCAAGTAGGCAGGCAGGTGGACAGGTGGGCAGACAGGCGGGTAGTGTCTGCATTGGTTTCTTTTACATTCTCTGGTGTCTTTCCACTTACTGACAGTACAGTGACCTGTCTTATGTGAATACAACCAGACAAGGATCAGCAGGAATTTTGATTTAATGTCATTTTCGTGAAATTCAGATCACAGTGTGGGACTTGAACAGTTTCTGTGTGGAAAAAGGGGGTGGGAGTGGCTCAGTGGTAAAGCAGCGGAGTGGTAGAGCGGGTTGTCCAATGTTCCAAAGATCGGTGGTTTGATTCCCGCTCCTGCTCAGGCGCCTGGAGTATGAGCTGACAGTGGGAGGTGTCAGCTCATTTCCGGAGCGCTGCCAAGGCGCCTTTGAGCAAGGTGCCGTCCCCCTTTACAAAGTTGCTCATTTGGGGCGGACCATGTAGGGGCTGCCGGCCACTGTACTTCCCATTGCATACCTACAGGCCCCCTTGTGTGTCTTTGTGTGCATTACAGGGGCCTGTACATACAAACATATACGTATATGCATGCGTTTGTTCATACTAGAGTGCTCTTAATTTCCCTTCGGGGATTACTAAAGTATACTAAAGTATACTAAAACTTGCAATAATTTCTAATATTTGCTTTAGGAATTATCCTTTAATAAATATGATTGTGTAGTATTGTGGTGTTATTCTATTTTTATTTATTTTATATTGTATATATTCATATACTGATTATAATCCGCAAAGGGAAATTAGTAGCTTACCAAGGTTCGTTAATTAATAGTATATATACTAGAATAGAATAGAATAAATAAAATGCCTTGAATGTCATTATACACAAGTCTAGGAAGAAATTCTTCAAAAACTCTCTGTGCAAAAGTATAAAGTAACTATAAATATAAAACAAGAAACAAAAACAAAACCAAAACACAGGTACAAAAACAAGCAATTATGAGAATATATTTACAATGATCCCTCATGATTGTACTGTGCGGCAGAGAGCTCAGTAGCAGCAACTGCGATGAGGGCATAGCACTGGGTTCCTAACTGGGACAGACTCCGACATGTAAACCTTTACTTTCGGACTACTGTGTTCAGTACTCTGATTGCACCCGAGTAAAACGTGTTGGTCAGTCTGGACATCCGTGCTTTGATGGACCTGTACCTCTTCCAAGAGGTCAGTAGTGAGAACAGGCTGTGAGCGGGGTGTGAAGGGTCCCTGGTGATTCTTGTGGCCCTATGCAGACATCTGGTGTTGTAGATGTCTGACAGAGGATAACCTTGTGCGCTGACTTCCTGACCCTTTCCTGACCCTTTTCTTGTCAGCCTGAGAGCAGCTGTTAAACCACACCAGTATATTGTTGGTGAGGATGCTCTCCACAGAACACGTGGAGAAGAACAGCAGTAGGTCCTGGGACACATTTAATCTTCTCAGGGACCTTACAGGCTCTGTTGCACCTTTTTCACAAGGGCACTGGTGTTAGTGCCCCATGTAAGGTCCTCTGAGATGTGCGTTCCCAGGAACTTGAAATCGCTGACCCGTTCCACCAGGTGCCCATGGATTAGAAGAGGCGGAGGATCCTACCTCTTCCTCTTGAAGTCCAGCACCAGCTCCTTGGTTTTGGAGGAGTTATGTGCCAGGTTGTTGACAAAGCACCAGGTGGTGAGGTTCATGACCTCCTCCCTGTAGGCTGACTCGTCATTATTTCTGATCAGTCCCACCACAGTAATGTCATCAGCAAATTTCACGAGGAAGTTGCGTCTGTTAATCGGGGCACAGTCATGGGTGTACAGGGTGTACTGCAATGGACTGAGTACATAGCCCTGGGGGCCCCCAGTGCTCACAGCCAGGGTTGAGGAGAAGTAATCCCCCAGCCTGACTGACTGCCTGCGGTTCGTGAGAAAACTCCCGATCCATGAGCAGGTTTGCTCGTTGATACCCAGACCGCGCAGTTTGAACAACAATTTGTTTGGAACAAGTGTGTTAAAGGCAGAACTGAAATCTACGAACAACATCCTCGCATAGCTGCCAGGGTGTTCCAGGTGTACACATACTGTGTGGAGGGTCGTGTTGATGGCATCACCAGTGGACCTGTTGGCAAACTGGTGCTGATCAAGACTGGGAGGCAGCAGAGATTTTATGTGTTTCAGGACCAGCCTCTCAAAGAACTTCATCACTGTGGATGTTAGAGCCACAGGTCTGTAGTCATTCAGGCTACTTATTGACTTCTTGGGGACGGGTATGATGGTGGCCGATTTCAGGCAGCTGGGGACTGTGCAGGTGGCCAGTGAGAGATTAAAGATAGATGTAAAGACCTCTGCTAGCTGTTTCGCACAGCCCATCAGTACCCTCCCCTGGACACCATCAGGACCGGCAGTCTTCGATGGGTTCACACCACGGAATGCCTTCCTGACCTCCTCTGTGCTCACAGTGAGGGCTAGGGTGTCAGCGGGCAGCAGCGTGGAGGCATCCTGCTCCTCTCCAACTTCAAACCTAGCAAAAAAGAGATTTATCTCTGGAGCGGTTCATATTAAGAAGCTTGCGGATGCCCTAGCAAGCATGTCGGGGGTTTGCCTCCTTGAGGTGTCCCTCAACCTTTCTGGGGTAAGCTGCCTCTGCCCGCTTGATGCCCTTCTTCAGGTTTGATCTGGCCGAACTGTAAAGCTCCATGTCTCCAGACCTGAAGGCAGATTGTCGTGCCCTTAGCACCTGTTCCACCTCACTGGTCATCCACTGTTTCCTATTTGGATTATGCCTAACCATCTTCTCCTCACAGATATTATCCTTGCACGTTTTAATATAAAACAAAACAGTGGATGTATAGTTGTACATGTTCTTTGGTGCAAATATGTCCCAGTTGATCGTCCTGACGCAGTCCTGTAGTTGCAGGAAGGCATCTTCTGACCAGATCCGTACGGGTCTCACCTCAGCTGGTGTTCTCTTTATGAGGGGCCTGTATGCTGGGGTGAGAAACAGGGACAGATGGTCCGATTGTCCGAGGTGGAAGAGGGGGGAGACCTTGTATGCCTCCTTGATGTTACTGTAAACCTTATCCAGATGTTATGACCTCGTGTTGCACATGTAACATGCTGATAAAGTTTGGAAGCACAGTTCTTAAATCCAGGTGGTTGAAGTCTCCGGAAGATGCCATCCAGGTGTGCTGATTATTGTTTGCTAAATGCAGCTAGAAGGGTCCTTAGTGCTACATTAGATTTAGCAGCTGGCGGTATGTATACAGCGGTCACCATGATGACCTTGCGCTCCCGAGTCGCTCGTCCGGTCGACTCGGTGCGCTGTGCAGCCTGCTAGCATGACTGCTTTATCTGCTATCCTTGTGTGAAGCCAGGTCTCCGTCACGACGACAATGCTGTTATCCAGAAGATTTTTCTGTGCATTGATGGTGATCCATAGCTCGTTTAAGTTGTTGTTGAGTGACTTGGTGTTCGTGAGGAAGAAGCTGGGTAGCGCCGGTCTGTGCAGGTCTCTTTGGAGCCGGGCCTGGATGCCGGCTTGGCAGCCCCGCTTCTTGTGTCGCCTCTTCCATTGTTTGGGCCAGGGAATAGCGAACCACTGGCTGCTTGTGGGTCGTGCTATCTCAGGTAGGATGTTGTCAACGAGACTCCGGCTAGAATTGGACTGTCCATATCGCATCCCGATCTGGGCTAGTTCCTTTCTGCTGTAAATCTAGATGCTCAGCGGAGTAGAAATAGAAGTAGTGTCAAAAGGTGACTCTGAAGGACTCTGAAGGGCCTGTACACACTAATATGCATATATACATAGGGCAGCAGTGGCTCAGCGGTAGAGCAGACGTCTTAAGACCAGACATTGTGCAGCCATCGGCGGTTCAATTCCCGCTCCCACCAGACATTCTTGGAGTGTGAGCTGACAGTGGTAGGTGTCAGCTCACCTCACAGCCACTGACGAGGTGCCCTTGAGCAAGGCACCGTCCCCCACAAGCTGATTGTTTGGGGCACGACTCCTCAAACGACCCTTCACTCTACCTCCCTCTATAGTAATTTGCTTGCCTACAGGCCCCTAGTATGTTGTGTATAGAATATATATATATATATATATATATATATATATATATATATATATATATATATATATATATATATATATATATACTGTGTGTGTATATATACTGTGTGTGTATATATATAATGTTTATATATATATATAAACATACAGTGGTACCTCTACTTAAGACATTAATTGGTTCTGGAAGAAATTTCATAAGTAGAAAATTTTGTAAGTAGTTTTCCATGCAAATGCCCTAATCTGTTCCAAACCCCCAAAAATTGAGATGTTTTATAAAGCATAAAAATGCATCAAAACATGTAACAAATACATGTTACAATTAGATTATTACACAATAAATGAGTTATGTGTAATGTAAAAAACAAAGAATAGAGTAAAGAATAAAAATGATGTCATTTACCTTTTAACTGCTGTCCTCATTGTTTTTTGCCCTCTTTGGCCCTCTTTCATGCGCTCTTGCCTCACCATGCCGAACAACAGAGTGAATTCCAGTCCTCCTTTTGAACTTCTCAAACCACCCACGCAATTTGTTAAACTCCTTAAACTTTTAATAACGTGGCGATTGTAGATGCCTTACGGCCATATTCTTTGGTGAGATCAACAAAACGCATCCCTTTTTCATTCTTTTTTATTATCTCTTGCTTTGTTTGTATGGACAAAAAAACTTTTCTTCGTCTTTTCTTTGCCTCTTTTCTCCATCACTTTTTTGGGGTCCATAGTAAATACAAAGTTACTATATTTGCGTAAAACTATCAGAAAACCTCATGGGTCGAGGGCTGAATGACGAGGATGCTGCATAGACACCTATCTAACTACACATAGAGGTCCCTCATTATACAATGGGATGCCAGGATGCTAGGTAACAGCCAATGGCGAGCAGCTATAAGAATGTTGCGTTCAAGTACCTTTGGGAGCTGTGAGTAGCAGCCCATACTGTATTTTTGTCTTTTGTAACTCCAAATTTCTTTCGTAATTAGAGGCAATATTTTCCTGTTGAGGTGTTTCGTAAGTAGAAAATTTCATATGTAGAGACATTCGTAAGTAGAGGTACCACTGTCATATATATATATATATATATATATATATATATATATTATATATATCGTTAGGTAAACGGACTTTTATCCCAAAGTCCACCTAGAGCAGTTGTGCGTGTTCAAAACCGGAAGGAAGAACAAGAAATAAATCGTCTCGTTTATCAAATATGTATTTTTGCCCTAACACAATATTTCTAAACAGATTTGTGTTCTCTGTCCCTAACACAAAATCTGGTGTTGTATGAACCGTGACAAGGGGCAGGAACAACACATTCCAGAGGATCCCAGATATTTATTATGCGCATCACTAGGCTCCACCTTAAGGATGAGCCACTATACATTAGCTCATATACATCGTGTAGTTCTCTGAGTGGTTGCTTCTCCCTTATACGGTTCTCCAGTGTCAGTCTCCAGTCTCAGTCTCCACCTACAAGAGAGCCAAACAAATTACACAGCCGGTGCCCGCCGCTAAACGGTGGACGCCCATTACACAATATATTTGGCTATAACATTATTAAGTGAAATGTAACGTGAATACAAAACTTGAGGATATACTTGATTATATTCTCCTTCAATATACAGTATATACTGTGTGTATATATATATATTATATATATATGTATATATATATGTATGTATGTATACAGGCCCCTGAACATAATACTGTATATATATACAATATATGCATGTCTAACAACTCTGTATAGTGTGAGTGTAAAGAGAATTTCCCGTTTCGGGATTGATAAGGTGATTCTCCTTCTTCTTCTATACATAACATGTATATATGCATATTAGTATGTACAGGCCCTGAACACACACACACACACACAAGAGGCCTGTAATCATGCAGTGGGACGTAGAGTAGGCTGGTGCACCCTAATGAGCAACTTGTAAAGGTGGACGGCGTCATCCTCAAGGGTACCTCAGCAGTGCTCGGGAGGTGAGCTTACAACTCCCACTGTCAGCTCACACTCTGGGTCGCTGGGCAGGAGCGGGAATCATTTATTACTCCCCCTAATCCTAAACCCTAACCATAACTCTGACCAGATTAAAGGAGCATTTATACAGCATAAGGGAAGGCAGACTCACAACCCCCTGGTTAATCACTTCACACGTCATCCCACTAGCCACGTGATCAATTCCGGCCTGATCATGACCAAATGACCAAAGGGCAGCGGAAGAGAGCCGAGAAAATATGGATTAAAAAACTAGGAACAATAGTATACAGGGGCCTCAACCCACTTCTCCTCTTGCCGCTCCCTAATTCTACCCTTATATCCTTCCCCTTTCCCCCCACCAGATTGACATCATTAATAACTAATTACTAACTTTTACTGTTGTAGGATTGTCATCTAACCTTTAAATATACTTTAATCCATATTGTAGTAACATGCTTGTTACTACTGGAGGAGTTACATGCTTGGAGGCTGGAGACATTGAAACAGAATGGTCCATGTTCAAAGCTTCGATTGCTAAAGCTGCAGCTGGGAGCTGTGGTCTCAAGGTCTTGGGTGCCTCAAGGGGCAGTAACCCTTGCAGGGGAACTCTGTTGACCTCAACTAAATAGGTTGTTGGTTGGTGGAAGAAACTCTTTGAGGAACTCCTAAATCCACCTATCCCAATTGACCCGCCTTCTGTTTCAGAGGCAAAGCTGGAGGATGATGGCATACTCGATGGGCGAAGTCACCGACATGGTTAAATAAACTTCACATGGGCAAAGCCCCGGGTTTTCATGAGTTGGAGAGGAGAGTCTGGTTGGTTGTCGAACCTCGGATTGAGGAGGAACAATGTTTCCTGGTCATGGAACAACGGACCAACCCTTTACTCTTGATGGGATCCTGGAGGGGGCTCGAGAGTATGCTCATCCAGTCTCTATTTGTTTTGTGGGCTTGGAAAAGGCATACGATTGGGTGCCCAGGGATGTACTGTGGGAGGTACTGCGGGGAGGTACCCTTCACCCTACTCCCCTCACCCGGGAGTAGGATGAAGGGCCTTCTCCTGAGGACCATCCAATCACTGTGCGCTAAAAATGATAGCTGTGTTTGAGTTCTTGGTAGTAAGTCGGATTTGTCCCAAGTGGGTTTTGGCCTTCACCAGGGTTTCGCTTTGTCACCAGTTCTGTTTGTGATGTTCATGGACAGGATATCAAGGCATGGTCGTGGTGAGGAGGGTTTACAGTTTGGTGGGCTGAGGATTGCATCACTGCTTTTTGCAGATGATGTATTCCTGTTTGCATCATCAACCTGTGACCTGCAGCACTCACACTGGTCTGGTTTGGTGCAGAGTATGAAGTGGTGGGGATGAGAATCAACACCTACAAATCTGAGGCCATCGTTCTTATCAGGAAACCAGTGGATTGCCTTCTCCAAGTGAAGGAGTTTAAGTACCTCGGATTCTTGTTCACGGGTTCCCTTTGATTCTTTTCTTTTACTCCCCTACTTTTTTACTCCCCCAATTTTAATCCTCACCCCTAACCCCAGCCTCAACCCCAGCCCAAGCCCTGACCCAAAACTAAACCTAACCATTACCCTAACGATAACATTGTAACCCTAACCCTATATACACAGACTATTGTATTTGGTTGGACTGCGACTACCAGTGTCTTCACCTATTTTAAGGTGGAATTCATGCTTAAAGTCATAGAGTTGGAAACGGACATTAACTGCTTGACCCTAAAGTCACGTACGGTGCTGGTGCAGTATATACTACGTGGAGTTCAACTTAATTAAACCTTAACACCACTTTCTTTCACTCCAATGTATTATTTGTGTGTGTGTGTGTGTGTGTGTGTGTGTGTGTGTGTGTGTGTGTGTGTGTGTGTGTGTGTGTGTGTGTGTGTGTGTATGTATATGTATATTGTATATATATAAGTTTCACAACTGCTTCATCCAGAGTCCTGGGGAGCTGGAGCTCCGCTGGAGTTCAGGGCTTTTATAATGTTATTTGCTTATTACATTTCAAAACTGGCAAATTTATTATGTTGTTGTATTGACTTCTTCAGGCCTTGTCCTACAAACTTGAAGATTCAAATGATGATTATCGCTAAAATCGGTCCTTCACCATTGCTCTTTACAGTTCTGTAAACACATTTATGAGACACAACTTATCAATATTTTCCTTCCAAAACAACTGACTACATATTTTTAGAGGGTTTTAGCTGCAGTTTTCATGTTGTGACTAGAGGACAATAACTTAATGACTCTGCCTGTACAGACAAAATGTACATTGACTTTAGAATGTTACATTAGTTTTGAGAGTACTGCGATTAACATATAGAAAAAAATCCTTATCATCTAGAATAACCTTTTGTCCATCCATCTCTTTCCAGGATCCTTCAATCCAGAAGGTGGGTGGAGGCAGGAAGAAAACAGTGTCCTTCAGTAGCATGCCCTCTGAGAAGAAGGTAGATCAGCTTTTTACATGATACAAAAAAGATTGTACTTCAGATTAGATGTCATTGTCATTGTTTTTTTATGCTAGGTGAGCAGTGCAGCAGACTGTTTGGCATTCATGCAGGGTGGGTGTGAACTGAAGAAGGTCCGGCCTAACTCCAGGGTTTACTGTCGATTCTATACCCTGGACTCAGACCTCAGCTGCTTACGCTGGGAGCCATCTAAAAAGGATGGGGACCGAGCCAGGCTGGATGTCTCCAGCATCCGAGAGGTTCGCACTGGAAAGAGTACTGAGACGTTCCTCCATAACGGTCCCCTGTCTGAACATCTGGCAGAGGAAGCAGCCTTCTCTGTCATCCATGGGGATGAATACCAGGTACCACATGAATTTGGAGGCCTTTTCTTCTTGAAGATTTACCACAATCTACAGTACTCTTAATATCCACTTTATTGTCTGTTTCTCTACAGTCTCTCGACTTGGTTGCATTGTCTGCAGATGTTGCCAACATCTGGGTGACAGGGCTTCGCTACCTGTTGGCTCACCCCTCAGTCATTGGGGCTGCTGGGGGAGGTAGTGGAGGAGGAGTGCTCGTTGAAGGGGGTCTGTCAGTAGAAGGCAGTCTAGGAGGAAAAATGAGGAGAGAGTGGCTTGTGGCAGAGTTCGCCCAGGTGGATGAAGATGGTTACGGCATTGTATCTGAGGATGTGGCTGTTGCTACCATCTGCAAACTTTGCCCGGGTATTAAAGAAGCAAAGGTGAGGACAGCAGCTCTGATTATTTCTTCAAAAAACTTGTAAAGATGCACCTCATTCAGATGTGTTCCTTTGTCACCAACTTTAATAAAGTTAAGCAGGACATTCATCTTGAGTGTCTGCTCGGTGAACCTCTACACATACTTGTGTCACGACTGGAACAAGACTGGCAGGGGGATACCAAAAACACAACAGACAAGCACACGGGTCAAGAGTCTCAAAAAATTTAATTTAGTGGGCAGGATTCAGGTACCAAATAGTTCAATCCAACAGGCAGACAAAACAGATGAGAGACAGGCAAATAGGCAGGATCCAGGAATCAGGCAGGGTCAGACAGATAGATCCAATGAGATGTTGGCAAACGACAGGGTCTGCAGAGCAGGCAGAATCAAAAATGGGGTCAATTGTCAGGCAGGAAACAAAGGTTGGAGAATCAGGGCGAACACCAAACAATTTGACAGAGAACAGAGAGCAGTGCTGGGTATATGAAGAGTGGAGGATGATTAGGGGAGTGGCTGCTGATGAGTGAGGAGAAGGCAGGTGAAGGGAATGAACTGATTGCAAGTGGATCAGTGCAGGACAGGATCTGAAATGATATGATATGTTAGCATTTCGGACTCATTAATTTGGATGTGCACTAAAACCTGATAGATTGTTCTCTCAGCCAAGCCCTGCCTGCCTAAAAGATTTTATTGAAATCTATTGGGTAATTCAGTGGCGTTAACTTGCTAACAGTAATACAAGTTAGATGTCAAAAAACAAGAATGAATGAAAAGAAAAAACACAAAGCAGAACTAGAACCAAGGCAGTCACAGACTGCAACATGCTGTGACATCCCTGAATTCTTTCTGAAATCTTTCTATCTTATCCGACTTTCTATCTTATCCAGTATCCAGAGTGTACAAAAGTTGAAATTTGACCATGAGCTAGTTTTCTCAAGGTCAAGGTCATCATCTCATTTTCATCCCCTTTGCCACCTGAGTAATCTGTTTTTTGTTTCATCTTTCTATCTGCAACGGTTGCGAAGATACTTGGTGGACTAACTAAGGGACGGACGAACACATGAATGTTAACAAGCACAATACATCACAGCTGTGAGGCAGGATGTAATAATGACAATATGCACATTTAGTTAGTAGACATAGCAGTGGTTAAAATGTAATGACTATTAAAATCACACCAGACTTTATGCAAACCAGAAGTCAAATGTTCAAATCAGAGACAATATTATGAATGATTATAAATGAAGGGGATGTTTGGGCCACTACTTGTACAGATCCGCCAGGGTTGTCTCGAGGCAAACAGAAGTGTTTGTTAATCTTTTGCAGGCATTACTAGCTGGTTAACACCAGGGAAACGTCAGCAATTGATTATGGTATAAAAGTTGTCCAGAAATGGTAAGAAATGGTAAGCACATGCAAGTCGGGTGAATTGGCCGGTCCCAAATTGACCGTAACTGTGAGTGTGTGCTTGTGTTGTTGTCTGTGTCTATGCGTGGCTTTGCGGTGCACTGAGTTGCACCCAGAATGTCCTGCGCCTCACGCCCCAGACAGCTGGGATAGGCTCCAGCTCCCTGCGGCAGCGGATGATGCAGTTTAGAAAATGGATGGGTGGATGGATGGTTCCGGTATTATGCTAACATATAGATACAGAAAGTCGCACAACATGGCTCAGACATCCAAATCATTCATTCATTCATTCATTTTATAACGGCTTGTTCTGCTGTAGCGGAGAGCTGGAGCCTATCCCAGCTGGCATAGGGCGTGAGGCGGGGGAGACTCCAGGCATGACGCTAGTGCACCACGGAGCCACACAGAGACATACAAACCACACACACAAACACTCACACCTGTGGTCAATTTGGGATTGGCCAATTCACCTGATGTACATGTGTTTGGAGGTGGGAGGAAACCTGAGAACACAGAGAGAACCCATGCAGACATGGGGAGAACATGCAAATTCCGCACAGAGCAGGACTCGAACCTGGAACCACCTTCCTGTGCAGCGGCAGCGCTACCCACTGCGCCACCGTGCCGCCACCAGCCAAATCATGTTGGGGAGAATTTGTCCAGAAAGCAGAAAATCACTGAGAGCAGGTCGTCCATCTGATGGAACAAGGATAATCAGATCATCATCCAGGAAGCTACCTTATTTAACATGGAACATTTTAATATCACCTTATTAGAGCCAGGTGGCTGAAGCTCAATCACATTTACCAACCTTATTAAATCAATGAGGCAGGGACAACCCACTCTACCTGACTCACTCAAACCCATACCTGGTCCATCCTGAACCTCTTATCTTACATTGCATGTCTCTTTTCACAGGTACGTCTGCGTTTTAAGGAGATCCAGCGTAGCAAGGAGAAGCTGACCTCCCATGTGACGCGTGAAGAGTTCCAAGAAGCCTACTGTGAGCTTTGTACCCGGCCTGATGTCTACTTCTTACTGGTGCAACTGTCAAAGGACCGTGAATGTCTGGACCCTCAGGACCTCCGCCTTTTCTTGGAGACAGAGCAGGGTTTGTCTCTGGCAACGACAGAGGGCTGCTGTGAACTCCTCAAGCGCTACGAGCCATCTGTCCAGGGCCAGGAGATAGGGATACTTGGTCTGGATGGGTTCTCTCGGTACCTGCAGTCTCCAGAGTGCCAGCTGCTCGACCCTGAGCACCTTGGAGTTTGTCAGGATATGAACATGCCTTTGTGCCATTACTACATCAGGTGCAAGTCAAAGTTTAAAACTCTATAATCTATGTCATTATTACATGTGTCAACCATAATTACAGTCAGTCTCGAAGATTGTCCCTGTCAGTGATTGTCCCATCATAGTTTGCGGTTAGTTTGAGACTGACACACTTGAGTATCTCCTTCAGGTTGTGGACTAGCAGTACAGAAACTATGGTTTGATTTGGTTTGTTTTACAGTTAAGAGTAGAACCAAGGCAGTCACATTGCAACTTCCCGCGACAACACTGAATTCAAAATTTTACCCTGACCTACTGGCATAGGTCAAAGATTAGAGCTGGTGCTCTGACGTACTTTCATAGATCAAAGCACTAGCTTTGATCTATAGTCTTACACTGGCCTTCTCCCTCGTCTTTCTACAGTATCTTATCTGGTTCCCGAGTGTACAAAAGTGGAAATTTGACCTTGACGTAGTTTTCTCAAGGTCAAGGTCTTCATCTCACTTTCATCCCATTTTGCTGCCTGATTAATGTGCTTTTTGTTTCATCATTCTATCTGCAACAGTTGCAAAGATATTTGGTGGACTGACGGATGGACGAGTGGACGAACACACAAACACTAACAATTACAATACATCACCGCTTTGAAGCGGGATGTAAAAATAACATACGTAAATTACATTTGGCACAAAAACGTGTTCAAACCCATTTTATTTCAATTTCTTTTACATTCAGTACAATGATGAACTGTATTAACTGAGCCCATGCAGAAAGTGTTATTTAATTTAGGATGCCTACTTAATACCATGGAACCCAAGAAGAAGAACGACTATTGTTTCTTGGTTTCACACAAATGACAATGAAATAACAAAATGTTCAAACATCACAGTATGATATACTATATAGGCATATGAAGAGAAGTCAGACTGACTTTATCACAACTACAGCAGTACCTCGAAATACAAGTGCCTCTAGATAGTAAAACCTCGAGATATGAGTTGAATCCGACTGACTTCGTAAGTCAAAAAACATTTCCCCATTTAATATAATTAAAATCACTGTAATCCATCCAGGCTTGTAGAAAAGCTCCAAATCCCCTAAATTATGAAAAAAAAATTATCAACCAAGAGTCTTGCAGGCATTACCTGTGCATAATTAATTATATAGAAGTTCCTTAAATGATAACGTATGATCTAGTTCTTTTCCACCAACACGTGGGAAAGAACGAGATCCGGTCTCAGCTGATGTAACCATCCACTAACACGTGTTAAACAATGAGATCCAGTTTCACTTCATGTTGTATTTGTTCATCAACCAACGTGGTAAAAAATGAGATCCGATCTCTGCTGATGTTGTATCCATCCACCAACACGTAGGAAAGAACGAAATCCGGTCTCAGCTGATGTTGTATCCATCCACAAACACGTGAGAAAGAATGAGATCCGGTCCCAGCTGATGTTGTGTTCATCCACCAACGAGCAGTGGTGTCCCAATCCACGGCATGTATCAAAATATAGACAGAGCAACGTCTCGTATGTCAAATAACTCGTATGTCGAGCAGCTCATGTCTCGAGGTTCTACTGTATATGTCCCCATATGCATGACAAAGGAAAATCGTATGAAACATCTTTACAAAATGTGACTGTGTAGAAGCAGGACAGGGTTTACACCAGAATATGAGTGTTATTCATACTGCGTTTCTTCCTCAGCACCTCATACCGCTCCTACCTGCTGGATGATCAGGTCCACGGCAGAGCAGACTTAGGGGGTTTGATCAAGGCCCTGCAGTCAGGCTGTCGATGTGTGGAGCTGGGAGTAACTGATGGTCCGGAGGGAGAGCCTCTCCTTGGTGTTGACTATGGGTTGGATATCCCTCGCCATCATCATCACCATCATCATCAACACAATGCTCCTGTCACTATCCGCTCTGCTCTGGAGGTGGTCAATAAGTATGCCTTTCTGACATCTCAGTACCCACTCTTGGTGTACTTGTGTCACCGCTGCTCTCCCTCCCAGCAGCGCACCATGGCGCATCATCTAAAGAAAGTGTTTGGCCCCCGTCTTTATACTCCAGGGGCCTTCCCAGTCAGCCTGGGAGGGCGAGCCACAACCTTACCCTCTCCCGAACAGCTAAAGGGACGCATTTTGATGGTGGGGAAGAAACTCCTCCCAGAGCAAGATGGGTCCGATGGGGAGGTATCGGAGGAGGACGAAGAGATTGGAGGAGGTGGACCTCTGGCAGGACGGCGAATGACCATCCCTGGTGAGGAAGAACTGGGTGCGGTCTTGGTGGTGCCTCCACCATCACAACCCAGAAAGCTCCGCCTCCACAAAGAACTTTCAGACCTCATGGCCATTGCTCGGACTAGCAGCCGTACCTTCTATGCCCAGAGAACCAGTCACAAACAGGCTCAGCAGCAGTCACCTCCCAGCAGTCCTTCCTCCCCTAACACACCAATGGCTCCTGAGTTTCCATATTGGACACTTTGTTCCCTGGGTGAGGGAGAGGCTGGGCGACTGACCACTGAGAGTCCAGAAGACCTTGTAATGTTCACTAAACGCACCCTCACTAGGGTACGACCCAGTTCAGTGCGTCTTGATTCCAGTAACCCCAACCCACAAGGATACTGGAAAGGGGGACTCCAGCTAGTGGCTCTGAACCAGCAGACCCCTGGTGCTATGCTGGACCTACACCGAGGTCGCTTCTCACAGAATGGAGGGTGTGGTTATGTCCTCCGGCCCACTGTGATGAGGGACGAGGTGTCATATTTCAGTGCCCACACACAGGGCTGCGTGCCAGGAGTGCCACCTCAAACTCTACGAATCAAGGTGTTGATTTCATTTTTGTTTTGTAACATTGATGATTTCATGAAGGCTTGATTTGTCTTGGATGCAGCTTCTTGGCTGCTTTTACTCTGATATACTTAAGAAAGAATTTGAGCACCTTGTCTTCTCCGCAGGTTATCAGTGCCCATAACCTTCCCAAACCCCTGGGATCAGGGGCAAAGGGAGAGGTCATTGACCCGTATGTGGTTCTGGAACTGCATGGTGTTCCTGCAGACTGTGCAGAACAACGGACCCGGACAGCTGCACAGAATCAGGATGATCCTCTGTTCGACGAGACCTTCGAGTTTCAAGTAAGAAAGGTTTCCCGCCGGATTTGTGAATTTGTTTTATAGATTTGAAACCATGTTCATTCCACCCATCCATCCATCCATCCATCCATCCATCCATCCATCCATCCATCCATCCATTTTTTTGCAGACAAGACAATTGCAATCATCTTGTCTGCAAGATGATCTCAATCATCTTGTCTGCAGCCATTTATACACCTTACAGGGGTCAGGGGTCTACCTTGAGATAACCGTAATGCTGTCCATATCTTTATTCAATATACAAACAAAATTGGAGATACAAAGACCCTTCAAGACACCACCACGAGTTGGTGGATGGATATAACGTCAGCTGAGACTGGATCTCATTCTTTACCATGTGTTGGTGGATAGATACAACATCAGCTGAGACCAGATCTTGTTCTTTCCCACGTGTTGGTAGATGGATACAACATCAAATGAAACCGGATCTATTACTTTACCACGTGTTGGTGGATGGATACAACAGCTGAGATGGATCTCATTCTTTACCACGTGTTGGCTGATGAACGCAACATCAGCTGAGACCCGATTTCATTCTCACTGGTGGAGTAAAGATATAGCTCTTGTGTTCACATGACTTTTACATTTCTTTTCATTCTTTATTATTGTTTACGTAACATATATTATCCCAAGTCCAAACAATCAAGGGAAGAAAATACAGCAGATTTTGTTGATAAACAGGAGGTCACCACGTGACCTCAGACATGAGCTGACAAATAAAAATAGTAGCACACAGGCTAAATTTAACTGGGAGACTAAATGTTATTCTGCACAATGTGAGCTAAAATATGTAAATACAGTATTGAAATAAACATTACAGACCAGAAACGGCAGCATGTGTCCTTCAAAGTGACTTAGCATTTTGTTTAAATTCCAGGGTGTTAGTTATATTTAGATCGTTTACATGTATCCATTGTTTATACAGCAAATACTGAGAAAAGCAGCAACCCATTCAGGACATTTACACGACTGCATGACAGTTTATAATAATCCTGTTTACGAGGTTAGAAATATGATATTCTTGTTTTAGAAAAGATAGTTTATTAGGGTTTTTGTTTGAAGACAATGTTGCATTCTGGTCGCTCTTAACTGAAGTTGTGATTGAAGGGAAAAGGAGCAGTGATCAGTGCATCATAACTAAACTGTTGATTAATATGAGGTAGGAATTAACCAGATTAAAAATTTATGAAGTAGAAATGTTAACAGCACAAAACGGACTTATTGTGACTGCAGAGGTATTTGTTTGCTAATTACAGAGAGCCTTACAGTAACCTGCAGGATGATGAAGCACAACCACTGCGGGAAGAAGTTCAGTTATTCAAATGAACTAATGAGACGTAAATGTGCATGGAACAGAGGACAGAGGAGCTCAGTGCATCATGGGAAGTCGCCCAGCAATCTAGGCCAATAGCAGTATACCAGTTTAGGATTAAGCCAAGTTAAACTTAACCCTTTATAGTGCACATGAATATTTATTGGTAATTTTATTTTTTACATACTGAAAAATGTTAAATTGACTGTATATCACAATGTAATTATATAAAATAAAGTACAGTTAAATCTCATCTTACGTAGTTAACTGGCTACAGAAGTCGGATAACGATGGAAGTCGAATGGCTAAATTCCAGATAACCATTTCCACTTCTGTACTGGACTTTAGTAATAGATTTGTACAGTAATCCCTCGCTTGTTTGTGCGTCCAGATGCACGGTTTCACTACATTGCAGTTTTTTCAGAAGTAGTCACTTGATACCGTACGCACATGGTATTTGCTGACAGCATCCACAATTGCGCTGTGTTCCTAGGCTCACGGAATGCAGCGCACTTCTGTATATTACCAAAGTGCTTTAAACAGTCTGTAAGAGTGTGGGAAAAGGTAATACAGATATAAAATGGTTTAATATAAGTATGGGGAGGGTTCATAAATGTTAAAGTTACCTTAAAAATTAAAATGAATAGTTCATCGCTACATCAGGAATTTTGGTTTTCACGGGCGCCTGGAAGACATTAACCACATCGAGATTGCGATCTATTTATCTTATTATTTACGGTGGTGCCGAAGAATTGGAGTCGGAGGCGGAGTATCGAAAGGAGCAAGAACTTTACTGCTGAACATTTGGGCAGAGTAAGAAAAAAGTGTGCAACACATTAACCCGTCCGTGTAGGAACCAACAATCTACACCCAAAGTACCTGGGTGAATTATGTAAACCCCACTACACAAGACCCCCCAGAATTCACCCATAGACAAAATCCCCCTCCCGGGGGGGAACCACAGGCCGACCCCTGCGGGTGCGAAAAACAGGGGTCGAGGAGGGAGAACCGCCAGGCAGGGCTGACGGGGGGCGCGGCTGTTGGCGGGCGGTGCAACGGGGGCCGTTCCCGGCACGGGGGCCAACTCCAACGGCCGGGAAACATCCATGTGAGCCGGTTTAACCCTATCGGCAAACACAGTCTCGGGCCTACCACCGATGTCCACTGTCAAGCCCTTAGCACTGTTTCGTAACGGCCCGTCGTAGGGGGGCCGCAGGGGTCCTTGGTGGGCATCATGGCAAACGGACACAAACTCGGCCCCCTGCAGGCCGGTGAGCACCCGGATGGTTGGCCAGTGGAGATGTCACACAGCAGCTTGACTGCTGAATCACCGACTGCAATCTCCTCTAGGCGGAGTCCAGTGTCAGAGGCCCTGAGGGTCTGTATCTCACCGTCCATGGCCTGGTCGCCAGCCATGTGGGCGTAATCAAGGCCCAGCTGGACGGTCCCGACGACCGCCCTGGAGAGGGAGTCTGCAACCGCGTTGTCTTTACCTGCGACGTGCTGGATGTCTGTCGTGTACTCGGAGATGTATGACAGCTGGCGCTGCTGTCGAGCAGACCACGGCTCAGCCACCTTGGACATCGTGAACGTGAGGGGTTTGTGGTCTACGAACGGCGTGAAACTCCGGCCTTCCAGCAGGAAGCAAAAATGGCGGATGGCCAAGAAAGGCCCAGGAGTTCTCTGTCAAATGCACTGTACTTGCGTTCCCTGGGGGTTAACTGGCGGCTGAAAAAGGCTAGGGGCTGCCAGGCGCCACCGACCCACTGTTCATGCACAGCACAGACAGGAGGCGTCGGTCGTGACTGCGACTGGGGCCCCAGGCACCGGGTGAGCCAACATAGCGGCTTGGCTCAGCGCCGCCTTGGTCGCGTCGAAGGTGGTCTACCACTCGTCCGTCCAGTCGATGGCCTGGTTGGGGGACTTGTTCTTCAGGGCCTCGTACAGTGGGCGCATGGTGTGCGCCGCTTGGCGAATGAACCGGTGGTAAAACGTCACCATGCCGAGAAACTCCCGGAGCGCTCGGGCTGTGTGTGGCCTGGGGAAGGCAGAGACGGCTTCCACTTTCCAAGGGAGGGGGACGGCGTCATTTTTGTCAATGAGGTGTCCGAGAAAGTGAATGGAGGTCTGCCAGAAAAGACACTTGGCCAGGTTGATGATCAGGCCGTGCTGGTTAAGTCTCGTGAAGAGGTTCCGGAGGTGGATCAGGTGTTCTTCCTCTGAGGAGCTAGTGACAAAAATGTCGTCTAAGTAGACGAAAACGAAAGGCATGTCCCTTAGCGCAGAGTCCATCAGCCTTTGGAAGGATTGGGCCGCATTCTTAAGCCCGAATGGCATACGCGTGAACTCAAACAGTCCAAAGGGTGTGACCACCGCCGTCTTGGGAATGTCCGAGGGGTGTACGGGGACTTGGTGGTAACCATGCACCAAGTCAACTTTAGAGAAGACGACCTTACCCGCCAGGTGCGCCGAAAAATCTTGGATGTGGGGGACCGGGTAGTGGTCCGGTGTGGTAACATCGTTGAGGTGACGGTAATCGCTGCAGGGTCGCCAACCACCGTCTGGCTTCGGCACGATGTGGAGGGGAGAGGCCCAGGGGCTATCTGAGCGTCGGATTATCCCAAGCCTGGGCTCTAGCATAGATGGGAGGGCCCTTAATGTCAATGCGGTGCTTGACACCATGTTTGGCCGTGGCAGCGGAGAAGGTGGGTTGGGTCAAGTTGGGGAACTCGCTGAGGAGGTGCTGGTACTTGTCACCCTCTGAAAGAGAACTGGAGAGGCTGCTGTATTACGCCCCGTCGCGGACGCACGTCAATGAGGAGAAGGTCAGCGCATCCACCAGGCGGCCATGTTTGACGTCCACGAGCAGCCTGTAAGTACACAGAAAATTGGCGGGGGGAAGGGGGAAGGAGATGTCGGCCGTGACAAACTCCCATGTGAAGCGCTGGCCCCCAAAACACAATCTAATAGTTTTTGTGCCATAGGTGCGAATCGGGGTGTCGTTGGCGGACGTCAATGGCGGTCCGTGGGCCCCGCTGGCAGTGTCACTCACCGTGGCTGGCAGGACGCTCCTCTGAGCACCGGTGTCGCAGAGGAACTTACGCCCAGAGATAGATTCTTTGATGAAAAGTAACCGGGTCATGGCGCCCGCGCTCACGGCCTTCACAGAGCGCGGGCCATAGCTGCAAGGGGCGCGGCACTGCTTCGCCTTCGCGCTGAAGCGCGCGTGGAAGTAGCATAACCCCTGGTCAGAACGGCTGGTGGCGGCGGGGGCGTTTCTGTCAGTTTGTGCACTGGCGTACGGGGGGGTGTGACTGCGCTCCGGGGCCAACACATCAGGGGTGAAACACTGTGTAGCTAAGAAAAAATGGTCAGCCTCCTCTGCTAGAGCACGGGGTTCCGTAATGGTCTTATTGGCGAGCGCCGTCAGCACGTGCGGCGGTATGTGCCTCAGGAAAAGTTCAATGAAAAGGAAATTCGGTTCTTCCTCCCCCAGTAGGGCTAACATCATTTCCATGTGTTCTGAAGGTTTGCTGTCCCTCAAACCTTTAATGGCAACCAAACGCCTGGCTCTCTCAGGTCGTGATAGTTCAAAAGTTTTGAGGAGATATGCCTTTAATGCTGGGTACTTACCACTTGCAGGAGGGGATGTGATGAAACCCACTGCCCTGGCTGCAGTACAGTTCCCTAGGGCCGCAACGACGTGGCAATAGCGTGTAGCGTTGTCATCCACGCCGCAGAGGGCGAACTGAGCCTCCGCCTGGGCGAACCATGCCACAGCGGACGTCTCCCAAAACTCCGGCAATTTCAGGACGATAGCGTTGTTCGTCATGTTCAGATTAGTCTCGGAAACTTCGTCAAGACTGACGTCGGGGTCACCAATGTGGTTAGAAAAATTGGAGTCGGAGGCGGAGTATCGAAAGGAGCAAGAACCTTGCTGCTTAACATTTGGGCAGAGTAAGAAAAAAGTGTGCAACACATTAACCCGTCCGTGTAGGAACCAACAATCTACACCCAAAGTACCTGGGTGAATTATGTAACCCCACTACAATGGTAATTTAAACATTTATGAACCCTCCCCATACTGATATTAAACCGCCTTCTATCTGTATTACCTTTTCTTACACTCTTATTGACTGTTTAAAGCACTTTTGTGTCTTACAAAAGTCTGAGACTGAAGGAAGGAACGCACTTCCGGATGCCGTCAGACAATGGAATGCGCGCACGGTATCACGTGACTGCCGACCAAAAATCCGCAATGAGGCGGAGTTGCAATCCTTGATGCGCAATCACGGGAAGGCGCACTGTATATGGTTCCTACAAATCTATTTTAAGCTGAAAAACAATTTAAAATATTATTTTTTAAATATACAGTAATCCCTCCTGGCTTCACCTCATCGTGGATTTTTAGTAGGTAGTCACATGATATTTCATTCTATTGGTTGACAGCATCCGTAAGTGTGCTGCATTCCGAGACTCACTTCGGTGTATTGAAAAACACTAAAAACACTTTAAACAATCTATAAGAGTGAAAGGTAATACAGATATAAAGTGGTTTAATATCAGTATGGGGAGGGTTCATAAACGTTTAAATTACCGTAAATAATGAAATAAATAGTTGATAGTTGTTCCGTGAGTCATGGAACATAGCACACTTCTGGATGCTGTCAGCCAGTAGAATGCACGTACGGTATCACATGACTATCTACTAAAAATCCGCGATGAGGTGAAGCAGGGCATCTTGAAGCGCAAATACGCGAGGGATTACTGTATATTGATTTAGATAAAAAACAGGCATTGAGAGCAGAGAAAATCAACAATACAGTATTAAGAACAAGGCATTATAACACAGTAAAGAATAAAAGACAATACAATTAAATCAAAAAATGAGAAAATAAACATATGAAGAGACCTAAGTTGACATATTAAAGAGAACTTTTGACTAGTCTGAGAAATCTGCAGCAAACCTTCAGGAGTTGAGAAGAGCTGTCAGGCCTCAGGTACTCAGCAGCTTCTTTAGCTGACGCAGCCGGCGGGGCTTCCAGTGAAGGAAGGGGTTAATGCTGGAATCCAGCTGATAACGTCTGGAGCCACAGTTCTATACAGCTGGAACATTTCTCACACACAGTCTGTTTGAATTAGAAGGCCTGGGTTCTTCATTGAGAACCCATCCCACAAAGACACGTCCATGACCCCATAGTAATTCTTCACTTTTCAAGAAGTATTCCTTATTACCTTAGATCCCCCCACCCCATCCAGAGCAGTCTACAGTGTGTAGTACATTTAATGCAACTTACAATTAAACAGATGTAACAGAACACACACACACACACACACCCACACACGCTTGTGGCGAGTTGACTTTCATTCTGCGAAGAAATGATCCTGCTACAGATATCCATCCGTGTGTGTGTGTGTGCATGTGTCAGTGCATGCAGGCTTGTGTGTGTGTGTGTGTGTGTGTGTGTGTGTGTGTGTGTGTGTGTCTATGTACACATATCATTTGTGAGATGAAATGATGTCTTTTGCTATTCAGGGATTTTTGTGTTTTCTTTTTTTTGTTTCCATGGTTACGGGTTAGACTTAAGGTCATTTTGAACAGATCTGAAATACTGTGCAGTATTTTTTAACAATCTTTCTACATAGAAGACCAGGTTCTGAAGTAGTGCTGGTTGCGACTCATGTTTTTCAGGTGTTTATTTGTTTGTCCTTTATTTTTGTTTCCATGGTTACAGGTCAATCTCAGGCTGTGAGTGGGATTTCTCTTAGAAGAGGGTTTCCAGGGCATGAAACAATATATCTTTCTTCTCATGCACACATCTCCCATGTTCTGCATGGATGGTTTGCTATTTTGGTAGTGTACCTTAAAAAAAACGGTCAAGAATTTTTAATGAAAGGAACTTATTGATTCTATATCAGTAACTCTTAACAGGCTGTATGAGAAACAGGATATGAGAATCAGGATTTCCTGCTTGTTTACGACTCGCGTCGCGTTCAAACTATTGAGAGGCCTCGTTTTAGTGTGTGTGACCGTGTTACTGCGTATGACTGTGTCTTTTAGTGTGTGGAATGTGTGTTTTAGTGTGTGGACTGTGTGTTTAAGTGTGTGTGACTGTGTAGCTACAAACACATGCAGCGTGTATATTTATGTTTTCCATGAATAAGGAAGGTAAAGCTTTTAGATCCCACACACTCAGCTAATGTTGATTGAATAAGGAAACGTCCGATTCACTGACTCTTCTGTCATATATAATGCACACATGCATACATATGTATATGTGTGTATGTGTTTAATATACCTTTTGATTACAAACAAATGTTTGCACTATAAGGCGCACCTAAAAGCCCAAAATTTTCTCATAAACCTGTAGTGGGCCTTATAATCCGGTGCGTCTTATATATGGATTAATATTCATATTAATATTGGTTAAAAACATGATCCCTGAAAAAAAGCCGGCAGTCTGGCCACCAGTCATACCGCACTCCGCCACCAGGGGGCACCCTCACATGGCACTCGGGCCTACGCCCCCTAACAACGGTAGTCAAGGGGCGTCACCGAAGTCCCGGCGTCTATCTGCAGCGACGTGCTGTGAGATTCACGGCGGTGAGACACCGACGTTAAAGTCAGTTCTAGGAGTAAAACAGCGTCACTTTTGCCAGTGAATTAGCAGCCTGACATTAAAAAGTAGTTAAAAATTGTTTAGGACACACAGCAGCAAATAGCTGCAACTCACCTCCAACTGGACTACCGATCGATTGAAACAATATTTAATTAATAAACAAAGACGTACGTCGGAGCTTAAATATCAGCTTTGAACTTCAGATCAGGAAATAATCCGCTCTGTTTGCACTGACTGCACTCGTAATGCATTTAACCAGTTTTTAATGTAAGGTTTTCTAATATGTTATGTTTAATATGTTGACTTCTTTCTAAGATGGCAAAGTGATCAAGTGATCAGATTTCCTTGATGAGGCTCAGAATGGCTTATTGACATAACAATAGGGGCCATTCAAAGGTAGTCAGGAAGTCATGAATGCAATAATGACTGCCTGAGCACCGTGGCTCTATCTAGTGGACGGATTGCGCAACTACAGCTGCTGCAGTTTCTCAAATAAATTTTATTTATTTTTTATTGTGTGCGCCTTATAGCCCAGTGCGCCTTATAGTGCGGAAAATACTGTACATATACAGTATAATCTCAATAAATATTACAGTAGATCCTCAGATAATAATATAGTAGTACCTCAGATAATAATCCATCCACCAACACATGGTAAAGAATGAGATCAGGTCTCAGCTGATGTTGCATCCATCCACCAATACGCGGTAAAGAACAAAATCCTCTCTCAGCTGATGTTGTATCCATCCACCAATACGTGAGAAAGAACGAGATCTGTTCTCAGCTGATGTTGTATCCATCCACTAACTAGTGGTGGTGTCCTGAAGCATGACTCCTATTCTGGATTTTCACTTGTATGTCAAACAAAACTATGGACAGAGTGACTGCTTGTATCTCAATCAACTTGTATGTCAAGCAGCTTGCATCTTGAGCTACTACTGTCTGTATCTATTCATATACAATATAAATTCATTCACAGGCATACTGTACATAAACAGATAGTACTGTTTTGAATACGTTCTTAAAAGGAGCAGGATCCCTCATCAGTGAGGTGGCATTCATTTTCTAAAAATGACACATTTCATGGCGGCACAGTGGCACAGTGGGTAGCGCTGTCGCCACACAACACGGCGGGTACGGGTTTGAGTCCCGCTCTGTGCGGAGTGTGCATGTTCTCCCAGTGTCTGCGTGGGTTCTCTCCAGGTTCTCCGGCTTGAACCCACCTCCTAAAACATGCGCTTCAGATTAATTGGCCGGTCCCAAATTGCCCATAGTGTGTGTGTGTGTGTGTGGTTGTCTGTCTTTGTGTGTGGCATAGCGGCACACTGGCGTCGTGCCTGGAGTGTCCCCCGCCTCACGCCCTATGCCAGCTGGGATAGGCTGAATGAATGAATGAATGAATGAATGACACATTTCATGCTCAGATAAGTTTGATGTGAATCAGATTTATGAACTACACTGCATGTTTAGAAGCAGACGTACCTGAGATGACAGTTTTCCCACTGGTTCAAAGCCGCATGATGAGATTTCAGCTTTTTCATTTCATTTTTTGTTTCCAGGTAAACATGCCAGAGCTGGCCTTATTGCGCTTCGTGGTTTTAGACGATGACTACATTGGAGACGATTTTATCGGCCAGTACAGTCTAGCCTTTGAATGCCTTCAGCCCGGCTACCGCAATGTGCCCCTGTTGGGTATGATGGGGGACCTGCTTCCCCACACCAGCCTGTTTGTACACGTGGCCATCACTAACCGACCAGGAGGAGGGAAGGCCCAGCGGCGAGGTCTGTCTGTGAGGAGAGTGGGCAGGCGAGGGAGGGAGTACGTCGTGTTGAGGCACACTGGCATAAAGGTGGTAGATGAGGCCTTCAAACCAGCTGGTGGCCTCCTCAAGGAAGCAACAGACCTGCGTGAAGATGCTCAGGTGAGACAAGACATTTATAATAGGTTTAGAAAGGTAACTGAATCAGTTTTATATAGGGAAACGAATGTGGCTAATATTGTGAATCACTAAAACATTATGAATAAAATTGACCTTAACCATGAAAACTAAATTCATTTGGAAAATCAAATAAACTCCATGATCTCTGAACTTCCATACATGGTAAACACAGGTATACCAAAGGTGTCCTCAATGGGGGGCGGGGTCTAATGATCACCCTTCTGATTGATGGAGCTAGCAGGACATTTTCAATGCAGTCCACACACAAACCACCCATTGGCACTGCATTACGGTACAACATGCCTACCTCTCTCTCTCTCTCTTTCTCTCTCTCTCTCTCTCTCCCTCTCTCTCTCTCTCTATATATATATATATATATATATACATATATATTCATATATACACTGTATATATATATTCATATATATACACACACACACAAATATATATATATATGTGTACATTTCTAAGTGTGTACACAGCACTGACATTATAATGGACCACAGTATTCAACAGTCACAGTTGCTATAGTGTTTGGATATTTATCAGCTTTATTAATGTAGTGTTCAGTTGTTGAATAGCCTCCTCAAAGACAGCAATACGGAGAACTCTCTACAAAGACATAAACAGGTGTGGCCAACCCTGGAAAAACCTGGCCAATCATGCTGTCAAACACCCTCGAATACAGACTGGCAGCAACATTCTCCTCCTCTCACTCCAACACACACACACACACGCACACACACACTTTTAATCTGCCAGTTTCAGTCGTTGTTCCAGTCCAGCTGTGAGCTCATCTGCCACGCTCAGTTTTTATTCATCCAGCTGAGGTATCAGTGTGTTGTACATACAACAGAGATATGCACACAAACAGACACAACCACACTGTTGTTGGTATAATTAGAGGTCCGCCACATGGTCAATTGTGTTTACACTTGTGTTTCGTTATGTGGACCAACAGTTATTTCACTTTTCCTTGCGTCGTTCTTGTGTGACCCCAAAATTTTGTTGCAGAACATTTACACATGACCCATTTGGCTCTCTGACATACAGTAGTTGAGAAACACTCTTCCTCATTAAGGTGATACTGTGTTTTTCTTGCCAAATGCAGTGGAGCAAAGGCTGATTGATGTCACTGGATTAACAGCAGCAATGATTGGATTATTGAATTAAATTACAGGAGAGACAGCAGATGATGGAAAAGAGAGAGATATATGTGTATCACTATCCACACTATCTTCTGTTAAACATTCACAGAGCACTGTGTCCAGTTTCAAAGAGCTGTGTGGGCTCCCCACAGTGGCCAAACTCAAACAGTGCATCCAGAGCCTGGCCACAAGATTACAGAGTCCTGAGGGCACCATGGGGGCCACCATGGTGTTGAAGGAGGGCTACCCTTGTTTGGAGGCCGTGGCCAACCTCTCTGAGCCAACACGCAAACTGCTTGCTGCCTACGGCACTGTAAGTAACTAACAACACGGCTAACTGATGACACGCTGTTGGAAGTCCTTCCCAGTTAGGTAATCCATGCAATGTATTTGTTTCAACTGCTGCCATTGAGCCCACTGCTGCACAGTACATCCGTACACTCTTAATGGCTTATTCTAAATACAGTAATCCCTCGCAATGTTCCCTCTAATTTTTCATGTGTCTGGGCAAACACACAAGCTTCCTGAGCACACTGAGGACCACTGTGAGCAACATCAGATATGCACAATGTGGCCTCACACCAGTATCACACTTGTTCAAAACCTTGGATCGTAGCAAATTACATGGGTTATTAAAAGAATCAAATTATAGCAGCAATTTTCATTTGTTTACCTTTAGTATAAGTGATTTGGCCTACTTGAAATAAATTAAAAAGACAAAACTCTTGTTCTTCATCATGAGATGTGTAGTATGTTATATGTGAGGGTCCTGCTTTGGCCATGTAACAGTGCTGCTTTGGCTGGTGAGGTTCAGCTGTGGCCTGGCTTAGGGTCCTGTTTTGGAAGAAATGATACCGATACACCTTTCAGACATAACATTTTGTTCACATTAAAACATTCACATTTTGCACAATGATGTATGCTGTTGGATTCTTTTGTGTGAGTGACAATAAAAGGAGTAGAGCTGACGCCTCTTCAGAAGTGATGATTTTTGTACCATTTGAGAGACGTTATAAAAGCCTCAGTCCTGAATGCTACATTGGTGGCAGTGATGGGAGCCACTTACAGTATTAATGGGTGTATTTATGCAATAAAGACATCCCTGCCTAAAGAACTGAAGGCCTATACTTCAAGTGAACAAACATTAACATCTTCAGAAAATATAAATAAAAGTGGCTCTTTTAAGGAAAAAATGCAAACAGAAGTTTATTCATGAGAGAATGGGTCATGTGACTGGCCTGCCAGTAATTTAAATCTTGATTGGAATGGACTCGGTGCCATTCTCATGTGGACAAGTATGTGTTCATTGGTGAGCCAAGAACGGTACTTGTTTTTGATATTGTTCATGGTGTAAACAGCTGACTCAAAGCTGGAAGTCGATCCAAACAGTCAAGATGTGCACAGGGCACACCTTGACTGTTTGGCACAGCCCCCCTTTCTTTTCCCAATATGTCTCCATCTGTACTGAGAGAGACCACCCACTTCAGATCTATGTCCCTCTTTGTCAGCATCTCTTTTGTTGCTGCATGTATGTCCTCTCCTGTTGTGTGTGATAGCGGTGTTACACCCAGCAAAGAGCCCCTTATCTTTGTGAAGGAACCTGATACACACTAAAGCTGGACATTACCAGCAACATCTGTAGACTCATCAATGGCTAAAGATATGCATGATTCTCTCTGAATAGCTGCATCAAGCTGTTAATATTTCTGATTTTCTGGTTGTTGTTGACATCGGGATTTGTTTGATTTCTTCACATATCTTTCTGTTTTTCCTAAAATAATGTCTCAACAACAGCATTTAAGCACTCCTTCACAATTGTCCCATCACCAAAGGATTTTTTTATGTTGCCTCAAAATCCACAATGCCTTTAGTGAACGTTTGTTTGCATTCTGATTGGTTATTTTGCCCTCAGGTTGGACTTCAGGGGCTAATTTTGTTCAAAAGCTTTGTGCATTGTTTCGTATTGGCGCTTCATGTTACAATTTTTAATTAATGCTACGTGTTCAGATCATATGAGGTAAAATGATTTTGAACTTCCTGATGGAAGAATACACATAAATTTCTCCATCTGCACATTGCTAACCAGCGATTTTCTTCACTAACCTCCTTTCGTTTGTAACAAGCTATGCTGTCCTCACTGTCTCTCTTCCTCTGTGGTCTGCTGTAACGGTAAGCTCACTGTGGTTGCGGCACTTCCAGGTGCATTGAACGCGCAGGTAAACAAGCAATCTGATTGGCTGAACTGAGTGTCGCTATTACCGTATCAACTGGAGCAGCAGTGCCTGCCGTCTATAGCCGCAACCGTCAGTAAAAATGCGCCAAGAAAATCTATTCTTGTGAATTTATCATCATGGTTCACTGGTCCGGACAGAACCATCACTCGGTCGGGATCCAGACAGCGGTTGCCATTTGGTGATGCCTGTTCTACTGTATTAATACTGAGGTGCTGCTGTATTATTATCCACATTAATTCCTGAGGTTCTACTGTTTTACAGCCTGAGGTACTGCCACAATGCTCCACCTCAGCAGCCAGCTCCTCAGATGTCTTTACAGAGAGGCAGACCAGCAGTGGACAATGTGCTGCTGCCCTCTATTGGTTGCTACTAATGGATGTGTTCCTGGTTGCTTTGGTGTTCTATGCAGACCAATGCAGGGGTTGTATTCCACCACTGCCAGTGTAGTGAGTGATAACAGTTCCTCCAGCTGCTCAATGGTCTTTAAAATGTTTCTCCACTTAATCTATGCCACTGTAGCTTCAAGTCACACAACTTGATTTTTTTTTTAACAGAGAAGTCATGAAATCAGTTCCCGCTGGTTAATAATGCCAATATTGAGTTTGGCCCAACTTTCAGTGAATTGTAAAACACTAATGAGAATAAATGTGATCCTATTAACGGGGATTATTGTTGTGAAGTCCTGATGAAGCTCTGTGACATAGATCAGCTCTGTGTTTCAGAAACTGGACGGTGGCTGCCTATTGCCCTGGGTGACATATTTCTTTATGACACTGATTATGTCCCACATTGACCACCATCAGGTGTCAGTTACGAGGTCCATATTGATCACTGTAGCCAGGCAGGTGGATGTGAGGGCATATGAAGCTAGAGCAGTTGTTTTAGCTACATTCAATGACATCAAAGTGACATTAAGCTCTGAATTTATGTTCTTTAACCCTAGAGATTCACACCCATTTGTCCTTACAGGAAAATTATGTGGGTTATACCACAGACCAAGTGGACCATATGGAACACATTTCTGAAGTTTTTTTTCAGAACAATAAGTTTTATTGTTATGGGTTATATTATTATTTTTTTATTATTTTATTACTATTTTGGAGAGATCACAGAGCGGGACTCGAACCTGGAACTGTGAATCAGTGATAAATTTAGTTATTTAACAGTAGTTATATATATATATATATATATATATATATATATATATATATATATATATATATATATATATATATATATATAATATGTGTGTGTGTGTGTGTGTGTGTGTGTGTATATATATATATATATATATATATATATATATATATATACATATATATACATATATATATAGGTGCAGGCTATGTAAAGAAGCCCCAGAGTCGGTCCAGCATTTGGTAGCGGGGTGTAAGATGCTCGCCAGCTCAGCATACATGGAAAGGCACAACCAAGTAGCTGTGATAGTGTACAGGAACATTTGTACCCAGTATGGACTAGAAGTACCCAAATCCCAATGGGACATACCACCAAAGGTGGTTGAGAACGACAAGGCTAAGATCCTGTGGGACTTCAGCTTCCAGACTGACAAACAGCTGCTAGGTAACAAACCGGACATAGTGGTGGTGGACAAAGAGCAAAAGAGAGCAGTGGTGATAGATGTGGCGATTCCAGCTGACGCCAACATCAGGAAGAAGTAACACAAAAAGATTGAGAAGTATCAAGGGTTGAAAGAACAGCTTGAACAGATGTGGAAGGTCAAGGTTAATGTGGTCCCCGTGGTAGTAGGAGCACTTGGGGCAGTGACCCCCAAACTGGAAGAGTGGCTCCAGCAGATTCCTGGAACAACATCTGAAGCCTCAGTCCAGAAGAGCGCAGTCCTAGGAACAGCTAAGATACTGCGCAGAACCCTCAGACTCCCAGGCCTCTGGTAGAGGACCCGAGCTTGAGGAAGACACAGATACCACCCCACAAGGGTGAGAGGGACATTTTATATATATATTACATTACATGGAGTTACATTAGTTACATTTTTTAGTTACATCTGGCCCTTTGAGGACAGCCATTATTCTGATGTGGCCCCAAGTAAAAATGAGTTTGACAACTCTGTCCTACAATGTCAAAAAAAATGAGAAAAAAGTCTGAATCCCATTTTTTATCTGGACCGTCTTTTATATTTCATGGTTTCTCTCCACCAGCACTCCTACGTTCAGCGTCATGTAACTCCATCAGGTAGTTCTCTAATTGTCAGTAACCCTTGCTTTAGGCTCCGGTGACTGGTGGCCGTGGTTTGCAACACAAAGAGTTCTAACACAAACCGTCTTCCTGTCAATTCAGATGATTACTGCCCAGAAGCAGCTGATCGAGAGTGCCGATGCTGTTCAGGAGAGAATTGCTCAGGTGCAAAGAGAAGGTAAGGCAGCAGTGCACGGATCAACTGCTGGATGAGTCGACACAAGCTGATAAAGACCAGAACATGGTTTGAGTGTTCTTTAGTAAGATAAGTCTCTAAGTTAGCGTGTGGACATAAACAGTCCCACATATGTGAAAATTGATGAAAACAGAGTGGTTCACTGCCTATCATGTCAATACCTTCTCGATTGATGAGCTTGGACATTTGGATTGATGACGGTTAGCTTTCTAATTGCCTTGCAATGGAACCAACAACATGCCATCAATGATGAGGTGTTACCGAGACAAACATAAGAATGAAGCCAGTGGTGCTGCTGCGATGACGTCTCAGAATTCTGACTTTTATCTCACAACATAGACCTTGTTTTTATCCAGTTGCCTAATCCCCCTATGTAATTCATGCACACAAACACATATCTATATATTTTCAGTATATTACATGTAATCTTTTATTGTTGTATTGAACCATGCAAGGATTAATAATCATAAATCAACTTTCTATAATATATGGCTACAACACAGCAATCAAGGATTAAGATGTAAAATTAAATTATATTTGATTTTATTCAGAAAATATATGCAATACAGGTACGGTTAAAGCACTGTTCTCTGGGGGTTGTTGACCGTTGTGTGGCTGCAGCTAGTGATGTCTGCTTTGTGCTGGTGCTCCGATACACGCCCCAAACTCAGTGGGTGTTCCCATATGAAACACTGCTTCAAACATGGAAAAACCATGTGACTGATGATGTTTGGCACACCAAATATGCCGAAACACTAAGCGCCCCATTCACCAGGTGACACACTGGTGTTCCATTCACCAGGTGAAACAGTTTAGTGGTCCGGATCAAACACCGGCGGTCCCAGATGTGTTAAAATGGATGAAACAGCGCGGTGCGCTGCCAATCGTGTCAATATCACATTAGCGTTCCGATTGCTGACAAACAGTTTGCGTCGTAATTCATTTACAATGGATCCAACCAGAAAGAGATCCCAAGTCTGGGAACATTGAGACCTGGTGCCACCGAATAAAGTAGATTTTAATGTCTAAAAAACTTATTTTCAGACTCTGTTCCTCACAGAGTAGAAAATTATAAACCACACACATGTTAATTTTAATTTGCAGGTGAAGTGTTTGCCTTGTTCCCAGCACCTGACGTACAGTAACAACACGTCCTCAGTGTTACCGATCCAGACATGAGAATGAAGCCGGTGGTTCTGCTGTGATTCCTGACTTCTATCTCACAACATAGACCTTGTTTTTCCCAGTTATACCAATCATCCTATGTAACTCACGCACACGAATACATATGTATATATTTACATTAAATATACATACATGAACATGTTATCTATATCTCTTATTGCTTTATTGAATCTTGCAAGGACCAATGATCATAAAACAATTTCCTATAATATATGGCTACAATATAGCAAGCAAGGATTAACTAACTAACTAAGTGAACAGTTTGCTACTGATGTCAGACTTCCTGTGGTATTTTGGTCTTTTCTGTTGGCGTCATCTGCAGCGTATCTTTTCTCTGCATCTCTGTAAATTTCTGAGTGGAAAACAAACCCACAGTGTATTTATGTTCATGGACACGTTCACCAAAATGGAGACTGAAGACAATTCAGGTCAGGTTGAAAGTTAGAGCAGTAATGTAGACTAAAGACTACCTGTCAGAAAACTCTGTCACAACCTGCTGTCAGTTCACATTTATTCATTATTGACGGGGTTACCCCCCCCCCCAACAAATGGCATCCTGTTTCTACTTCATCCAGAGTAAGACCTGTGGACGATTAAAGCCTGAGAAAACTCCTGACCTTTACCTGCCAGTCTAAATGTCGTGAAATGTCACTGTGTGTGTGTGTGTGTGTGTGTGTGTGTGTGTGTGGTGTGTGTGTGTGTGTGTGTGTGTGTGTGTGTGTGTGTGTGTGTGTGTGTGTGTGTGTGTGTGTGTGTGTGTGTGTGTGTGTGTGTGTGTGTGTGTGTGTCCAAGGAGTTTTCCCACACTTGAAGGTTATTTGTCATTAATTGGACTGATGGCTGCTCTCTGCATCAGGCTGATGCAGAACACTTTCTGGGTTGGTGTATTTCAGGCATGGACTTCCATGAAGATCTTCCTCGCCTGGGGGAGAAGGAGGGACTGAAGGGAAGGAAACTAAGTAAAGCAGTGGAGAGTTTCACCTGGAACATCACTGTGCTCAAGGTCCTGCACACAACAGCATGGGAGTGCTCACATTGACAGGGCCAATTACAGGCAGCTATTCGTTAATCATTCTGTTTACACACATGTTACTTTCTCTTTTATATTACAGAGGAGAGCTCATCTTCTCATTTCTTTTACTTGCTGTTTGTCTAAGTTGTTCAGAGGGTCATCTAAAAGCTGCTGTTATGACAGTACTTAGTAGCAGGAACAAACTGAGACAAATCACATCTGGGTTCATCTGGGAATGCGACGCCTTCCCAAGACGAATGACATCTACACATTTGTAAAAAGACTGAACTACTGTAGTTTAGGTCAAGGAAATATTGATGTGAACACCCACCATGTGCATTATGACAGTTTAATGTTAATATGGATGGATACAACATCAGCTGAGACTGTATCCTGTTCTTTCTCACATGTTGGCGGATGGATACAACAGTTACTTTAAATTGTAGAAATGTAGTTTGACTTACACCACAACAAACAAGGGGGATGTACATACAGTGACTTTCTATCTGAGTTTGCCAGTGTGTAAAGGAATCTACTCACCAGTGTAAGCATACTCTGGATTTAGTCCTGACTCATGGGATGGAAATTGAAGAGCTACTCGTCTTTCCACATAATCCTCTTGTCTCTGACCACTGCCTGATAACTTTTGATATTTGGCTATTGTGTAATTCTTCTCCTGCCAAAAATGTTTATACTAGACATTTATCAGATCATGCTGTTTCTAAATTCAAGGAAGAAATCCCAACTATGCTTAATTTAATCCAACACCTGAACTACACAGCGGGTTATTTCCCTGACTGTGTTAATGCTAGTCCATCTCGAATTGATGAGTTTGTTGACAGTACAACAGACTCTCTGCAAAAAAATTTAGATTTAATTGCTCCACTAAAAAAGACAGTGGTACGAGCTCCTTGGTTTAATTCCTATACCCACCAATTAAAGCAGCATTCCAGAAAACTTGAGAGGAAATGGCATTTTACTAAACTAGGAGAACACCACTCTGCGTGCCAAGATAGTTTACATAAATACTGGAAGGCACTTTGTTCCGCTAGAGCAGCCTATTATTTGTCATTAATAGAGGACATAAAAACAATCACAGATTTTTGTTCAGTACCGTATAAAGACTGACAAAGAACCACAGTGTAAATGAACCAAGTATTCCATGAAGTCTCTGCAGCAATGATTTTATGAATTTCTTCAATAATAAGATTGTGCTCATCAGAGACAAAATTAATGGCGTCCTGTCCTCCACCAACTCTAGTCTTTCTTTAGATCCCTTAGATCCAGAAAACTCACATTTGACACCTGAACTTCCAAGGAAGTCTTTTCTCTTACACAGATCAGACAGCTGATTAAGACAGTCCCCTCAGCTAAACCATCCTTCCGCTAGACCCAATTCCATCAAAGCTCATAAAAGAAGCCTTACCTTTAATAAGCAGCCACTTCCTTAATATAATTAACTTGTCATTATCAACAGGACATGTTCCATGGTCCTTTACAGTAGCTGTGATCAAGCCACTTCTCAAAAAAACCTAACCTTGACCCAGCTGTTCTAAATTATGTCCAGAGGAGAGATAGCGACTATATTGGTAGAAGGATGCTGAGTTTTGAACTGCCAGACAGGAGGCCTAGAGGAAGACCAAAGAGGAGGTTAATGGATGTAGTGAAAGAGGACATGAAGATAGTTGGTGTGAGAGAAGAGGATGCAGAAGACAGGGTTAGATGGAAGCAATTGATTCGCTGTGGCGACCCCTGAAGGGAAAAGCCGAAAGGAAAAGAAGAAGAAGATCAAATCTCTCATGCCTATCTAAGATCGTGGGGAAAATACCGTAGTCAATAATCAGTTGTGTGATTTCCTTAAATCCAACAGTTAATTTGAGAATTTCCAGTCAGGTTTTAGGGAACATCATAGTACGGAAACGGCGCTTGTCAAGGTTAGCAATAACCTACATAGATAGATAATTTATTAATCCCGAAGGAAATTCAGTGTATCATCTGCTCACGATAAATACCTAAATACACATAACAGTACTGTAACACAACAAAAAGACAATACAATGACAATCAACTCACTTAGAGTAAAAAGCCTAAAAAGGCATAAAAAAGCATAAGAAAAAGTGGATAAACAGGACTATAGACTGAGGGCCCACATGGTGAGCAAGGCAACAAATGACTTAACGTGACAAAAGAGAACCCCCAAGGAACCCCACAAAGTATCCCCACACTGTCTATCCACCCTTAGCTGACCTCGATGACACTACCACTGAGTAGTAAGAGAGCTGAACCGATTAAAAAAGCTGTTGAGTTCACAAGCTTGCTCTATGTTCCCCTCCACTGTACTGCACCCCTCGATGTAGCCGGTGATGCCCCTCATGCTGTGCCAGACCTCACGCACCTGGTTGCACCCCAGCTGGTTCTCCAGTTTCCTCCTGTAGTTCTCTTTAGCCTCCCTCAGGCAAAGTCTCACTGCCTGCTGGACCTTCCTCATCTCTTCCCCACTCCCACTCCTGAACGCCCGCTTCTTCCTGTTTAGGACAGCCTGGATGTCCTTGGTCACCCATGGTTTGTTGTTGGGGTAACGCTTGACTGTCCTAACAGGGGCCACTGTGTCCACAGAGAAGTTCATATAGTCTATTAAACACTGAGAAACCTCCTTGACATCCTCTCCATGTGATTGACAGACTGGTTTTCCATGTTCTGCAGGGTCAGACTGATCTGCTGCGAGGAGCGAAGATCGATTCCTTGGATGCCCTAAGGCAGCTGGCGCTGGCCTGTGAAGCCTGTGGACTCATCTCCTCCTCACCATCCTCCACTTCCTCTTCATCCAACTTTTCCACAGCCGAGCTTCACTACAGCTCCCACCCCCTGTCTGGGCGCCGCAGCAGCACACAAGGCAATGGCCGTATCTGATGCCTCCCATGGGGTCCAGCAAGCACCACAGATGAAGAGGAAGAAATTAATAGAGGTCAATGAGACGAAGAACGACAAGCAGAATGGTGTGGGTGTGTGAAACACTACAGGAGACAAGATGGTCTTTTACTTTATGTTATGTACTTTATGATTCTAGCCTAGACCTGTGCAGTTTATCTGTTGAAGCCTTACAGTGAGTTCAACTGAATCCAGGAGAGTTTTCATGATTGTTTCCACTCTGTGGTGTATGAGTAAAGGAAGACTCGTCACGTTTCCTCAATGCGTGTGTGCGTGTGTGTGTGTCAGTGTGTGTGTATGTGTTTAAAGCATTGCACACTTTAACACAGAGTGTGAACAACTAAATCTACTAGCCTAGATTCTTATTTATTTCTTTTTTAAGACTTACAATGTTCAGACCTTCAGATTGAACCAGTTGAGGAGCTTAATGGATCTTAGTGAATCTAACGCAGTGGTCTCCAACCCCCTGGCTGCAGACTGGCACTGGTCCCAACCCTGGGCAGTGGACTGATATCTGTCCCCAACCCCCAGGCCGTGGACCGCGTCGCACCAGGGTACACTCCTGGTGCAATGCCGGTGCACTGCATAACCACATGAAGGAAAAACCAATACTCACACACACATACTCACACTAATGGAAAATTTGACACCAAGAACCCGAAAGAACCCACACAGACATGGCAAGAAAATACAAACTCTGCACATATAGGGACATGAACCGGGAACTGCCTTGCGCTACCCACTGTGCCACCATGCCGCCCAGAACTTCCGTTATTTCTGTTTTCTTTCTGATATGATTCTGAACAATGTTTTGATTTAAATAAGTGAATTCTCTCCTCCACATCTGTCCATGAGTCACTCTTGACTCTTGTCAAGAAGCTTGCCTCAGTCATATGGCTACCTTCTTAAATGGGCTGCTTCACAATATATAACCTCTAAACTGAAAGTCCCAAAACAAATGTTGGTGTGACATTATGAGGACGCTGCTAATAAAGTTGATACATATTGGAGCCCATCTCAGCTGAGAAAAGGCTAGAGTTGTTTACCTAGGACTTGTTGATAGGTCATCACCTGACTGACACCTAGAGACTGAACGTAAAGTCAGTTCATCCATTTGACCCATTCAGACAGGGGGAATAGATGGAACAGAGAAAGATTGGTCAGGATTGGTTCCAGACCCCCCAGCTGTTAGGCACCAGCCGCTCCTCCACTGAGCCACCCTGCAGGCAGTCATTAAGTATTTAAATCTCCCAACACTCAGGACAGGATCTAATATTAATGCACACCCAAAAGGTCTTATACATTGTCCAGGTTCATAGAGACACAGGGTGTGGGTCTAAAGAGGATCTAAAAGAATATCATTGATCATCATTGATTTTGCAGCGGTTTCCTCAGTCCCTGGTTCTGCTGCCTTAAGGTAGCAGTGAAGTGCTTGACAGCAAATCATTGAGAGACCTCTCCTGTAGAAAAATGGGTATGAATCTGTCTACTAGCGCTCTGTTCAGATGGAGCTCTCAAACATATTCATCAGTTCATGTGGAACAAATGTGATTTACTCTAAATCAATGACAGCTCTTCAAACCTTTTTTCAATACTGGATCAGCTGCATCCATTCCTGGCTGTATTTGGTCCTCAACTTAGATGAACATCAAATATTCCAAAGCTATTGAAAAATACATGAAACATGTACAAGTTAACAGTTATTAACAGCTATTAGTGAGGGTGCATAGTCACATTGATCATCTCTGGAGTATCTCACTCCTTCAATCTCTTTTTTCTCTCTCTGTTGATCTTCACCCTATAATCACATGAACTGATTAGTCAACAGTAACCTGTCAAAGCTCCAGGCTTTTGATGCAGTCCGAGGATTTCTGTATTTAACACACCTAAGGTACAGTACAGACAAAGATGCTTGAGATGCTGCTGTTGTCATGTAACCATAATGTACATGTTCATTTGTGTGTGTGTGTGTGTGTGTGTGTGTGTGTGTGTGTGTGTGTGTGTGTGTGTGTGTGTGTGTGTGTGTGTGTGTGTGTGTGTGTGTGTGTGTGTGTGTGTGTGTGTGTGTAGCAGCAACACACAAAAACACACACACACACACACACACACACACACAGGTTTTGTCCTGCTCTGAAGAGGCCAGGTGAAACATTGAAGTACAGAAGATAAAGAATGCTCTCAGTGGAGATGATGTGACTCCATGGTGACACTGTGTAGTAGGACTTGTGTGATCCACACATGTCCTACTAGAAGCCTCCAGTAGGACCTATGTGGATCACACACATACACATACCCTCCTCACTGTACCAGATTTCACAGACGTCACTAAGCCCTCATATGCTAATGGTATCCATTAGCAGGAGCCACTTAACATGAGTCAATCTGCTGAGTAGTTCCTTTGGGGACTTTTGGAAGGACCTGATTGATGTTCCATCGCTGGGGCAGCCAGGCAGGTCCTGGTGATGGTCGTTGGAACATGAATAGCACTAACCACACCTTACAGAGGTTGGAAGCTGAGATAGCAACTACCACCAGATCTGAAGAAGCCTCTTGGGTAAGAGGCTGAAACATCGTCAAGGAACGTTTTAAAGTCCAGTGGATTTGATTTAATGCCCTTGGATCATTGGCGATCCAGCAGCAGAGGTGATGGATGTGTTTCTACCATCTGTGCCATTTGTGTACGAGATACAGCAGTTTAGCTCTTCTAGTTCTACAAGTTCTAATGTTCCATGTTCTACTTTAAGATCCCACATGTAACGGTTTGGAGAAAAGCAGCATTATTTTAGAATATCTGAGAAAAGCTGTTTGATGCACAAGTAGTGCCGCAAATAGAGACTATTCAGATAATGCAGCGTTTAAATATCAGGCAGACACTGCATCAAGACTTCATTATTAATGACCACCACCTCTTCCTTCAATGTGTGTGGGCGTTAAGTTGGGAACTATTACAAGTTATCACTGACCTCAAAGTTCATAAAGAAGAGTAGTGTCATGTCCCCAATCCATACAACCTTCATATTTTTAGGATTCCTTGTATGACCTGATGTGTCCTTTCATTATTATTTATTTTAGTTAGTAGTTGATGTCAATAGATGTTTGAAATTACAGGTTAATAGTCTACCTTTGGTTTGTTTCAGTGCATTATGTTATGTGAATAAAACATCCGATATGTTTTATATACAGTAATCCCTCGTTACTCATGGTTATTGTGTTCCAGGACCACACGTGAAAAACGAAATTCCGTGATGTAACGACAAACTATTTTATTATTTACAGTAATTTGAATATATATGAACCCTCCCCATACTGATATTAAACCACCTTATATCTGTATTTCCCTTTCCCACACTCTTATAGATTGTTTAAAGCTCTTTTCTATTAAAGAAAAGTTGCAGGCGGAACCGTGAGTCGGTATGCAGCGCACACACGGATGCTGTCAGCCAACAGCATGCACATATGGCATTGCGTGACTACCTACTAAAAATCTGTGATGTAGTGAAGCCATGCATCTTGAAATGCGAGTAAAATAAGCACCAGAAGCACTTAAGGAATACTTCATAACTTTATTATTGACCCCAGTAATGGTTCATCAGTGTTAAAGCAAGACCAGCTTGTAACAGAATTGCCACATCTTTACTTGAAATTTTTTATTTTGTTCTTAAATATTGTATATGAATTTCAATGCGTATGTCCAGGGCGGCATTGTGTTGCCGTGGGTAGTGCTATTGCTTTACACCAAGAAGGTTCTGAGTTCAAATCCTGTTGTATGTTTTCCCAGTGTCTATATGGGTTCTCTCCAGTTCTCCAGCTTCCTTCCAACACCAAAAACATTCAGCAGAGGTGAACTGGTCACATCAATTGCCTGTAGGTGTGAGTGTGTTTGTTTTTCTTTCATGTGAACCTGTGATGAGCTGGTGTCTCATCTGGGGTGTACCCTGTCTTTTGCCCATAGTTAGCTGGGATAGGCTCCAGCAGACCCATTGCCTGCAAGGCAGATAAGTGGCAAGGAAATGGATGGATGTTTTGTGTCTAACACTTACATTTTCTCCTGATTGAATAAATAATTACAATAGAATGAAGTTCAAGATTCTAATCAAATTCTTTTCTACATAAATGATGCCTAAACAGACTTGAGCTTATATGTAACACTTTATTGATTGCAGAGCTGCACCCGCTGATGTCACCATCCATATGCGTTCTATCATCAGATATTCTGAAGCACCAGGACATAATTTATAACTCAGACCAGTTATCACACTGCTCCAGTCAGTTATCAGATACTATTAATATGTGTATCGTTAACTACCATTTAGATCAGGTCGTGAGAACTTCATTGATATACCCTTCTTAGGACAATGGAATAAATGTACTGTCACTCCGTTTCTATTGTTCCCAAAGAAGTCAAAAGATGATCTGATCAGGCTGACATCGCTAGAAAAAACAACCAACCATGTTTCTGAGCCACTCAGGAGTCAGTGGTACTTCTGATCTAATCTTCCTCGCATTTTCACCTGTAGAAATAACACATTATTCAAAACAGAAACCCTGAGAGAATGGTTGAACAGGAGACATTCTGAATGTTCCTTCTCCCTGCTGAGGAGTATGGGCGGTGGCTCTGTCCAGTCGGTGGTGTGTCACAGGGTGTAAACATGGGGATGAGGCTGCTAACCTTACCTAACCTAACCTGACCAATGTTAACTTAAACGAACCTAATCTAACCTAACCTAGCGTTCTTAAGTTCCTGTGCAAGACTACTGTATTTGGTGTGCTGTTTTTTTTGCCTTTTATTCATCTTCATCATTCTACCACATCTGTCCATCCTCCTCTTCTTGTTCTATGAGGCAGCAGAGCAGAGTCCTAGATGTAGGAGGCAACAGAGCTGAGTCCTAGCTGCAAGAGGCAACATAGTTTAGTCCTAGCTGTAGGAGGCAACACAGCTGAGTACTAGCTGCAGGATGCAACAGAGCTGAGGAGAAGGTCGCCTGTGTGGTTGTGTGGTTGTGTGATTGTGTGGTTGTGTGGCTGTGTGGTTGTGTGGCTCACCTGCAGAGCCTCCTAATTGGCTGTGAGCAGCCGACGGAGTGATAGCGCCTGTTGCGTTGCTCTATAAATAACACAAGACTCCCCTGGGCCCTGGCCTGTGTGTGAAAGCTGATGTGTCACACCATGGTACCCTTATTCTGGGCACAACAAAACGTATTCACCCTTCCATCCACTGAAGCAGGTCAAGGAGCTGTGTAGACATCTCCACTGGCCTTGTGTCTCTATGGAAGCCACAGCTTTCCTTCCACCACAGCAGGCCTAGCCTGTCACAGACCTCTGAGCATTAATGATGCATCAGTTGCAGTAAAACAAACCACAGGATTAGCTTTCCAGTTTACATGCCTGCTGACAGAGAGAATACAACTGGGTCGAAGAGGTGACACTTAGCAGGACATCGTTACCACACCCACTATTGCTGGGTCACGGTGAACACAAGGCTCACCAGGAAGAACTGGTGAACATGAGAAATATAGGGTCAGGCTTCAGTAACTAAATCTTCTGTAATTAAGTGTGGCCTCATTTTCAGTCAGTCATCAGGTAGATGGTGCTTTAATGAAGGGGAGACAGCCGGTACAAAGCCTGAGTCTCTCATGAGCAGCTGAGTGGGCCCAGAGGACAGACATGTGTTTCATGATTTAACCTACTTTATACTGAACATTGTTTTATCATAGCTTTATACACTGAATGTACTTCAGAGTGAATCCACATCAGTGTACTTAATGCTGAGTGTCTGAATGGTGTGTATGGTGAGCTCAGGAACACTTTAAATGCTTCTCTTTCAGCCTTTCCTGCTTACACTGATACACCTCTAATGCTCTGAGACAATCATATGACTCTGAAGGGAGTGTGTGGTTCACTGCTGGCTGAAACAACTAACACAGTGAGACATGGGCAGTTAAGCCTGATGCACATCACACCAAGTGTAGCTCATGCTGCCTGTTGTTGGTCCTTCATGGAGAAACATATCCAGATCTCCTCTGAATGTGGTCTGACTGACTGGATGTCAAATACACGTACTTAGACCTGTCACCCGATCAGATCACTCAGGTGGGTTAACAACAGGCTAACCAGTCTCTCTCCACATTCTGTTGTGGTTCCTGATGGTGTTGGCTACTCAGCGTTGACCTCTGACCTCAATGGAGGTGAACGAGGCTTAGGTAAACTCTCTTTTTGTGATGAGTCCTTTTTAGATTTTAGAGGATGTAGCTTAGAGGATGCTATGTCACTGGTACCCAAGTGTGGAGTCTGGGCTGGCTGTCGGTGCTCCTCAGTGTGTGATACCACCAACGTTTGGAC
Organism: Antennarius maculatus; assembly: GCA_013358685.1. Lineage (NCBI taxonomy): Eukaryota > Metazoa > Chordata > Actinopteri > Lophiiformes > Antennariidae > Antennarius > Antennarius maculatus. The sequence goes on along the minus strand of CM023618.1, from coordinate 2,504,907 downwards.
ACCATCTGTCAAATATTGCTAAACATTAGAACTTGGAGCGTTGTCTGTGCTGTCATAGTAACATGGACAAACTGGTGAGGACGTTTGGAGACGTGTGTGTTCTATAGTACATGTGCAGTGTTTGTGTCGCCTGTGTGCACCACTGACCTTTAATCGTGTGCTGTTTGCTGTTCTTACTTACTGTATGTTTTTGTAAAATAGAAAAAAGACAAAAGAATAAAATTATTTATTTAAGTGTGTTTTAAAAACCATAAATAAAAATAATTCATTAAATGGACCTTGCTTTTATTTTGAAAAACAGCTGTTTTCTATTTGACATGTAATCATATATAACATGAGTTATGATGGGATTTATTCTAGACTAAATAAATATCTTTTCCTTACTGTTGACTCAGTCTTGTGCTGTGTTTGTATGATTATTTGTCCTGTTATACTGTTATTGCTCACTCACATCACAATACCTACTAACTGATGCTAAGTTGTTTGATAAGTTATCTTCAAAAGCCATGTTACTAGCATTTATTCTGATTCACAGGAATGCACCAATTTCAGCAATTAATCAGTTTGTATAAATTTAACCTGAATATGGTTTATTAGAAAAGAGAATTTATTACTCAAATTTACTTGTATATGATATCCATCCATCTTCATCAACTCATCTGCAGTCGAGTCGTTGGGGCAGCAGCTTTACCAGGGAACCCCAAACTTCCCTTTCCCTGGCCACATCAACCAGCTCTGACTGGGGGATCCCAAGGGTTTCCCAAGCCAGTGTCACGCTATGATCCTTACACCTGGTCCTGGATCTGCCCTGCGGTCTCCTCCCAGCTGGACCTCCTGGGGAAGATGTTCCTGGAGGCATCTGCACCAGATGCCCAAACCACCTCAGCTGACTCCTTTCCACGCAAAGGAGCAGTGGCTCTACCCTAAGTTTCTTGCGACTAGCAGTGTTTCTCACCCTATCTCTAAGGGAGACACCAGCTATCCACCTGAGGAAACCCATTTTGGCCGCTTTTTCCCGCTATCTCGTTCTTTCGGTCATGACTCATCCCTCTTGACCATAGATGAATGTAGGAACAAAGACAGGACTTTAGATGTAGAGCTTTGCCTCTCTGCTTACTTAGCTCCCTCTTTGTTCCAACTGTAGTAAAGTGACTGCAATACCGCTCCTGCTCCCAATTCTTCGTCTCATGCTCCACCCCAAGGTACTCCAACTCCTTCACTTGGGGAACGGCCTAATTCCCCACTTGGATAAACAGAGAAATACAATTGTGATTTCGGTATGAAATAGAGATCAGCCAGGGTCAAACATGAAGCAGCTCCAGTCCAGAGGATTTGCTGAACTACCTCCACCTGACCATCCCAGACCAAAGGGGCTTATGGAGGGTCTGCTGACCCCCTCTACTCCCCACCAAACCCCCACACTGGTAACCTGCCAAGAACCATGGCCTTAGATTTGCAGGTGCTGATCCTCATACTTAACGCTTCACACTCGGCTACAAACCAGACTAGTAAGTGCTGCAGGTCACAGGCCAGTGATGCAAACAGGATGACATCATCAGCAAAAAGCATGGATGCAATCCTCAGCCCACTAAACTGCAAACCCTCCTCACTTTGACTGCGCCTTGATATCCCGTCCATAAAAATCACAGAAAGAATTGGTGGCAAAGCACAGCCTTAGCGAAGGCTAACAGCCATTTGGAAGAAGTCTGACTTACTGCTCAGAACCTGAATACAACGCTCACTTAGGGCGTACAGAGATCTGATGGCCCTGAAGAGTGGCTCCCTCAACCCATACTCCTGCAGTACCTCCTACAGTGTATCCCTGGAAACCCGAACGTATGCCTTTTCCAAGTCAATAAAACACGTGTAGTCTCAATGGGCATACTCCCAAGTCCCCTTCAGGATCCTTTGGTCAGAGAAGCCATGATGTTCAATAGTTACTGCCCCTTGAGGCATTCAAGACTTGGAGACTACAGCTCTCAGCTTCAGCTTCAGCAATGGAAGTTTTGAACAACGACCATTCAGGATCAATGGCCCCAGCTTCCACAGGGATGCAAGAGAAGATCCTTCAGAGGTGGGAGTTGAAGGCCTCGAGGACAGAGCCTCCAGACGTTCTCAGGTCACCCGAGTAGCCAAAACATGAAAGGTCAGATATAGGATCACAAGATTGATCATTGACCTCTGACCCAGGGTGCTCTGGTACCAGGTACACTTATGAGCATCCTTGTATTTGAACATGGTGTTAGTTATAGATCATTCATGTCAGGGTCTGCACCCGTCCCCATCGGGCTGCCCTATGGGTGACTTTTCCCCACCCATACACAGGGGTGGGAAAAAGCCATGATGCTTCTTCGGGCTAAGCCCAGCCGGGCCCTGTGGTAGACCTGGCAACCAGGCCTTCCGTCCAGGCCTGGCTTTAGAAGTGGACTCCGGGCCTCCTCCGGGCAGGGTCACTGTTTTCTCTCCTCTGTTTATCATAGGGTCTTTCACAGACCTCTGAGACCATCACAGAGCAGATGCATTTTAACAGAGACCAAATGACACACAAGTGTACTCTGATTGTCATTGTTAGTCATTTAGGTAAACGTTGGATCTGGCCCTGTCTGACCCTTTGTCTGGCCCTTCACCTGAGATGTGTTTACTTCAGTCATTGATCAATAAATTCTTTCATCTTGAGAAGAATCACAGCCTCTCAGTGAATGTTTCCTCTAATTTTTCATGTGTCTAGGCATACACACAAGCTTCCTGAGCACACTGAGGACCACTGTGAGCACATCGGATGTGGACGCTGTGGCCACACACCAGTATCACACTTGTTCAACACCTTGCGTCATAGCATGTTACATGGCTAATTAAAAGAATCAAATGAAAACAGCAGTCAGTCAGTCAGTCATTATCTTAACCCGCTTAATCCGCTGATGCGGGTCGCGGGGGAGCCGGTGCCTATCCCGGCAGTCTCAGGGCGTGAGGCGGGGGACACTCTGGGCACGACGCCAGTGTACCGCGGAGCCACACAGAGACAAACAACCACTCACACACACATTCACTCCTACGGTCAATTTGGGACCGGCCAATCATGAAAACAGCAATTTTCACTAATTTACTTTTAATATAAGTGATTTGGTCCACTTGAAATTATAAAGACAAAAATTTTGTTCTTCATAAGATATGTAGTATGTTATATGTGAGGGTCCTGCTTTGGCCATGGGAAGACTGCTGCTTTGGCCGAGGTGAGATCCAGTTGTAGCCTGGCTTAGGGTCCTGTTCTAAAAGAAATGATACAGACATAAGATTTTGTTCACATTAAAACATTTACATTTTGCACAATGATGTGTGCTGTTGCTTGTGATACAGTGTAAATTCTAGTATTTGTAAAATATCTAAGTACAGGTACTCCTTTTTTATTAGCATTTCTACTACCCATAAATTATCTAGTGGTAACAGCATTTAATGATTAATATCCATAAATAAAAAATGTTAACTCACTAGAATATGCACAAATCTGACTTAATTTTTTGTAGTTTTTCATTTATTTTAATTTCTAATTTAGTATACTTTAGTAATCCCCGAAGGGAAAGAGCACACTCTAGTTTGAACAAACACATGTATATACAGTGCCTTGCGAAAGTATTGCCCCCCCTAGAAATTTTTGACATTTTGCCACATTTCAGGCTTCAAACTTAAAGATAATAAACTGAAAATATTTTTAAGAATCAACAACATGTGAGACACACTTCTTTAAGAATGTGTTGTTCAGATAATGACTGACATGAGGTCTTTACCCTGGGCCAGATGCTATATTTCATGTGCCCAGATTAAACACAAAAGCATTTTAACTAAAATCTTGACTCTATGCCAGTGAAGCCACTTTTCACCTGGAGTCTTACAGCTTTATTGAGTACAGTAATCCCTCACTTATTTGCGCTTCAAGATGCATGGCTTCACTACTCAGACTCAAATTTTTAGTAGGTAGTCACGTGATACTGTACACGAATGCTATTGGCTGACAGCGTCCATGTGTCCGCTGCGTACCAACTCACGGTTCCGCCTGCAACTTTTCTTTAATAGTGTGGGAAAAGCTAATACAGATATAAAGTGGTTTAGTATCAGTATGGGGAGGGTTCATAAATGTTTAAATTACCGTAAATGATAAATAACTATATTGCAGAATTTCATACTTTGCAGGTGGTCCTGGAACGCATTAACCACGATAACGAGGGATTACTGTACCCCGTTTTATTTCTGGTCCCCTCAGCTTATCAGGACAAGGCTTCTTCAATGGTGTGTTGAATATCTTTGTTTTAAAGACAACTAACAACCTCCTAACAAAAAGCCAGTATGATGGCACAGCAGCCTCTCTGAATTCAGTCACAGGCCTGTTCCTGTTTGACTGAAGCTCCGCTGCTCATTGGCTATGGCTACACTTTTCATTTCCCAATTTGTTAACATTCAGGATTTCCATGCTTTAAAAGCATAGTTAATGATTTTAGATCTGTTTATTTTTTTTTTGCATCGGATTTTAACTTTAATAGATGTAGTCAGTAAGACATCAGAGCAATTCCTGTCATCCTATACAGAATATACTATAGGATGACATGAGAAAGGATGAGACACTGTAGAGACCCCTAAGGGGACACGAAAAAAGGAGAAGAAGAACAAGAAGAAGAAGGAGGAGGAGGGAAACCAAGTATGGAACGCCTTTTTTTAACCCATGACTACTTCTCTCAGAATGCAAGACGGAGTGAAACCACTTTCTGGCGGTAGTTTCAAATCTCGATTGGACAGATGTGTTTCAGTCTGAAAAGCTCCAAACACACCAATTGGTTTTGACTGTCCGTAATATGGGCGGTACGGTGCCACAGTGGGTAGTGCTGTCGTGCACAGCAAGGTGATTCCTGGTTCACGTCCCGCACTTTGCAGAGTTTGCATGCTCTCCTCGTGTCTGCATGGGCTCTCTGCGGGTTCTCTGGCTTCCTCCGACCTCCAAAAACATGCACTTTCATGTCTGTGTTTGGTTTTGGGATGCACTGGCATTTCGCCTGAAGTTTCCCCTGCCTCAAGCCCTAAGCCAGCTGGTTTAGGCTCCAGTTTCCTGTGACCCGCAACAGCAGATAAAGCGGTAACAGAAAATGGATAGACGTGGGAAAAGCCCCTCAACACCTTTTAACAACTTCAAATACAGTGAAAAATACAGTGTGGGTCCATTCTGTTACCTGGCTCCAATCACCCTTTAATGGTTTCTGCTTTTTTACTCTTGGTCAACTCTATCGATCGATCGATAGATAGATAGATAGATAGATAGATAGATAGATAGATAGATAGATAGATAGATAGATAGATAGATAGATAGATAGATAGATAGATAGATAGATAGATAGATAGATAGATAATGAAGGGCTCTGTACATGACATATTAGGAAGAAGCAGCGAGACAAAGAAATCAAGAAGTGTCCTCAGAAGACCTTAGCTTGCGAAAGCACACCTTGAAACCCACTGACCTAGACAAAACATATTTTGGGAAACTGTTTTGGGAAACTGTGGTCCCAGCCAGTTTAATCGCGTGAGACAGTTGAGTTTCACACAGTGAAAATTCCACAAGAAGTCACCCCATCTTAAGATACGCCTTCTAAAGAGTATGAATTTATGAATTTTAAGCGATCTCTTTGTTTTGTTGCACTTAAGCTCTGTTATTTTACTTGTAAGACTTCTGTGCCCGGAATAGTCTGTAATAAAGCTTCGAAGAACTTTTCATCATTTTCCAGTCCTTATTCATGAACCAACATTCTCACCACCCGAAATCAAACGAACGCGCGGAGGCTGCTGAAGAGGATCGCCTCCAACAATTTGGTGACCCCGACGTGATTTTGGGCTGAGGTGTTGGTTGACAGACTGAACATCAGACGCCACCAACTGAAAGGTAAGAGGACCATTTTTCCTCTAAATTGATCTTCTGTCTGTCAACTAGTACTGAAACTGAGATCCGTCATTTTTTGATTTGAAATCGTTTTAGATAAAGTTAAAATTTGTGGATTGAAAAGTTTTCAGAAGGCCTGTAATAATTTTCCTGGGTTAGAGGCCCTGGAGGATACCGGCGTGTTCCTCCTAAACAGGTTGAAAGACCCCGGCTGTTCGGCGAGGCAGTCAAAAAGGGTTTAGAATTGCCCTGTGCAGTCGGCGTACTGACACAAAAAGGTTGTAAATCCCAAAGGGTTGGACTCCCTTCAAAAATTTCTGGACCAGGAGGTTGTTTGCTCGAGAACGGTAATACCTCTTTTGAAATCAAAGGACTTGTGGTTCACAGTTAAGAAAAGGTTGAGCTCAGGAGCGTCTGGAGGATGTGCCGACGCATTGTTTTAAAGTTGTGAAGTGGTAAAGTGATCCTGCATATGTGGACGTCGTGCCCATATGCTTGTATAAAGAGTACTGGAATTGCCGGCTGTGTTGTGAATGTGACTGGTCAGAGAGATTCTTGTATGTGGCAGGATGATGTCTCATCTGCGTTTAATTATGAGCTGCTGCGTAGAGTCGCTGTCATCCAATGACCTCATGGTGGCACTCTATAAAATGGAGTGTTGGTGGTCTCTCCTCCCTCTTGCTTTGGCCGTCCTTGTCGCTTCCGGGTCCTGTCGTTCCCTCCTTCTCGCTGTTACCGGTGCAGGTATGTTAGCAGTGGCTGCTAGTACTGCCCCTTTAATTAATTTTTTGCACTGATTTGCTTGGTTGGGCTTGCTTTTAGACACCCTCTATAGCCGGCGGCTCTAGAGATCCCCATCGTGCAGTACCTTTGACGCGCTCACCTTCCTCTTCTCCCTCTCCCTCGGAGTGATCTCCCACGGGGGCCTGACTGGTAGGTGACTGATGCCGAGCCTGTGCTTTTCCTCTGCTCTTCCACTATTCCTCCAGACCTCACTAAAGTCAATCCTTTATTTGTAACAGGGGCTGTGAGGACCGGGTGTGTTGCTGGGGAGTTCCAGCGACGCTAAGTTACAGTTCCGGCAGCGCTAGGTTACCGTAAGCACAACATAGCTTGTTGCTGCGTGGATGCCACTTTGCCCTGCTTCGCCGCTGCTCTGCTCAGCTCAGCTTCACTAGTTTTCGCTGTCTTGACTGTGCCCTCTTGCCTGTGTTGCTGGCCTCGCTTCGCTGCTTTCTCCTGGCTTTATTTGTCTGTGGCACCTATCCTGACTCGGAGTCGGCAGCTCCGTTTTCAACTTGGCCTGCTGCAGTTATAAGGCTCTCAGGTACTCCATGCAGTCGAGCTACGGCTGCGAATCCAGCTCGGGACTAGAGTCGGTCGCTGTCAGAGCGCAAGGATAAAAACTTAGCAGCTGAGGCGGCACAGCGGACTGGACCAATTATATTGTGGGCGTAGAACTGACTTTCTCCCAGCTTGTTTTTTAAACATAGTCTTAATGACTGATTGAGATCAGTGGGGTTATTTTGGGTTGTTTCTTTCTTTTCTTTTCGGGTTTTACATTTCATTTTTGGTTGAATTTGTTTCTGTGAGTTTGCTTAAATAATTTCTCATTGCTTTATTCCTTTATTTTTCTAAGTACTTAATTATTTTCCTTGTGTTTGATACATTTGGTTTTTTTTCTTCGTGTAACTGAATATTGGTTTGGGTTGAATTATTGAGTTATTTTGTTGTATTTTGGTTACCCTTTGGTGTTCGTGACCCACTAATTCCCTTTTTGTTTTCAACTTTTCAGTTGCTGAGAGCTGACGGTGGTGGTCCCTGGTGCCCTGGTGGTGGTTTCCTCTTATTGTGTGCTGTGATCCCCGGATTTGAGTTTTTCACCGAGTGTGTGCCACAAGTGATTGGGGTGCTTTTCTTCCATAGGAATCCCGTTTTGTGTTCCACAACCACTGCACCGTCGATGAGCCTCAGCACCTGAAGAAGGTTGTGCCTCCTTGTGTGTGTGGTAAATGTTTTAAAAATTTATTTTAATACTTGTTGAAAATAAAAGTAATTGTTTGATCTTGGAACCACGTCTCATGCCCTAATTGAATAGAACAAACCTGTGTGTCTCAAACTGTTTGGGTCGATAAAACTATCTCCTTGGGCGAAATTCCCAAGGTGGCGTTGTCGGCGATTACAAATTAAAGGACAGTTTTAAATTAAGTAGTATCGACCCCAAAACTGCCCTCGAGCTGCCACATGTAGAATAGAGTCTCTGAATCTCCCCGAAGGAAGGGAGTCATACTGGTGAAAAAAGAGTTTCACAGTGTGTGAAGGGACACTTTTGTGAGAATTGTGTTCCAAAGTCTTGTGATCCAACAGGGAAGGGAGCAAATATGGATGGTGAATTTGATCGCGAGAAGGAGTGGTTTGATTTGAGAAACATTCCGGATCATCCGGATGGTGTTCTGTTAAAGGAACAAGCAAAATTGGCAGTTCAAGTTGCTGTAGGAGGACTGCCAGAGAAATCTTGCGAGAAGAGCTAAAAGGACTTGGCAGCTTGGTTTGATAACTGCTATGGCGACGCCTGGTATCCGCCGCAATCCACATCAGCATGTTTGACGACGCTGATGAAGGAAACTTAAAAAGCTTGTGTTCTAAAAACGGTGGAATTGAAGAAAATTGTGGAGGAGACTAATCGTCTTTCTGTGCGAGGGAGAAAGGCAAGGGAAGGATTGAGGAAGATTGAATAAGTTAAGTCTAATGCTAGAATGATAGCCATGGGAGCTAATTTGAACCTAGGCCGTATTGCTAGGAAGGAAGAGTGCTGGTCAACGTCCTGAAATAGAACAGCCCATTGGTCTGCCTCCCTACTCTGTATCCGGAGGGGAGGAGGCACACAGATTTTTTGGTCCCCAAAAAATCCATTAATTGACTCACCTTATAAGGCAGCGCAGTTAGCTTTAGCAGAGCTGCAAGCTCCTGTCCTTACCATAAATGGAGGACAGTTAGACGTCACCACTTCCACTTCTCAAGCTGTCCAAATACCATCTGCGCCACCCACATAACCTACACTGTCTGAGCAATTAGCATCCGGTGTTACTAGATCCATCCATGAAATGACTGAACGTCTGAAAATTGCTGCTGATCCAACTGTATCTCCACACCATAGACTTGATCTTTTGGCTTGTTGCAGGATAGAACTAAGTAGATGAAGAGACATTCCTGATCCGATTAGAAAACAATTACGTCAAACAGCAGAAAAGGTTGAAGCCGCAGCAGAGGAAGAAGTGAAGGGAGAAGGAAGAGCACTTATGGCAAAGAGACAGGAAAAAGAAAAACAAGAAGATGCAGCCCGAGAAGAAGAAATTCACAACAGAGCTTACATTGCTCACATGCATACTGAAATAGCAAGTCTTAAACGTCAGCTTCAAACTCTCAGTGGGGCGCACACGGGTCCTACCAATCATCAACTGTCAGTGCAGTCCCCTGTTGACCTTTCTTTGGAGTGTGAAGACACTCCCCACGGACCAAGGACTAGAGCACAACAGCAAACTATTCTACAGACTCCAATGATTATGAAAGTGGATCCGGCCACAGGACATGCTGCAACGGTATGGAAACCCTTTGCTCCAACTGATCTCAATGTTTTAATGCAGAAACTCCCTCCACTGTCTTCGGGTGGGAGGAATTGGTTGCGAGCAGTGCAGAGACACATTGCAGGTTATGAATTGGCAGCAGGTGACCTCCGAGTAAAGATTATTCAATCTTGTCCGCTTGCACACCTGGAGACTGTCCTACACGACTCAGATTTGGCCTCATTTCCTGATGACAGAGTGTTAACTCGCAATGATTTGATACACTGGCAGCAACCCTTGATAATGTATTTCCTCTTCCTGAGTGTATCATTTCAGATTTAGTGTTCACTCCTAAGCTCGAGGAAGAAGCAGCAGATTTCTGCGCCTGAGCCCAATCAGATTATGCCCTGAAAACAGGTAACGCCCCTACGGCATCTTCTTTGCACTCTCAGGTGTTCCGCGCAGCCATTAGGAAGGATCTTCCAAAATCTGTGATCCAGGCCATGGAGTCCAATCCTGATCTCCCCAGTGATCAGGATTGGACTCCATGCCACTGGATAGGTGGCTCTCTCACCTTAAGCACCATCTGCGGAGATATGCGAAAGAACGGGAGTCTAGGACCTCGCCGCCCGCCTCCCCCTACTGAAGAATGATTGTACCCCCTGATAGCATGGGGCACAAGAAGGACCTCAGCCTCTCTGTTTAGGCAATGTGTTGCAGCAGTCTGCAGCTGAAAGTGCTCCTATGCTGGCTACTCTGATTAACTCTGGCTTTGGACATGGTCCTTCTTTCCAGAACTATCTCCACAGAGTCCAATCTCTGACCGACCACTGAACCTGCTCTGCGAATGAGTCTGTTAAGACATCCCATGTCCCTTTTCTTGGCTCCACCACCCCAACACACAATGCCGTACGACAGCACACTGGAAACGACAGACTAATAGAACATATAAAGGAGCTCAGAACAGACGTGCGGTCAGGGGAGGCAGGTGAGGCTCAGATAATTTTTACTCAAAATCACCAAATTTTTACATTTACCACTGAAATACTGAGAAGAGACCTGGGGTGAGGGAGCAGCCAGCCGAACCTCACCATGGATTGTGCAATGACTCAGCTAGCTGTGCTGGCATCCTTAACAGTGAGACCATAATGCCATCTCTCTATATGTCGCTATTAAAATGTTCAAACACGTTTACTATATCAACTAAATTTCCATAGTTTAGCTAAAATATATAATGTACAGTGTTTTTTTGCAAACAACCGTATGTGTGTAATGTCTTCTTTGAGTTGAGCGATCCTAAAACGGCTGGGAAGAGGCGCTAATTGAGGCACGCAGTTCTCCTGCCTCTTGGTAGGGGGCGCTGGTGATCCCAGGGATTCTTCTTGGGGACTCCTCAGCCGCAGAATAAGTGACAGCAAGTTACAACCAAGTTATTGATGCTTTTGTGTAAAAGGAGCTGCGCATGAACTGCATTTATAAGTAAACATAACATATAAACAAACATGTAGGTAACAAAATAACGTTATTTTAATCAAATGTGCTTATTTGTGTGTTACAGTTTGCATCTGTAAATATCTGCTATGAGAATTTAAACATAACCCACTCACTGTTGCTAATTAAATAGTGAATAAGCTTTACTGTAGGTTCATATGTTTGTAAATCTCATACTAAGAAGAAACCGGTCAGTCCGATGTTTGCATCAGGCACATTGCCCGTCAGCCACATCTCAGAGAACACGAACAAGCTGGTCTCCCTGTAGCGCTGTTCAGTCCTGCACAGCGCCGTCAGTTCATCCAACTTGTTGGGCAGTGAGTTGATGTTCCCCACGATGACGTAGGGGATGGAGAGCTTAACTCGGCTCTGGATCTCATTTGACCCTCATGTACATTAACTACTCCCTGGAGTACACTAGCCCAGTGCTATCCATTGTGTTAAAAAAAAATTAAAAATAACAGACACAAAAACACACACAAAAAAACCCCAAACCTGAACACAAAATACTCGCTTAGAGGAGAGGAAGGCTGCAGCCTGCTAGCGCATGTAACATGTAACAGTAACAGTAATAGGATGAGTTGAATAATTTTCATGTGTTGATAGATTGACACACAGAGTAACATGCTGAGATTGGAACAGTCTGTTCTGGGTTCCAGAACCAGACATCAAGGCCTGTTCACCTCTAGATGGAGACATTTCACACTGAATGGGTTGTAATGCCTGGATATGCCTCCTACACTTCACAAACCACCAAATGGAGCAGCACCCAGAGAACTCACAAAAAGACGATTTGTTTATATGTGTGTGTGTGTGTGTGTGTGTGTTTATTTATTTTATTTTCATTCATTCATCTACAATACCTGTTTTTGTCCACTGTCGTGGGCCACGGGGTGCTGGAGTGCATCCCAGCCGACTGGGGACATGAAGTAGGGGACACTCTGGGCGCAACCCAAGTGCACCTCGGGGCCACATTAAGCAAAACGGACGAACATTCTTTGCACACACTCACACCTATGGATAATTTCATACCGGCCAGTTCACCTGAAGCACCTGTTTTTGGAGGTGGGACGAAGCTGGAAAACATGGAGACAACCCATTCAGACACGGGGAGAACATGCAAACTCACAGAGTCGGACTCGAACCCGGAACCGCCTTGTTGTGCTACTCACTGCGCCAACCTGCTGACTTGTTTATTTATTTATTCATTTATATTTTTTCAGACATGTCATGTTATATTATTTTTTTAAATTTTTATTTAATTTAATTTATGCACTTCACTAATTCCTGTAGGGAAATTATTAGCGCACTCAACACACACTATTTGATCGTATGCATACATATAGTGTATACAGAAACATAGAAGGGGCCTATATGCATGCTATGGGGGGGAGCGTAGTGTGGTGGGCAGTACTTTGTGGTGCTTATAAGGGGGATGATGCCTTGCCCAAGGGCGCCTCGGCAGTGCTCGCTTTGGAGTGTGAGCTGACACCTCCCACTGTTAGCTCACACTCTGAGGCGAGTTCACACTGGGCGGGAGTGGGAGTTGAACCGCCAATCCTGTGAACACTGGATAACCTACCAATTGAGCCACTTTACCACCTTCATTTCATTTGCAAGATCAACAACATCTGAAAATTAGGGCTGATGAGTGTCTTCACATGTGTACATCAGTAGACCTTGAATGAAACATCACTGAACTGCAAGTCCAGATATCGTCCGTTGCCCCAGACGTGACCCAGAGCATGGTCACAGGGGCACATAGTCACATGGACATGGACTCATGGACATTTTTCGTAGGAACAGCAAGTTTTGTCAATATTATGGATCTATTTTAAGACAACAGATCACCAGGGGTAGTGTTGAGACATCATACTTTGTCTATATACCAACCTTAAAAGGTAGAGCTGAAGAAACGGATGGAAAGATTGAAAGGAAACTAAAACACCAAGTATGAAAATAGAATGAGAGGCAAGGAATAAAGATGAAATATGAGAATGAAGATAAAGAAAATCCATGCTAGGCAGCAATAGGCAGTCATTCATCCAGCTTGTGATGAGGGAGATGAAGGCCCCCGCCCCCTCATGTCCCTCAGGAGGTGTTGAGCAGCAGATGGGAGGTGATGGAACTGCGTGGTAGTGTAGGCGATGACATGACAAGCTGTCAGGCTCTAATGCAGGCCAACATCTGGAGCTTGTTGGCTGCGTCACTTCTTGCCTTCCGGCGGGGTCCTGTAGCCCGGAGCCAGAAGCCACCCTCAGGGACATGAAGCCAGGGCCAAACCTGGGCCTCTGAGACAGGAAGCAAGGTCTATGTACCGTAGGAGTCACTCAGGAAGCACCGAGCTTGTGTTGAAGCTAATATTGATTGAGCTGGGTCAACTAAGTTTTGCGCTGGGGACCAGAGGGCTCAAGACCCACACATAGAGTGTGGACTGGTAGATGGTGCCAGTTCACCTCCTGAGCACTCCCGAGGTGCCCTTGAGCAAGGCACCGTCCCCTACAATCTGCCTATTGGGCACACCAAGATGGATCTGCCCACCGCTCTACCATCATCCTCTCCTTTGCATGTTAAAAGCCTTTTGTGTTTGTGCGTGTGTGTGTGTGTGTGTGTGCGTGTTTGTCTGCATCTCTGTGTGGCTCCGCGGCGCACTGGTGTTGCGCCCGGAATTGGCCCCCTACTCACGCCCCAAGCCAGTTGGTATAGGCTCCAGCTCTAGCAGACACATGGAGAAGATGCAAGCACCACAAAAGGTCGAGCAGGTCCAGACCCCATCAGGGCCCTCCACAGCCTATCTTCTGCACTGTCCTCTCTAACGTCACCTGCCTTCCTCACTACTGTGTGTTCTAGGGCCTGTACATCTGTGTGTTTGAAATATATACAAAATAAAAGAGTGGAAAAATAATTTCCTACAGAGATTATTAAAGTATGAAAAAAATCGCTCACCAATGTTCACTTTACTGCATTCTACACGACAGAGCACCAGAAACCAGAAAGAAACACAAAACTGCATGGTTCTGCAGCTTCGGAGGATTTTAACACAGCTGTGACCAGCTGTAAATAGAACAGAAGAGTGTGAGTGGGTGCTGTGGCTGTGACAACACATGCAGCAGAACATTACAGAGCCTGTTGGAACCGTTGGTTCCACTGAGGCACTCTGCTATTAGTGCCCCTTCACTCTGGATTTAAGCATCCAAGAAGCAAAAGAGTCTCCTGTGTGATTGGCAGCCCTTACCCAGAGATAATTTCACTGTGATTAAAAGCAGAAAAATCACTGCTTAAAAGTCTCTAAATTGCATCTTATTTATCCACCTTTTAACTAACTACAAAAGGCAGACAATAGCACTGCATGTTTCTGCCTCTCCTGGTGAATGATTATACTTCAGGCATTATCTGGGCCATCATTATACAGATATTGACGATGCCCCAAAGGAGACATCGAGGCTTGAATAGAAACATTTAGATGAAAGAAATCAGATTCATTAAAAGTATATGGGATACAAACAGCCATTTTAAAAATGTATTTATTAGTTTTTTGTTTTAATTGTTGCTCCTGTTTTTGTCGGACCTCCAATGACAGATGACAGCGATATCACTCACATACAGCATACAGTGTTTCATTGAGTTGTGTTCTTCCTTTATCCCTGATGTGTCAAACCAAGTCAACATACAGTTAATTTCATTTGGTCTCTGTAAAAAGCTGTCATATCCTCTTTCCATCTCAGGGACAAACGTACGAGACAACGTCAGAGACATTGGAAGAAAGTCGACCGTCTGCAGCCACTGTATTGTCGCCTGTGGTTTAACCTGCGTGTGTTGTTGGGCTAATTTGTGAGTCCAATCACACACATACTCAGGATGAACAGATGGTTCATGGGCTTCTGACTGCTGCTCATCCAGGACTTCTATCCTGTCTCAACTTCCTGTCGTTACCTTTTCCTGCTTTTCCCTAACTCTGAGTGAAAACTCCCAAATCTGTTGGAACTGAATCTTCTGAAGAGGCGCGCTGTGGGTCAGGATAGCTCTGCAGATTTGAGCCCTCCATTCCTTTTTTAAGCACTACATTTTTAAGTTCACTTTTGGCCAGCAGAATAAGGCTTCTCGTGACACTCACCAGCCCACAATCAGAAAACTCTCCAACTCCGTTGATCCAGCGTCAATCACACAGCTCCAGATCGGTCCTCCACTGGGACTGATGGCCACACGCTGGTCACACCCTGGGTTACACCCTGCACACACTCTGACCACACCCTGGCCAGGCTGCAGGATGTAACCTGTCCACGGGACATGGATTTGGTCTGTGAGATCAAGTTACATTCCCATGGTCGTAACAATGATAATAAATTAGGAGCCATACCAACATAGCCAGGAATTTAAGGTTCAGCACATGACATGTCAATTCCAAGGATCGGGCATTGAACCAGCAACCTTCTGACAGGTGGCTACCCTGTCCGTTGGACAGAAGTGTCTGCTGATGCACACTACAGTATATTAAGATTCTAGAAACATGGTAGCAGTGTGAGTCCAGTAGACTGTTACTGTATCAAACTTCACGTGAGTGATTTGCTTAAAAGTTGGGTTCATACACAGGATGCCCAGAGATTCAAGCCTACCGGACTACTGCTGGTCTCCATCAGCACCAAATGCTTTCGCACCTATTGGACACATTTTTGCAAATATGTTTCTAGCATTCACTGTTCATTGTGTCCTAATGCATGGGCAACATCCTCTGAAGGAGGACAGGCCTTGTTGCCTTCGTACTACAGGTACTTTTAAATTCCATATCCCTAAAATCACTGGACATGAATTCACTCTGGAAAATGTTTGAAGTACATGATGAGATGTAATATTTAATTTATCAATAGATGATACAGAACAAATAGCACGGCTGTTTTAAAAACTATCCTCTCCTCTCCTCAGTTAACAAGATGATCACATTATGTCCATAGGAAATCCATTCTCCTTCCCAGAAGCACTAAATTATGGAGACAAAGTCCTTTGAAAGTGTTTTTTATTGGGTGAATCCCAAACATCAGCTTCATGAACCCTGGACAGCAGGAACGAGGTTCCATCAGCGCCACTCGTCTCGTCAAATCACACTCCATTGTGTGGGCTGGAGAGCGGTGTACATGGATAATTACACTCACTGCACCTTACCTGAGCAATCAGACGCCGTCTCCACACGCATCACCTTTAATCACAGTCATTCTGCACTCACTAAAATGCCCCTCTCGCCATTCTGCTCCAGCCTCGTCTGTCTTATTTCCACTTACTTGATTGGACGGAGAGTTCGTCCCTGTTCCTCCAGCTAGTGGAAGGACCGCTTTGTAAACGACTAAAACACTTAAACATTGAATTGCACTGCTTCCACTTGCCACACACACACACACACGCACACACACACACACACACACACACAAACATACACACATGTTGCTTGTGTTAATAGCGTGTGCCGCTTTAATTGGTTCCTAAATGCTGTAAGCAGGGTTCCTGCTGTGTGTTTAATGAACAGGTAGAACTCCATGATTACAGCAATCTCTACCCACCATCCTGCTGCCACACACACACGCACGCACGCAAGCACGCACGCACACACACACACACACACACACACACACACACACACACACACACACACTCCGGCCTTGTACGCAAATGGACAGAAAGACAATTTGAGAGGGTTCTGTTCACTGCAGGATGCTGGGAAAATTAAATGGGAGGATTGGAGGGATAGAGGACAACAACAAAAGATGATGAGGGAGATGAATGCAAAAAGGATTCCAGTTTCATGAAAGACGTGGATTTCTGTCATAGCTCCAGGCTCTGATTAGAAGTGTGTGTCTTTTCTTGTCACTGTGTTTGACACCCCTGAAGTGGGCTTTTTGCACATTTCTATTCTGATTCATGAAGTCATTGAAATTGTCTTATCTCAGGAGAAACTTGGAGAAAAAGACTCCTCTCCTCTCCTCTCCTCTCCTCTCCTCTCCTCTCCTCTCCTCTCCTCTCCTCTCCTCTCCTCTCCTCTCCTCTCCTCTCCTCTCTATCTATTGGCCCTCATGTCTCCTGAGGTGGTGGGTGAGGAGCTGCCCTTTTCCCTGGGCTGATGGAGATGTGGGCTGACAGCCGTCTCTGTCGGAGCAGACCCAGAGGTGGTCTCAATGGAGGCCTGTTTAATGGACGGCTGGGTGGCAAACCTCATCTTGTATACATATTTGTTCAGTAACCCCCCTGCCCCCCGAGCCTCCTCCCCCTCATGTATGTAAACAGGCAGACCACTGCCCATCTCAGGTACCAAGGGGAGACGCAATGGGAGAGGTTCGTGAGGAGGGGGATGGAACGGGGGAGGAGTGCAGCATCTACCAGATGCCCTCTGTAAATAAGCAGGGGGTCCTTTGAGGGGCATGTTACTCACCCGTCTCACTGACTCACCCGTCCCGAAGGACGCAATCAGGTTGTCTCCCCCCACCTTGTGGAAGGGTTGAGGAAGGACGAGAGGGTCTGGTGTGCATGTAGCCAGTGCTGACCCAGTGAAGCGGTGGCTCTAATTCATTAAAGCAGCCCCCCCAATACAAACAGCCATTCATCTGAGGCCTGACACGGCCCGCCTGGACAATGTGAAGAACCCCATAGAACCGGCGTGTGTGAGTGTATGTGTGTGTGTCTGTGTGCATGTACGTGTGTGTGTTTGTGTATGTATGTGTGTATGTATGTGTGTGATTGTGTGTGTTTGTGTGTGTGTGTGAGTGTGTGTGTGTGTGTGTGTGTGTGTGTGTGTGTGTGTGTGTGTGTGTGTGTGTGTGTGTGTGTGTGTGTGTGTGTGAGCATGCTGGAACCTGGTGTTTGTCTGAATGGAGTCTGTTGATCCCCAGCAGGTATGCTGAAGCTAACCAGAGGCTCTCACGAGACGCCCCATGCTCCACAGCACAAATAACCAGCATGGATCATTTCATTTGATCGAAAACATTATTGATTCAGAGCCATTAATGACTCTAGCCAATGAGTGTCTCATCCTTTTCCATGTCAGTTTATCGTCGTCATCCTCCTCTCTAACACCAACTGTCCCCATGTCTTCCTTAATACATCCCTCCACCTTGTCTTGGGTTTTCCTCTTGTCCTCTTTCCTGGTAGCTCCATCCTCATCACCCTTTCACCAACATCCTCACCATCTCACCTCTGGATGCTTCCATGTCATCCAAGTCTGCTCTCTCTAACTTTGTCTCCAGAACATCAAACCTTGGTTGTTCCTCTGATGAACTCATCCATCCAACTTGGTCACTCCTAGAGAACCTCAACATCTTCACTTTCTCTAGCTCCACTTCCTATTTTCTTTTCAGCACCACTGTCTCTAACTCGTCCATCATGGCTGTCCTCACCACTGTCTGTAATCCATCCATCATGGCTGTCCTCAACATTGTCTCTAATCCGTTCATCAAGGCTGTGCAATCCACTGTCTTTAATCTGTGTCTGTCCTCAACACTGTCTCTAATCTGTCCATTATGGCAGTCCTCACCACTGGTTCTAATTGGTGTCTGTCATCACCGCTGTCTCTAATCCATCCATCATGGCTGTTCTCATCACTGTCTCTAATCGACGTCTGTCCACTCCACTGTCTCTAAACCCTCCAGCATGACTGTTCTCAACACTGTTTCTAATCCCTCCATCATGGCTGTTCTCACCACTGTCTCTAATCCGTCCATCATGGCTGTCCTCACCACTTTCTGTAATCCGTCTATCATGACTGCCCTCGCCACTGTTTCTAATCCATCCATCATAGCTGTTCTCAAGACTGTCTTTAATCCGATCATGGCTGTCCTTCCCACTGTCTGTAATCAGTCCATCATGGCTGTCCTCATCACTGTCTCTAAATCGTTCATCACAGCTGTCCTGACCACTGTCTTTAATCTGTCCATCATGGGTGTCCTCATAACTGTCTCTAATCCATGTCTGTCCTCACCACTGTCTCTAAGTCCCAAAACTCCATTTTCCTAAACGTATTGGTGTGTGTGTGCACTGAGGTACTTGGGGAGGTTGGTCCCGTAGGTTTAGGGTTATGATTAGATAGATAGATAGATGGATGGATGGATGGATGGATGGATGGATGGATACTTATCCTGGAGGAAATAGCACATATCCACTGCTAAGGCATTTCATAATGAATAAATACTGGATAAACACCAGGAGAAAAAGAAACACTGACATCACAGGACATACCACAAGACATACACTACACTAACAGACACAAGCAGCATTAACAGGACATATACTAAACTATAACTAAAATATAAGCAGTATAAAGTTAAAATATAAACAGTATAAAATTAAAATATAAACAGTATAAAATTAAATTAAATCCATTCAACCGCGTGTTGAGCTCGCCACCTCCCCCCCGCTCCTCCTGAGAGAGTCATTGTACCCCCTGATGGCACGGGGCACAAAGGAGGACCTCAGCCTCACTGTGGAGGCACTGTGTGACAGCAGTCTGCCGCTGAAGGTGCTACTCTGCTGGGAGAAGGTGGTGTGCAGGGGGTGGCTGGTGTTGTTCATGACGGCCTTAACTTTAGACATGGTCCTGCTCTCCAGAAGTGTCTCCACAGAGTCCAAGCTCAGCCCGACCACTGAGCCCGCTCTGCGGATGAGTCTGTTAAGACGGTCCATATCTCTTTTCCTGGCCCCTCCACCCCAACACACAATGGCGTATGACAGCACACTGGAAACTACAGACTGAGAGAACATGAGGAGCTTAGGACAGATGTTGGAGGAGGCCAGCCACCTCAGGAAGAACGTCCTGCTCTGCCCCTTCTTGTACACAGAGGTACTTATAGTTTCCTACCACCTCCACCTCACTGCTCTCGATGATCACTGGCTGTGGAGAGGGAGGTGCCAGCTGGAAATCCAGCACCATCTCCTTCGTCTTGGAGACATTGAGCTGGAGCTGGTTCTGTTGGCACCACTCCACAACATCAGCCACCAATGCCCTGTACTCCCCCTCATCACCCTCCCGGATACGTGCCACAGTTGCAGTGTCATCAGCGTACTTCTATATGTGGCATGTATCCGAGTTGTGCCTGAAGTCCGATGTGTAGAGGGTGAAGAGAATGGGGGAGAGCACGGTCCCCTATGGTGCCCCTGTGCTGCTGGTCACCATAGAAGACAAACAGTCCCCCATACGGACGTACTGGGGTCTGTCCGTTAGGTAGTCTGTGACCCAGCTCACGAGGTAGGGGTACACAGCCATGGAGGTCAGTTTATCCTGCAGGAGCCGGGGCTGGATGGTGTTGAAGGCACTCGAAAAGTCAAAGAAGAGCACCCTGACGGCACAGCCCCCGGCGTCCAGGTAGGAGAGCACGGGGTGGAGGAGGTACAAGACAGCGTCGTCAACCCCAACCTTGGCCTGATAGGCAAACTGGAGAGGGTCCATAGCACCCTGCACCTGTGGATGCATGAGCTCCAGGACCAGTTGCTCGGGAGAAGTGGCAGGGGTGGAAGGAGAGGAAGCACAGGAGGAGGAAGCATCAGTGGAGTGGTCTGCAGGGCCGGAAGAGGCCTGGGATGAGTAGCCGGGAGTGGTGGGGGAGCTGAACCGATTGAAAAAGCTGTTTAGTTCATTCGCTCATTCACTATTCCCCTCCACAGTGCTGCGCCCTTTCCCGTGTCCGATGATGGTTCTCATCCCATTCCAGACCTCCCGCACCTGGTTGCACCCCAGCTGCTTCTCCAGCTTCCTCCGGTACACCTCCTTGGCCTCCTTCAGGCAGAGTCTCACTTCCTGCTGGGCCTTCCTCATCTCCTCCTTATTCTTGCTCCTGAACGCCCACTTCTTCCTGTTCAGGACAGCCTTGACTTCCTTGGTTACCCATGGTTTTTTATTGGGGTAACACCTGACTGTCCTGACAGGGGCCACGGTGTCCACACAGAAGTTCATGTAATCTGTAAAACACTGAGTTAAGGTTAAGGTTAGGGTTAGGGTTAGGGGTTAGGGTTAGGGTTGGGGTTAGGTTTGGGATTAGGGTTAGGGGATTAGGGTTTGGGTGAGGGGTTAGGGTTATAGTAAAGGTAAGGGTTAGGGTTAAGGTTAGGGTTTAGGTAGGGTTAGGGGTCAGGGTTAGGGGTAACGGTTAGGGGTTAGGGTTGTGGTTAGAGTTAGGGGTTAGGGTTAGGAGTTAGGGGTTAGGGTTAGTGTAAAGATAAGGGTTAGGGTTAAGGTTAGGGCTTAGGTAGGGTTAGTGGTTAGGGTTAGGCTTGGGTAGGGTTAGGGTTAGGATAGGGTTAGGGGATTAGGATTAGGGGTTAGGGGTAGGATAGGGTTAGGGGATTAGGATTGGGGTAAGGGCTAGGAACTAGGGTTAGGGGCTAGGGTATGGTTAGGGTTAGGGGTTAGGGTTTGGGTAGGGTTAGGCGTTAGGGTTAGGGCTAGGGGTTGGAGTCAGGGTAGGGTTAGGGGTTAGGGTTATGGGTTAGGATTAGTGTTATGGTTAAGGTTAGGGGTTAGGGTAGGTTTAGGGCTAAGGTTAGGGTGAGGGATGGTGAAGGGTTAATTGTCACGTCCCAGGTGTAGGGTGGGTTAGGGGATTAGGGTTAGGGGTTAGGGTTAGGGTTCAGGTTAGGCGTTAGGGTTAGGGGTTAGAGTCAGGGTAGGGTTAGGAGGTTAGGGGTTAGGGTTATGGGTTATGATTAGGGCTATGGTTAAGGTTAGGGGTTAGGGTTAGGGTAGGGTTAGGGCTAAGGTTAGGGTGAGGGATGGTGAAGGGTTAATTGTCACATCCCAGGTGTAGGGTGGGTTAGGGGATTAGGGTTAGGGCTTAGGGTTAGGGTAGGGTATGGTTAGGGGTTAGGGTTATGGTAGTGTTAGGATTTGGGTTAGGGGTTACAGTTAGGGTTAGAGGTTAGGGTCATGCTTAGGGTGGGTTATGGTAAGGGTTAGGTTAGGGTTAGAGGGTTAGGGTTATGGTTAGGGTAGTGTTAGGGTTAGGGTAGGGCTAGAACTAGGGTTACAGTTAGGGTTTGTGAAGGGATAATATTATCGCCCCAGGCGTAGGGTTAGGGTAAGGTTAGGGTTAGGGGTTAGGGTTCAGGTTAGGGTAGGGTTAGGGTTAGGGCTAGGGTTAGGGGTTAGAGTCAGGGTAGGGTTAGGAGGTTAGGGTTTAGGGTTATGGGTTAGGATTAGGGGTTAGGGTTAGGGTTCAGGTTAGGCGTTAGGGTTAGGGCTAGGGTTAGGGGTTAGAGTTAGGGTAGGGTTAGGAGGTTAGGGGTTAGGGTTATGGGTTAGGATTAGGGCTATGGTTAAGGTTAGGGGTTAGGGTTAGGGCTAAGGTTAGGGTGAGGGATGGTGAAGGGTTAATTGTCACATCCCAGGTGTAGGGTGGGTTAGGGGATTAGGGTTAGGGGTTAGGGTTAGGGTAGGGTATGGTTAGGGGTTAGGGTTATGGTAGTGTTAGGATTTGGGTTAGGGGTTACAGTTAGGGTTAGAGGTTAGGGTCATGCTTAGGGTGGGTTATGGTAAGGGTTAGGTTAGGGTTAGAGGGTTAGGGTTATGGTTAGGGTAGTGTTAGGGTTAGGGTAGGGTTAGAACTAGGGTTACAGTTAGGGTTTGTGAAGGGATAATATTATCGCCCCAGGCGTAGGGTTAGGGTTAGGGTAAGGTTAGGGCTAGGGGTTAGAGTCAGGGTAGGGTTAAGAGGTTAGGGGTTAGGGTTATGGTTATGGGTTAGGATTAGGGCTATGGTTAAGGTTAGGGGTTAGGGTTAGGGTAGGGCTAAGGTTAGGGTGAGGGATGGTGAAGGGTTAATTGTCACATCCCAGGTGTAGGGGGGGGTAGGGGATTAGGGTTAGGGGTTAGGGTTAGGGTAGGGTATGGTTAGGGGTTAGGATTATGGTAGTGTTAGGGTTTGGGTTAGGGGTTACAGTTAGGGTTAGGGGTTAGGGTTAGACTTAGGGTGGGTTATGGTAAGGGTTATGGTTAGGTTAGGGTTAGGGCATTAGGGTTACTGGTTAGGGTTAGGGGGTAAGGTTAGGGTTAGGGGTTAGGGTAGGGTTAGGGTGAGGGTAGGGTTAGGGCAGGGTGAGAACTAGGGTTAGGGTTTGTGAAGTGATAATAGTCATGCCCCAGGTGTAGGGTTAGGGTTAGGATTTAGGGTTAGGGTAGGGTTAGGGTTAGGGCAGGGTGAGAACTAGGGTTAGAGTTTGTGAAGGGATAATAGTCACGCCCCAGGTGTAGGATTAGGGTTAGGATTTAGGGTTAGGGTATGGTTAAGGTAGGGTTAGAGTTAGGCATCAGGGTTAGGACTTGGGTTAGGGGTTAGGGTAGGGTTAGGGTTAGGACTAGGGTTAGGGTAAGGTTAGGGGGTTAGGGCTATGGTTAGGGGTTAGGTTTATGGTTAAGGTTAGGGGTTAGGATTAAGATTATGGTTAAACTTGGGGGTTAAGGTTAGGGTAGGGGTAGGATTAGGGTTAGGGTTTGTGAAGGGTTAATAGTCACGTCCCAGGCGTAGGGTTAGGGTTGGGTAAGGTTAAGGTGAGGGTTAGGCTTACGGTGGGTTAGGGCAAGGGTTAGGGTTAGGGGTTAAGGTATATTTAGGGGAGTGTTAGGGTTAGGGTAGGGTTAGAACTAGGGCAAGAGTTGGGGTTAGGGGTTAGGTTAGGGTTAGGAGTTAGGGTTAAGGTTAGGGTGTCGGTAGGGTTAGGGGATTAGGGGTTAGGATTAGCGGGTTAGGGTTAGGGATTAGGGTTATGGTTAGGGTTAGGACTATGGTTATGGTTAAGGTTAGGGGTTAGGGGAGGACGATTGTCCTCATCACCGGCTCTATTCTGTCCACAATGGCTGTCCTCATCACTGTCTATAATCTCTGAACTATTCCATCATCATTCTCATCAGGTCTGAAGTTCTTGATTTATCTAATGATTAGATGTATTATTGTTTTTACAAGGAGGTAATGTTGAACCTCTTGGACCCCTTGTTTGTGTGCTGAGATGCAGATGTTCAGAACTGTATTTGTGTAACAATCAATCACTGACACACATTCTCAGTCTCATTTCATGTGTTTGCGATGGCTTTTGTGGATTTTGTGGTATTCAGTTGTTTTAATATCTGATGCTAACACAAACATTATATCTACCTTTGCATGGCTTGTTTCATGTTTATCATGTTTGGGTTGCTCTTTGAAAAACAGTCCATTGTTTTCTGTGATGGTTCATGTGCAGATGGATCATGTTTGATGATTGAGATTAATGCCCCCAGGTGGTGAAAGGTCTGGTCCAGTGGTTCTTAACCTTGTTGGAGGTACTGAACCCTGCCGGTTTCATATGCTCACTCGCCGAACCCTTCTTTAGTAAATAAAAAATTTATTTTTTCAAATTAAAGACATAAGTAAATGTTTTACTAGTGTATTTAATGAATTTTGCATTAATGTCACCTTTTTCAAAGAACAAAACCAAGACAGTGCATGAACTCACATGAAATTACCTACAGTACCTGCAAATCAGTGTCACTTCTGCTGTTGTTATTGAGAGACCAGTTCAGATATGTGTGGTAGCAGAGATGAAGATGCTGAGGTTCTCTCTGGGAGTGACCAGGAAGGATAGGATCAGGAATGAGTACATCAGAGGGACAGCACATGTTAGAGGTTTTGGAGATAAAGCCAGAGAGGCCAGACTGAGATGGTTTGGACATGTCCAGAGGAGAGATAGTGAATATATTGGTAGAAGGATGCTGAGTTTTGAACTGCCAGGCAGGAGGCCTAGAGGAAGACCAAAGAGGAGGTTTATGGATGTAGTGAAAGAGGACATGAAGGTAGTTGGTGTGAGAGAAGAGGATGCAAAGGACAGGGTTAGATGGAGGCAAATGATTCGCTGTGGCGACCCCTGAAGGGAAAAGCTGAAAGGAAAAGAAGAAGAGTTCAGATATGTGTGGCTTCACCTTAGCAAATGCTACTCTTATGTCATTTTCACAGCAAAGTCTGTTTCTTTTTCCCCCCATGTTTTCCTTTGTTTTCTGCATGATTTAACATTGCAAATCATGCAGAATGCTGACTCCCATCACGTTCTGTTATAAAGTACATGTAAATTCATGTTGCACATATTCGTCCGCCACTTTCTTTTTTTGCTCAACATACTGTGTTACTGTGAATTAAAATATTAAGAAAGCAATCAGATGACGTACCATCATGACATGCATAAAATCCCCTGTAGCACAGGTATGCTAATCGATGTAGCGTGATCACCTGCAGCCAGTGATGGCTAAGGGGGGCGTGTCATCACTAATTGACAAGATGTGTCAAACGTACACAGTGATTCGTGTATGTTCGGCAAAAACACCCGACACATCGTGTCATGTGTTTTATCTTGACCTCCGTTTCCGCCGAACCCCTGAGACCAACTCACCAAACCCCTAGGGTTCGATCGAACCCAGGGTAAGAACCACTGGTCTAGTTGTTGGTCGTTGCCCTTCACATACAGTAAGTGTATATAGAAAGTAATGAATGAGACTCACACAGTACTGCATTAATACGTGAGTCACTGAAATGACATGAAAATACACACACCGACGAGCTCTGGAAGGTTTTTGGCACCGGACCTCTGGGGGCCGACGCCGGGCGAGAACTGCTGGATCTGGTCCAGGGCAGCCTGTCAGTCACGGATTATAATAATAATAATAATAATAATAATAATAATAATAATAATAATAATAATAATAATAATAATAACAATAATAATAATAATAATAATAATAATCTATAATTTATTTATCCCTCTTGGGGAAATTCTTTTTACACTCACACTCCTACATGTACATACAGTATATGTGTTAATTACACACATGGGTTACAGGTTAAAGGCCCCTGAACACAGCACACACTAGGGGCCTGTAGGCATGCAATTAGTAAGCAGAGAGAGGACATACAGAGGACAAGGGAGGTGGAGTGACATCCTGATCTTTTCCCGCAGCCAGGAGGAGCACGTCGCCCACGTCAGATCCGTCCTCCGCCGCCTCCTGGACAAACACCCTATTCGTCAAGGCGGAGAAGTGTGAGTTCCATGTACCCTCAGTCTCCTTCCTGGGGTACATTATCACCAAAGACTGTATACAGATGGACCCTGCTAAGGTTTCAGCTGTAACCTTCTGGCCGGTCCCGGAGACACGCAAGCAATTGCAACATTTCTTGGGGTTTGCCAACTTCTACCGGCGCTTCATCAGAGGATTCAGCTCCATCGCTTCTCCTCTCTCTGCCCTCACTTCGTCCAAGACCTCCTTCCGCTGGACCAATGCAGCTCAAGGAACCTTCGACACCCTCAAGACTCGATCCTGTCTCAGCGCGCCGCTATCGACCAAAAGCTCCATCCCTGCGCCTTTTTCTCTCACCATCTCACTCCCACAGAGAGGAATTATGACATTGGTAACAGGGAGCTTCTGGCGGTAAAGGCGGCCCTGGAGGAGTGGCGCCACTGGCTAGAGGGGGCTGAGGTGCCATTCATTTTGTGGACTGATCACCGCAATCTGGGATATATTCGCTCTGCCAAGAGACTGAACTCGAGACAAGCCCACTGATCACTATTCTTTGACAGGTTTAATTTCACACTGTCCTATTGGCTCCCGTAACACCAAGCCAAAACACTCTCACACCAGTTTCCTGAGAGCCCTGATGAAAAGCCTGTACCCTCTACCATTATCCCAGTCTCCTGCTTCGTCGCTTGCGTCACCTGGCAGATCGAGGAGAGGGTGCGGGCAGCCGCTGAGGACCAGCCCTAGTTCCTGTCCTCCTGACCACCTGTTTGTTCTGGCTAGTCTCTGTTCCGATGTGCTCCAGTGGGGGCACGCCTCCCGGCTCACCTGTCATCCAAGCATTCAGCACACCTGTGATGTCCTGCAGCAGCACTTTTGGTGGCCTTCGCTGGAGGAGGATGTCCGCGGCTACGTCAACTCGTGTCCTGTTTGCAGCCAGAATAAGACCCCTCGTCACCCACCATCCGGCCTCCCTGCCTGTCCCTCATCGCCCACAGTCACACATTTCCCTGGACTTTGTTACCGGTATACCCTCCTCCAGTGGTCACACTGCCATTGTCACAGTAGTAGACCAGTTCAGCAATATGGCACACTTCATTCCCCTTCCCAAGCTCCCTTCTGCCAAAGGGACTGCCAGTCTGGTCCTCCGACACATCTTTCGGCTCCATGGTCTGCCCACCGACATCGTCTCCAACCGGGGCCCCAAGTTCACATCCATCTTCTGGAGGGAGTTTTGCAGTCTGCTGGAGGCCTCAGTCAGCCTCACCTCTGGTTTTCACCCCCAGTCCAATGGGCAGACTGAGAGAGCTAACCAGGACCTGGAAACCACGCTTTGCTGCCTCACTGCTGACAATCGTGCTTCCTGGTCTGAGCAGCTCATCTGGGTGGAACATGCCCACAACACCCTCATGGGTGCTCCTCCACGGGTCTTTCCCCCTTCCAGTGTGCCTATGGGTATCAGCCGTCGCTCTTTGCCAACCAAGAGAGGGAGGCTGCCAGCCCGTCGGCTCAAGCCTTTGTCCGCCGTTGCCAGCGCACCTGGGAATGAGCATGCACCGCCCTCCTGAAGTCTGCTGACCGCTATGCTGCCGCCGCCAACTAGTGCCGCAAGCCTGCTCCCGCCTACCAGGTCGACCAGAGGGTCTGGCTCTTCTTCCGTGACCTGCCCCTCAAGGTGGAGAGTCACAAGCTGGCTTCCAGGTTTGTGGGGCCCTTCCCCATCACTCACATCACAAACCTGGAAGCGGTCCGCCTGCAGCTTCCATGGTCCATGAAGATCCACCCAACATTCCACGTCTTCAAGATCAAACCTGTCCGGGAGAGTCGTCTTGTTCCCCCTACACCACCCCCTCCACCTCCTCAGCTTGTCGATGGCGGTCCTGTGTATGCTGTCAAGCACCTCCTACGCTCTCGCCGCCGTGGACATGGTATGCAGTATCTGGTGGACTGGGAAGGTTACGGTCCGGTGGATCGTTCCTGGGTACCAGCCCGGTTCATTGTGGACCCTCGGCTCATCGCAGACTTTCACTGCCTGCATCCGGACCAGCCTGCTCCATCCTCCATCCCATCCCCTGGGGAACCCGCTGCTGATGGGCCTGCCGACCCACCGGAGGATGGCGGCTCAGATGTGTACGTTTCCTGCAGCTCATCTTCCTCTTCTGCAGAAGAAGATGTGGACTCCGCTGCCTCAGAGGAGTCCTGCCACAGTCCGCCCCTGGTTTTCCTCTCAACTGCCTAGCTCTACCTGCCTGCCACTCCCAGCTCTTCAGTGCAACTACCTTCACCTGTGTTTCCTCACCTGATTATCACCTGCCTGTTCAGTATATATACCCTCCCATTCCTCTCAGTCTCTGCCAGATTGTCTTCGTGTCATGCAAAGCTCTCTCGCGTTTATCTCCGGACTGCTCCCTCGGTTTCGACCCTGCCTGTTTTCGATCCGTCTTCCTCATCTCTGCCCCGCTGCCATTCTGTGCAAAGTTTCAGAATAAACTGTTGGACTATTCCTGCTCTGGTCTCAGTCTGTGCTGTACTTGGGTCCTACCTCACACCCGTTACACAGGTGAGCAGTTCTGGTGTAGATAGTAGAGTGTTTTGTGTGACAGGCTTCCCTTGGCCGACCTCCTGGTGCCTGTTGTTCACAGACACATTGACATGAGACACTGCTGTGGACAGACAGGAAGTCCACACCCGCTCAGACTGATACTGAGTGTGGAATGCAGGGTTTATGGGCTTACAAATGCAAACACATCTATGTTCTCATGGGTGTGTATGCATGCAGATACACATGCATACACACCCATCGACCCAAGCATGCAGGGTGCACCCGCCTACACATGAAACACACACACACCTAAGTATGTGCGACCACTAATTGTGTCTGGCCAGTGCTGTCCCCAGCAGCCGGGTCATGAGAGTGCTGTGGTGCAGGACAAGCTAGCCGCTGCGGTAGCCTCTTAAACATAGCCCATCCTGAAGCCTGCTATTACCCTGACAAGCTATCATCTCGTTCTCCTCAAAACCCTCCTGTTCAGCCGTTTAATGAAGCAGGCATTCCAACGGAGGGAAATGAGCAATATCTCCCACAGTCCCACAGAGCAGCAACAATTAATGCATCAGACAGCCCCCTTTGGGGAAGGACAAGTACACTAACACTGGTCTGTTCTGTTTCTGTGCTCATCGCTTTGTTCAAATCAACCTCATCGACTTCATTCATGAAGCACTTCTCCTGCAAGAACATGAAACATAGTTCAACTTCTATCTACCTACTGCATTCCTCTGGACAGAAAAAGCAATGTAATCCAGTCGGCACCACTATCCCACTGTGTGTGTGTGGACTAAGAGACACTTGGATTGATCTATACCTTCTCCATCTCCACACCGTCACTTCAGGTAGACCGTGTCCAGATCATGGGTGCTTTCAGCTTTCAGTGTTTCTGTTGTGCACATGTCACCATGTGTATGTGGGACTCGTGACTGGTTTTACTGATGTCATTTCAAAAGAGCACAGGACCGTTTGCAATTTCTTTAAATGTCATGCATTCTACAAATCCAGATAATTAGGATTAAACTGCAGCAATGCTCCCTCAGTGTGGGACTCTTGTTCTATTTGTCTGTTGGAAAGAATTTCCTGCTTCACTTCAGTTCAATGTGTTTAAAGGAGGGCAGAGCTTGAAGCTGAGTGACAGCACAGCCTTTACCTTCTCCTCTTTCAAGGACCCCCCCCCCACACACACACACACACAATCATCTGTTGTCTTGAATTAGTCTCCTGCTGCCTTTATTAGCCACAGTGTAGGAACCAGAGAAGGTTGTCGGCTTGGATCATGGAGGACTGAAGGAAAGGGGGTGGGGGAGTGGCGCTAAGTGCCTCACTTCTGATCTCTGATGGGGGTCATGGGGTTGCAGCTCAACGTCACCATGATGACTTCTGACACTGCACAAGGAACCAGAACCACACACACACACACTCGCACACGCACACACACACACACACACACACACACACACACACACACACACACACACACACACACACACACACACACACACACACACACACACTCAAATAACATATACAATTCTGGATTCAGATTCACACAGGGGCAGAAAAGCCACATCCTCAGCATAGGTCTAAGTTCTGATACAAGGACTCACTAGTATCACTCTGACAGCACACACCAAGAAGACAAACTCCTTTTGTTTCATGTTATCACTCTCAAACAGTGAAATATTCTTAAAACTGCAGTTTAAAAAACTATTTTTCTAAACTGCTAACCTGCTTTGGTGAAATCTGAGGTCACCTGATAAAACCTGTTCACATGTCAGTCAGAGGAGTCTAGGTTGAGCAAACTGGGAATCACTTTTCATTGATTCCACGTTGGGCAGCCTCACAACACAGCCTCACAACACAGCGGACTCGGGTTCGAGTCCCGCGTGGGTTCTCTCCGGGTTCACTCCGGGTTCACTGCCTTCCTCCCACCTCCAAAAGCATGCGCTTCAGGTTGATTGGCCGGTCCCAAATTGCCCATAGGAGTGAGTGTGTTGGTGTGCGTGGTTGTGTGTCTTTGTGTGTGGCTCTGCGGTGTACAGTCGTCGTGCCCGGATTGTCCCCCACCTCACGCCCTATGCCGCTGTGACCCGCTGCAGCGGATATAGCGATGGTAATATGAAAATGACTGACTGACTGATTCCACATTAAAAGTATGCAGTCTTGTCAGAGTCCATTACCTGTTGAACACTAAGCTGATGCTCCACATCATATAGTACCAACAAAAAAGACAAAGAGACAGAATTATGGGAAAATGAGTATGTCTGCTGCAGAAACATTGGACTCCATAGAGAATAATGTCAAAATATTAAAATCAAAACATGCTGCTAAAATCACAAGGACTTCTAAGGACTCAACACAATCAAGTGTTGTCCCACGTAGAGTTCACCAGCTACTATTCTGCCTCCAGCACAAGAGTCACCAGTATCACACAGATCGGACCCGATGAGCCCTCCCTGACCATGCTGGCCTGTAGGCGTGTCAGCGGTTTGGTCCACATCTCCACAGGGATCATTCAGAAGGTCTCCTTCAAGCCACATAATGAGACTGAAACACCTGCTAGGTTTAGAGCTGCAAACTGCAATCAGCTCTTTAAAGCAGTGCTCCCCAACCCCCGGGTCGTGGACCATTTCTGGTCTGTGGGTCAATCATTACCAGGCCATACAAAAAGAATGCAGAATTCTATTTCTTCACTGAAGCTGTGGTCTAAATTTAAAACATTAAAACAGCAATTGCATATACAGTATTCATGAATTTATTTGTTCATCTTATGTATTGGGGGTGGCAGTAGCTCAGTCCACCAGGTCTTGGATTGGGGACCAGAAGTTGCCGGCTTGAGACCTGGTAGGGCCAAAACTCTCGGAGTGTTAGCTCGCAGTAGGAGGGAGCAGCCCACCTCCTGGTGCACTGTCGAGGTGCCCTTGAGCAAAGCACCACCCCGTACAGGCTGCTCATTCGATGGCGCACCAAAGAAAGAGCTTCCTGTCACTCTGCCTTGTTATCACGGTTCGGTGTTGGTGCTCTGCTATGCTAGGATGTAGCTGAAGGAGAAGCCAAACTTGTGGGCGGAGCCTCGTCTCCACACCTGTACTCGATTGGGTTGATTAGCCTGAGGCTTTATAAGCCATCTCGGTCTTTGGTTCTTTGCCAGCTTGTTTTCTATACTTCTGCTTTCCTCGTGTTGCCTTGATTTCCTTTTAATTAAAGTATGGATGATTATCCTTCCACCGGTGTCCTGCATTTGGGTCCCGTCCCTGCTCGGCCTGAGAATTGTATATATTGCATGCCTACAGGCCCTTTGTGTGTGTGTGTGGTTGTTTCAGGGGCCTGTACACATATATATGCATGTCTCAGTATACTAACAAAATAACCCCATGAGTGAAAAAAAAAAAAAATTCCTGCGGGATCAATAAAGTGCATTTCTTTCTTTCTGTAAATTTGCTAAATGTTTTTCTCACTGTTATCACTTTTTGTTTAGGTTCCAGCTATAAAGGCTCTTCAGTCAAAATAAGTGAAACACTGTGGTTTTGGTTAAATGTTAATGAGCAGCATCTCATGCTTAAATCCATAATGGATGTTCCAGTGTTGAACCAAAACCCAGAACTGATTTAATGACCATGAATAAGTAGGGGTGTTTCTCTGAATTTGCAAGAACTGGGACGAAGCCTAGACTGCCTGCTGATGTTGTGTGGTGGTCCGGTAGTTAGGCTACGCTTCACTTTTAGTCCCTCAGGCACATCTCCCCATCACTGGCAGATATGCAGCAAGACACAGATTCCTCTAGAAACCAGACCCCAGAGTGATTGACGTATCCTTAGCTATATTTGATTTATTGACCCATCCTCTCCCCAGATAAGGGCGTGGTCATCCCCGAGGTGTAGTTTGTGTCCAGGCTAAGGTAGCAGTGCCTGGAAATGATCTGGCTCAGAGTTACTCACTAAAGTCAGCTAGCATTTGGCTAACTAGTTAGCTCTGCCCCAGTCAGGTGTTTGTATGTGTGTATGTGTATGTGTGTGTGTGTGCGTGCGCATGTGTGTGTGGGTGTCCCCATAAGGTGTATCCTCAGCATCATAGTGAACAAATAACCAGTTTCATAGTCAATGAAGACGCTACTAAATCAAAACTGGAGTCTGATTTTTGATGAATGAATGCAGCTTTAGCTTTCTTAAGTGATCTGAGAGCTGCGTATATCCAAAGCGTCTACACCACTCATTAACAAACAACCTCGGCCTTTTTTTACAGCCTAACAGAAATTCACTGTCACCAGTCAACGGTTATGTTCAACTGACCTAAACCCTGCATGTGAAATAATCCAGGCAGAAATCAAGAGGTGAATTTATCACTCATTCCCAACCTTGTGAGAGACAAAGGGTGGATACATTCACACACACAAACACACACACACACGCACGCACACACACACACACACACACATACAAGTGATATAGTGATACGTACATTATTGATCCCAAGAAGGATGTTAAGTTTTTGTTATAGGTGTTCCGCTCCAGAAAAAAAAAATGCAGAGAATGTCAGAATAAGGGGACGAACAGCTAAAAACACATTTGACAACCTCTGGCACCCCCATTAACCATTCTTGAGGAGCCAAATGGGTTTCGACTATGGTATTTGGAATGTGAATAGCACTGACCACACCCCACAGGGTTCATAAGCTGGGACAAGACCAGCCACCACGAGAAATGAAGAAGTCTCTTCAAGAAACTTTCTTAAAGTCCAGTGAATTGATTGAAACAGCTTTGGATAATCATGACCTGGATAACTGAGAACATACACAGATGAAGTGCTAAAAAGAAATTGAAATAAATCGAAAATAGATAAGAGAATAAAAATGTATACACAAATATATACAGTTTTTAGTGTCCTAGCTTCCATACGTTGTCCCTCTCTTCACATAAGGTTAGCGGTAAAGTGCGGACGGCGCCCAACAGCCAAGAGTTCAATATACTTCACAAATACTTGAAACAACCTCCATGTTTGGTCTTACCTCTCCAGTAACATCCTATGTTTTATATGATTGTGTTAGCTTAGCTCCTCGGTGTTGTTAGCCAGTGATCTCTCATTGTCGGGATTGTGGGGGAACACAGCATTAATTAACTCCTGTCCATAATCATCAGTTGTCTCCTCCATTGATTTCTATCCCATTTACAAACACTGTTTTTTTCCACAAATCCTCTGTGATGTTTACCGGCCGGTCTTAGTTCGATCAGCGATCTTGTATTTACACAATAGAGATATGAGTCACGTTTAGCTGACTAAGAAAGTAGCTCCACGCTTAGCGCAGGAAAAAAAAAACAGTTATATCATGAAAAACAAGAGTGAAAAATATGAGAAAAATAAGAGGGACAGAAAGTTAAAAAAAGTTCAAGACTATGGTATGTGCCATCAGATGGTAGCACAGGCGTTCACATGGCACATGTACCCTAAAAAGGCACGTGAACGTGTGTGTAGGGGGGGTTGTCTGTAGAGGGATTTGAGAGGCCCGCCCATTTAAACAAATCGCCTGGACTGGAAGTGATTTGATCAATATTCAATCAAAGATATTCAAGACCACAGATCTGTTTGGGGCAAGTCATTTCAAATACAGTGTAGTTTGACATGAATGATATGAATTTAAAAAAAGCATAATATGGGACCTTTAAAAAGTGAAAGCAACTGAAGCCAGTGGTTGCACATGCACATAAGTGTGGATGCACCGTGGTCGGCCCTGACAAACACCTTGTTCTCTGGAGAGTTCATTCAAGCAACTTTATGACACCTGAAATTCAGGATCACGGATATCAGTTTGGGGACAGTAAATTTCGAATACAGTGTAGCTGGATATCGCGGCTGTGTGAAATAGTGATACAATGTGCCTTCGTGCATTCATGCATCAACGATTGCGACTCCACCTCATCGCGGATTTTTAGAAGGCAGCATTTGATACCGCGCATTCTGTTGGCTGACGGCATCTGGAAGTGTGCTTTGTTCCATCAATCACAGACTTTCGTGAGACACAACAGTGCTTTAAACAGTCGATAAGAGTGTGGGAAAGGTAATATAGATAGAATGTGGTTTGATATAAGTATGGCGAGGGTTCTTTAACGTTTAAACTATCGTAAATAATAAGATAAATAGATTGTGATGTTGATCGCGGATTCCTCAATCGAGTGTAGTTCCTGGAATGCATTAACCACAAACAATGAGGGCGCACTGCATAGAAGCCTCTCAATCGCTTGATTTGTTTGTTGTTGTTGTTTTGCTAATTTTAGCTGTATACATATTTAACATAAGAAGACATATTTAGCAGATACAGCAGAGATAGATTCATTTAATGTAGCTGCAAGAAGGCACAAGCCAGTGTCTTATTGTGCAGGTCCCAAGCCCGGATAAATACAGAGGGCTGCATCAGGAAGGGCATCTGAAGTAAAAGCTTTGCCAAATCAAACATGCGAATCAAATCCATGATCCATTTTGTTTTGTAGATCTGGAGAAAGCTTATGACAGGGTGCCCAGAGAGGAACTGTGGTATTGTATGAGGAAGTCTGGAGTGGCAGAGAAGTATGTTAGAGCGGTGCAGGACATGTATGAGGACTGTAAGACAGTGGTGAGGTGTGCTGTAGGTGTGACAGAGGAGTTCAAGGTGGAGGTGGGACTGCATCAGGGATCAGCTCTGAGCCCCTTCTTGTTCGCTATGGTGATGGACAGGCTGACAGACGAGGTCAGACAGGAATCTCCATGGACTATGATGTTTGCAGATGACATTGTGATCTGCAGTGAGAGTAGGGAAGAGGTGGAGGAGAAGTTAGAGAGGTGGAGGTTTGTCCTGGAAAGGAGAGGAATGAAGGTTAGCCGCAGTAAGACAGAGTACATGTGTGTGAATGAGAGGGACCAAAGTGGAAGAGTGAGGTTACAGGGAGAAGAGATCAAGAAGGTGGAGGATTTTAAGTACTTAGGGCAGTGGTTCTTAACCTGGGTTCGAGTACTTAGTTTAAGTACAGTTCACAGCAATGGATAGTGTGGAAAAGAGGTGAAGAAGGGTGTACAGGCAGGATGGAACGGGTGGAGGAAAGTGTCAGGTGTGATGTGTGATAGAAGAGTTTCAGCTAAAATGAAAGGAAAGGTGTACAAAACTGTGGTGAGACCAGCGATGTTGTTTGGTCTAGAGACAGTGTCACTGAGGAAAAGACAGGAGACAGAGCTGGAGGTAGCAGAGATGAAGATGCTGAGGTTCTCTCTGGGAGTGACCAGGAAGGATAGGATCAGGAATGAGTACATCAGAGGGACAGCACATGTTAGAGGTTTTGGAGATAAAGTCAGAGAGGCCAGACTGAGATGGTTTGGACATGTCCAGAGGAGAGATAGTGAATATATTGGTAGAAGGATGCTGAGTTTTGAACTGCCAGGCAGGAGGCCTAGAGGAAGACCAAAGAGGAGGTTTATGTATGGTGTAAGAGAAGAGAATGCAGAAGACAGGGTTAGATGGAGGCAACTGATTCACTGTGGTGAGCCTTGAAGGGAAAAGCCGAAAGGAGAAGAAGAAGCATATATTAATTTATACTGTGTTGTTTTTGACCACTTAAGCTCAACATTTAGACTTTATTCTGACCCAACAACTGTTCTGATATTTATCTGCGAAGTGGTTCCCGAAGTTCACCCTGTTATAACCGACTGGTCCTGGCATTGAACGCAGCATCTTATAAGACGAGACATGGCTAATAGGACCAGGACTGCCTTATTCACTCTGGTTTATTCCCATGTTTTTAATTAATTTAATTCACTAATCCAAACATTATTCAAGGACTTATTCTACAAATGTTGGGATTTGATTAGCAAAAGAGACACATTTTATTCCTCAAAATAATCCCTGTCCGCATGGGCCACATGTTCTTCTCACCCTTCTTTAACTTTACACCTTTTCTCTGCTTCACATACCGTTGAGTAATTGCTGGAACAGTGTTGACGATAAGAGCCCTAATCTCTCCGTCCTGCCTCTTCTTTCCTGCCTCTCCATCCCTCCCTCCTTCCCTCCTTCAGGCCAGACTGTCTCCTGTGTGTTTATCTTCTCATCAGGACTCTTCATTGGTAAATAAGGGCGGCCCGCTCAGCCTCGCTCTCTCTTTTCTTTTGCTCCTTACGCCCTCCATATTTCCCCCTCTCTTCTGTGCCTCCCTCCCCATGTCTGTGTGTGGAGTCTAAAGTGCTGCTGATATGTGTGTCTAAGTGTAACTATAGCGGCCAGTGTTTAGGCTATTAGAGCCGTCTATTTACAATCTGGGGTTTCCTATTGATTATGTCTGCCTTCTCTCTGTGTTTACATGAGGGAAATAAATAACACATGTTGCAGCCTCGCTCTGACTCTGCATCTTCTTTTTCCTCCAGCCCTGTCTTTTTTTTTGTTGTTCTCACCCCTCCCTGTCTCGTGCTCCCTCCTTGCTCTTCTCTTTCTAAAAAAACTGCCAGTGCCTCTTAACCAGTTTCTTTAATGCGAAGTTCAATGAGAGTGGAGGAGACACAAAAAGGAAATGACATACACAAAAGAAATTTCATCTTGGACACAAAGAGGTTCTAATTTGTCATTGGTGACAAAAACGCTGGCTGTGCAGGAGCTCGTCAGTGATGGACAAACCTGGAGTGTTCTCACATGCGTCTGTACGCCATTATGCCTTTCCTTCATAACACGAGCTGGTTGACTGGGCTTCAGACCAGGCAATGTGTCATACCTTCCAACCCCCCCACCCCCCTTCTGCTCTTTACACAGAGCTCTGATAGCCCTCCTGATAAAACTGGAGCTTCACATGAACAACCGGTTCTGGAGTGGAACTTTAAATTATGTTTACATACCACAAAGTAAAATACTTCTTCTTTCTTCAGTGATGATATACACATGTTTTAGAATATATAAAAAGTTTAATTAGTCTTGTACTCCAGCACAATTTTTTGTGTATTTAATAATTTAAGAAATTCCGTTCCGCTTTGCATTCTAGAGGGAGTTATATTACTGATTTTAATTGGTAAATTAATTCATTATATTAATGAAGTTACTTTGCCAGTTTAGAATAAATACTATAAAAATCGACAATGTATTTATTGCTACATATTAGTGCAGATGACTATAAGATTCAGATAAATATATTTTGTTGAAAAGTGGATAACATCTTTTTGATAAACGATTTTCCATTTCAATGTGTTACACTATATAGTTGAGATAACCTGATACAAATAGTCACGTGATATGTATGATGTATCATATTTATAACGCTAAACTTTATCAAGAAATGCCAGAAAAAGGATTGAAAAATAGTAGCACAGGAAAATAGTTCTAGCAGTTTCTTAAACCAAGAGAATAAAGCTGTGAAGCATTCACACCTCTGGCGAGGTGTCCCCAGATTATCAGACCTATCCTTCCACAACATTTCATGGAAAACTTTAATGTTTTTTTTGCATAAATAGGGAAAATGTTGACAGGTTAAAGATAAAGAAACAAAATGTTAATCCATCCGTTTATCCGCACCCTTGCTATAATTAAAGGACTGACTCATCCTTCTGTTAAATTGTGGAAGGAATCCAGATGACAATGAAACAAACTAATGAAAATGGGTGAAAATAAAGCCTCTGTGGCAGATCAGAAAATATCATAGAAACATCCAGATGCAAAGTCCTTGTGCCTCAACATGGCATTGAAGAGTTAAGACAATATAAAATATGTGAAATTCCCCACTGGCCACCCAAAACTGAAGAACGCTCTTGATGAAATGTTTTCAGACCCTCAATAGACGCCCTGTTGTTTGAAGATACCTGGATGAATGCAGCAGCAACAAGAACTACTTAAGATCTCCTGACACACACATATTTAAATGTGTAAGAAGTTTTTATTAATTACATGGTGTATATGTATGTAGTAATTTCGTTAACTACGTATCTCAGAAAAAATAAAGCATTCAAAATAAAATGCGTCACATTCAAAAGGCTGACCATGGGATGTTGGACCGTTTTAGAGTTATACACTACAAAAACTTCAACCAAAACAAATCCATGAATTGAAGGAGCCTGAATTAATCTTAAAATATATAAGTGAAACAATACAGATCAGTGAAAACCCTCAGAGAGTAACATGTACAATAAAGTGTCTGTTGTGTGTAGTTCATAAAAAATGATTAAAAATGATTATGTGAAACATCACACACTTCATCATGTAAGCACAAAATTAAAAATATTGAAATAAAACAAAATCTTTCAATAGCAAAGGGGATCCATCACGATGCAAAGAATTTGTGTATAAATCTTTGTTAAAAATATGAACAGTAATTTTTAGCATATAATATGTATAAGTATAATGCATATACTTGTACACATTATATATGTTATGTTCTACATGTACTTAACATTAATGAAAACATTAGTGTGTGTTTTTGGTGGCAGCAGCTCAGCCCACAAGGACTTGGCTGAGGGGGGGTGGGATCAGCTCAAGACCAGTATGAGTCAAGAACTATGGAGTTCACTGCCCAGCTGAAATTATGGGGTGTCTTGGTAAGGGACTGGAGGAACATGTTTGAATGTAAGTTT
The DNA here is from genome assembly GCA_013358685.1 of Antennarius maculatus. Classification (NCBI taxonomy): domain Eukaryota; kingdom Metazoa; phylum Chordata; class Actinopteri; order Lophiiformes; family Antennariidae; genus Antennarius; species Antennarius maculatus. The sequence continues at coordinate 2,465,830 of CM023618.1, read as the reverse complement.
GATTGATTACGTACCGCTTCAAATTGGCGATGTATTGTAATTGTCAGTGTTTGTGTGTTTGTCCGTTCATCCGTTCGTCGGCTCGTCCGTTAGTTTGTCCACCAAATATCTTCACAACCGTTGCAGATAAAAAGATGACATAAAAAGCACATTACTCGGGCGGCAAAGGGGATGAAAATGAGACGATAACCTTGACCTTGAGAAAACTAGGTTAGTGCGAGTACGATCGTAGATCAAAGTTGGTGCTTTGATATATGAAAGTAGGTCAAAGCACTAGCTTTGATCTTTGACCTATGCAAGTAGGTCAGGGTAAAATTTTGAATTCAGGGGTGTCGCGGGATGTGCAGTCTTTGACTGCCTTGGTTCTAGTTTGATTTGACTTTAGAACACACTGATCTAAAACCTTTGTGTGTGGACCGGTCAGCTGCTCTGACACAGACTCTCCTAAACGGTTCTGGAAAATGAAAAGAATTTCCTCACTGAAGAAAAATAAAGGAACTTTCTTGTTCTTGTGGCTGTGATCTAAGCTATTCACTCTTTTTTTTGGGCATATATTTGTACATTAGAGGAATAGACGAGAGCGTAGCGTCTTTGCATGTTTATTCATTCTGGTTTTTTTGCTTTATTGTATGCGTCTTCACTTTCAGTTAGCGACAATTACATCGCAGTTGCGTTCAGTAGTTTGAGTTGAAAACTGCCTTCACCCCCGTCCTCCCCCTGGCTCACCCCATTAAAACGATGATTATATCAAACGTACCACCGTTCCAGGGCCTCAGCGAGGAGACCTTGTTGCAACATGGCCGGCTTCTGTGTCCTATAAATTGGTTCCCAGTCAGCAATATCACTCAGGCATGTTACGCCTTCTGGAGACAGGTTATGGTGATCCCTGTTCATATCAATGAAGAGCTGAATATCACGCTCACATCTAAAATTGATTACTATGATTACACGGTTTATGAACACCAGTGAGGGCATGAAATGTTTCTGGTCCGGTTGGGAGGGACATCTCATGTGCCACTGTCCAAAGGGAGAGGATGAGCACTGGCCGTCGGCTGCTGTGGGGCAGGCAGCTGTGACCACCTGGGGGGGGGGGGGGGGGGGCTCCGCTTCACAAACCGCTGCTGTGGTTGCCGCGGAGCCAGTGGTTGCAGCTTCTTACATGGCCGGCGCTGCGGTCCGGGCTCCGAGGTTGCGGCCTTGTGGGTTTGTGACTCCATTTCCCGCTGGGTCACCGGCTGACGACCTTGAGGCGCAGAATAACACGCAGGATGCACGTCACGGAGCAAAGGTCAAACAGCAGGGGACCGCAATCCCTGTCGTGGCTTTCAGTACTGCGATCCTGATTTCACAATCTCAGCCTTGTGAGGTTCCAACTCCATCCCCCGCTGAATCGCTGGTCATCAACCCAGAGGTTACGGGTGACAGCACAAAGGGTAAAGAGGACATGGGTAACAGTGCAGAAGGTTAAACAGTCGCCGACCACCAACCCGGAGCCACAGCATAGCACGCAGGACACGGATAACAGCACAAAAAATGGACAGAGTGATTTGGTGAAGGCTGACAGGGCAAGAGCAGCCGCCAGGAGTCTCAGCTGGACAAGGAGGAGGAAGATGAGATTGTGATAGACGAGGAATTTAGGAACAGCTCCTAAAAGAAAACACATCAATACAATAATGAATAAAGAGAAAGAAATTACTAAAGAAACACCTGAGACACCTACTGATACTAGCAGCTCTGAGAATGAAAATAACAACAGTTTAAAAGAAGCTATAACAGAAACATATGATTCGCAAAAGATAAAAAAAATTCCTGCAATACACAAAAGGTTCAAGGGCTAAAGTAGACCTCAACATGTTTCTGGGTCGCGTCAGTTTTTCTTTAAATAATCCAGAAGGAAGTTAATAACCAGTTTTTACAGTCCAAGAGGTTTTTAGATTGAAGAAAGTAATTACAAAAGTAAAAAGTATAATTGTGGAGAACGGTTAGTTGTTTATTGAATTCTGTCTACTTTTTTTTTTATAAAACCTGTGTTTTTTTACTTTGATAAATGTTATAAGGTTCAATGTTTTCTTTGTTCAGGAAACACACAGTACTGTTGAAAATCCTATCATTGTTCGTTTTTGAGATGTGAATTCCTTTTTGCATGAATCTCTTTTGGATTTTGTGTCAACGTGATTATCTTGTAATTTCATGAATAGACATGATTCTAAAAATCAAAATCAAAAAATGTTCTTCTTCTCCTTCTTCTGTCAAAGGTGTCTTATGTTCCGTGTTGAGTGAGGAACTTGTATTCAAACAGTGGTTCAATTCACATATATTTTGCTTATGTTCCTACATTTTATATTACAGGTACTTGTTTTTGAAATGTGAGTTCATGTGTTCGTGAATCTTTTGGATTTTGTGTCAACGTGACTTTCGACTTTCATGAATAAACGTGATTTTAAAAATCAATCTTCTTATCTTCTTCTTCAGCCAAGGTGCACATTATGAAAAATACTGTATTATTATTACATTATATGGAGGCACATGTGCACATGTAAAGAATATGTATAGATAGATCACAATAATAAAATGTGAAAGTATTTAATACTTACTTTCTCTCAGCAATACAGAAATGATCTTCCCCAAGATATGTGTTATTTTTCTAATAGTAGTACCAACATATCAACAGCTGATATGATTCTGAGACTAATCGACTAGAAGAACCAAAGAACCCGTGGACAAGAAGAAGTGACTTGTCAGAGACATAACTCTGGGCCCACGTTGGTGCTGGACAACCTTTAGATGCTTGTCAGTGTGTATGTCTGTGTGTAGTATGTGTGTGTCTATCTGTCTCGGGGGGGGGGTATTCTGTCAAAGACGCCACTCCACAACAATCAGACGCAGGGTGAGATGAAAGAGAAGGAGCCAGTGTTTATGGGGGGGGGCAGCTTGGGGGCGGCCCATGGTGGTCGGTGGCTGTAACCGGAGCAGCTCGTGTGGACGCTCACAGGCTGTTCCTGCTCCGGGGCCACAGGCTTTGTTATCCTAGAGTCACACCACATAGTCTGACCAGCAATCAAATAAACTGGCTCTCGGGTTCTGGGGTTCCTTTGAAAGGCCACTGGTTTGGAGTTTGAAGGCATTTGATCAGGAACACACATGAACGTGCACGAACCCCACTGAAGCTCAGAGCCCACAGAACACAGTCGACATGAGTGGAAGGTTTCCTCTGTGACCAACAGGGAGCAGCAGACGCCATGAAAAACTACAAACAAGCCTCTGTGGGGTGAGACCCGAGGCCCTCCTCACCTCCACTTGTATCATCCCCCTCCCCCCGCCCCCACAACCCTCTCATGGCCTCCACAGTACTGTCCAATCAGGTTAGGGTGTGTGTGTGTGTGTGTGTGTGTGTGTGTGTGTGTGTGTTGAGGGGAAAAGTGCGCATCCAGTTCAGGTCTGAAGCACGCATACCTCCCTACCTCCCACTCCCACTGTGAGAGTGGGAGTGGGAGGTAGATGACGTGAGTGACACTGAGCACGTCTGAATGTGGATGAATGTTAGTGTTCTGTTGTTTTCCATGTGTAGTGAATCCGGTGGCCTTGTGGCAGCCGCAGACATCCCCGCAAATAACATGTCCATGTAAAACAGCAGCACTCATTACTCGGCTAAGTACAGGGTCACCGCTCTGCTCAGCCAAACGTTCTACAATCACCAGACTGAGTGAAAATATGTATGCTGTGGGAATTTATCTGCTGAGGAGCAATGCCTGACCAACTGTTCTGGTGGCCAATCACTGCCAGTGTGTGTTTTTACAGTGTCAAAGACTGATGGGAAGTTTACAGCTTCACTCTAGGGCTGAGACCGGATCTCGTTCTTTACCACCTGTTGGTGGATGGATACATCAGCTGAGACCGGATCTCGTTCTTTACCACCTGTTGGTGGATGGATACATCAGCTGAGACCGGATCTCGTTCTTTATCACGTGTTGATGGATGCATGCAACATCAAGTGAGACCAGATTTCTTTCTTGTTGGTGAAGTAAAGACGTAGATCGTGTGCCCTGGCGAGTTTTGTGTTTCTTTTCATTCTTCATTGTTGTTTATGTAACTTATACATAATTAATTATACATACTGTAGGTAAAGTCTGCGTGTCTATTGGGGGATACATTTTTTCAAATATATTTTAGGGCATTTGGGGCTTTTTTACAAGGCTGCAATGGATTAAAATGATATTAGTTATTTTAAATGAGGAAATGTTTGACTTAAACTCATATCGGCACTTATTATCTGAGGTTCTACTGTATAATCTGATGTACTACTGTATTTTTACTTGAGGTACTGTATAGATAATTAATCTTGATCGATGTAACAAAGAGGGCGGCACAGTGTGTAGAGTTATTGCCGCCCAGCAAGGCGGTTCTGGGTTCGCGTCCCAGAACCACCTTGCTCTAACCTCCAAAAACATGTGCTGCAGGTTAATTGGCCAGTCTTGAATTGCCCATAGGAGTGTGTGTGTGTGTGTGTGTTTGTCTTTGTCTCTGTGTGGCTCTGCGGTGCACTGGCGTCACGCCCGGAGTTTCCCTTACCTCACTCAGGGAAAACTCGGCTTTGATAAGCTGCAGCACCCAGCGACCCAGGACAGCAGATGAAGCAGGTTTAGAAGATGAGTGAATGAATATTTAACTAATTCAACCAAGCTTCCATTACCTGTCTTGACTTGTTAAATTATCATTTGTTGCTACTGCTGACGTTTGTGTTTTGATGCCTGCTGCCTGCCGTTGTCTGTTCATGCCCCGACCAGCAAGATTTTTCTCAGGCTTTCGTCTGACGGATTCTGGTTGGGGCTTGGTTTGAGGTTTGGTCAAGATGATGAAGGGACCAGGAACCAGAGTTGACCCACAACGACGCCTTCAAGCCGGGCCAACTCAGAACCTTTCTTGCCCAATGTAGAACATGGACTGCAAACTGGAAAAAAAAGAGGGAGAGACAAGAGCGAATGCAACAATGGCTTAGGCATCTGCTTATAGCAGGAAAATAACTGAGTCATCTTCTTTACAATGGAGGTGTGGGTAAAGGTAATACAGATATAATGTGGTTTAATATCAGTATGGGGAGGGTTCATAAACGTTTAAATTACCGTAAAGAATAAAGTAAATTGTTTGCTATATCGCAGAATTTCATTTTTCACAAGTGGTCCTGGAACGCATATATATATATATATATATATATATATATATATATATATATATATATATATATATATATTAATCAACATGCCTAATTCTCTTGTAAGTTAATGGTAGACCTTATGAGCCTATATTCTGACCTACATTCATATTTAAAACAAACTTAAAAAGACATGGAACATTCAATTTTCTGTCGGTCACGAAGTAGTAGATTAAGATGATAAAGATGGTGTAATTGGGCTGGATAAGGGTTGGACATGCTGGCATGACCAGAGGATTTAGCCTCATGCTAACGGTTTGTAAAACGCAACATTATAAGACCCCATAGATTCAGATTTCACATGTCATGTTGACATGACTGAGCAGATCAGAGACTCAGTGAACAGTTTGCTCTGATGTGACTTCTCTGTGGTCTTTTGATCTTTCCTGTTGGCGTCATCTGCAGCGTTTCTTCCTTCTTTTATCCACATGTCTGTGAACTGAGCGGGAAACGAACCCACAATGTATTTATGTTCATGGAGACGTTCACCAACATGGAGACTGAAAACAATTCAGGTCAGGTTGAAAGTTAGAGCAGCAATGTAGACTATAGACTACCTGTCAGAAAACTCTGTCACTACCTGCTGTTAGTTCACATTTATTCATTATTGATGGGTTTTCCTCCTGTAGGAACTAAACGATGTAGGAACCAATGTTGGCCAGGTTAGGTTTCTGTCTTGAAGCATTAACTGAAGCTAACGCTGAATTATGAATGTTTTGCTAGTTTATGTTATCTAGAGGTGGACTTAACTGAGAAAATGAAATCAAACAGAGCAATTAAACATAAAGGAGCGTTTCTGACTTTTGATGACAAGGCAGTGACATCAGCACGTCATTCACGTCATTGTGGTGGAATACCTCAGTGGATTAAAGCTGGGCTTAGCCTCTACACCCCCCAGGAGAAAATTCATTCAGCAGAGGTAGAGATGGAAAAACCAGACAGGGGAACCCTAACCCTCAGATAAATGCAGGCGTGTAGTTAAGATAAGATTTTTTATTTGCAGTTTAAGCAAAAATGTAATGAATTCTTGTCTTGATTACTCAACAACTTTGAAATGACTGCATGTTTGTTGTAATCTCCTGTCTGGACATCTTTGCCGTACTAACTGGACGTGTAGTTTTTTTTTCTTTGTGTATTCTAAAGTCTTGCGTTAAATTTGATGAACCAGTTATTTGTAACAGACTTTGCCCAGTGTCAAAACTCCTTTAAGTGACAGCTGTCATTTTAGCTAAAATCTTTCATTAATCAAAGCAATAATGAATTTTTAATAATTATCTCCCCACCTATTTATTTCTGGGGTCCCACTAGTATATTATATATTTTAATAATTGTCAAAGGAGTAATATCTAAACTAAGGAAGGCATATCATTCTATAAAGTGGACTCAGGCACTTCTGATTTGCAAATGTTCACTGCTGCCTGATGTCGACCTGAGAGACCCTGATCAGAAAAAAAACAACAAAAAACCTGATAGACATCTATGGGTTTACTACATTTTAAATGAATATGAATTAAATAATATTGATTAATCCAGTCCCTTTGAACTTACTGTTGATGCTTGTCATTAATTAATGCAGGTTCTGAGTCACTTACAGTTTAATACTGTATTAACTTTTTAAATTATACATCCAAGTGTTAATAGCGGTATTTATTCCTTTTGAAATTGATGAATCTGTCAATGTTATAAAACAAGACCGAAGATTAAGATTTTAGCATCGTGAGTCTAGGGCAGAATCTTCTCACATTCAGGACAAACCTCTCAGTTTCTTGCTGTTTGTCTACGTTTTGTACAGCATAAAATAATTGTTCCCTGCACATTTTGCCTTTTTATCCATTAATATTTGCTGAAAGAAGAGTGAAAATTTTTTTTACACATTACAACATTAAAAAAGTTGTTATAAAACATTCTATTTTACATATTTTATTTATGTGCTAAGTATATTAAGTATTTTATTGCCTCTGCAAGTCGGGATTTCAAGACACAACATCCAGCAGAAGATATGAATTAATAAAATAGAAAAATTCAGATTTAATTTGATGCCCCAGAGCCCCAGGTCATATCAGGTCTGGAAGTAGCGTGACAATCACTCCCTTTATTATATCCATAACCAGCAAATTCTCCATAAAGACGACCCCCATAAAATACCTCTTCATCTGTATCATTACCCAGTGCCTGAAAACAATAATGCTGTAAAAGACTTCCAGTTTTACTGGAGTTATAAAAAGTACCTGCTGTACTGCTGAACATGTGTTTCATTTTAATGGAGATGCCGCTTTATAGAGGTGTGTCATATGAGAGCCATCAATAGTATGAGATGAGAGTTCACATCCAATGGATGTGCAAACACACACACACACACACACACACACACACACACACACACACACACACACACACACACACACACACACACACACACACACACACAGGTCCTGCTTCATGGAGGATTGATGTGGGTCAGTACACACAGAACAGGCCTGTGTTTCAAGCGTGACCCGATAGCTTTGCGTTGCTTTGCTTGCTACTTAAGCCGCTGCAATTAGCAGACAGGAAGAGGTCTGGTCACTGAAAATGTAATCATGAAATTAGCAGTGCGATACATCAACTGAACACAGGTCTCTTAAGTCCAAGTTATGGATCCAGCATTTGTTCATATCAGGGTTGAGGATGGCAGATAATTGGGTCCACTAATCCAGTAAAGCTCACAAATGGTCAAATTACATTGAGCAATGATGATTAAGGCACATTATGGCTAAGCAATGCATGCTGGTTCCCATGTTCGCATATGAGCGCCATATTTAGTGTCACACCATCAGGGGTCAAAGTGTGGTTAGTTACACATGGCATTGACAAGTGAGTGCACTCATAAAGCAGAGCTGTCATTAAATGCGTCATTTACCAATACATCAAACTGAGCTGTCATAAAATCACAGAAACACGTCTGAGCTGTGGTTATGGAGACGTTAAACCTTGACCAGCCTGTAAACAAGTAGTCAATCACTGGAGCGTCCATCAGCCATCAGCTGTTTGCTCCTTTGCTGCCCTGCAGGAATTAATCTAATGATTAATCCTCTGTGAAGTCGAGTAGGATGAAACAACACCTAGTCCCCCCAGAGGGCCTGGTGGTTATTTTTTTGTTTGTTTGTTTGACTGAAGGGGATATAGCAGATCCAAATGAGACTAGGAAATAGGCAGTCACAGACTGCAACATCCCATGACACCCCTGAATTCAAAATTTTACCCTGACCTACTTGATAGGTCAGGGTCATTTCATAAAAGACCCATGATCGAACGAGTGCATAATGCATAAGGAAAAAGGCCAGAATGAGTAAGACCATAGAGCAAAGCTAATGCATTGGTAGAATCAAAGCACTACCTTTTATTTAGGGTCTTACTCACACTGGCCTTCTCCCTCATCTCTCTATCCTTTCCGGCTCCTGAGTGTACAAAAGTTGAAATTTGACCGTGACTTACTTTTCTCAAGGTCAAGGTCACCATCTCACTTTCATCCCCTTTGCCGCCCAAGTAATGTGCTTTTTTGTTTTATCTTTCTATCTTTGAAGCGGGATGTAATCAGGGTCTCTGCATTGTGAGATATGGACAATCATAAATTTTTGCTTCTTTTCAAAAATTATATTAATTTAAAACATAAATCCAAATCACAGTAATACAGTAGTTCTCCAGAAACCCTCCATCCATCCATCCACCATCCATCTGTCATCCATCCATCCATCCATCCATCCATCCATCCATCCATCCATCCATCCATCCATCCATCCATCCATCCTTTTTCTTGTAGAAGAGATGAATGTAATCCTGGGCAAAAGATGGGGTACACCTTGAGTCAGACAGAAAGGAATCAAACCGACAACCTTCTTTTTGTGAGGCGACAGCGCTACCCACTGTACCACTGTGCCACCCATCAATATCATATTTTATATTTTTATTGTGGTGACAACAACAATAATAATGATAAGACCCTGTGACACGCAAAAGTTTTCTCCCAATCTCCCACTGTGTACAGACGAGTGTGATGCTGGCTGGTGTAGTATGCTGTTCCACCATGGGTTCATTTATTGATTGTAAAACATGCCTCTCTGCATCAAGCACTGTGTTTTTAATCCAATGCAGCCTCTGCAACACACCAATCTAATGAAACATGGCAGACCAATTTGTGAATGAATGCCATGAACGTATGCCTGCATGTTTAACCTAATAGAACTAATAGGAGCCTCATATATCACTTATTACTGATATGGAATCAATATTGCATTCAATTAGATAATGATGCTGAAGGATTCTTCCTGGATCCATGTGGTTAACTGACTTTTGCTCCTGGACGCTTAAAGATGCACGGCTTCACTACATTGCAAATTTTTAGTAGGTAGTCACGTGATACCGTACTATTGGTTGACAGCATCAGGAAGTGCGCTGGGTTCCAAGACTAACAGAACGCAGCGCACTTTCGTGTATTAAAGAAACACTTAAAAGCATTAAACAATCTATAAAAGGTGATACAGATAGAAGATGGTTTAATATCAGTATGGGGAGGGTTCATAAATGTTTAATTTACCGTAAATAATAAAATAAATAGTTCTATATCACGGAATTTAATTTTTTGAGGGTGGTCCTGGAACACATTAACCTCAAGTAATGAAAGGCTACTGTGTTCTTTTTTGTCTCTTTTGCATTGTAGTCTGCTATTACCATGCTCAAAGCTTTGCTCCAGATAATAAAATGTGATTTTCTACCTGTATATGAGCGTGGTAGTAGCCAAATAGAAAACATGTTGAATGATATTGTTCTTCAATCAATCAGTCATTGGTCAGCAGCGTCAGGTCCATCTCTGCAGGGTTTACTAGGGTCTCTAGGTCTCAAATTTTTGTACATTTTTGTAATTTATTGACATATTTATCATAAGGATTCCTTAGACCTTATTTTCCAAGAATTGGATTTTTCTGGCAATTATTTCATGGCTCAGGTTTTCAGGCTCAAACACAAGCTGAATCCGTTCCCTGACTGAGCTGTAAGTCCAAAACTTTTCACCGCATTTAAAAGAACTACAATCATTCAAATCCTTTCCAGCCTTGGAACAAAGCCCCTCTTGAACTGCGCATGCCCAAGCTAGCCGCAGGTTTTCGTCTGCTCTGTTGAATGTCTTGTGTTTTTATCGTACTTTTCGTCTTGTCTACAACTTTCTTTCTTTTATCATGATGGACAGTACTGTGTATATGTACTCCGAAGAAGAAATGCTGTCCCTGAAGGTTAGAGGAGAACCTGGGGTTTGCGATCTCACCCCCACCGAGATCCAGCGGAGGTACAGAGGGAGCCGAGGAGGTAAACAAAAGCAGGCTAGGCTAGTGGCTAGTGCTAATAGCCGCCAGCGGGTCAGACCCTCGGTTCCCTCGGTCATCATGGGGAATATAAACTCGTTGCCCAACAAGGTGGACGGACTGACGGCGCTGTGCAGAACTGAGCAGCACTACAGGGAAACCAGCTTGTTTGTGTTCTCTGAGACGTGGCTGATGGACTTCGTACCCAATGCTAACATCGGACTGACCAGCTTTTCCTCAGTGCAAGCGGACCTGAACACGAACACCGCCGGTAAGAAGAAGGGAGGTGGTCTGATAATATATACCAACAACAGATGGTGTCACCCAGGACATGCAACCATGAAAACCACGCTGTGCAACAGGGCTCTGGAGCTAACAGCTGTTAGCATCAGGCCCTACTACCTGGCGTGTGAATTTTCACACATCATTGTCCTCGCTGTCTACATCCCCCCACATGCGGACCCAGAGACGGCACGAGAGACCATCTGTGCGGCCAACTCTGCTCTTCGGACCCGGCACCCGGAGGCACTCGTAATAATCACCGGTGACTTCAATCACATCACCCTGGACTCATCTCTCTCTGCAATGTCCTAGTGTGTGAACTGCTCCACACGGAAGAACAGAACCATCAACTTGTTCTACAAAAATGCCAAGGAGGCATACACCGCTACCCCCCTTCCCCCACTAGGTAAATCAGACCATCACTTAGTGTACCTATAGCTCACCTACATCCCGCTGGTGAAACGGCTGCCAGCAACAACCCGGCAAGTCAGGAGGTGGTCCCCAGAAGCGGAGGAGACGCTGAGGGACTGCTTCCAGACAACCAACTGGGATGTTATTGTGCAGACTATATGACCTTCTGTGTGGACACAGTGGTCCTTGTCAGGACAGTCAAGTGTTACCCCAACAGCAAACCATGGGTAACCAAGGAGGTGAGGGCTGTCCTGAACAGGAAGAAGCGGGCGTTCAGGACTGGGAATGAGGAGGGGATGAGAAAGGCCCAGCAGGCAGTGATACTCTGCCTGAAGGAGGCTAAAGAGAACTACAGGAGGGAGCTGGAGCACCAGCTGGGGCGCAACCAGGTGCAGGAGGTCTGGAGTCAATGAAGGCCATCACCACCTATGGAGAGGGCCACAGTACAGTGGAGGGGGACATGGAGCAAGCTGATGAACTCAACAGCTTTTTTAATCGGTTCAGCTCCCCCACCACTCCATGCCCCCGTCCCCAGAGTTCCTCCGGCCCAGTTGATGAGAATACACATGCCCCCCCCCCCCTACCCTCTCCGTCTCCCTCACCTATCTACCCCAGGCCAAACCCAGACCTTTCCCCCACCTCAACTGCTAACCCCCCCGGCCAAATGGACCAAAACGCCACCCCCCCACACATGGCCATCACTGCGGTACAGGTGACGTCTGCACTGAGGAGGCTTTGCCAAAGGAAGGCGGCTGGACCAGAACAGGTCCCCCCAAGACTCCTCAAGGCCGTCACTGCCAAACTGGCTGAACCTCTATACCAGGTTTTCAACCTCAATGTCCGGCTGGGGAGGGTCCTGTCGCTATGGGAGACATCCTGCATTGTGTCTGTGCCCAAGCGGAGACGCCCCACAGGGCTAAATTACTATCGACCAGTAGCTCACACCTCGCACGTGATGAAGACCTTGGAGCCACTGGTCCTGGAGCTCATGCGTCCCCAGGTGCAGGGTGCGATTGACCCTCTCCAGTTCGCCTACCGGCCCCAGGTTGGGGCTGACGACGCCATCCTGTACCTCCTCCACCGGGCTCTCTCCTACTTGGATGTCAGGGGCTGTGTAGTAAGGGTGCTCTTCTTCGACTTCTCGAGCGCTTTCAATACAATCCAGCCCCGGCTCCTGCAGGAGAAACTATCATCCATGGCTGTGGACCCCTACCTTGTGAGCTGGATCACAGATTCTCTAATGGACAGACCCCAGTAAGTGCGTATGCGGGACTGTTTGTCATCAGTGGTGACCAGCAGCACAGGGGCTCCACAGGGAACCGTGCTCCCCCCCCTTCTTTTCACCCTCTACATGATGGACTTCCAGCACAACTTGGATACATGCCACATGCAGAAGTTCTCAGACGACAATGCGATCGTGGCATGTACCTGGGAGGGTGATGAGAGGGAGTACAGGAGGGTGGTGATGGACTTTGTGGGGTGGTGTCAGCAGAATGAACTTCAGCTGAACATCACCAAAACCAAAGAGATAGTGCTGGATTTCCGTCCGGCACCCCCCTCCCTACAGCCAGTGGTCATCAGGGGTAAGGAGGTGGAGGTAATGGGGACTTATAAGTACCTGGGGCTGCAGCCTGACAGCAAATTGGACTGGTTGTACAACTTGGACTGTGTGTACAAGAAAGGTCAGAGTAGGATGTACTTCCTGAGGATGCTAGCCTCCTTCAACATCAGCTCTGCTTAGATTGTTCTACCTGTCCATTGTGTCCAGTGTGCTGTCCATCAGAACCTGAAACATTTTAAACGTATTTGATGTGCTGGAAGTAAAATCAGAACTTATTGACTGAAAAAACTCGGTCCAATCAGAAGAGAGGTGATTCTGATCTAGTAGTAGTAGTAGTGGAACTTTATTGATCCCTTACGGAGGTTCCATCAGGGAATTGACTTCTCCGTCACACTACACACAGCACAATGACCACACAAAAGCACACAGAAAAAGCCCACAGAGAGAAGTACCGACACCTAGAAAGAATAAAAATAACACACCATGAAATATACACATAAAAAGGCATGAATAGGCATATATGTTGCTGTACATATAGTGTGTGCAGTGTCTATGGTTTATTATGCGGGTCATCCCTTGGCTCTTGTGTGGACCCTCTGCTTCTTCTCCTTCAGAGAGGAGTTGAGCAGTTTGATGGCTCAGAGGATGAAGGAGTTCTTAAGTCTGTTGCTCCTGCATGTTGGGAGGTGCCATCCTCTGGTTGGTTAGCCTTCTCAGGCACCTTTGGTTGTTGGCAACGGTGTGCAGAGGGTGGCTGACATCGTCCATGATGTCCAGCAGTTTGTCCAGAGTTCTCGTCTCTGCCACCACTGCCAGACGGTCTAGCTTCATTCTGACATTTATCCTATGATGCTAACATTATTTATCATACTATTATTAATATGTATTAACTGTTAGACTCCTGACTTTGGCCTTTTTTGATAACTTTGATATTTGTCTCTATGTACCACATTAAAAATGATTTAACATACCCATGCTTGGTAAGTTTATGTTCAGCACAACTTCAGCTATACAAAGAGATCGTTATTATTTCACTGTAACTTACTATATTGACATATTGGGGCAAAATAGATAAACACAGTCAAATTCTAAAATTGAAAGATTGTATTTTATTGCACATGAAAACCAAAGACATGCTCATTGAATTGATTTGAACTCCAAAGGGGTTGCCATAGGCTTCTAACATAACTATATACAGTTTGTGACATTTATGCCACTCTTCAAACGAGTTTGTTGGGCCAAAATAGACACACAGTCAAATCTGAAAATGGAACAAATTGTATTTTATTGCATATCATGTAAAAACCAAAAACATGCTAATTTATTTGATTTTGAACTCAAAGAAGTTTGCCATAGGCTTCTAACATAACTATACACAGTTTGTGTCACTTATGCCATTCTTCAAAGGAGTTTTTCAAAATAAGACATAGTGCCACGTGAAATGCACGAGACATGTTTACATCACATGACAAAATGCACGAATCGCGAGACATATTTGAATCACTTGAATATATGTATCCCTGTACGCTTGTACGATGGCAACTACATGGACAGAAATACGACGCCTGTCATCTGATTATAAGAAGCCATTTGAACCGCTTGTCTTAGATCAAATGTAAACTATCATGTCTCCAGTTTTCAAGGTCAATCGGCTCCAAATAAAAACCGGACGGCAGTTTCACATCTATACAGTTGCGTAAACATGCGCACAGCAATCCACGTGACAGACTTTCTTTGTTTGAAATGGTTTAACATCATTTTATCTGAATGTGGGGGCGCTTTCATACTGTAATAAGGGTTAAACAATGATATCCCCCCACTTCTGACTGTTTCTCTTCTTCTATTGTTTCCTCTGTGGAGTTGGCATGTTCTCCCCGTGTCTTCGCAGGTTCTCTCCGGGTTCTTCGGCTTTGTCCCACCACCAAAATCCAGTTTCAAATTGCCCATAGGTGTGTGCATGTGTGGTTGGCTCATCAGTGCACTGGCATCTCCCTCGGAGTGTCCCTTGCCTCACATCCCAATTCCGCTGGGATAGGCTCCAGCAACCCCACGACCCACGACAGTGGAACTAGCGAGTATTGAAGATTTATGTGTATACATTACATCTATAATGACTTTTTTCAGCTAAAGGCTAATCCAATCCTCGAGCCCCTGAGAGTGATGCTGCTGTGTGACAGTGGGTTGTGTTTGGCCCACATGTCACGCCAATTATACATCCAGTCTGTTTGATCGTCTGCTCACATAAAGTGAAGTATTATCCACTGGAGCGCAGCACAGCGCCTTGACATGCAGCGCTGCAGCACCGTTAAAAGCAGTTGGTGGAAGGTTTTGATGCCATCGTGGCCAGAAGTCTGGATATCATCAGGCCTGCTCCCAGCTCTGTAAACAGACTGGACATTGAACGCATTAGGCCTACATTGATTTGAACTTCTGCTTTCCATTTCTCCTCGCTGCTCCCCCACCTTAACTCCCTTCAAATTGAATTTCCTTTTCCAGCCTCTCCTCTTTGTCCAGGTCTGTCCGTCACGCTGCCTCTGTCTTCATTATGTAGTCTGATACGTAACTCTGACACTGCATGGCTGTTAACGGACAGCTAACGGACACCAAGCAGAAGGGAAAGTAGTCCTGATGATGACTCCATGACCAGTGGTCTTGGGTCCTTACCTCAACGTGGCGTTCACCATGATTGCCTGCATGGCTTTATTGTAATAAAGTTTGTAGCAGTATTATAGATGGATTGAATGTCCAACACTCTCTCACACACACACAGACACACAGACACACACACACACACACACACACACACACACACACACACACACACACACACACACACACACACACATACACACACACACACACACACACACACACACACACACAGGTTACACAGCGTTTCTGACCTACAGTGGAGATCTGTGGGAAAGGTCCCACCATCAATTGTTCTTCTCATTTCTACCTATTGGTGGGTCGAGGTAGACACCTCGACACCAAGCACAGAACTCTGCTGTGTGTCTCATGACTGTGTAAATATGGGTCCATGTAAATACATATACACTTAGTATAGAATACAGAGAAACGTTACCCTATGTGGTTAACTACAGGTAAACCTACGTCATTAACTCTGGACCCTTCCCAAATTTAACCAGCGATGAGATGTTTAGCTGCATGTCACCCTTTAAAGGTACAGTAAAGTCAAAATGAACCATTTAAAAAAAAGCTTGGTAGTATTTTTATTTTTTTTATGAGCAATGGGGACTTAGAAAAACTAAAGTTATCGTAAGTTATGGAGCGCGCCATGACAGCGGAAGTGACACAATCGTAGACATCACGGTGAATCCATATGAATTCCAATAAGGCAAGCAAGGTAACGAGCCGCCATTTTCACTATTATTTATCAATATATCGCCTAAAATCATGTCATCGTCATCAAATACTGAGGACAAGTTCCCTGTGAACTTACCTGGGGGTGTAATTATCCTGTACAATTATCACCCGATGTGTGCAGAGGAGGAGGGTTTGGACATCTAGCGACTCATCCCAGGTGGCTTCATCTGAATCACATTCTGATAGAGATATCCAACTAGTTATAATGTACCGATGCTAACGCGCTAGCCTGTCAATTGGATTTTCCATATTATGTTAGCATTGAGCTAGCCGCCATTCATCACTGTTGGACTGTGTGGAATTAATAGCAACTCTAGTTTATATTAATATGACTTGTATTTACGAATGTATAAGTGTCAGGGCCTGACATGTTGTTTGTTTTATTTTAGTTTAACAGATCTTCACAGACCTATCACTTTTGATATTGTTTACTTTTCGCGAGTGCCATAATCGCGCGATAACAGTGATGTGCGATGAGGTTCATGGTCCATGGCATCGACGTCATCGTGATCACGTGATCAGATTTACAAAAATATGAACCTACAGTGTAGCTGATTCACCATTTAATTAGCAACAGTGAGTGGGTTATGTTAAAGTCTCATTGCAGAATTATTTAAACATACAAACTGTAACACACAAATAAGCATATTTGATTAAAAAAACGTAATGTTGTTACCTACCTAATGTAGCCGCAAGAGGGCACAAGCCAGTGTCTTATTGTGCCGGTCCCAAGCCCGGATAAATACAGAGGGTTGCGTCAGGAAGGGCATCCGGCGTAAAACTTTTGCCAAATCAAAGATGCGAATCAAACATATGACTTCCATACCGGATCGGTCGAGGCCCGGGTTAACAACGACCGCCATCGGCGCTGTTGACCTACAGGGCGCCGGTGGAAATTGGATTACTGTTGGTCGAAGAAGGAGAGGAGGAAAGTGCGTTCGCACGAAGAAAGAGAAGAGGAGCGCCAAGAGTATAGGACTAAGAGTAGGGACGTTGAATGTTGGAACTATGACAGGAAAAGGTAGAGAGTTGGTCGACATGATGCAGAGGAGGAAGGTAGACATACTGTGTGTCCAGGAGACCAGGTGGAAAGGTAGCAAGGCTAGAAGTTTAGGAGCAGGGTTCAAGTTGTTCTATCATGGTGTAGATAGAAAGAGAAATGGAGTAGGAGTTATCTTGAAGGAGGAGTTTGTTAGGAATGTCCTGGAGGTAAAAAGAGTGTCGGATAGAGTGATGAGTCTGAAGCTAGAAATAGAAGGTGTGATGTTCAATGTTGTTAGTGGGTATGCCCCACAGGTAGGATGTGAGCTGGAGGAGAAGGAGAAATTCTGGTTGGACTTTGATGAAGTGATGCAGAGCATACCTAGAAGTGAGAGAGTTGTCATCGGTGCAGACTTCAATGGACATGTTGGTGCAGGTAACAGAGGTGATGAGGAAGTGATGGGCAGGTTTGGTATCCAGGAGAGGAACGCAGAAGGACAGATGGTAGTTGACTTTGCAAAAAGGATGGAAATGGCTGTAGTGAATACTTTTTTCCAGAAGAGGCAGGAACATAGGGTGACCTATAAGAGTGGTGGTAGGAGCACACAGGTAGACTACATCTTGTGTAGACGATGTAACCTGAAGGAGATCAGTGACTGCAAAGTAGTGGTAGGCGAGAGTGTAGCCAAACAGCATAGAATGGTGGTGTGTAGGATGACTCTGGTGGTGAGGAAGATGAAGAGGACAAAGACAGAGCAGAGAACGAAATGGTGGAAGCTAAAAAAGGAAGAGTGTTGCATGACCTTTAGGAAGGAGTTAAGACAGGCTCTGGGTGGTCAGGAGGTGCTTCCAGATGACTGGACAACTACAGCTAATGTGATCAGGGAGACAGGTAGGAGAGTATTTGGTGTGTCATCTGGAAGGAAAGTAGATAAGGAGACTTGGTGGTGGAATGAGGAGGTACAGGAGTGTATACAAAGAAAGAGGTTAGCTAAGAAGAAGTGGGACACTGAGAGGACTGAGGAGAGTAGACAGGAGTACAGGGAGATACAGCGTAAGGTGAAGGTAGAGGTAGCAAAGGCCAAACAAGAAGCTTATGATGACTTGTATGCTAGGTTGGACAGTAAGGAGGGAGAGACTGATCTATACAGGCTGGCAAGACAGAGAGATAGAGATGGGAAGGACGTGCAGCAGGTTAGGGTGATTAAGGATCGGGATGGAAGTCTATTGACAGGTGCCAGCAGTGTGATGGGAAGATGGAAAGAGTACTTTGAGGAGTTGATGAACGTGGAAAATGAGAGAGAACAAAGACTAGAAGAGGTGACTGTTGTGGACCAGGATGTAGCAAAGATTAGCCAGGATGAAGTGAGGAGAGCACTGAAGAGGATGAAGAGTGGAAAGGCAGTCGGTCCTGATGATATACCTGTAGAGGTTTGGAAGTGTCTAGGAGAGGTGGCAGTAGAGTTTCTGACTGGGTTGTTCAACAGGATCTTAGATAGTGAGAAGATGCCTGAGGAGTGGAGGAGAAGTGTGCTGGTGCCCATTTTTAAGAACAAGGGAGATGTGCAGAGTTGTGGCAACTACAGAGGAATAAAGCTGATGAGCCATACAATGAAGTTATGGGAAAGAGTAGTGGAAGCTAGACTAAGGGCAGAAGTGAGCATTTGTGAGCAGCAGTATGGTTTCATGCCAAAAAAGAGTACTACAGATTCAGTATTTGCTTTGAGGATGTTGATAGAGAAGTACAGAGAAGGCCAGAGGGAGCTGCATTGTGTTTTTGTAGATCTGGAGAAAGCTTATGACAGGGTGCCCAGAGAGGAACTGTGGTATTGTATGAGGAAGTCTGGAGTGTCAGAGAAGTATGTTAGAGCGGTGCAGGACATGTATGAGGACTGTAAGACAGTGGTGAGGTGTGCTGTAGGTGTGACAGAGGAGTTCAAGGTGGAGGTGGGACTGCATCAGGGATCAGCTCTGAGCCCCTTCTTGTTCGCTATGGTGATGGACAGGCTGACAGACGAGGTTAGACAGGAATCTCCATGGACTATGATGTTTGCAGATGACATTGTGATCTGCAGTGAGAGTAGGGACGAGGTGGAGGAGAAGCTAGAGAGGTGGAGGTTTGCCCTGGAAAGGAGAGGAATGAAGGTTAGCCGCAGTAAGACAGAGTACATGTGTGTGAATGAGAGGGACCCAAGTGGAAGAGTGAGGTTACAGGGAGAAGAGATCAAGAAGGTGGAGGATTTTAAGTACTTGGGGTCAACAGTCCAGAGCAATGGAGAGTGGGGAAAAGAGGTGAAGAAGCGTGTCCAGGCAGGATGGAATGGGTGGAGGAAAGTGTCAGGTGTGATGTGTGATAGAAGAGTTTCAGCTAAAATGAAAGGAAAGGTGTACAAAACTGTGGTGAGACCAGCAATGTTGTTTGGCCTAGAGACAGTGTCACTGAGGAAAAGACAGGAGGCAGAGCTGGAGGTAGCAGAGATGAAGATGCTGAGGTTCTCTCTGGGAGTGACCAGGAAGGATAGGATCAGGAATGAGTACATCAGAGGGACAGCACATGTTAGAGGTTTTGGAGATAAAGTCAGAGAGGCCAGACTGAGATGGTTTGGACATGTCCAGAGGAGAGATAGTGAATATATTGGTAGAAGGATGCTGAGTTTTGAACTGCCAGGCAGGAGGCCTAGAGGAAGACCAAAGAGGAGGTTTATGGATGTAGTGAAAGAGGACATGAAGGTAGTTGGTGTGAGAGAAGAGGATGCAAAGGACAGGGTTAGATGGAGGCGGTTGATTCGCTGTGGCGACCCCTGAAGGGAAAAGCCAAAAGGAAAAGAAGAAGAAGAATGTTGTTACCTACCTGTTAATATGTCAGGTTTACTTGTAAATGAAGTCCATTCACCGCTCCCTGAACAAACGCGTCAATAACTTGTTTGTAGAAATTGTCCGTATCTTTCTTCAGTTTGTAAAATTTAATCCTCCATTTGAATAGGCGAGCGGAAAAAAATAATTGCTGCACTTGACTTAATGTAGATCGTAGCCTGCATTCACTTATTCTTCGGCTGAGGAGTCCCAAGACGAATCCCTGGGATCACAAGCGCCCCCTATCCACGAGGCCGGGTATTTTTGTGCCTCACCTAGTGCCTTTCAGGACCTCTCAACTCAATACAGACGTTACACACATGCAGCTATTGACAAGAAAACACTGTACATTATATACATTAGCTAAATTATGGGAATTTAGTTTATAGAGCAAACTCGTTGGAACATTTTAATAGCGACATATAGAGAGATAGCATTACGGTTTCACTGTATAGCATACCAGCACAGCTATCTGAGCTATTGTGCAATCTATGGTGAGGCTCGGCTGGCTGGTGCCTCACCGCAGGTTTCTGCTCCGTATTGCAGCGGTAAATGTAAATGTAAATATAAATTCAGCGATTTTGAGAAAAATAACCTAAAATTAGTGACGTCAAATGGAAAATAAATTTATAATGCACATTGCTGGATAAATATTAGCATTTAATTTATTTATTCCATTTTCCATTTTTTTCTTTCATGATGGCAGGTGAGGCCGTGCCTCACCTGCCATCATGAAAGACAACGCCGAACATGCTGTCACGCCGAACCGTGACAGCATGAATGTGCTACATTCCTCAAATAAATTAACTGATTCCATTGAATTTGTAATTGTATATCATCCTCCCGGACTATATTATTTCTCTCTGATAGAATTTTCTGAATTTTTATCTAATCTGGCTGTTACCAAAGATAAGGTTATACAGTGCGCCCTTGCACATCAATGATTGTGGCAGACACATGATACCATACGCGCATTCCATTGGCTGATGGCATCTGGAAGTGCACTTGGTTGAGTTTCAATTTGCGTGAGACACAAAAGTGCTTAACCAGTCGATAAGAGTGTGTGAAAAAGTAATACAGATAGAAGGTGGTTAAATATCAGTATGGGAAGGGTCATAAACATTTAAATTACTGTATATAATGAGATAAATAGTTTGTTGCTAGATCGTGGATTTTATTAATCGCGTGTGGTTCCTGGAACGCATAAACCGAAGAACGAGGGCGCACTGTAGTAATAGATTTCAATGTTCATTTTGACATTGTGAATGATAGTTTCTGTTTTGGGTTAAAGCCTATGTTAGATTCTCTAGGATTCTCACAGGTGGTAGATGGTCCTAACCATAAGAACCACCACCCTCTAGATCTTATTTGTACCCAACGGTGATAGAGCACCTGACTATTTTCACACAAAATGACATCTTGTCAGATCACTACCTAGTTACTTTTAACTTTGCCTTAACCAGTGACATGCAGTCAGGACACAGCCTCACCTGCCATCATGAAAGAAAAAAAATGGAAAATGGAAGAAATAAATTAAATGGTAATATTTATCCAGTGATGTGTATTATAAAGTTGTTTACTTTAACGTCACCAATTTTAGATTATTTTTACTCAAAATTGCTGAATTTTCACATTAACCACTGAAATACTGGGAAGAGACCTGCGGTGAGGCAGCAGCCAGCCAAACCTCACCATGGATTACACAATGACTCAGCTAGCTGTGCTGGCATGCTAAACCGTGAGATCGTAATGCTATATCTCTATATGTCGCTATTAAAATGTTCAAACACATTTGCTATATGAACTCAAATTCCATAATTTAGTTAATGTATATAATGCACAGTGCTTTTTGTCAACAACAACCTGTGTAAAGTCTTTCTTAAGTTGAGCGATCCTGGGAAGAGGCACTAAGTGAGGCAGGCAGTTCTCCTGCCTCATGGTAGGGACTCCTCGGCCACAGAATAAGCGACAGCAAGCTCGAATCTGTAGTCAGCAAGTTAAGCGCAGTCATTCATTTGTTTTTCTTCCGCTTGCCTTGCCTTACTATAAAAATGGGGGATTACGTATCTCAACTCTAAATTTTTTCGATGCTTTTGTTCAGAAGGAGCTGCACATGGACTTAGTTTAAGTAAACATAACATAAACAAACATTAGAAGGTGAAGTGGGCATTAAAAACTCAACATTAAAATAAAATGGGCCATATCCATCTGACAGATTTAAGTTTGTTCATGTCAATAATAAATTCTCAGATTGAGAGGCTCTTACGTGTGGAATACCTCAAGGATCTGTTCTGGGGCCAGAGATGTTTTATTTATAAATGTTAACATTGGGAAATATTATAAGAAAACATAACGTTAACTTTCACTGTTATGCAGATGATACCCAATTGTATTTGTCATTGAAACAAACAAATCTGACCAAATAACTAAATTAGAGACTTGCCTCAGGGATATGAAGTCTTGGATGCTCCACAACTTCTAAATGCTGAACAGTAACAAAAACAAAGTTATTATTATTGGGCCTAAGCACCAATAATTTTTTATACTCTAATTCAGTTAGACAAGATTGTTTTATTCTCTACCAATTATATAAAGAACTTGGTAGTGATTTTTGATCACTGTCCTTTAACTCTCATATTAAGTCTGTGTCTTGGACAGTCTTCTTGCATTTACAAAACATTGCTAAAATCAGAAATTTTTTATTCATTGAAGACACAGAAAAATAATTCATGCCTTCATCAATTCTAGATTGGTTTACTGCAATTCTTCATTATGGGACTGTTCAAGCTCCTCCATTAGGATTTTACAACTAACTCAGAATGCAGTTGCCCGCTTATTGACTCGAACTGGGAGGAGAGAACACATCTTTCCTGTCCTGGCATCCTTACATTGGCTCCCAAAAAAATCTACAATAAAATTCAAAATCCTCATGATCATATAAAGCTCTTTACTGTAAGGCTCTGTCTCATTGAAGTGTATTACACTACCAGGGCTTTTCAATCTGAGGATGCAGGATTTTTGGTAACCCATCAGGTCATCAGGTCTTTAAGAGTAGAACAGGAGGCAGAAGCTTTAGCTCTCTGCCTCATTTACTCTGGAACAATCATTCAGCCTCGGTCTGGGGGGCAGACACCCTTATCTTATTGAAGCGTAGACTCCAAATCTAACTCTTTTATGAAGCTAAAATTAGCAACAACGCAGATTCCACTAGATTTGGACTGCAAATTCTATCTGGCCTATCTGCCACTCTCTCTGTCTGTCTCTCTCTTTTCCTCGCCCTGTCTCTATTCTCAGTATATTTCCTTTCCCACCAAACCAGTCAATACGGATGACCACCCTCCAAAGTCTGGGTCCTGCCTGGAGTTTCTTCCTCAGTGAGGGAGTTTTTCCCCACCACTGTTGCTTATGCTTGCCCTGAAGGTTTCTGCTGGGTTTCTCTGTCTGATAAAGCACTTTGATGTGATTAAGAGGTATATAAATAAAAGTTGATTGATTTATTGACTAGATAAGCTGCTATAGGCCAAGACTGCTGAGGCCTAGACTGCTGCTGACTTTTCTTTCTCCACTATTAAAGGGAGTTACACTACTTATTTTAGGAGTTTCTGTTGATTCTCTTTCTTTGCTTTTCATGCTAATATTACATTGACCCTTCAAATGTTTGCAGCATACTGCCGTTGTCTATTTCCGTCTGCTTGACAGGTGGGTAACAAGTATAGAAGACAGGAAATCCAACGGCCTGGAAATTCCGCCCCTACTTCAGCAACTACAGCATGATTATGACTGCAAATTCTATCTCTATATCTTTCTTTTCCTTGCCCTGTATCTATCTCCATTGTATTTCCTTTCCCACCCAACCAGTTAAAGCGGACGACAGCCATCCAGAGCCTGGGTCTTTCCTGCAGTTTCTTCCTCAATGAGGGAGTTTTGCCTGCTGCTGCTGTTTTGCCTGCTGCTGCTGTTTTGCCTGCAGAGAAACCCAACAGAACTCTCCAGAGCTGCTTGCTCTGGAGAGTTCTGTTGGGTTTCTCTGCTCTGTTAAATGCCTGCTGATGTGATTAACTCTATACAAATAGAGATTGATTGATTGATTGATTGATTGATTGATTGATTGATTGATTGATTGATTGATTGATTAAATGCCATTCACTACAGGTAAACCTCACCCTACATGCTTAACTGCAGAAAATGCTCATCCTACGTGGTTAACTACAGGTAAACCTCAACCTACATCGTTAACTACAAGTAAACTTCACCTTACATCGTTAACTACAGAAAAACCTCACCCTTCATCGTTTACTACAGGTAAACTTCTCTGTAAGTGGATGGATTACAGGAAAACCTCACCCTACATCATTAACCACATGTAAACTTCATCCTACATAGTTAAGTACAGGAAAACCTTACCTTACGTCATTGGCTATGGGTAAACCTCACCCTCTATCGTTAACTACAGATAAACCTCAACCTACGTGGTTAACTACAGGAAAACCTCACTTTACGTGGTTAAGTACAGGTAAACGTCACCCTACTTTGTTAACTACAGGTAAACCTCACCCTACATCGTTAACTACGGGCAAACCTCTCTGTAAGTGAATGAACTACAGGAAAACCTCACCCTGCGTCATTAACTACTTGTAAACTTTACCCTACATCGTTAAGTACAGGAAAACCTTACCTTACGTCATTAGCTATGGGTAAACCTCACCCTACGTCATTAACTACAGGTACACCTCAACCTACGTGGTTAACTACCGGAAAACCTTACCCTACGTGATTAACGACAGGTAAACCTCACCCTACTTTGTTACCTACAAGTAAACGTCACCCTACATTGTTAACTACAGAGAAACCTCACCCTACGTCGTTAACTAAAGGTAAACCTCACCCTACGTGCACATAGGGTGGGGTTTACCTGTGAGGTTTACCTGTGAGGTTAACCTCATCCTACGTGGTTAACTACAGGTAAACCTGACCCTACATTGTTGACTACAGGTAAACCTTTCCCTACATCATTAACTACATGTATACAGCAATCGTTACTTGCCGCTAATGTATTCCAGGACCACCCCCAAAAAATGAAATTCCGCGATATAGCGACAAACTATTTATTTTATTATTTATGGTAATTTAAACGTTTATGAACTCTCCCCATGCTAATATTAAACCACCTTATATCTCTATTACCTTTTCCCACACTTTAAAATACTTTTGTATTAAAGAAAAGTGTTTCTTTAATACCTAAAAGTGCGCTGCACTCACAGAATGCCAATAGCATGCGCGTACGGTATCATGTGACTACCTACTAAAAATCCGCGATGTAGTGAAGCCATGTATCTTGAAGTGCGAGTAAGCGAGAGATTATTGTACCTCACCCTACATGGTAAATTGCAGATAAACCTCACCCTACGTCATTAACTACAGGTAAACCTCACCCTTTATTGTTTAATAAAGTACAGAAAAAAAACGTCGTCTTCAGATATTTCTTCCTCCGTGCCCATGACGGGGTTGCTGCAGGCTAATAATATGATGTTCAATAAATCAATCAGCTTTTATTTGCATAGCACTTAATCATATCAACAGACATTTCAAAGTGCTTTAACATAGTAGAGAAACCCGACAGAACCCTCCAGAACAAGCATAAGACACAGTGGCGAGGCAACACTCCATCAATGAGGAAAACACTCTGGGCAGGACCCAGACTCTGGAGGCTTGTTCGCCTTGATTGGTTGGGAGGAAAAGAAATACAATGGAGATAGGTACAGGGCAAGGAAAAGAGAGAAACAGAGACACAGAGAAAGAGAGACAGAGAGAGAAAGAGAGAAGGCAAGAGAGAGAGACAGAGAGAGAGAGCAAGAGAGAGACACAGAGAGAGAGAATGGCAGGAAGGCGGAGAGGCCAGATAGAGTCAGTGTCTTTACGGTTAGGGTTAGGAGTTTTGATCCAGGTGCTGAAGTGGGGATGGCAATGTCAGGCTTTGTTCACTCACTCCTGGATTGTTGTGTTCTATATTTGTGCTGCATCATCTAGTTTTATGTTTTATTCGGATTTATTGTACAGTAACATGATATTGTGTGGTTTAATAGTTTATTAGTGATTTTATGATTCCAATATTTGTGGTGGACAGATGTGGAGCAAGATGACATAAACTTGATTTTTATTTTTCTATTTTTCTATTTTTTTTAAACTGACTTATAATCAAGAAAGACGTAAGATGAGGTATAACTGCATATATGATTAAGGTATTTTAAAACCCATACCCAAGGACTAAGCTCGTCTCCAACACATCCCATTTTTTCTGGCCATTATTATTCTTGGTCTACTGAAGAAAATGGCCTCTGGTCTCCAGCCAGCGGACGTGGAGCAGCAGCATGACAGGAGCTAAACCGGAAACAGTTCTGCTCATTTATTCATGTTTACTGTAAAGCTGTTGGGTTTGTTATCAAGCCTGAGTGTGTGAGTGTGTGTGTGTGTGTGTGTGGATGTGTGTGGGGGGGGTGCATGTGTGGGTGTGTGTGTGTGTGTGTGTGTGTGTGTGTGTGTGTGTGTCTATGCGTGTTTGTGTGTGTGTGTGTGCATGTGTTGGTGTGTGGGTGGGGCGGGCTTCTGGTTGCTATTTGGTGGGCCGGCCTGTCGCTTCAGTTTGGATCCGATCAACACCAACAGACCCGGTTAGCGCTCAGCTCAGAGTGCAAAAGCATGTCAAGCAACACACAGCTGTTTACACACCAAGCCACACACACTCCTCACCAACAGGCCTCACTGCTGATAAATAATACACAGACCACCAGACGGCCACTGCTGCATGCATTCAAAGTTTGTGTGTGTGTGTGTGTGTGTGTGTGTGTGTGTGTGTACAGACATGTGAAGGAACTTTCCTTTCTTTCTCCTTCCTGTAACAATAATCAGGGTTAAACTAGAAGTGTTCTTCCTGCTTTGCTGCTGCCAGCTGGAATCATGGAGGTCTTGGTCTGAGACTGGAGAGACATGTTTGTATGTAACAGTAGAACACACATGTGAACCTGTCAGCTGCAGTCCCGTGTCAGCGTGGAGCAGCGTTGTCCTGGAGAAGAAGAAGAGCAAGGAGAAGGAACTTTATTGATCTTGCAATGGAGAAATTATCTTGAGAGACGTTGTCTATTCTCATAATTGGTTGAAACCAGCCTACAGTCTGGTGTCAGTGATGAAACATCCCATAGTATAGGACGCCACCCCCCCCGCCCCTCTGCAGCAGCGGAGCAGCCCTCTTTCCCCGAGCGCACCTCTTCCCCCCCATCCCATCCCCTATCCTACCTCCCTCAAGCCCACCTCCACCTATCCTAGCTCCGCCCTCCCCTCCCTCCCAACCTCTCACCCCCAAGCCCTCCTCTTCATCTCATACAGCGTACCTCGCCCCCAGCTCCCACCACCATCACCACCTCCTCCCTGCTTCACGACGGACCAGGTGAGAGGAGAACTGAGGAAGCTTCGGCCTCGAAAAGAAGCAGGACCAGATGGAGTGACCCCCGTCTATTCAAGGCCTGCGCCACTGAACTCAGGGAGTCGCTACAACGGGTCTTAGGGTCAGACCGGTGGCGCTTACATCGCATCTGATGAAGAATCTGGAGCGGCTCTTCCTCAGTGTCCTCAGGCCTCAGTTGCAACATACCGAGGTACTGAGCACTGTCTACAGTTTGCCTACTGCGAAAAGGTCATGTGGAGGATGCCATCCTCTACATGCTACACAAAGCCCACTTGCATCTGGACAAGAAAAGCAGCACTGTGAGGATCCTTTTTCTGGATTTTTAAAGTGCCTTCAACACCATCCAACCCTGTAAAAATAAAAACAACCAACTCACCGTTGCTCATTAAATGGTGAATAAGGTACACTGTAGGTTAGTATATTTGTAAACATCTACATCTGATTATGATGAAGTCAGTGCCTCACCAGCCATGAACCTCATTGCACGTCACTGCAGTGGTGAAATGAGCCTACAGTCTGGTGTCAATGGTGAAACAAGCCTACAGTCTGGCGTCAATGGTGAAACAAGCCTACAGTCTGGTGTCAATGGTGAAACAAGCCTACAGTCTGGCGTCAATGGTGAAACAAGCCTACAGTCTGGTGTCAATGGTGAAACAAGCCTACAGTCTGGTGTCAGTGGTGAAACAAGCCTACAGTCTGGTGTCAATGGTGAAACAAGCCTACAGTCTGGCGTCCGTGGTGAAACAAGCCTACAGTCTGGTGTCAGTGTTCACAGCGACTCACATTAACAGCAGATTTTCCAAACTGAACATTTAAAGTATGAAACTGAAGCGTGGTCTGTGATGGAAGCAGCTTAGACGCAGCACACAAATAGTTAAAGAGCAGCGTGTAGTCAAGAGGCTCCGCCCACACAAACGTGATCTCTCTTATTGTTGAGTTTAATTAAATTTTCAGCCCTAATTACAATTAAGCCACTTAGTGTGTTTGATAATGTTTGCATCACGGAGCAGCACAGATGCAGTCCATCAACGCAATTAAATATTAAAGCAGCTGTGGCTGTATTAATAGCAACGAGGTGTGTGTGTTGGTGTGTGTGTGTGTGTGTGTGTCTCCCAGTGCTGGCGCTGGAGATCTGCAGCCCGTCCTCAGCCCCAGCGGTGAGCCCCCCTGTATGCTGGTGACCTATATTCACCACTTTGCACCACAGCGAGGAGGGAGTGAAATCCCCACGAGTGTGTGAACATTCCTGTTGCAGAATCAGTGTTCTGTGAGTCTAATGCAACATTAGTGTTTTGGTACAAAATTATTCATGAGTGCACATAATGAGTGGGTTTGAAGTGAACGTGAGGATCTGCTTTGTTCACCTCTGCTCTCCCCCCTGACCTCTCATTCCTTCTCTTCGCTCCGTTTTCAGACATGAAGTTGGACGAATCGTCTTGTGCAGAAAGTTGCCTTCACAGCAGAGGCAGCAGTGACACACAGCCCTCTCCTCCTCCTGCATGGTCTAAAGCGCCGGTGCGTCTGCAGTGATGCAGGTGTTGGTGTGTGTGAGG
Source organism: Antennarius maculatus (assembly GCA_013358685.1). Classification (NCBI taxonomy): domain Eukaryota; kingdom Metazoa; phylum Chordata; class Actinopteri; order Lophiiformes; family Antennariidae; genus Antennarius; species Antennarius maculatus. Next base: position 2,436,801 of record CM023618.1, on the reverse strand, counting down.
CTGTCTGTAGAAACCACAGCTCCTCCATCATGACACCAGCAGGCCAAACAGAGGTGACTAACGGTGACAGCAACTAGCCAAACATTGATTATGTTTGTTTGTTTGTGAGTTAACCCTGGTCAGACCTTCTTTGTCCCACAGAAAAACTGGAAGTTTGAAGCAGATTCAGGGACAAACACAGTGCGCCGTCGTTCTTTGCGGTCAGTGCGTTCCAGGAACCACACGCAATTGAGGAATCCGTGAATGAAATTGCGATCTATTTGTCTTATTATTTACGGTAATTTAAACCTTTCTAAACCCTCCCCATACTGATATTAAACCACCTTCTATCTGTATTACCTTTTCCCACATCTGATAGACTGTTTAAAGCACTTTTGTGTCTCACGAAAGTACAAGCCTGACAGAACAGAGCACACTTCCGGAGGCAGTCAGCCAATAGAATGCGTTTACGGTATCACGTGACTGCCTACTAAAAATCCGCGATGAAGTGGTTTCGCAATCGTTAATGCACGAATGCTAAAGGGCACACTGTACACATTTGTGCACATATTTTCACCTTCATCATTTGATATATCATAACAAGCAGGAGTGAATTTTAGAAACCCTGTAACTTTGTGAAGAGGTCAGTGAGGGGCGGAGTCATGGTACAGCCAGCGTACCGTACCATCAACCAATCAGGGTCCTTCAAGGAAACCATTTGTCTGTTAATGTTGAGAGTCCGTCACCATTATTCATGCAGAGATGCCAGATTCTTTCTTTCCTGCTGAGCTGCTGATGATCTCATGATTCCAAGCCGTAGCAGCAGATCTCTGGGGCTCATTTGTCATATATATCCATCTAAAAAATGATTACTAAAGCCATTCCCAGCCGGCGTCTTATCCGGGGTGTACCCAGACGTCAGCTCATGGCGGAGGCACAATGTGGTGTGAACCATCTTGGTGTGACGGACTGCAGGTGGGAGTTAACTTGAAGCTAGAATCTGGTACACTGTCCCATTCAGATAGATTAAAATTGAATTCAGGCAATGGCGCTACCCATGTGTGTTGTGTTGTCTGACTGCTGTCTGCATTGACTGTGTGATATCACTAAAACATGAGCAAATCAACTGGTTTCTACAGGCAAACCCTCATTCACTCAGGTGATGCTGATGACTGGAGGGCGACTCTGAGACAGGTTGTAATGCTAGTGATCAGTGACGTGTGGTGAGCTTCATGGCTGGTGAGCCACGGACACTAAAGTCAGTTTTCACAAATACGAGCCAACCGGAATAGAGTATTTGACAGTAAAGTAGCAGCCTGACATTAAAACTGGTTCAAATAATTCCAGTCGACCAGTTTGCTTGAAGAGAGATGTTTGTTGGCTGGTGTGTGAAGCAGACCTTTCGGCTCTGCCGTTGGATCTTGTTTGGATCAGTCGTCCAATCTGTTGTGAGGCTCAGCTGATCGCTGCTGCACTTTGTGTCGCCAGTGAATTTTAACCAGTTTCAAATGTCAAGCTGATAATTTGATGGAAAATTCTCCACTCTGTTTGGCTCTTGTCAGAACATCAGTGTCTCACCGACGTGAACCTCATCGCACCTCACTGCTTGTGGTCCAGCTGCAGAACTTAAGACTTTACTTCCTTCTATGTCATTCTTATTGCGTTCTATAAAGCAACTAGTATCAAAAGCTCAAAAAATGTAGCGCTGCAAAAAGTACACTATCAGTTTCCTCCTTTAATATACAAGGTTTCAATAAATGTGCACAAAATGGAAGAAGTGGAGGATTTGAAAGACGCTACGTAGAATGTTGGTTTCCACACACTGACTTGTGGATCGTGGAGACGTGGATCGTGACAGCTGCTGGAATGTGTGGGCAGCTCAGCAGTAAAGTGGAGCTCAGGGGCCTGCGTCTGGCTCAGGCCAGGCGTCCACTGATAAATATAGATACCGCTGAGGCCGTCTAAATACAAGGCGCTCCTCTGCTTAATGGATGGGTGTCGCCAACCTGTGGTGCAATCACGCTCCGTGCCACAGAAAAAGTTGTGCTCAGTGGCAAACAAACAAAGCCCAAAACAAAAGCATGGAGCAGGCGATGCTAATCATGAGGCATGGCTAGGCGTCTGTGGTCAGGGTGGTGTGTGTGTGTGTGTGTGTACGCACAGAGTGTGTAGGGTGATGTTTATGAGCAGGGATTATCCTGAGGACACTGCAGAGTCCAGAGGTCGCTACTCTCTGTTTATCTGTGTGTGTGTGTCTGGGCGCATCATTAACCAACATTTAACTGCTAGCTTATGAGTACAATTTAACAATCTGGGCTGTCCTCTTGGGTACAAGTTACACACACACACTTCCAATACTGCCGCTTCGCTCCAATATCCGGACCGTTAAACGACTATTTATCAACCAATGAAATGGCAATAATCCTCCAATAAAAAGGAACCCGGTCACCTTTGACAAATAACACTTGTGTTACCTGAATCTGTACACATTTATAAAAGTGCAGTGGAGCTCTGGTCGCACACACACACACGCACACACGCACGCACGCACACACACACGCACACACAAACACACACACACAGTCATCAGCTGCCACAGCCTATGGTGATTTGCAGGGCAGCTGTGGTGACAGAGTGGGTTGATCTGATCCAGTTTACACACACAATTACAATTAATACTGAGAACACATGTGTCTCAGCCAGTTACCCATCCATTTGTCCTCACGCTGCCATCTCCTGGATATGAAGCGCGACCGATTGTGTGTGTGTGTGTGTGTGTGTCTGTGTCTGTCTGTGTGTGTGTCTGTGTGTGTATGCGTGCGTGCGTGTGTGTGTTTGAAGAAGCAAAGAGACAGGAGGCAGTCTAGCGTGAGGGACACACCTGTTAGGGACACACACACACGAGCATGGGCTCAGACACACACACACACACACACACACACACACACACACGCACATGCACAGCCATCACACAGGAGTGTTTAGTGACCCTGTGGCGGGATGTGAGTGGGCAGTAATGATAAGGATGATTAAAGGGTCAGCTTCTCTTTAGTTTAGTCTCCGTCTATCTAGACTCTTATTACAAATGTCAAGATTATTCAGCGCTTCTAAAATTATTGTTGTAGATGTGAACATATTTATGCCCCCCCAGCACATAGTGTGGGAGGTGTAACTTTTTCTCTGTCATTTTTGTCTGGAATAACCTGTGTGTGTGTGTGTGTGTGTGTGTGTGTGTGTGTGTGTGTGTGTGTGTGTGTGTGTGTGTGTGTGTGTGTGTGTGTGTGTGCCTGCGTGTATGTTTGTGTGTGTCTTTGTGAGGGTGTGTGAAGAGGCTGAATCTCTGGCTGAGTTGGACGGAGACGACAGACTGGACACACTGGGAGGACGGGGGAGGACATGGAGAGAGACTGGTGGGATCAGACGACAACTGACAAACTGTAAACACTTCACTCTATAGTCGTGTCTGCAGTCAGTGAGGTGCAACTATTGAAAAATGCAAATTAATGACAAACAACCTGAGTGGCTGTTAGTGACAGCAGGGTTGCCAGATATTTGATTAACCCCCCATTAGACTGGCTAATGTTTGTCCCCAGAGGAGCCTTTGTGGTGGCAGTGAGTGCCTGATGGGTGTCCATCACTGAGGAACGCCGACCATCACACAGCAGCTCAGATGTTCCTGCGTATTAGTCTCTATCTGAATATTTACACAACTCCTCTGGGTATCTGTACTCATCCTGCGTGGTTCCTGTCCCACCCAGTCTCGCTCACACACACAAACACACACACACACACACACACACACACACACACACACACACACACACACACAGAGTTTAGACTACAGTAATCCTTCGCGTATCCGCGCTTCAAGATGCCCAGCTTCACTTCATCGCAGATTTTTAGTAGGTAGTCACGTGATACCGTGCGAGCGTGCTATTGGCTGACAGCATCCAGAAGTGCACTGTGTGTCCGGGAAAAGGTAATACAGATAGAAGGTGGTTTAATATCGGAATGGGGGGTTTCAAAAATGTTTACATTACCATAAATAATAAAATAAATAGTTTGTCACTATATTGCAGAATTTTGGTGGTTCTGGAACACATTAACCGTGAGTAATGAAGGATTACTGTACGTGAGTAAATTGTTCTTTATTCTTGAAGTATTTATAAAGCGGAGCGTTGGACCAGTGACTTTGCTAATGGATCTGATTAATGGCAGCTTATTAACAAAAGTGCTGTTGTTCAGGCCCTGAGGACTCGCTGTAATTCTAGAACTGATATAATGGCCTATTTTAGGAGCTCTGTGATTAAGCACCATTTAGCAGCAAGCAAAAACCAGGCTTTTGACGACTTCAATGGCAGCAAACATAAACCCACTCGTATCCCCAGAGCTCCTTCATCCCTCCCAGTCCGCCCCACTCCCTCAGTGCCTGCCTTTGTTATTGTGTCTACATTGAGTGGAGAAGAATTGTCAGGAGGACAAAATTGAACTAATTTTTGGTCAAAACAGTAAGAGACATGTCAGACAAAATGGTGAGTTCTTGTTGGAGGGAGAGTACTGGAAAGTCCGACACTGAATGAATCCGTCCATAGTTTACTAGTTTGTTCTACATCATTATGATGATTGTTAAAATGATGGATGGGAGTTTGTTGCTCCACCGAAGCACATCCCCAGACAGAGAATGCAATAACATGGATCTTGACTAATGGATGAGTTGCTTCCATCGTCTCCTGACGTGTGTGCTGATCTGGTTAGCTTAAACTCAGTCAACACAGTCAGCCACCAGCCAATTCCAAAGAGAAGGCCTTGACTTGATAAAACCATTGGAAAGCACTTTCATCAATTTGCCATGGTCTCTCCAACCAATCACTGGAGACCAGTGTGTCCACCTGAATATATTGTCCTGGTCTTAAATCAATGAAATTCAGCTCTGATGTGTCAGCACATCAACCGGATGTTTCTCTGACAGGAGTTCTTAATGCTGCTCACGGCTCCTCGCAGACTTGAGTGTTGTCTCCCACAAAGTCATCACTCATTTGCAATTGAAAACTATTTTAAAGTTGAGCCAAAGAGTTAGCTCAGCGCAGCTAACTGATCACGATTGATGTGGTATACAGTGCGCCCTCATTCTTTGCGGTTAATGCGTTCCAGGAACTACACTTGACTGAGCAATCCACGATCGAGATCGCAATCTATTTATCTCATTATATACTGTATGGTAATTTAAATGTTTCTTTATTTATCCGCATTGTTTCTGTCACTATTATAAGAGTGATACACACTTTTTTGTACCTTTTAATCTAATGACTCAAGCATTTCAAATAATCTAATTTCTTGCATTAGCGATGTGAAATATTTTACAACTTAAATCATCTTCCTTGTTTGAATATTCAGCTTTGATGAAAATGTAGTCAAAAATTTACATTAGAAATTTTGCAAAATCTTAATATAACAAAAAGTCATCATCTTTACCAGAAACAATGGAAGTGTCTTTCTCAACAAGAAGACTGTCCATGCCCTCCCTCCCTCTCCGTCTATCCCCTGCTATCCCTCTTTCCATCTTTCCCTGATCCTCGGAGTTTCTCTGGGGAGGGCGGTAATAATTATTATGTAAATAAATACGCCTGCTGTAATCGCATTCGTGCCACTGATCCAATTAGAGAGCTGATAGCGGGCGGGTGATGGCGAGGACTGGCGGCTGATGGTCAGGGCCTGTGTGCCTGTCTGGCTGCCCGGCCGAGGCAGCAGGGGGAACACAAATTAGCGAGCTAGCAGACTGACGTAACGAGAGCCGTTTGGTAGCATGCTGCATGCAGTCATGTTCTCTGAATAATGCTCTTTGACCAGGACTGTGTCTGGCAGCCTCGGAGTCTGTCACTGGAATATCCAGTGTGTGTGTGTGTGTGTGTGTGTGTGTGTGTGTGTGTGTGTGTGTGTGTGTGTGTGTGTGCCTGGACTTGTGCTATCATGATCCCTGGCTATGGATCACTTTCAGCATACATCAGCTTATCACCAATTAACTGCCTTGTGCTGATTCTCATCAGCTCAGTCTCCATTGAGACCATCACAGTCAGGCCTTTTTCAGCCTCACCCTTCACCTTCCATCCATCCACAACTCCCCCAATTATCTCCCCCCTCAACAAAATGTAGTAGTAGTAGAAGTAGCAACTTTATTAATCCCTTGAAAAGGGATGCGTGAGCCCGAGTCCAGTCGCCCGTTACTGCCTTAAAAGCTTTATGGACTATGTTAGTATTCCTTTCCAGCTGGTTTGTATTGTTTTATTGAAAGTGGCCTTTCTCGTTGTTTTCAGTCTCAATGGGGTGACTACTTTTCTTGTTTTTTTTTAAGAAGGAAGAGGACGAAACAGTTACTCATCTCTGTAGGGAAATTACTTTTTCCACTCTTTTTTAATCTATTTTCACACATGTATACAAGTACAGGTGAGCATGCAAATGGAGACAGCGGGTAGCCACAAGCAACTTTCTGGGATTTTGTGTCTTGCTCAAGGGCACCTCGGCAGTGCTCAGGAGGTGAACTGGCACCTCTCCAACTGACAGTCCACACAAATCTTGAACTGGACACCCTCCGGTCCCCAACTCAAGACCCAGTGGACTGAGCTACTGCCAGCCCAAAGGAGGATAAGACTAATGAGAACCCGTCAAGAACCATTGTTCCTGTTTTCATGTTGTCAGCACATAGTTTGCTGCACACATTACACAGCAGACTACAGCCAACATGATTTGACCTGACAGACATTTATATTTGTGATTTTGGATTTGATTTTTAATCATTTGTGAGTCATTGCTTCAGTGTTTTGTGTTGGTGAAAAGCTGGAGTGTTGCTTCATTTTAGAGCAGAGCCAAAACCGAAACACTCAAAAAGGACTAGAGGTATGAGCATGAAAACTCTTTACGTTAATGTGTAGAGCACATCAGGAATGTCTGTGTGAAATCATCATGCTGCCAACCAGAGTCCATACTTTTCAATGGTGTTGGCACAGGAGAGTGGTTAAAGGGGGAGGGCATTAGTTCTAGCCTCCGCGTTTGCCCTGGGGCCCTGCTCCTACCACCATGTGTCGGCTGAGTAGACTACTGTTAATGTTGGCTAGTAATGTATGGGTCCCAGTGCGAAGTCCCTGCCTTTTACATCTCAATCAGGTCACTCTAGTTTATTTATATATTGTCAGGGGGCAGGGAAGAGGTGCGTGGAGGGGGTGGGGGGTGAATGTGGCAGCCATTTTTTTTCTTTTCCTCTCTGTATTTATTTAGTAAAAAGCTTTTATAATGAATTTGAAAGGCGGCACAGATCCAAGCGTTTGAAATTCCCAGAGCACTGCTAAGTGAAAAATGTGTGTGTGTGTGTGTGTGTGTGTGTGTGTGTGTGTGTGTGTGTGTGTGTGTGTGTGTGTGTGTGCGTGGATGTGTGTGTGTGTGTGTGTGTGTGTGTGTGTGTGGATGTGTGTGTGTGTGTGTGTGTGTGTGTGTGCGTGGATGTGTGTGTGTGTGTGTGTGTGTGTGTGTGTGTGTGTGTGTGTGTGTGTGCGTGGATGTGTGTGTGTGTGTGTGTGTTTGTGTGTGTGTGTGTGTGTGTGTGTGTGTGCGTGGATGTGTGTGTGTGTGTGTGTGTGTGTGTGTGTGTGTGTGTGTGTGTGTGTGTGTGTGCACATGTGTGTGTGTGTGTGGGGAGGGTGGCAGCTGAAAAAATGAAATGCTTTATCATATAAAAAAGTATCATATATAAAAGTGGAGGGAACACCAATCTAAATGAATACCTTTTGCTGTTTTGTTTGCTCATCTCATTAGAATCTTTTGGGCCCCTTCTTTCCAAATTTAGATTTTTGCTCTGTTGGTCTCACGCTATTGAACAAACAGTCCTAATATTTGGAGATGGCTGGCAGTTTGAATTTCATCTCGCCGACGCATCTTGTTTCTCTCAAGCACTGACTGTTTTGACATGCGGCCGATTAAATTATAAACAACAGGCCTCCTGATGGTGATGCTGGAGCCACTAATTTCCCTAATTGTTTGCAGTTGTCTGGAGGCGGGTTAGGAGGCCCGACCTGATCCGACTGGCATGACTGGGTGAAAGGAAGGAGAGAGAGAGAAGGAGAAAAGGGGGAGAAGTAAAGGAGGGATGAAGAGAGAAATCAATAGGAATGAAGAGGAGGCAAGTAAAAGAGGGAAGAGTGAGGATAAAAAAAAAAGGTTAGAAACAGTGGTGGAGGTATGGTAATGGTTGGTGGTTGCCACCCCCCACCCCCCAACCCCCTGGCCCCACAGCCTCCAAACTGCTCTACTGAGCAGAACAATTCTACTGAGCTGCTTGGCAGTGAAGACAATGGTTGTGGGGTCAGCAGCGGTTCACCAGAAATGAAAATCCAAATGTTTTCCTGAGTCTCTGAAGGTGTAAAAGGAAAGTCACTTCACGAAGCTTTTATGACATGATGCAAGTCTCCAGATTGATTTAAAGACAGTATTTACAACATATTGTATTTGGAAACACGGAGGTGCATGATACTGACACTTATGATCTTCACACACCTGAGTGACTGGTTAAACTGAAGCTAGTTGCTGATCCTTAATTTCCATCAAGATGAAGAAGAAATTCCACTTGATTCATCCCCAACAGGGAAATTACTTTTGCACTCAGCCGTACATATGTTTGTGTTGGATACAATGTTGTGTGGAGGCCACTGAAACACAACCACAACACACTCTGTACCCTGGAAGACGAATTGGACATGCTCGTAATAATCAAGGTGTGTTCCATTTCCAGGACACACACTATAACAGCGGTCAACCAGCAGCGGCAGGTGGAAGGCGTCTGATGGAACCTCTCTGACATAACGGGTACTAATCATGATGGGCTACTACAATAAGCTTCTAATATACATTGCTATGCTAGCTGATCGTTGTGTTCAGCACAGAGATGTGACATTGATATGAACGATGACATGAAAATGACTGGACTAGGATGAATGACTTCATTTTTTCCTGCAACAAGCGTTAGGAGGCTGTTGCCTTATGTGCATGCCGGGCTGTCAAAGGTGCATTAGTGAACGAGCCCTGTGTGAGTAATCTCACTCAACCACTCCCACTCTGACAAGTCTGTGAGTGGTCAGTGGAGTACAGTAGAAGTCCCGTTGGGATATGTTGGCATTCAGAGGCTGGGGGACAAAAAAACGCGGTCAGCTACAGCAACCACAAGATGCTGAGAATTCTTAGGATGTCCAGTCACAGCGATGCTGTTCAGTCACCTAGCATAGCCCTACCCTGTTCACCAGGTGATGCTATGCAGACAGGAACATCAGGACATTCTCTTTGTCAGATTACACCCCACGTTAAAAGGCAGACAAACATCTAGTCACCTAATTCAGTGGTCCCCAACCCCATGTGGTTCAATTGGTACCGTTGGTGGGTCAATCGGTACCGGTCCACACAGAAAGTCCACAACTCCCTCTATTTCTGTTTTATTTCCGATCTGATTCTGAACGATGTTTTGCCTTAAATGAGTGTATTCTTTTCTCCTCATCTGTCTATGAGTCACTCTTGACGCTTGTCATATGCTTGCCTCGGTCACATGATATTTTCTAGAAATGACACAAGTTGGGGGGAAGAGAGTTTTTTCCTCTCATACTGAAACTGAAAATGTCTCCAGGTTTGGAGTGCAGCTAATTGTCCTGGTAGAAACATGACCAATTTTCATGAATCTATAAGTAAAAGCCATCTGAATCTCTGCACATGCACATTTTTTTGTAAATGGGATGATCGTCTTGCCTACAACCGCGTGTCTGCTGGAGCCCTGTGTCACATGAGGTGGAGTTCCAGCAGTCAGCACCGCTTCATCCCACCATATCATCCGACCTACCAGCTGGTCGGTTGCTCGTGTGCTCCTGAGGTGCAGCCCACTAAAAAGAAGGGCAGCACAACAAATCTTGTATTTGGAAGCTTCTCTGCTTCTTCTGGTATTCCCTTTCAATTTTGGGCTGCTGTCATCCCAGCCAGTAACAAGAGAACACAAAGTCAGCGGAAATGTGTGCAATTGTGTGTTTGTATGTGTGCTTGTCTAAATGTGAGTGGATGAAAGAGCAGTGAATGTTATCCACACTGGCATCAACAGACAGGCATCGTTACCCAGCAGACAGGGGTGCAGTCCTATCACCGCTGTCATCAGCCAATCACAGGTATCATCTGCATGCATCTGTGTTTGTGTGTGGGAGTACCAATGAAAGCTAATGTAGCGTGAGAGTAGAGATAGCTGCTATTGTTGCTGAGCAGGTGAGCTAATACACCTTTATTGAAACCTGAGGTGGAACACGTACACCAAGCCAAAGTTCTCCAGCTCCTGCTGGAGACACAGTCTGAAGCCGGGTTACCGGTCCCACAGAGAACTTTCTCCAGGTCAGCTGATTCACCGCCTGCTCCACACTGAAAGAACTCACTTCAAGAAATCCACATTGAATTCATTTCTTGACTTTCATCTTGACTGTTATTGATCATTTACTGAGGGCCCAGGGGGGCGTCTGGCCCTCCAGAGTGTCTCGTCAGATTGACCTCGGCTTACGTCGTTAGCTGGTTCCAAGAGATGCAACATAAGGCAAAAAATGACCAAACCAGCTTAACCTAAAATAATCATTCCCAATTCTCTACTGAACTTCATTAATGAATATCAATCTCAATAATATTTGTTTAATATGAATCTATTTGAGGTCTACAAACAACTAAATTTTATTTTTTAATAGAGTACAGAAAAAGACTGAACTTCAAACTGTGTAACACGAAGTGAACTTGTCTGGATGCATCTATGACTTGAGTTTACCAAAAGCACTGCTTCATTTTAATAGCAATGGAAAACCGGAAAGTCACTGTCCTCTTAAAAATACAGCATAATACTTTTGGACAATGGAACGTGTTCCCCTCTTTCTGACCCAGTCAGGTTTACAGGTTTGAAATATCTTTATAACTTTTTTTTTTTCCAACAGAATTCAGTGACGCACATGAAACACAAGACAGCTGCTCATGCGATGAACTTTTATGGCTTTGGTGATAGTCACGGGATCACCGACGTCATCAGCAGGTAAAACTTGTTTCCTACTCAGTCAAACAGCCCATTAATAAAGACTGTGTTGGTGTGTGGTTTTGTAGAACTGTTTGCGGTTTTCACTGATTCTGAATGGTTTTGGTTTCTACTGAAGTAGAGACTCGATCAGCAGCCAGTCTGATGGGAACACACTTCTTGCTTTTGTTTGATTTGCCGAAATCTCACTGTCCTCTCTTTTCATTCTCTACATGGCGTGTGTGTGTGTGTGTGTGTGTGTGTGTGTGTGTGTGTGTGTGTGTGTGTGTGTGTGTGTGTGTGTGTGTGCGCGCATGTATGTGTGTGTGTGTGTCTGCTTTGCTCTGTCAGCTGTTTAACTATTTCAACTGAAGGAGCCCATTATGTGACAGCTTGAGCTGATGAATATTGAATACTCTGTGCTCATGTTAATGTCTCCCTCTCTCTCTTTGTGTGTGTGTGTGTGTGTGTGTGTGTGTGAGTGTGTGTTTGTGTGTGTGTGTGTGTGTGTGTGTGTGTGTGTGTGTGTGTGAGAGTGTGTGTTTGTGTGTGTGTGTGTGTTTGTGTGTGTGTGTGTGTGTGTGTGTGTGTGTGTGTATTTAAGAGGCTGCATGCTCATATTGATTTTAACACACACACTGCCAGACTTATTAATGACATGCCAACACACACACACACACACACACACACACACACACACACACACACACATACAGCCTCATCATGATCCCTATATTCTCATTTCCTATTTCTAGTGTCGTAAATATTTGAATGACTGTTTATCTTTGTTCACAATGAGTAGCCAGACTACAGCGGTGCACGAACGCGTCGATGTGTGATCTAGACCAATCATCTGGACACAAACAGATAACTGTTCAACCGGGACTAACTGGAATAGGCTACTGATGTACTACTGTAGTTAATGTCTAATGAGAGTCCATCACCCATCGTCTCCAACGATGAGATGGCTGCTATTGTTGCTGAGCAGGTGAGCTAAAGATCCAGAATTTGATAAAATAATAAGGCAAGAATGGGCAAAATTTTTAAAATAAAATGAATTTCCTTATTCCTCTCCTTCCTTACATTGGGAAACTGGGAAAGCTGTAATAAAGGGTAAAATTATATCATACTCCTCATACAAAAAAAACATGTACAACAAATGTAGACAGAAATTGAGGGAAAATTCAAACGGCTAACCAAAGATTATGCAATAAATCCAAATAAAAAATTATGGTCTGAACAACAAAATACAAAGCTAAATCCTAACAATATCCTGTCAAAGAAAACTGAAATCTTACAACAACAACTGAGATATAACGATTCTGAACATAACAATAAATCCAGCAAATTTCTTGCGAACCAACTCCAACGCAACAGAGAAAAATCTTTCATAACAGCAATCCAGGACCGCTCCGGTAAGTATTTCCAGTCAACTCAAGAAATTAAAGACATCTTTTATAGATATTACCATAACTTATATTCAACTAAACTGTGGTGAGACCAGCGATGTTGTTTTGTCCAGAGACAGTGTCACTGAGGAAAAGACAAGAGACAGAGCTGGAGGTAGCAGAGATGAAGATGCTGAGGTTCTCTTTGGGAGTGACCAGGATGGATAGGATCAGGAATGAGTACATCAGAGGGACAGCACATGTTAGAGATTTTGGAAATAAAGTCAGAGAGGCCAGACTGAGATGGTTTGGACATGTACAGAGGACAGATATTGAATATATTGGTAGAAGGATGCTGAGTTTTGAACTACCTGGCAGGAGGCCTAGAGGAAGACCAAAGAGGAGGTTTATGGATGTAGTGAAAGAGGACATGAAGGTAGTTGGTGTGAGAGAAGAGGATGCAGAAGACAGGGTTAGATGGAGGCAACTGATTCGATGTGGTGACCCCTGAAGGGAAAAGCCGAAAGGAGGAGAAGAACTTATATTCACCTACTGTAAAGTTGAACAAAAAGATATTCACAATTTCCTCAGCAATTTAAACCTACCCAAATTAAAATCTGAAGACAGAGACATCGTAGACGCTCCGCTGACTATCAATGAATTACAGAGTGCGCTAGACAGTATGCCAGCAGGCATAATAATAGTAATAGAAGTAATAAGTAATAATAGTAATAGAAATTAAAGGTAATGGTTATATAAGTGGTCACATGAATACAGCCGCAATAAAGTTGTTAAAACCAGATAAAGATCCCACACGTCCTCTTTTGCTAATCAACACTGACATTACAATGATTTCTAAAGCACTTGCCTCCTATTGCTTAGCAAACCAATCACAATATCTGATCAAGTGGATCCATCCACAGGGGGATTATAACTCCTGGCTGGAACTAGAACAGACAGACTGTAGTCACATCAATCTCTCTGATCCTATCTATCTATCTATCTATCTATCTATCTATCTATCTATCTATCTATCTATCTATCTATCTATCTATCTATCTATCTATCTATCTATCTATCTATCTATCTATCTATCTATCTATCTATCTATCTATCTATCTATCTATCTATCTATCTATCTATCTATCTATCTATCTATCTATCTATCTATCTATCTATCTATCTATCTATCTATCTATCTATCTATCTATCTATCTATCTATCTATCTATCTATCTATCTATCTATCTATCTATCTATCTATCTATCTATCTATCTATCTCAAAGATTTATAGTTTAATCTCAAAAACTGGCTCTATACATCTACCAATTGCAAAATGGGAAAAAGATTTAACCTTGTCTTTAAACTGTAAGTCTTGGACCAAGATTTGTGGAAATACATTTAACATGACAAAGAATACAAACTTACAACTACTTAAATTTAAGGTACTTCATAGAGCACATGTAATGCAACATAAATTATATAAAATGGGCTTCTCTAAATCAGATATATGTGCATACAGTATACAATCGACACTTACACTTTATGCCCTTTGGATATGTTCACCCATCCATCAGCTTTGGTTATCAGTTACTCAGAAACTGAGTATGTTATACTCATACATGTTATACTAAGTTGGACTGCAGGATTCTACAATCTCCAAATATCTGCTCAATTGGCGATTCAACAGAATCGATTCACATTCAATTACAGCCCACACTTTTAGCTCTTATCATTGCCAAGAAAGCCATTTTGGTCAGTTGGACAGATAAAAGAACCCTAAACATCACCCATTTGCCGAATCTCCTCATTAATCACGTTTCGCTTGAGAAAATATGTGCTACTTGAAAAACAACTGGAATCGTTTACAAAAAATTGTTTCCATTTATTAGATCTTTAAATATAAATCTATAGCTTTCTCTTGTCTGTCAGCGTATGCCTCCACTCTTACACATCTGAGATGTTCCTGAACATATTTTTGCATCTGCCTTAATGATCTGACCACTAAGTTATGTCTCTTCTGCCACCTTAAAGTTGAAGGATGGATCTGGGGTCACCATGGCTGTGTGCATGCACTGGGGGACCCCTTTCCCTCTTACGCCTGGGTTTGCTTTCTGGATCTCCTGGGCCTGCCCGGCTCTGGTGCTTGTCCCAGCTGGCTATTGTATCTGATTTCTTGCCTTTTGGGCCCCGAGGGTGCTGAGTTCCTGTGGTCTCCGGGGATCTTGGGGTGGTTGTGCCTGTCTCCTCTGGGGCGCTCTGGCTGGCCCTTGGGGTGTGGGGTGGGTTGGCCCTCCTCTTGTTCCAGTCTTCCTTCTCTGCTGCACTCTTCCTTGTCTCTCCTCTCCTTTCTGCCCATTTTTTGTCCCTCTCCCTCCCTTGGGGAGGCTGGGGGCCCTCTGCTTCCTGGGGGTCGGCTGGGGGGCTGGCTGTTTCCTTTCATGGTGGAGTGGGGGTTGGAGGGGGACATTGGGGACGCGGCAGCCCACCAATTTGTGGGGCGCGGGCTGTGCTGGCTGTTCGGATGCAGCGGGGGGTCCTGGCAGGCTGTAGATTCCATCCCCATGGTGCCATTGGCAGTGGGTGGTCTGCTGGATGCTCCTGGCGATGGCACGCTGCCGACTGGTGCGGCTGGCTTGGGGTTGGGCTCTGTTGGTGATCCACCGTCTTCATTCGGATCATGGAGCCTGTTTCGTTGGGCCTACACTTGGCCTTTGGTTTGGCTGATTAACTGATGGTGGCGCTGCAAAGTACCTCAATGCAGTAGGGATGGACTGGCTGCTGGCTGTCGACCATTGGTGGCCGATTGGCGGAGGTGGATGAGTGCGAACTGAGATGCCAGGCGGCCGGGGCGGGTGTGGTGGTCCAGCTGACGGGCAGTGTGGCGCTGGGGTTGGTTTAGGGGTGAGTCGTGGGAGGGAGGACTTGGCTGTTCGGCGGCTGCCACCCCTGAATGGTGTGATGGCTTTGGGCTGCTGGCTGGCCTCGGTGCTGTTGGGCTTGCCCTCTGTGGCCCCATGGCTGCGCCTGGTGGGGCGGGCTGTGTGTCGTCTTCCTTCCCCGCTGTGGTGTCATGGTGGTGCGTCTCTGGGTTGCTGTTGTTGGGGGGCGGGTTGATGATGTGGACCGGTGGCTGTGGTCAGTGATTGGTGGTCATCAATGGCGTTGATGATAGCTGGATGCCTGTGGCCAGTTTGGGGCCCTGGTGATCATGGCTGGGCCGCGTTGTGGGCTCGAGCTGATGGGCCGGCTGTGATACTGGTCCCCCTGTATAACCCTGTCCAAGCGGGCCAAGCACACCAGATTGCCGCTTAATGTTCATCTTATATATCTCACACTGCACTGTACATAGTTACTTGTAGGCACATATAGGGACACCACAGTTAGGATTTTGGCAACGGGTGAGGGCAGGGCCTGTGGCCTCTGTTGCATCCTCCCCATATACGACCCACCTGTCCCCCTTTTAATACAATTTTAATCCAACATCCACTCACACTTTGTAGGGGGCCATGCAATGTCTGGAGGAGTCTGGACAGAGCTGGGCTTCCCTCCAGACATTTAATACACCACATCCTACACAGGGTAGCACTTCAGCACAAGATAGGGAGAAAGCTTCGTCGTGGATCGGGAAAGCATATTAACAGGAAGGGTAGTGGTGACTCTACATGGGATGGCATTTCTGGTGGGGCTCTGCCATTTGGGGCCTGGGGCCTATGGATGGGGACTACCGCTGGGGACTGGCTGCTTGGTCTTGGCTTGCAGATCGGCTCGAGTGGGGTTATTGGGGTCCTGGGCTTGGTTATGGGCATTTGGTGGTTGTTGATGGTTGTTGGTGGCTGCTGGTCAGGAGTTGCTGGTTGTCGGTTGTGGCCGTTGATTTCCCACGTAGCGGTAGTGACCAGGGGTGTGGTGCTCTGCCGCTGTTGTGGGGTTGGGGCGATGTGTGGGCCATGTGGCCTGGCCCGGCAGTGGCAGCCGTTGCCTCCTCTTAGTCTCTGGGTCTAAGTGGTTCTCGGCGCCACCGTGGCTCTTTGGGGGATAGTTTCTGGATGCCCCTGGCTGCCCGGGTTTGGTGTACTCTGCTAGCTTGGTCCTGCTGGGTTTTGGCAGCCTCTCTAGGCGTTGGTTTCCATCACACATGCATGTTGGTTCAGGGGTTACTTCTGTCGAGTCCAAGTGTTGAGAATCGTTGGGTCTCATCAGAATGTGACGAGTCTGTCTTCAGAAATCACAATCTCATGCCCTCTATCTTCCTTCTGCACTGTTTTTCTATGGTGACCTATTCTATACTGTCAGGACCTCCACTAATCTGGTGTTTTTTAACATTAGGTATTAAGGTGTAAATTGTGAGAAATAATGAAACAGCTCAAGTCTCTTCCACGCTAACAGCACTGCCTGTATATCCACTAACCTGTTTATGTTTTCTCTCTCTGTCTGGTTTCCTTATTAACACACGAGGTGCAGCACTTCCCTCTCTGGCTCACGATAGGAAATTCTAATAAAGATTGACAACTTAGTTCCCAGAGAGGGCTGGTGATGGTCACATGTGCGCAATAATATATTTGAAAGATTTTGTTGCCAGACTAAAACGAGCATCACAAAAAGTTGATCTCCTTTCATTGTGTTAAACTATGAGAATACATGCATACTAAAAAAAAAAAAAAAAGAATAGAAACCTGAAGTCCAAAGTGCTTATACTGCTGGAAGCACAGACTGAAGCCCGTTACACACAGATGTCTGGTGTGGACACTCCACTCTGTGGCACACGATCATGTCATACACATTCTATAGGTTTTAAACAGGGCTTTGAACCAGAATTTTTTGTCGATTGGTTCGTTCCGAACAGAAACGGAATTATAACGTTTCTGGTTTTGCATTCCACCCATAAACTGACGTTCCTGAACCAGTTAGAATAAAAAAATATAGCTCCTGAACCGTTTCATAACTTCTTCTTCTTCTTTTCCTTTTGGCTTTTCCCTTCAGGGGTCACCACAGCAAATTAATTGCCTCCATCTAACCCTGTCTTCTGCATCCTCTTCTCTCACACCAACTACCTTCATGTCCCCTTTCACTACATCTATAAACCTCCCCTTGGTCTTCCTCTTGGCCTCCTGCTGGGCAGTTCAAAACTCAGCATCCTTCTACCAATATATTCACTATCTCTCCTCTGGACATGTCCGAACCATCTCAGTCTGGCCTCTCTGACTTTATCTTCAAAACCTCTAACATGTGCTGTCCCTCTGATGTACTCATTCCTGATCCTACCTATCCTGGTCACTCCCAAAGAGAACCTCAGCATCTTCATCTCTGCTACCTCCAGCTTTGTCTCCTGTCTTTTACTGTCTTCAATACAGTTTTGCTTGGATATAGATAAATTAAGGAATGAGCATTGTCTCATTTTCTCTTTTCATCCATTATTATCACCTTATTTTAGGATGCAACATCAGCACTACCACTATCTTCACTAGCCTAGATACAAAGCCTGATGCTCTGAGATGCTAACAGAGACAACAACAAACGGCAAGAGGGGGAGACTGCCTGGAGCTGCCTGAATGCTGCACCCGTGGGTGTTGTGGCAGAAAGGGGAACTGCAGGACTACAGTCAAATACGGTAAAGCACATTTGTTCATAGCTACGATTTTTTTTTTAGTTAGAGCAAAATCATTGCAAATGAAGATGGAGGCTGGCACCAGGAACGCCGTACTCAAATGAGACTTGAATGGTGACAGTGAAACAAAAACACTTCCTGTGGACCAAAACTCTGAGATTTGTCGCTAATGATGAGTGAAACCAGTTAACAGGATGTGCTGTTCTTTTATATTACTAGATGATGGTTTAGCACTCATGTAGATTATTTTACTTTACTCTCTCCCGACTGGGAAGACCTTAACACCATCAATGACTTATTTCTTTCCGTTGCATTTGCCATCCAGAAAATCCGAATAATAATAAACATGTAGAGTTAATTTACCCCCATAAACATCTACTGCTGCACAGAGATTGGTTGTTTCAATGACAAACCCTGTGACTCCTTAAATTAATTCTATCTTCACTAGTTCTTTAATACTGCTCTGGTGGAACAATCTTCCCTCACATTCTGCATCCTAGACCTTGGTTTAAAGTGTTTGAATAAACCCTTTGATGGATGAAATCATTGCATTTGCCCTCATGCATATTTCATGTCCCAGTCCAAATTAGTTATTCCAAGGTTTAGAGAAATGCTGAGTATGATTTATTTTTAATCACAGCAGCTGTTTGCATTCTCATATTGAGGATTTTATTCAGATTTGATAAGGGCAAATCTGACCCCAAGTGACACACGTCTTTTTAAATTCACATTCACAACATTTAACAGAGGACACTTCTATGTTCCAGTTTTGAGTAAATTTCATACCAGAAAAATGTACTCTCTGAAACACACATGTCCAATCAGATAAACACAACTGCGGTCTCCAGTTGTACTCGCTCGGTCACCTAAACAACATCTGAAACATCTGATCAAGTTGAAACGTCACCAGACATGTTGGGAGTGGATCCGGGGAAAGGCTCGGTTCTGTCAGGCAGTTGTTAATCTTGTCGTAACATTCAACTAATTGAATGTGTGCTGTTGTTTAATGTATGTTTCCATGTTGCCCCTGGAGTGACTACTGCTGCTTGCTTCTGTTTCCTGGTGCATTAGTGTCGACATACAGCACCACCACGCCACGAGCCACCAGCTGCCTGCCGCTCTGTGGCCACATGACAAAGCTCCTATAGGAGATGGCTTCATGAAAAGTCCCATATCCCTCCAGCACCACTGTCACATCTGCACCTCTCCCATCCATCACTTCTTCCAGCTACCGCACATGGTCAGATTACATGCTGAGAACATTTAAGGGGCATAATGTGCAGTAATACGTGAAGAAGAAAACACCCGTGGTTATGTGGTCGTTCATAAATTTACCTTGCTCATGCTTGAACAGATAATCTGAGTGTGTTTCCACATCTCCTGAACACAGCAGGATGCCACAGGTGTGTGACCCGTGTACAAAGAGGGCCATCCCTCTGAAGCCTCATTGTTGGTAGGCCTAATAATAGGTAGCAGCACCAGCTGTGCCCCACTCTCCACTTCACCACTAATGTTCTCTCATCATTCCTCTATCAGGCCTAATACCCTGCAATAATGCCCTCACAGCTGTCTGAGAGTCCTAGGGTTTGGGGACACCTGTCAATCTCTCTTTCACACACACACTTTTACACACACACACACACACACACACACACACACACACACACACACACACACACACACACACACACACACACACACACACACACACACACAGGCAGTATGAAAAATGATCATTTGGACATGATGAAAATGAAAATACAGTAAACTGGTACAGTGAGGGGAAGGTGGTTTGGGTTGGACAATTACTGTGCTTTTTTAACGTCGAGGTATAGCCAGTGATTATGGTTGGGTCATATCTGTTTTTTTATTTAAAAACAACATTTCTGTCCACTGTATAAACTTTATGACTCATAAAGAAAGAAACAGATGAACAAATATCCAACAGTCAAGCATGTTTATCGCCGCGTTTTTGATGTGGAGCTGTTATACATCGGAAAATAACTGGTTTTAACTCCATCCATTTTGTGTGTACATGTAGATACAGGTCACACACACTAACGTCACAGCGATTTTCGTCGCAGGGAAATGCCCCTTGTATAAAAAAAGATAAGACAGATGAGGGGTGGAGTTAAAGCGTGACTGTGAGCTTTTCAAGTGAGCTTATTCAAATATATAGGTGGGGAGATTTCCTTTGGGCGTACCCTTTTGCCTGGTAATGACCACGTCAGTATTTACTGCTAATGGTGTTGAGATGGTGTTGGGCTGCTGACTTTACTCTTTTGTCAACTGGACTACAGTGGTTTTCTTAACCTTCAGCAAACCAGCATTTCCTTTTCTTGACCTCTGCCACCCAACCACAATGTGTGACAGAGTGTTAAAGAGATTTGAGATCAATTTCATTTCATTTGTGTTGAATTTTTCAAATGTTGAGAGTAGTCAGCAGCTTCCAGAGTGGGAGAGTGTGGGCTTGCCTTGTGTCTCGGTTTGTCAACACCAGGGACAGAACAGATGGTGTAAATATCATTTGCAGTTGTAGACAGGTGCAGGTGAGTGTTGCTGTGCTGCATTACATTATTCATTCATTTTATATACCCTCTTCTTCCGCAGTCATGGGTCATGGGATTGCTGGAGCCTAGCCCAGCCGACAGGGGACGTGAGAAAGGGTACACTCCGGCCGTGACGCCAATGCTCCACAGAGCGCATTACATTATTTTAACATTATAATTCGTAGGTGTGTTTGGACATAACTTTAACTGAACTTATCAAGTGTCATTAACACTGACTGCCTATAATACATACTGTCTAGCAGTTCAGGGCCCATGTCTGTCAAAGAACCTGTCAAAGTCTGCTTCAACCTACCAGGCTGGAGTCAACACTCGTTTTTTCATTTTCAGCACAAAATGCTGGACCTATTGCCTAGCAACATTTGGTAGTGTTTCAAGGCCCCATATTAATTCATGTCATTCAGCTGCCAGATGTCCAACTAGACTGTATTTGAAATGTCTTGCCCTAAACTGATCCGTGGTCCTCAATATCTTTGATTGAATATGCTAAAATAACTTCTGCCCTGAAACGCTTCATGTCAATGAGCGTGCCTCTGAGCTCCCTCTCTATCTACCCTTATCCGTGTGGACAATCAAATATGAACATGAACATAAACATGAATTTTATTTTTCAGCTGGTGCTGACATTTGATTTGCTACCCATCAGCCGTTTTATGCAACACAACAAAAAACATATATCACACACAGTAAAATGACACATATTTACAACATGGAAGCATAAATAGTCAAGAGCGCTTGTCCCCCACTCAGCCTATCCCCGGGTTTGCTCCTGGTTGAGCATTTAAGTCTATTGATGGACAAAGAACTTTTTTAGTCTAACCATCTTGAAAGGTAGTATTTCCTTCCTGAGGGGAGTAGACTGTATTCACTATATAAAACATGACCAGTGTTTGACGGGATGTTTTTTGCCAGTCTCAGCATGCTGTTATTATACATGGAGGTATACAGTTCTTGAAGTTCCTGTCCAGCAATCTTTGAGCATATGTTTATTTGTCGTGACATTTGTGACTTTAGTGCTACAGACAGACATCCGTACCAGGTAGTGCTACATTATTGAACAAAACTCATAATAATAGAAGTGGAAAACAAAACAAGAATCCTTTTACTGGCACCAAAAGATTGTAAACAGCAAAGGAAATAGATTCTTTGCTTTTTTTTCTTGCACACTGCTACAATCTGATCTTTCCAGTACAGGAGATGGTCTATTACTGGGCCCAGGTATGTGTATGAACATACCTGATTGATCTTTTCATTATGAATAGTAATAGGGAGTTTGTGTGTTTCTGGTGGTGTGCCAAAAACAATCTCTTCTGTCTTTTTTGTGTTTATGATGAGAGAGTTTATGAAGGAAATGGCTACAGTGAATACTTTCGTCCAGAAGAAGCAGGAACATAGGGTGACCTATAAGAGTGGAGGTAGGAGCACACAGGTAGACTACATCTAGTGTAGACGGTGTAATCTGAAGGAGATCAGTGACTACAAAGTAGTGGTAGGTGAGAGTGTAGCCAAACAGCATAAGATGGTGGTGTGTAAGATGATTCTGGTGGTGAGGAAGATGAAGAGGGTAAAGGCAGAGCAGAGGACGAAATGGTGGAAGCTGAAAAAGGAAGAGTGTTGCATGACTTTAAGATGGAGTTAAGACAGGCTCTGGGTGGTCAGGAGGGGCTTCCAGATGACTGGACAACTTCAGCAAATGTGATCAGGGAGACAGGTGGGAGAGTACTTGGTGTGTCATCTGGAATGAGGAGGTACAGGAGTGTATCCAGAGAAAGAAGTTAGCTAAGAAGTGAGACGCTGAGAGGACTGAGGAGAGTAGACAGGAGTACAGGGAAATGCAGCGTAAGGTGAAGGTAGAGGTAGCAAAGGCCAAACAAGGGGCTTATGATGACTTCTATGCTAGGTTAGACAGTAAGGAGGGAGAGACTGATCTATACAGGTTGGCAAGACAGAGAGACAGAGATGGGAAGGACGTGCAGCAGGTTAAGGTGATTAAGGATAGGGATGGAAGTGTATTGACAGGTCAAACTAGTGTGATGGGAAGATGGAAAAAGTACTTTGAAGAGTTGATGAACGAGGAAAAAGAGAGATAACAAAGACTAGAAGAGGTGGCCACTGTGGACCAGGAAGTAGCAAAGATTAGTCAGGATTAAGTGAGGAGGGCATTGAAGAGGATGAAGAGTGGAAAGGTACTCGGTCCTGATGATATGGCAGTAGGAGAGGTGGCAGTAGAGTTTCTGACTGTGTTGTTCAACAGGATCTTAGATAGTGAGAAGATGCCTGAGGGATGGAGGAGAAGTGTGCTGGTGCCCATTTTTAAGAACAAGGGAGATGTGCAGAGTTGTTGCAACTACAAAGGAATTAAGCTGATGAGCCATACAATGAAGTTATGGAAAAGAGTAGTTGAAGCTTGACTAAGGGCAGAAGTGAACATTTGTGAGCAGCAGTGTGTTTTCATTCCAAAAAAGAGTACTACAGATGCAGAATGTGCTTTGAGGATGTTGATAGAGAAGTACAGAGAAGGCCAGAAGGAGCTGCATTGTGTTTTTGTAGATCTGGAGAAAGCTTATGACAGGATGCCCAGAGAGGGCCTATGCAAGTAGGTCAGGGTAAAATTTTGAATTCAGAGGTGTTGCGGGGTGTTGTAGTCTCTGACTGCATTGGTTCTTGTTAGATATTTATTGATGCAGGAAGCATTTGTTTTCCAGATTCTAGGAGTTGATAGGGTTAGGGAAACTACTATGTATATGTAGAGACCTGAAAAAATGTGTTTTTCATAATAGGACCCCTTTAAAGGGCAATACTATTACTACTACTAATACTATTAAAAATAATAATAATACAACTATAATAATAATAATACCACAACAACAATAATAATAATAATAACAGCCCCGCAATGGGCTGGCAATATGTCCGGGGTCTACCCCACCTCTCACCCACACAAAGTAGGAATGGGTTTCAGTCTCAGCCGTGACCTGCAAGGTGGAAAAGCAACTGAAGATGAGATGATTATGGTCGTGTCCTCTTTAAGAAAATGGATGGATGAATAGAATAGAATAGAATAGAATAGAATAGAATAGAATAGAATAGAATAGAATAGAATAGAATAGAATAGAATGCCTTTAATGTCATCATACACAAGTGTACAACTAAATTCTTAGGCAACACTCTCTACAAAGGGACTCAGGTTCAAGAATAAAGTGTAACTATAAATACTAAACAAGAAAACAAAAACACAGGTGCAAGAAACAAAATAGATGGATGAATATTAATAATAATGCTATTGTGTAATAGCATTGGGGCGGCAGTGGCTCAGTGGTAAAGCGGGCGGTAGAGCGGGTCGTCCTATGATTCAAGATTGGTTGTTCGATTCCCGCTCCCGCCCAAAAAATACCCGGAGGTGAGCTGACAGTGGGAGGTGTCAGCTCACCTCCGGAGCACTGCCGAGGCACCCTTGAGCAAGGTGCCGTCCCCCTTACAAATTGCTCATTTGAGGCTGACCAAGAAGGAGCTGCCTGCCACTCTACCTCCCTTGCATGCTTACAGGCCCCCTTGTGTGTGGTTGTGTGTATTACAGGGGCCTGTACACACTAATATGCATGCGTGTGATTCAGACTAACAAAAACTAGAGTGTGCGTTCTTAATTTCCCTTCGGGGATTATAACAGTGTATAAAATTAAATTAAATGAAATTAATAGGAATGTTGAAGTATAGTTTTTACTGGTCAATCACTTTCTGCTGCCTCAGAATAGAAACTCTCCTCCAACATGTCTTCATACACCTCATTTAAGACCAACACTTTATTTACTACATACAGAAAATAAGCTCCAGGGATTTCAATCCTTGACATTGGACTGTGTGCAGTTTGTGCTGTTGAAGGACTGAACACATAATCAGCTTTTTATTTTTTCATCAAGATAAAGCTTCTGATAGTCACCATCACTTCTGCCAATGTATCAAAAGAAGTCAACATGCTTCATTTCGAAGGACAGTCAAATTAGTTTCCCCACAGATTTCCCGGAAGCCATCAGTCAGACTGATTCTCAGCTCACACCAGCACAGTACACACAGACTGTAGCCAGCATCAGCTGGAACCACAGAACTCTGGGTGGTCTTACTGCGTCTAACCAAGCAGACCTGACTCCTATCCAACTTCTGACGGACTCGCTGTTTAACACTGGGAGGCTGATATTGGTCTAGCTGCAGTGATACCGCACAGGCACTTTAAAGCACTCTGAGTGTGTGTGTGTGTGTGTGTGTGTGTGTGTGTGTGTGTGTGTGTGTGTGTGTGTGTGTGTGTGTGTGTGAGAGAGAGAGAGAGAGAGAGAAAGAAAGAGAGAGCGAGTGTGTGGGCATGTACCCCCTGCTCTGCTCCGTCACAAATCCTGTCTGCTAATGACTACCAGCTCTATAGGACCCGAGGCAGGAGGGGTTACCGCCCACCAATTGAGCGAATAATAAGTTGAATTAGGAGATTTAGGGATGAGGTGGAAGGAAAAGGGGACGGGTAGTACTGAATGAAAACCAGAGGTGCTTACCGCAAAGCTGTAGAGCAGAGAGGATGTGTGTTACACAGAAGTGTAATAGGCTGGTGAAGAGAGTAGGCTTAGCACCCGCGGGTATGAGAGACAACCGTCTGATATGAAGTGGAAACCATAGGACACTTCATTAGAATAAGGAGATAAACAGTAGCATCCATTACAAGTGGTCGTTTTTTGTTTTTTTCTCTTAAAGAAAAAAAGGGTTGCAGTGGCTCAGTTGTTAGAGCGGGTTGTCCAGTGATCACAGGATTGTTCACCTCGGAGTGTGAGCTGACAGTAGGAGGTGTCACTGCCGAGGCACCCTTGAGTGAGGCGCCCTTGAGCGAGGCGCCCTTGAGCGAGGCGCCCTTGAGCGAGGCGCCCTTGAGCGAGGCGCCCTTGAGCAAGGCGCCGTCCCCTTAATAAACTGCTCATTAGGGGCACACCACAATGGAGTTGCCCGCCACTCCCCCCCCCCTCCCCCCATGCATGCCTACAGGCCCCTTGTGTGTGTGTTATGGGTCTGTACACACTAATAATATACATGCGATTGAACTAACAAGTGTGACTAAGACTGTACTAATCATTTCCCTACAGGGAGCAATAAAGTAAATCTTAATCTTGATCTTAACAGCTGAAGCCGTCACTCTTTATGCCACGCTGATGCAGACTGCCCTTTGTTAGAAGAACTGTAAAACCAGTGACTGAGCTGTCAAAACTTTGATATGGGAAGCATACAAAAGTATGCTTCCCATTGAAAGGACAGATAAACCCAACCACCAGATATTCCATGATTTTGCCTTAAAGCAAAAATGTGAGGTATACCTTTAGCATCAGATGGCATTTTATGTTTAGCAAAGACATGGATTGAACACGTACCTCTCTTCTCTATCTCTTCTGATAGAGTCTAATGCTTTGATTAACGCATTTATATGGTAATGGCCAGTTGCTGGACCACAAACATTGTTACCAGAACAAAACCGATCATTGAAGGAATGAACTTTTTGTGCAGTCGATAGCAGCATTTCCAGTCAGATTAATCTGTAATCCCTTTAAAACTCTTACTTTTCAAATTCCGAGGTGAGTTTGTAGATTTCAAGAGGACACTGTGCATTGATGGAGGGCAGATATCAGTTTGATGAGGTGTATTTTTTAATTTCCCAGGACCTCCATGTGGGGCTCCTCAGTAATAATGTCCTTTTTACCATTTGCAAACAGAAGAATTGGCTAGTATGAATAGCATTAACAGCGGGAGTTGCTGGTCACTTATTATCTCTGTCTTGCGCAAAATTCTGCCTTACTCAGTTTGAATCTGGCTGAAAACTCACCAGCTAGGTTTTCATGAATTATCCAGAAAAGGGTTTGTCAGTTTATTATTGTATTTCCGGACCTTGGTAAAGGAGCTATTAAAAGAGCATTTCTTTACTGTATGAACAAAAGAGGCTGTTTTTTCATGCATAACTTCCAGTAAGTTTTACCCAACCAGACTCCTGGGAAGTCTTTTTTCCATTTCTGGTTTTGTTTGATTGCATACATGTTCAAATGAAGCAACATTTGGTTCCTGTGGCTACATCCTTGACTCGGCCCAGCATACCCCCGCCCCCACCCCCACCCCCACCCCCCAACAAGCCACGCCAGCTTAAAGATGGCGTGGCACAATGCACAATATTGTTCAAAAGACAAGATGCTCGGAAATTGTCTGGAAGCCTTTGATCATCATGCAATGAATTATTCCAAGGTTGACTTGGACAGCAAAACGTAAACTCTCAGAGTAGAATGATTCATGCTGATGAGAAGAAATAGATGAAAGTTTTTATTCAAGGGATAATGGAAATATCAGTTGCACCAATACACTAGAAGATTAAGAGAACTTGAACAGCTGTTACTTTTCAAGAAGCACTTTTTTTTCAATTTTCTTTTAATTCTTGGCTTTCTTAGCCTCAGGAAAATGTAGCAGGGAGATGTGCAGACAGGCTACTTTCGTGGGAGGCATGCAAACGGCAGGTGTAATTATCCCACCATGGTAGAGAGTCACAGCATGAGCTGATTGTCTCCAAGGAGAGATGACAAGCAGAGAGGAAACCACTTCTGCAGAAAACCTCCCCCCTCCATTTCATCACCAACACTTAGGCTCTATTGTTTATTGAAGGAGTACATCTGACTGACACACACACACACACACACACACACACACACACACACACACACACACACACACACACACACACACACACACACACACACACAAATGCTTGACCCAACCCCTACTGGCAGGTTAAACACTAAGATTGTTCTGCCCTGCTCACCTCATCAGAATTGAAACTATTTGGAGAGGTGTGTGTGTGTGTGTGTGTGCGTGCGTGCTTGTGTGTGTTTTATTGTTTCAGATGAGCTATTTTATTGCTATTTTACATGTGATGCTTTTGTTGGGTCCGTCTTCTTCAAATGTGAGATTCAGTTGTGTCTAAATAATTCTTGAATTTCATTTTCATTAAGTCAGTGTTTGAGAGGCTTTGCCCATTAGCCACAGATGCTAAAGCATAGGGCTGTTAAAATGCTCCGTATTTGTGGGAGTACATGTTTAATGTTGTATGGCCCGATAAGCAGGGATTCATCCCATCTCAGTGGTTTAGCATCAGTGAAAGAATATCTTTTCTGATCATTGTGAAGCATGATGAGTCTGAGTTTGAACACATGGTTTACTGGATTGATGTAAGCTTTGAAATCAAGTATTCTAATATCCTACCATCATTAGCACTTTGCCAGCCATTTGGTGCTCCTGTCCCAGCGTGATTTAATTTGGACTTTTTGATCCCCCTTCTTTCAAAGGGAAACCACCACCCCAGGCACTGACCTGTTGTCTACGCAATGTTGGAGAGGCGTGTCAACCATGAGAGCCCTACAGCATCCAGACCCCTGACATACTCAGGGCGGATATCTTCCACCCCTGAGGAAACTAATGAGCTGTCTAACAGCTACAGCAACTTTGGCCCCAGTGATGAGTGGACCCAAATCCAAGTTCTCTGGATCTGTTTCATCAACATAATGTGTGTCAATGGGATTGAGGAGCTCCTCAAAGTGTTCATTCAACCATCCAGCTAGTCCCTGAGGTTAGCAGGCCCCCATAAGTCCCATATACAGTTTAGCCCAGTGGTCCCCATTTGCGACATGTGTTCCCACAAAAAAGCCCTTGAGGTGAAACTAGCACTGTTTTTTGGACAAAGTGAAAAAGCAAAACTTCATCCATCACACTGCTACCCAAAACCTCTCTGCAGAGAACCCAGCAGTCCTGTTCCTAGCTGAAAGGTGTGTGGAAGCATTGGAAATGCTGGAGGCTGAGTTCATTGTGTGATTCCGTGAACTACATGGAATAAAAGTTCTTTTTCAGAACCCCTTTGTTGCAGACATCCATGAAGTCGAGCCTTCTTATCACTTTGAGTTGGCCAAGTTACAGAATCAATCAATATGTCTGTGTAGGTTCTCAGTCATCCAGGTCATGGTTATCCAAAAGCTGTTGAGTCGATCCACTGGACGTTTAAGAAAGTTCTTGAAGATGTTTCGTCTCTCATCCCAGAGACTTCTTCAGTTCAGAACTGAAGAAGTCTCTTGGATCAGAATCAATCAAATGACAAACCAGAGAGGGTTATTAATATTTGGTTGTGGAAGACAGGTCCTATATTTTTTGTTTGGGAATTTCATTATATGTGGTGACAATGATCACAAAACAGCAACAATAAGAATTTTATACCGAATTGTAATATGTTTCTTGCCCACATAAATTTTTCTCAAACCTCAGGGCATTTTTACAGACAGTTGAAGAAGACAGAGATGTTTTCTTTCTGCTAAAAATCTTAACAGGGGTCACAGAGAGGTCTGCTGAAGCTGGAAATGACTGCCAGCAATGCAAACCAGCCTCTGACTCAAGGAATACAGATTTGACAGTATGGTAGACGCAGCCTTGTCCTTACCACTAAAATGTATTAATTATTATTAGTCTAGTTTATTCCAATTAATTTTGCCCCACATGGTCAGCACCTCCCCAATCATTTGTTTGCTCCATGTGGCCCAAATTCAACATTTGAAGAATGCTAAGCCAGCTATGCATCACAATTGTTTTCAGTTTGTACCAATTTTTATTACTTTATATGTAGTTTATTTGGTTTACAAAAGACAAAAAAAGTACTTGATTTAATAATTTATTAAAGCAACTGGCTCGAGTTATGGTCACTTCCTGATGCTTCATGTGCCCACGAAACCGCCTGCTGGCTTTTGATACAGTTACAGGCAGCTGTTATGTCTTCATGTGTGATCCATTCCAACATCTGTTTTGGCTCTAGGAAATGACTATGTAGTGCAAAAATGTATGACCAAATAATTAATTGTATAAGTGTATGATATGTGTATACTTTATATACATATATATATATATATAAAGAAAATGTCCCTCTCACCCTTGTGGGGTGGTATCTGTGTGTCATCCTCAAGCTCAGGTCCTCTACCAGAGGCCTGGGAGTCTGAGGGTTCTGCACAGTATCTTAGCTGTTCCTAGGACTGCGCTCTTCTGGTCTGAGGCTTCAGATGTTGTACCAGGAATCTGCTGGAGCCACTCTTCCAGTTTGGGGGTCACTGCCCCAAGTGCTCCTACTACCACGGAGACCACATTAACCTTGACCTTCCACATCTGTTCCAGCTGTTCTTTCAACCCTTGATACTTCTCAGTCTTTTCGTGTTCATTCTTCCTGATGTTGGCGTCAGCTGGAATCGCCACATCTATCACCACTGCTCTCTTCTGCTCTTTGTCCACCACCACTATGGCCGGTTTGTTAGCCAGCAGCTGTTTGTCAGTCTGGAAGCTGAAGTCCCACAGGACCTTAGCGTTGTCGTTCTCAACCACCTTTGGTGGTGTGTCCCATTGGGATTTGGGTACTTCTAGTCCATACTGGGTACATATGTTCCTGTACACTATCACGGCTACTTGGTTGTGCCTTTCCATGTATGCTGAGCTGGCGAGCATCTTGCACCCTGCTACCACATGCTAGACTGACTGTGGGGCTTCTTTACATAGCCTGCACCTTGGGTCAGATCTACTGTGGTAGATATTGGCCTCTATTGCTCTTGTACTTAGGGCCTGTTCTTGTGCTGCCATGATCAGTGCCTCTGTGCTGTCTGTCAGTCCAGCTTTATTCAGCCATTGGTAGGTCTTCTTGATATCAGCCACTTCCTCTATCTGACGGTGGTACACGCCGTGTAGGGGCTTGTCCCTCCAGTTGTCTCCTCCTCCTCCTCTTCCTCCTCAGGTTTCTGCTGTCTAAGGCATTCACTGAGCAGTTCAACTGTTGGGGCCATCTTCCTGATGTACTCTTGGATTTTTGATGTCTCATCCTGGACAGTGGCCCTGATGCTCACTAGTCCTCGGCCTCCCTCTTTCCGCTTAGTGTACAGCCTCATGGTGCTGGACTTGGGGTGAAACCCTCCATGCATGATGAGGAGCTTTCTAGTCTTGATATCTGTGGCATCTATCTCCTCCTTTGGCCAGCTTATGATCCCTGCGGGGTATCTGATGACCGGCAGTGCAAACATGTTGATGGCTCGGAGCTTGTTCTTGCCATTCAGCTGACTTCTCAGGACTTGCCTTACTCTCTGGAGGTATTTGGCTATGGATGACTTTCTTGCGGCCTCCTCATGATTGCCATTAGGCTGTGAGATTCCAAGGTATTTGTAGCTGTCCTTGATGTCTTCTATCCTTCCCCCTGGTAGGTCAACCCCTTCAGTTCTGATCATCTTGCCTCTTCTTGATACCATCCGGCCACATTTGTCTAATCCAAACGACTTCCCTATGTCGTCGCTGTAGATCCTGGTGGTGTGAATCAGTGAGTCAATTTCTCTCTCATTCCTGGCATACAGCTTGATGTCATCCATGTAGAGGAGATGGCTAATTGTTGTCCCACTTCGGAATCGATATCCGTAGCCACTCTTTGTGATGATGTGACTGAGGGGGTTCAGGCCTATGGAGAACAGCAGTGGTGATAGTGCATCCCCTTGGTATATGCCACACTTGATGTTAACTTGGGCAATTGGCTTGGAGTTAGTCTCCAGGGTTGTCTTCCACATTCCCATTGAGTTCTTGATGAAGGCTCTTAGTGTCCTGTTGATCTTATACAGTTCCAGACATTCCAGGATCCACGTGTGTGGCATTGAATCGTAGGCTTTCTGGTAATCTATCCAGGCGGTGCACAAGTTGGTCTGCCTATTCTTACAGTCTCTGTGTACTGCTCTGTCCACCAGTAGCTGGTGCTTGGCTCCCCTGGTGTTACTACCAACTCCTTTCTGTGCCCCGCTCATATATTGATTCATGTGCCTACTCATCTTAGCCGCCATAATGCCTGACAGTAGCTTCCATGTTGTACAGAGACGGGTTATTGGCCGGTAGTTGGATGGGGTAAATCCTTTTTGTGGGTCTTTCATGATCATGACTGTCCTGCCTTCAGTCAACCATTCTGGGTGCGTCCCATCCCTTAGCAGCTGGTTCATCTGTGCTGCTAGACGCTCATGGAGTGCTGTCAGCTTCTTCAGCCAGGATGTATGGATCATCAGAAATCAGAAATCAGAAAAGGTTTTATTTCCAAGTACAGTAAAAATGACTGTCGAGGAACTTGACGCGGTGTCGGTGCATTGAAAGGTGGAAGAGAATAATAGAGAATGAGGAATAGGAACAGGAACAGAAAGACTATTTACAATTCACACTGTGGTGAGTTGAGATATGCTGTATAAGGATGGTGTTTGCAGGCGAAGAAAGGAAGTCCAAACAGTAAACTGTCTTTGCAGACTGGTGAGGGGCGGATGGTTACCTGGGGGGGGGGGGCATTGTTCATGAGGCTGACTGCAGTGGGGAAGAAGCTGTTTTTATGGCGTGAGGTCCTGGTTCGGATGGACCGTAGCCTCTTGCCAGAGGGGAGGGTCTGGAAGAGGTTGTGGCCGGGGTGAGAGGGGTCAGCGGCAATCCAGGCTGCACGTCTGCGGGTCCTTGTGTTGAAAAGTTCCTGGAGATGTGGGAGGCTGCAGCCGATGACCTTCTCCGCAGAACGGATGACACGCTGCAGCTTGGCCTTGTCCCTGGCGCAGCAAACCACACTGACATAGAGGATGTGAGGATGGTCTGAATGGTGGCAGTGTAGAAGTTCACCAGCATCTTCGTAGGGAGGTGAAACTTCTTCAGCTGCCGCAAGAAATACATCCTCTGCTGAGCCTTCCTGGTGAGGGAGCTGATGTTCTGCTCCCATTTGAGCTCCCGGGTAATGGTGGTGCCCAGGAAGCGGAAGGACTCCACGGGGATCACTGTAGTGTCACAGATGATGACGGGGGTGAGGGCAGGAGGGTCTTTCCTGAAGTCCATTATCATCTCCACTGTTTTGAGGGCGTTGAGCTCCAGGTTGTTCCTGCTGCACCATGATACCAGCCGGTCCAACTCACTTCTGTAGGCCGACTCATCCCCATCAGAGATGAGGCCGATGAAGGTGGTGTCGTCAGCAAACTTCAGGAGTTTGACAGAGTGGTGACCAGATGTGCAGCAGTTAGTGTACAGGGAGAAGAGCAGAGGGGAAAGAATGCAGCCTTGAGGGGATCCAGTGCTGATAGTCCGGGTGTCGGAGACATGCTTCCCCAGCCTCACAAACTGCCGTCTGTCCGTCAGGAAGTCCGTGATCCACCTGCACATGGAGTTGGGCACGTTCAGCGGGGAGAGCTTGTCATAGAGCAGAGGTGGGACAATCGTATTGAAAGCAGAGCTGAAGTCCACAAACAGAATCCTGGCGTAGGATCCTGGGGAGTCCAGATGCTGGAGGACAAAGTGTAGCGCCATGTTTACAGCATCGTCTACAGATCTGTTGGCTCTGTAGGCGAACTGTAGAGGGTCCAGGAGGTTGCCAGTGATCATATCGGGGCCCGGTGCTGACCAACTCTTCATCTTTGACACTCTTTCTTGGATGTCTGCCATTGAGATGGTTACTGGTTCTTGTTCTTGGAGGCAGCTGTGGTCAGTCCTCAGGTCCACTAGCCACTGGGCATCGGTGTTGTGTGATGCTTTTCTTTCCCATATGCCCTTCCAGTATTTCTCCACCTCAGCTCTTGGTGGGTCTGACCGGATGCTATTTCCCTGCCACTGAGAGTACACCTTTGCTGGTTGAGTGGAGAAGGTCTTGTTTATTCTCCTGGCCTCTATCTCCTTGGTGTATCTCTTCAGTCGGGTAGCCAGAGCCGTTAGTCTCTGTTTGGTAGTTTCGAGTGCTTCAGGTATGGAGAGCTTGCTGTATTTCCTGGGTACCCCTTTATTCACCATGTTCCCCTTCTGTAGCTCGGCTAGCTGGCTGACTTCTCTCTGTGTTGCCTTTATCTTGGCCTCTAACCGTCTCTTCCATGGAGGGTCTTGTTTGTTATGCCCTGTGTTGATCTTATATCCCAGCATCTCAAGGATTACTGTTGCTGTACTGTGAATCAGCTTGTTGGTCTCAGTTATGTTCCCTGTGGGGATGTTTCTCCCACAGGGACCCATTTGGGTCACGATCTTCCTTCTCAGGTCAGCAGCTCTTGTATTGAGGCTGTCTAAGTCTCTTGGGGCTTGGTACCCAATCTCGGATTGTGGGGGGAATGGTGAAATCCCCCCGCTGACCTGGCGTCCTGGCTCCCCCTTGCCATAGCATTGTTGTAGTATTTCATCAAGCTCTAGTTGTGACAGCAGTTTTCGGTTACGGATGTTGGAACACTGGGCTAACAGCTGTTTCTTTGTTAGCCTTGATTGTGGGTTTCGAAGCATCCATTGGTCCCACAGCCACCCCACAGTATATATATATATATATATATATATATATATATATATATATATATATATATATATATATATGGATAGCTGGATAGTACAACTTGAGTCAACTGACTTGAATGCAGGAGGTTGTGGGTTCGTATCCCAGTCGGGACAAACACTATCCAGTCAACTTACACAAACCAGGAGGGGCGTGGCCTGGAATGCAGGAGGGCGTGGTTTCGAACCCCAGACATGGCGGACACTATCCAGTGAGGGTCCTTGGGCAAGACCCTTAATGCTATACCAGCCTACCTCAACAATGAGTGAACACAATACAGACAGAGTCATACTGGCTCGGACGTCGCCCGGGTTAACAAGGTCCGCGTCAGCTGCTAGGGAACCAGGGCAAGCTGACGAGAAATGGGTTACTGGAACAAGACACACATGGACAAGGGCGGAGAATACGGAGTTGTTGGAATGCTACTACACGAGTAACCCCAGAGCGAGGGGGTATATGGGGCGGATGTGGGACCAATGGATGCTTCAAAACCCACAATCAAGGCTAACAAAGAAACAGCTGTTAGCCCAGTGTTCCAACATCCGTAACCGAAAACTGCTATCACAACTAGAGATCGATGAAATACTACAACAATGCTACGGCAAGGGGGAGCCAGGACGCCAGGTCAGCGGGGGGATTTCACCATCCCCCCCACAATCCGAGATTGGGTACCAAGCCCCAAGAGACATAGAGAGCCTCAACACAAGAGCTGCTAACCTGAGAAGGAAGATCGTGACCCAGATGGAAACCTGGAGCCTCCGAAAAACACCGAAGCTAAGTTGTCAAGTACCTTCAGAAGATCTGCTAGAAGATGTGAATGCTGCGATAAGAACCATCCCCACAGGGAACATAACTGAGACCAACAAGCTGATTCACAGTACAGCAACAGTAATCCTCGAGATGCTGGGATATAAGATCAACACAGGGCATGACAAACAATACCCTTCATGGAAGAGACGGTTAGAGGCCAAGATAAAGGCGACACGGAGAGAAGTCAGCCAGCTAGCTGAGCTACAGAAGGGGAATATGGTGAATAAAGGGGTACCCAGGAAATACAGCAAGCTCTCCATACCTGAAGCACTCGAAACTGCCAAACAGAGACTAACAGCTCTGGCTACCCGACTGAAGAGATACACCAAGGAGATGGAGGCCAGGAGAATAAACAAGACCTTCTCCTCTCAACCAGCAAAGGTGTACTCTCAGTGGCAGGGAAATAGCAGCCAGCCAGACCCACCAAGAGCTGAGGTGGAAAAATACTGGAAGGGCATATGGGAAAGAGGAGCATCACACAACACTGATGCCCAGTGGCTAGTGGACCTGAGGACTGACCACAGCTGCCTCCCAGAACAAGAACCAGTAACCATCTGAATGGCAGACATCCAAGAAAGAGTGTCAAAGATGAAGAGTTGGTCAGCACCGGGCCCCGATATGATCCATACATACTGGCTAAAGAAGCTGACAGCACTCCATGAGCGCCTAGCAGCACAGATGAACCAGCTGCTAAGGGATGGGACGCACCCAGAATGGTTGACTGAAGGCAGGACAGTCCTGATCATGAAAGACCCACAGAAGGGATCTACACCATCCAACTACCGGCCAATAAGCTGTCTCTGTACAACATGGAAGCTCCTGTCAGGCATCATAGCGGCTAAGATGAGTGGGCACATGGATCAATACATACAAAAAGGAGTTGGTAGTAACACCAGGGGAGCCAAGCACCAGCTACTGGTGGACAGAGCAGTACACAGAGACTGTAAGAACAGGCAGACCAACTTGTGCACCGCCTGGATAGACTACCAGAAAGCCTATGATTCAATGCCACACACATGGATCCTGGAATGTCTGGAACTGTATAAGATCAACAGGACACTAAGAGCCTTCATCCAGAACTCAATGGGAATGTGGAAGACAACCCTAGAGGCTAACTCCAAGCCAATTGCCCAAGTTAACATCAAGTGCGGCATATACCAAGGAGATGCACTATCACCACTGCTGTTCTGCATAGGCCTGAACCCCCTCAGTCACATCATCACAAAGAGTGGCTATGGATACCGATTCCGAAGCGGGACAACAATCAGCCACCTCCTCTACATGGATGACATCAAGCTGTA
Organism: Antennarius maculatus; assembly: GCA_013358685.1. NCBI lineage: Eukaryota > Metazoa > Chordata > Actinopteri > Lophiiformes > Antennariidae > Antennarius > Antennarius maculatus. The sequence goes on along the minus strand of CM023618.1, from coordinate 2,400,717 downwards.
TGCCAGGAATGAGCGAGAAATTGACTCATTGATCCACACCACCAGGATCTACAGCGACGACATAGGGATGTCATTCGGATTAGACAAATGTGGCCGGATGGTATCTAGAAGGGGCAAGATGATCAGAACTGAAGGGGTTGACCTACCAAGGGGCAGGATAGAAGACATCAAGGACAGCTACAAATACCTTGGAATCCCACAGGCTAATGGCAATCATGAGGAGGCCGCAAGGAAGTCATCCACAGCCAAATACTTCCAGAGAGTAAGGCAAGTCCTGAGAAGTCAGCTGAATGGCAAGAACAAGGCCCGAGCCATCAACATGTATGCACTCCCAGTCATCAGATACCCCGCTGGGATCATAAGCTGGCCAAAGGAGGAGATAGAAGCCACAGATATTAAGACTAGAAAGCTCCTCATCATGCATGGAGGGTTTCACCCCAAGTCCAGCACCCTGAGGCTGTACACTAAGCGGAAAGAGGGGGGCCGAGGACTAGTGAGCATCAGGGCCACTGTCCAGGATGAAACATCAAAGATCCAAGAGTACATCAGGAAGATGGCCCCAATAGACGAACTGCTTGGTGAATGCCTTAGACAGCAGAAACCTGAGGAGGAGGAGGAGGGGGAGACAACATGGAGGGACAAGCCCCTACACGGCATGTACCACCGTCAGATAGAGGAAGTGGCTGATATCAAGAAGACCTACCAATGGCTGAATAAAGCTGGACTGACAGACAGCACTGAGGCACTGATCATAGCAGCACAAGAACAGGCCCTAAGTACAAGAGCAATAGAGGCCAATATCTACCACAGTAGATCTGACCCAAGGTGCAGGCTATGTAAAGAAGCCCCAGAGACAGTCCAGCATGTGGTAGCAGGGTGCAAGATGCTAGCTGGGTCAGCATACATGGAGAGGCACAACCAAGTAGCTGTGATAGTGTACAGGAACATCTGTACCCAGTATGGACTAGAAGTACCCAAATCCCAATGGGACATACCACCAAAGGTGGTTGAGAACAACAAGGCTAAGATCCTGTGGGACTTCAGCTTCCAGACTGACAAACAGCTGCTGGCTAACAAACCGGACATAGTGGTGGTGGACAAAGAGCAGAAGAGAGCAATGGTGATAGATGTGGCGATTCCAGCTGATGCCAACATCAGGAAGAAGGAACATGAAAAGACTGAGAAGTATCAAGGGTTGAAAGAACAGCTGGAACAGATGTGGAAGGTCAAGGTTAATGTGGTCCCCGTGGTAGTAGGAGCACTTGGGGCAGTGACCCCCAAACTGGAAGAGTGGCTCCAGCAGATACCTGGAACAACATCTGAAGCCTCAGTCCAGAAGAGCGCAGTCCTAGGAACAGCTAAGATACTGCGCAGAACCCTCAGACTCCCAGGCCTCTGGTAGAGGACCTGAGCTTGAGGATGACACACAGATACCACCCTACAAGGGTGAGAGGGACATTTTTATATATATATATATATATATATATATATATATATATATATATATATATATATATATATATATATATATATATATATATATATATATATATATATCCATGATAAATTTACGAGAGTAGATTTTCTTGGCGCATTTTTACTTGCAGTACGCGGCTACAGATGGCGGTCGCTGCTCCTCCAGTTAATACGGTAATAGTGCCACTATATATATATATATATATATATATATATATATATATATATATATATATATATATATATATAGTATATATAGCATATATATGTATATATACTGTATATATATATATATCTATATATATATATATATATATAGAGAGAGAGAGAGAGAGAGAGAGAGAGAGAGAGAGAGAGAGAGAGAGAGATAGATAGATAGATAGATAGATAGATAGATAGATAGATAGATAGATACAGAGAGAGAGACAGAGAGAGAGACAGAGAGAGAGAGAGAGAGAGAGAGAGCAGGTCATCCAATGTTTCAAGATCAGTGGTTTGATTCCCACTCCCACCCAAAAACACGCAGAGTGTGAGCTGACAAGGGGAGGTGTGAGCTTACCTCCGGAGCACTGCCGAGGCACCCTTGAGCAAGGTGCCGCCCATTTACAATCTGCTACAAAGGGGGCTGCCCGCCACTCCACCTCCCCCTGCATGCGTACAGGCCCCTCGTACGTGTTTGTGTGTTCAGGACAGGACTCGAAATTGTGACCATTTTGGTCGCATATGTCCCAAAATTTTTATCAGTGCGACTATTTAATATATTTGGGAGCACCGGTGCAACTAGGGAAAAAAATCTGGTGCGCCTTTTTTTCCCTCTTTCTCTCGCTCTTTCTCTCTTTCCATAGAGCAGGGGTCACCAAATGGCGGACCGCGGTCCGGATCCGGACAGCGTGATGGTTCTGTCCGGACCCGTGACCACTCCATGATAAATTTCCGAGAGTAGATTTTCTTGGCGCATTTTTACTTGCAGTTCGCAGCTACAGATGGCGGGCGCTGCTCCTCCAGTTAATACGGTAATAGTGCCACTCAGGTCAGCCAATCAGATCGTTTGTTTACTCTGCGCTGTCAGCGTCCCAGGAAGTGAGACAGCTCACTGCCGCTGTGAGTTTACCGCTACAGTGGAGCACAGAAGAAGAAAGACAGCATAGCTCCAAACAAAGGGAGTTGAATGAGGAAAACCGCTGGTTAACGATGACTGGACGAAAATTATGTTTATTCCTCTGTCAGGCAGTTCAAAACCATTTTACCTCATATGGTCTGAACACGTAGCATGAATTAAAAGTATGAAGCGCCACTATGAAACAAAGCAGAGATCTTTTGCGCAGAATTATCCCCTGAAGTCCGAGCTGAGGGCAAAATGACCGAGAAAAATGTAAACAAATGTTTAATAAAGGCATGGTGGAGGTTGGGGCAACATAAAACATCTTTTAGTGACATTTTAAAATACAAAACAATCCAATAATAACCTGACAGCGTGCTGCAATGTGCTATTTAAGCCACACCCAGGTAATGCCTCGGTTTGGCCCCTGACCTGGAGGCGGACCAACGCAGCATCCTCAGGTGAGCGTTTCTCATACAGTTTTGTGTAGATGTGGGCAAAACGTGTAGGCGCCAAGTATGCACCCTCGAACGCACTACCGTGACAGTTTGTATGATGAGGACACATGAGTGTGGACCTGCCGGAGAATGTGCGCAAAACAGTCTGAGCAGGACCGCGGCCAGGAAACAATGAGAGCGCAGCTGCAGCTGCTCTCCTGGGCGAGGGAGAGAGGCGCGGAACGGAGATGGACGGAGCGGTCTCTATCGCTCCGTCACTGCCTTGCTTTTGGGTAGGTGCTCCTAAAGTCTTTGCTGGTGCTACTAACTTCTAAATTTGGGAGCACCAGTGCTACCATGAAAAGAAGTTAATTTCGAGCCCTGGTTCAGGGCCTGTACACACTAATATATATGCATGTGTACTAACTAGAGTGTGCCTCTAATTTCCCTGCGGGGTTTAATACAGTATATAAAATTAAAAAAAAAAAATAAAATTAAATAAAATAAAAAAATATGTGTATATGTATATGTATGTGTGTGTGTGTGTATGTATTATACAGTATACTGTATATGTATACTGTATATGTATACTGTACAGTGGCACTTCTACTTACGAATGTCTCTACTTACAAAATTTTCCACTTACGAAATTTCTCAGCAGGAAAATATTGCCTCTAGTTACGAAAGAAATTTCGACTTACAAAAGGTAAAAATACAGTATGGGCTGATACTCGCAGCTCCCACAGGTTCTTCAACGCAACATTCTCATAGCTGCTCTGCCATTGGCTATTACCTAGCATCTTCCTGGTGTAACCGGCGCCAGACCTAGGGAATCTGGACCGGCTCATACGATGCACAGGCCAAATGCACTGCGAATCGGTGGTTGTGTACTGCGGATCAACAGCGGAGCACAAGGATTAACGTCCTCACAAGTAACAAGTCATTTTATTAATCGATACAATATAAAAAAATATTTAAATGTTCACCAATAAAACAAACAACCAATAATCTGCAAAACAACAAATAAACAATGGTACTATAAAAGCAAATAAATGAATAATTATCAAAATAAATTAACTGGAACATAAATTAAGAATAACCAAAATATCACAGTCATACAAACAAACACTCCAACGCAACGACGTCACACTCATTGCATGAGGCACACCACTAGCATGCTAACAGTATTCACACACTCGTCAGAAGCACACAACCAACTCCACCAGTAATCGCTCTCCATCCACCACAGTCATCCCGAACACAGAACAGACATCTCCCACTCATCCACACCTGTGCAGCCACAACCCAGAGAGCCATCAAATGTTTCTACGGTACCTGCAGATCAACAGCGATGCACAAGGATTAACGTCCTCACAAGTAACAAGTCATTTTATTAATGACTCGCGCCAGTAAAGCTTGCGAAGATTCCGCTCCCCTAGATCCCCAGGAGCACGCGAGCGACTTGGCGTTGCAAATGCGTCCCAGTCACTTCCCAGTCTAACATAACTCTTAACAACGTCTCAAAAAATAAAGGGCGTGCTTATTTCCTTTTCAAAACTTAACTGATTCTCAACCCACTACACTGGCATCCCATTGGCTAAGAGGGACCTCTGTGTGGAGCTAGATCGGAATTTATGCAGGGTCCTCGTCATCCGGCCCTCCACCTGTGAGGTGAGAGTTTTGCGCAAATATACTGTATTAACTTTTTGAGTATTCGCTATGGACCCCAAGAAAGTGACGGAGAAAAGAGGAAAAGAAAAGAGGAAGAAAAGAGTTTTTTTGTCCATACAAAGCAAGAGATAATAGAAAAGCATGAAAAAGGGATCCGTTTGGTTGACCTCGCCAAAGAATATGGCCGTAATGCATCTACAATCGCTACGTTATTAAAACAAAAGGAAGTTTAAGGAGTTTAAGGCATCGCCTGGGTGGTTGTAGAAGTTCAAAAGGAGGACTGGAATTCACTATGTTGTTCATGGTGAGGCAGGAGCGCATGAACCATAGAGGGCAAAAAACAATGAGGACAGCAGTTAAAAGGTAAATGACCATCATTTTTATTTTTTACTCTATTCTTTGTTTTTAATATTATGCACAACTCTCATTTATTGTCAAATAATCTAATTGTAACACTTATTTGTCACATGTTTTGATGCATTTTTATGCTTTATAAAACATTTATGTCGGAATTTTTGGGGGCTTGGAACCGATTAGGGCATTTTCATGGAAAACTACTTACAAAATTTTCTACTTACGTAATTTCTTCCGGAACCAACTAATTTCGAAAGTAGAGATACCACTGTATATGTGACCTGCATTGAGGCAACAATGTAAAGTCAGTTCTACGGGCCAAACAAAGTGGCCTATTACTATGCCACATTAAAAAAACAAACATTAAAAACTGATTAAATTCAATACGAGTCGACCACTCAGTTCAAACAGGGCGGTTTATTTCCTGATCTGAAGTTTGAAGCAGATATTTAAGCTCCGACGTTCGTCTTCTTTTAACAATTAAATCTTGTTTCGATCGATCTGTAGTCCAGTCGGAGGTGAGTAGCAGCTGCTCACTGCTGCACTGTTTGTCCTTGTAACATTAAAGGGCTGGTCCAGTGTTCCACGACCGGAGTAAAAACCACATTGTTCCTCCTGGATCTGAGGTTCAACAACCAGCTGGACTCTCCTTTTCAGGACCCTGTAGTAGACTGTCCTGGGGAGGCTGAGCAAAGTGATCCCCTTGTAGTTGAAACACACTCCATGGTCCCCCTTCTGTAAAAGGGGAACCACCACCCCAGTCTGCCACTCCAGAGTGACTGTACCCGTTGTCCATGCAATGTTACGGGGATGTGTCAGACAAGACAGCTTTACAACATCTGGAGCCTTAAGGTACTCTGGGTGAATCTCATCCAACCCTGGAGCCATGCCACTATCTTTGCAAAATTGCAACGACTTCAGTCCCAGTGATGAGTGGACCCACCTCTAAGTTTTCTAGATCTCTTTCCTCACTGGAATGTATGTTATTATGATTGAAGAGATCTTTAAAGTATTCCATCTACCACCCAACTATTCCCTCAGTTTAAGTCAGCAGGCCCCATATCCGTCCCGTAAACAATGTGGACAAAGGGTTGTTTTCCGTTCCTGAGAAATCAAACAGAATCTCTTTGGGGCTGACTGGAAGTTTTCTTCAATGGTCGCACCAAAACTCTTGAATGACTGGGCATTTGCCTGCTTGATGGCCGATGCTGCAAATTGCATAGACTGCCAGTACTCATCTGCAGTAGCACTTCTTCTTTAGGCTGATGGAATCCCTTGATCTGGTGTCCACCAGCAGGTTTTTGACTAAAACTGTGACCAGCATCATTTGACCAGCATTTTGTCTTGAGACCACAGCTCCACGCAGCCACCTCAGCAATGGCGTCATGGAGCATAGAATATTCAGATTCCTTGTACCCTGTCAGCTCCTGAATGTAATCAAGCTTTGTGAAAGATGGGATTTGTAGACCAGCTTGACTGGGTCCTCAGCTAAATGTTTCCAGAAGATCCTTACTGTCTGTTTGGTCTTCCCAAGTCTGCCCGGCATCTTCCCCACCACCCGATCCAAGTTGAGAACTCAGCACCTCTCTTTATCCGGATATGGCCGCAGATCGATTGTTACAATTACAAAGTTAATGCGCAATCTATCATTGATCTTCCATGTCCCTGTAGTTAATTTAATTTAATCCTTCAGTTGAACTACACAGTGGGTCATTTTCCCAACTCAGTTAATGTTAGTCCAGACTCTCTGCGAAAAACGTTAGATTTAATCGCTCCATTAAAAAATAATGCTATAAAACAGGGGATGCGAGCTCCCAGGTTTAATTCCCATACTCAACAATTAAAGCAGCATTCCACAAAACTTGGCAGGAAATGGCGTTCTACTTGCATGGCAAGATAGTTTACATAACTACAGGAAGGCACTTTGTTCCGCTAGAGCAGCCTCATCATTAATAGAGGACAATAAAAACTACCACAGATTCTTGTTCAGTACTGTATCGAGACTGACAAAGAACCACAGTGCATATGAGCCAAGTATTCCATCAAGTCTCCACAGCAATTATTTTATGAATTTCTTTAATAATAAGAGCCTGCTCATCAGAGACAAAATTAATGGCATCCTGACCTCCACCAAGTCTAGTCCTTCTTTAGATCCCCTAGATGAGGGAAACACACATTTGTCTCTTGAACCTTTCGGTTCTATGGATGTCTTTTTTCCAATACAGATCAGTCAGCTGATTAAAGTAGTCTCCTCAGCTAAACCATCCTCCTGTTTGTTAGACCTGATTCCATAAAAGCTCATCAAAGAAGCCTTACCTTTACTTAGCAGCCACTTCTTTAATATAATTAACCTGCAATTATCAACAAGATATGTTCCATGGTCCTTTAAAGTAGCTGCAATCAATCCACTTCTCGAAAAACCTAACCTGGACACTACTGTTATAAATAATTATAGACCCATATCAAATCTCCCATTCTTATCTAAGATCTTGGAGAAAATAGTAGCTAATCAGTTATGTGATTTCCATAAATACAACAGTTTATTTGAGAATTTCCAGTCAGGGTTTTAGGGAACATCATAGTATGGAAACGAATATTAGCAACAACCTACTAACCGAGTCAGGCAAAGGACTTGTTTCTGTACTGGTTCTCTTGGATCTTAGCGCAGCTTTTGACACAATTGACCACAATATTCTATTAGCACGACTGGACAAAACGATAAGTAGTAAGGGATCAGCACTGATGTGGTTTAAGTCCTATCTAACTGATAGTTCCCAGTTTGTTAACGTTAATAATGACTCCTCCCAGTCCACTATTTAGTTATGGAGTTCCTCAAGGCTCGGTTTGTGGTCCAATATTATTTATCCTTTTTTTTTTTGTCTGCATGTATTCTCATAGTTTAACCCCATTAAAGGGGGTCAACTTTTTATGAGATAAATGTTTGTTTTAGTCTTGCAGCAAAATCTTTTATATATAATGTGTGCATTTGATCATCACCAGTCCTCTCTGAGATTTAAGTTGTCAGTCTTTACTAGAATTTCCTATTATGAGCCAGAGAGGGAAGTGCTGCACCTCTGTGAGTTAAGGGGGGAAGCAAAAGGAGACAGGGAGAGAAAACACAAAGAAGATATTGGATAGACAGGCAGTGCTGTTGGAGTGAAAACGGTTTAGGCTGTTTTATTATATCTTAGAACTGATACCTTAATATCAATGTTATAAAACACCTGATTAGCATGGATAACTTTTTGCATCTGAATTCTGGTAAAACTGGTCATTGTGCTCTGCCCAAAATCTGTTTGGGACGTAGTGCCTATTGATGTAATTGCCTTGGCTGGCATCATTTTTGATATCAAAACCACTGCGAGGAATCTATGTGTAATTTTTGATCAGGATCTGTTTTTTAACTCACACGTAAAACAGTTTTTTAGAACGGCCTTTTGTCATCTGTGAAACATTGCTAAAATCAGGCAAATTTTAAGGAGTGATGCAGAGAAATGCTTTCACTACTTCCAGACTAGATTACTGTAATGCACCTTTTTCAGGCTGCCCCAAAGCATCACTGAAGACACTTCAACTAATCCAGAATGTTGCTGCCCGTGTTCTGACCAGGACCAGTACCAGGCTTCTCTGCATTGGCTCCCTGTGAAAGCTAGAATAGATTTCAAAATACTCCTCCTCACTTACAAACACCTTCATGGCCAGACACTGATCTATCTGAAGAAATTTTTATTCCATATAATCCATCTAGAGCATTACGCTCTAATGGCCTACTGGTGGTTCCTAGAATCTACAAAAGTAGGACAGGGGCTAGAGCCTTTAGCTATCAAACCCCCCTGTTGTGGAACCACTTCCCTACCTCGGTTCAGGAGGCAGACACCCTCTCATTATGTAAGACTGGAGTTAAAACGTTTCTTTTTCAGAAAATTTACAATTAAGATGGCTTTGGCTGGTAAGTTATTTACTATAGGCCTATACTGCTGGAGACTCAACATCAAGACTCACTGAGCTCCTCTCTCCTCCGTCTTCTCTCTGACCCTCTCTGTTACCCCTCCTCCTCTCTGACCTCTCTCTCCTCGTCTCCATTCACACCTTACTGACTCAAAAATCTTCTCCGGAGTTTCTGTTCTCTATGCCCTCACAGGTTTTCTCAGGTTCACCCCTCATCTGTCCATTCACTGTGGACCTGCTCCTCTAATCCCACCAATATCACCCCTCATTTATTCATCAACTGTGGTCCTACTTCCTTTTCTTCTTCGTGCCACCATACAGTCATCCATGCAGTTTTATTGTGTTTTAAATTAACCAACTACATGATGGGGAGCATGTATTGAAGACAGCTACCCAGGGGCTGGTGAACAAAGCCTGACATTCCCGTCCCCACTTCAGCGCCAGCATCACATCTCGTAACCATAACCAGAAAGAGACTGACTTTATCTGGCCTATCTGCCATTCTCTCTCCGTGTCTCTCTCTTTCTCTTACCCTGTCCTTATCTTCACTGTATTTCTTTTCCCCCTGAATGAGGGAGTTTTTCCCCACCAATGTCACTTATGCCTGTTCTGGAGGGTTCTGTTGGGTTTTTCTGTCTGTTAAAGTGCTTTGAAATGTCTGTTGCCATGATTAAGCGCTTTATACATAAAACTTGATTGATTGATTGATTGATTGATTGATTGATTGATTGATTGATTGATTGATTGATTGATTGATTGATTGATTGACAGCTATGATCTGCCTTTTACAGCTGCCCAGTCAACACTGCAGCAGACCACTGTTGGCTACTCTTGCAGGTGGTGGGCCCACAGAAGGATGTACCCGTGTTCATGTTTTGGGCTGAGTCCGAACGGAACCCATAGGCAAAGGCCCAACTACCAGGCGCTCAGTGGTGGGCCCCTTCCCTGGGCCTGGCTGCAGGGTTCGAGTATTGGCCTTGTCATCATGGATATTTTTAACTGCTCTTTGTCTGACCTAGAACAGCAGTCCCCAAACACTGGGTCGTGACGCAGTACCGAATTACATACCAGGTGGCACAGAACGTTTGAATTTTTCTTTTTTATTGATTATAAGTCTAAAGAAATTTTATATTGAAAAGTGACTTCTGTGCGGAATGATGCACAGACGAATGCGAGCGTCTGTGCCTCTTGACAGGTCTCGGTCACGTAACAGGTTACTAGCCATTACTCCTAAAATTAAGCTCCTACAACTGTGGCAGTGTTCTGGATTAAAATCAAGGGAGAATATTCTAAGATCGCCCAAAAAGCATTGAAACCCTGCTTCCATTTCCAACAACCTATCTTTGTTAAGCAGGATTTTCTACAGTGATCAACCAAAATCAAACTACAGAGTGGACTGGACATACCGAACACACTTCAGGTGTCATTGTCTCCCGTTACCTCTCGATGGGACTGGCTCATTGAAACAAACTGAGGGCTCCCACTAATGTTCATTATTTATTATTATTATTATTATTATTTTTATTATTATTATTATTATTAATATTATTATTATTATTATTACTACTACTATTATTTGATTGACTTGTTCACCCTTTTATATAGAAATAATCAGTATTTCTCATACGGTGAATGCACTGATTGTAAGTTGCTATATTTCAAAATAAACCTCATCAGTGCAGTCACTTGCATCGAGTTTTTCCATCCATCCATCCATCATCTACCACTTATCCAGGGCCGGGTCGTGGGGGCAACAGTCTCAGCAGGGATGCCCATACTTCCCTTTCCCCAGACACCTCCTCCAGCTCCTCTCGGGGGAGCCCGAGGCATTCCTACTGACTCCTCCCAGTCAGTGGGAATGCCTCGGGCATTCCCACTGATCGGGGACATAGTCTCCCAGCCGGGAGACATAGTCCCTCCAGCGTGTCCTAGGTTTTCCTCGAGGTCTCTTTCCAGTAGGACATGCCCGGAACACCTCCCCAGGGAGGCGTCCAGGAGGTATCCGGAACAGATAGCCGAGCCACCTCAGCTGGCTCCGCTCAAGACGGAGGAGCAGCGGCTCTACTCCGAGCTCCTCCCTGGTGACTGAGCTATCGAGTTTTTTTAATATAATTATTTCTTATATTGTTTCGCTTACAGAGATCTTGATTATTAATTTATGAATAAAGGTTGTTTATTGTCTGTTGATGTTTGCATTTGACATAAGACCATTGCTTGTGATTTATTATTAGTCTACAGCCGTCCTGGTCATTAAAAATTATCAAGTAAATGAAGGCCGGTCCGTGAAAATATTGTTTTAGATGAAACTGGTCCATGGCACAAAATAGATTGGGGACCGTAGACCTAGAACCTCTTTGCCATGGAAGACCCTGCCTGGGGCAAATAACAGTTTCAAATATCCCAGCCTAAGCGGCTGAACAAAGTGAGTAGTATGTACATTTCTCTCCAGTACACCACTGATGTTGTTCACTTAAATATGTGTGGATTCCATACTATTCCCCTGAACTACAACACTAGTAAGGTGGTGTCGTAGACAACAACACCAGTAAAATGAATGACTACTTGGGTTTTTTTTTTGTTTTGTTTTTTTGTTTTTACATGAAACCTGCATGCCACGGTGTCATTTCACATTCTATAAAAGTTGACCATACATTTACATATCTCTCTATGGTATACCTATTGCTGTGGAAGAGTTGCCGCCTCCTCACGTTTAAGTACCTACTGCTGATTACATTAAGCCTGGTCTGCACCCCTGTTGATCTTTGTCTGTCCATTCTGGCACCAGATACTCGATCACACCCTTGGTCCAGAAATTGCTATCTGGATGATGGTTTTATTTAGTTAATGTTGATTGACTGTTGGAACTCACAGGAAATATTTGCTCTACTGTTTTTCATCAGCATGGAGGTGGGGAAATAATGACTCAATTATAAGTTTTGTTCGTTTAATTTGTAAAAACAGTAAAATGAGTCAGATTTGTGCAACCAGCAGTTAAGTATTTATCTTAGACAATTTCTATTCTCTATATATTCATATATGCTCTTCTCAGCTACAATATGGATGTCTGTGCGTGAGTGAACATTCAAGGACCATAAACATAAGACAGTTTTTAAATTCACAAATTTTAATTCACTTCAACACTGAATGAACTACTATTTCATTGGAACTGCATTTGATTTTAACCCTGATTTCTGTCTTACAGAAGAAAACAGTATTATCATGTGGAGTGAGTAGCATAATAATTAAAGGCAGGTCATCTGTTGGTTGAAATGGTTAAACAAGACGCTATCCATTTTCAGATTCTGTTTTACACATACTGTTTACTTGTACACAACAGCACCACACATCAAACAGAAAAACAGTTTGAATTAGTTTTAAATATTTATGTGACTGAATTTTTTCTCTCACAATGAAATGATTTCACTGAGTTGTCCTAAGGGAAAAGAACAGCACTCTTCACATGGCTCAAACATTGTTGAGCAAAATGAAAACTCGGAGTTCATCAATAGCAAGTGATCCATGTTATTTACAGACATCAGGAGTGACGTGTCGGCCACACTGTCATGGCTCAAAACAAGTAGATTGTCATCAGCTGCAGCAGAGTTGCACACTTTCTCTCTTATCAACTATAACGCTTTTTCTATCAAAATCTTTTGGGAACCAGAACTATAAAAGAAAACCTGCCATACTACAGCCCTCAGTAACTGCTTCTTTTTATTTTCAGTCACTCTCCACTCCTTTCTTCCTCTTTTTTTAGGACAGAGCACTTTTGTCTCTTGTTCCCCAAACAACCACCCAGTTCTGAAAACCATGGAAATAAAAGTTAAAAATACCACGTGAGGACAGCAATTCTAACCATAATAACGACAATAATAACAATAATGATAATAATAATCATGGATAAAGATAGCAATAAATAGGGTTGGTGAAGTTTAAGTGCGGGTAGGTGTGGTGAGACACAAGACTGTGGGCGCCAATTAGAGAGAGGAAAAGGGGGAGACGGGGAAAAGAGAGGAAGAGTGGAAGGGCTGGTCTACCGCACATAAAGTGACTGATTTCTGGCTGTCGAAGCTCTGCTCTGTCCTTCCTTTCTTCACATTTTTCTTGCTTCCATACATCTGTGGTTCTTGGAAAACAGTCCCTGTTTGCCACCTCCTCTGGATGTCCTAAACTGTCCACTGCTCCTCTATTCTGAAGGGGGAGTGGAGAGACGAGGGGGGTGGGGGGTGGGATGGCAACAGTACATCACAGCGACCAACTGTCAGAGTCCTTGTCGGTAAGTGTAGATGGGTCTGTGTTTCTGTGGTGTGAGGCCAAGTGGTCGTTTTTCCATGATAAGGTGAACCTTGCAGATGAACAGTGACTGCTGTGTATCCTGAGGGTCTTGGGGCTTTCTGGGTTGTTGAGGCTCTAAGTGCCCCTCAGCCTGGGAGGAGTGTTTCTGATGAGAACGTGCTCAGGCTTTCCAGCTGATAAAGTCCTGTCTCAGTCTGGTGTTGTCTCTAGCTGTTGGCTGACTGGGGAAGGGTTTTGGGATCAATTCTGATCTTGATTTGTGTCCATGTGAAAGTTGGAATTGGTGAACAGTAATGATTACCCTACATGGTAATGTCACTCCACAGATCAATGTTTTGAGCATCACCCACCATCAGTTCCTGACCCGATCCTCTCTTCCTTACTGTAGACCTGTTGTGTGTTGTTGTCGCTCCCACTCTCTCTTTCTGTCATCTTCTCTCTGTGGGTGAGTTTTACCTCTGGTATTCATGCTCTTTAGGACTGGATGAAGAGCTCCCCTGGGCCAGAGGGCCACTGCACCGACCATGCCCCTTGTCTTTGCCTTCCTCCTGGCCAATGTTGGTTCCTGAGGACAACTGGCTGGAGCTGGAGCTGGAAGGGGCTCCAGAGCTCCCACCTCTCCCATCTGACGAGTGGAAGATCTCCTCAGCACCGTCCTCACTTGACTCTGGATCCTCTGATCCTGAAAGCAACTCTTCTTCTCTGTATTCACTGACGTCTACACCTCCACTGGCAGCAGCACCGTCTCCCAGCTCCTTCAGCTGGCCATGATGCTTGACATGGTATCGCTGGTTCTGGAAGAACTTTATGATTGTGTGTTTGGGAAGGTCAAGCTGTGCTGACAAGGTGTGGATCGCCTCCTGATCTGGGTACAGTCCAACATCCTGGATAAAACTCTGCAGGATCCCCATGGCCTCCAAAGAAATCTAGAATACAAAGCCAGGATTCAGGATGAATAAAACAAAACAAGCCCATCTGTGAGAATATATCATGATCTTTCTTGGAACTGATGATGACCTTGGTGCGTGAGCGGGGCTTCTTGTTGCTCCCAGCATTGCCAACGGCGCCAGAGGGGCATCCTGCTCCAGGGCCCGGCCCCACACTCTGAGGGCCTTCCTCATTCACAATGGCAGACAATGGCTCCTCTCGCATTGGAGACAGATGAACTTCCTTGATTGGGGGTGGAAGTGGTCGGTGAATTGCCTGATGAGAAAAGCAAAATAACTGATTATTGGGGCACAGTGACCCCTGATGAGGTCTGTGTCCAGAAATTGATTTAAGGGAACGTTTCATCATGAATGTACTTCTGCATTATATCTGATCTGCATCCAGATAGATGGAAGCCTCTGGAAGTATTCTACTATTTCACTGCAATAAATGATTTTCACTGCTCATCTTGCTATAAACTTTACTTTCTGTCACTATCCTGTGAAATTTATTTCTCTCTCTGTCTTTCCAACAGTACCGTAGTTTTGGGGTTACATGTTTTAACTAAATGTTGTGCTTAAATTACATCTATCACAGGGTATTTTCCTCATTCCAAAATCATGGTAGAACAACTGGGTGCCAGATCTCAATTATATTGACTTGTAATTAGATGTTAGGGTGCTGCTTCCCCAGCTACTGGGTTAGATGGGACATCATCATCTTAATACATCTCATGATTAGGAAGAAGATGTTCAGTAACTGGTTTTAAGATCTTCTCATTCAAGCTAAGAAAGAAACAGAGGAAAACCCTTGAAAAAGAAAGAAAAAAGGAAACCCACTGAAAATAGACAACAAGTAATTATTTATTAATATAATGTGTGTTTAAAATGATGGTTTGACACTCATGTTAACAGATTTTTCACATTTGTAAAGGCTACATTAATATTTTTCTTGAAGTGTAATTGTGTTCTTGCTGTGTAGTATAAATAATCTTTACAGAATCTGTACAGATTTTACTCACGAAAGACATCTTAAAATAAGTTATAAAAATGAAATTAGACAAGTTATTGATCTCTGTTTACAGATAAAACAAACAGATCAATATTATGAACTTATTTGTAGTTTCCTGAAATCATTATCCACAGAATTTCAGTATTTGTCATGCAGCAACGACTAAATAATATACTCTTAAATCAGTCTTTGATGATGATGTCCTCTGTCCAGCACACAGTAGCTGGGGATTGTGGGTGACAAGCGGGTGAGAAGGGTTTCATAGCTCACTGAGTGTCATGGTCTATTAACCAGCACAAGGCTGCTGTCCCAACTTTGTTTGTGTCCAGGAAAACTTTGACCTAATGCATGCAGGATTAGCTCTGGTGAAACGCCAACCATCGTTCTGGAAGTCTCTTATTGACCAACTCATAACTCTTCATCACTGTTTAACCAGCCCGTTCCAAATGTCAGACGGACACAGGGACCATTCCATATTATTTTTTTTACCACTGTTGTGGTTAAATTTGACAGTAGAAGAAAATTTGGTTCATAACTGAAGAGGATTCAAGTACAATTTAAATTTGCGTCAGGCCTTTAGAACATGTTACCACCGGAATCTGTGGAGTTTAACAGAAGGGATGCTGTTGGTTAAGATTGTTGTTTATCATATATTCATCTGAAAATGCTTCCCAATGTGTTTTCTGATTGGCTGCCCCAAGATTGATTGTCTTTGAAATGACTATGCTTGATTGATTATTGTCGCCAAATAAAAAATGAGTGATGGCTAAAAAAACAAATTAAATCCTTTACAACAATTTGGGGCACATTTTGTAAAGGATGAAATGCCTCAAAGGATTTTTCTGAACAGAGATTTCTGGTGAACCAGTTCACAACACTCTGTCATGAGGAGCTCAAGCCATCAGGCCAGAGTGACGACTGGCTGACAGCAGCGATGGGGGCAGAATGAAGTGTTGGGAGGCAAAGAGGGACTTGGGTTGTAGGGCTGTTGTGGGAGTGCTGCGGTTGTGTCCTGCCCACCCTCTTTAAGAGCAGGGAAGGGCCTCCCCACTGGAATGTTCAGTTATAAATCTGTGGTGCATTAAAATTAAAGGACCCACATAAAGATAATAGTCATTCACTTTTCTCTCCCTCTCCTCAATAATAACAGGGTATTATTACAGTAATATCTAGGCCAGAATAGACTATGACATTTCTCAGATTTCATTCGCAGGAGTTTTATTTCTATGGGGAATTAATGCATGTACTAGAGTTCAGTAGGATTTTTACGTTGTTTTATTTTCATTTTTTCCCCTTCTATTTCCTTGAATACACACACACACACACACACACACACACACACACACACACACACACACACACACACATACAAACACACATTGGGAAAAGAATGCAGCAACATAAACAAAAAGGAGTGTAGACCAGGAAGAGACATCCCTCCTTGCCCTAATGAGGATAACAAACATCCTCCATATACAGTATACTGAAGCACTCAATAACAAAACTGGGGATAAATTATGGAGGAATTGTGAAACACATCTCCACTGTGGACGACTTTGGATCAATCAGCACACACACACACACGCACACACACACACACACACACACACACGCACGCACGCACACACACACACACACGGTGGCAGGCCTGGTCTCTCTCATGCTCTAATGATGATGTTAGGGAGCAGAGCCAGCAGGACTGCCTGGTTTGATCTCACAGGCTACCTTGTCTCTCTCTCTTCCTATTCCTTCTGTCACCACTGTTTTTCTCCCTTTTGCATCTTTTCCTTCTATCCTACCCTCCTACTATACATTCTGTCCCCTCCTCCCCCTCTAGTCACTTCTAATGCATCAGGACACTAATGAAGTGGGCCTCTGCCAAGCCAACATGACTTCACATCCAAATCAGCCCTGAACTGCTGGATGCCAGGAGCTCCCAGCCCCACCTTCCTCTTCCCATTCCTCCACTGCAGCCACAAAGTGGTTCAAAAGGCCAATCCTGAATGCCCAGGAGAACATATACCTTCTTACCCTAGGCTTTAAATGACTAAAGTAATGATTTGAATATTCAACAAGGGTTAAAGCACATCACTTCATTTTCAGAAAAAGACAGCATTCTGTAGGGTCCACTCATGTGTGAAGTCTGGAACAATTGCAACAACCCACTTTAGGTTGGCCCCAGCCCACACAGCACGTCACAGTCTGGAGGGTGTTCAGGAGTAGCAGATGCCGTATGGGCAAAGGTGCAGTCGCTGCCTCACAGAGTACGACGCAACCCACCTCAACCCTGAACAAGGCTCTTAAATTATATCTAAAGGGAGACCCACTGGCGTGATGGACGGTTACAGCCAAGTGATATGACGGCACAAAGGACAGGTTGAATCAATTCATATATATCATAAAAGATTTAAAACAGTCACCAGTTTCCAGCTGTGAAGAATGTATGAGTGGTTAGAAAACAGATGAAATCACTTAATTTCATGGCTACTAATGCATTTCCTGAGAGGCTGAAGCCAAATGAGTTTAGAACAGAGAGGAGGCACAGCCTCACTTTTCCATACAGCCTTGAAATAGACGATTGAGCCAAGCGTCTGAGCTGGCGGCACAGAGCGTCACTCTTCCTCCTGCTCACAATGAATTCACTTCACCCAGAAATCACATTTTCTCTCTCCATGAAACACATTTAAACAAACAGAATGAACCAGGTTGTCCAGAGGTGATGTGCATTTCAAGTAGAATTAGACAGATGGATGTTTGGTGCACATACAAAAACCTTTCTACAAATGCTTGAAAAAATGGCTCATTTTCCTATGAAAGCAGTTGTAATAAATACAAACAATTATACAGATCTATCCATTGGTCTCTACAGTGAAAATGTTTTGGAATACAGTAATCCCTCGCGTATTCACGCTTTTAGATGCCCGGCTTCACTACATCCTGGATTTTTAGGAGGCAGTCACATGGGTACGTGCATGCTATTGGCTGACAGCATCCTGAAGTGCTCTGTGTTCCGAGACTCACGGAACACAGAGCACTGTGTATTAAAGAAACACTTAAAAGCGCTTTAAACAATCTATAAGAGTGTGTGAAAAGGTAATACAGATATAGAGTGGTTTAATATCAGTATGGGAGGGTTCATAAATGTTTAAATTACATTGTCGATCCATGTTTGCTCTCAGAGATTCAGCTGGTTTCCTCTTCTCTCTGACTGTAAAGCAGTCTGGTGTGATTCAGCTCATTCTAAATAAAGTTGACTTGATGATCAACCAGACATGTCGTAGTGAGACTACTTGGTCAACTTGAAAAGCTTTTATGCTACTCATAATTCCCGGTTTGTTCCTTGTCACACCTCCCCTGTCTCTCTCTTTGTGATTCCTGTCTGTCTGTTACAGTCTGTAAATAAGAAGGCCAAGGATAATTACAGATTCTCCTTCGAACAAACATTCCTCAAAATTGAGGAATGTTTGTTTGAAATTTTCCATTTCCATCCAGAGATACTTCTGCGTTTATCACAGTGGATGGTTAAAGATGTTAACATGTCAGCAGTCTGTATTCAAGTGTATAGAGCTTTGATAAAAACTGATCAGGCTAAAACATATGCATCAAACAGACCAGCAAGAACAAAGTGTGATGTTGGTGTCGCTACACTGTACATTGAGGTGGACATGAAGTTACAATTCACGGAGCTGACCACTGTCGGCCAGCTAGCATGACACTTTGTGTCTTCTTCTTTTCCTTTTGGCTTTTCCCTTCAGGGGTCGCCACAGCGAATCAACCGCCTCCATCTAACCCTGTCCTTTGCATCCTCTTCTCTCACACCAACTACCTTCATGTCCTCTTTCACTACATCCATAAACCTCCTCTTTGGTCTTCCTCTAGGCCTCCTGCCTGGCAGTTCAAAACTCAGCATCCTTCTACCAATATATTCACTATCTCTCCTCTGGACATGTCCAAACCATCTCAGTCTGACCTCTCTGACTTTATCTCCAAAACCTCTAACATGTGCTGTCCCTCTGATGTACTCATTCCTGATCCTATCCTTCCTGGTCACTCCCAGAGAGAACCTCAGCATCTTCATCTCTGCTACCTCCAGCTCTGCCTCCTGTCTTTTCCTCAGTGACACTGTCTCTAGACCAAACAACATTCGCTGGTCTCACCACAGTTTTGTACACCTTTCCTTTCATTTTAGCTGAAACTCTTCTATCACACATCACACCTGACACTTTCCTCCACCCATTCCATCCTGCCTGGACACGCTTCTTCACCTCTTTTCCCCACTCTCCATTGCTCTGGACTGTTGACCCCAAGTACTTAAAATCCTCCACCTTCTTGATCTCTTCTCCCTGTAACCTCACTCTTCCACTTGGGTCCCTCTCATTCACACACATGTACTCTGTCTTACTGCGGCTAACCTTCATTCCTCTCCTTTCCAGGGCAAACCTCCACCTCTCTAGCTTCTCCTCCACCTCGTCCCTACTCTCACTGCAGATCACAATGTCATCTGCAAACATCATAGTCCATGGAGATTCCTGTCTAAGCATGACACTTTGTGTCTGCAGGGGAAGAAGAGACTCGTCTAGTCCTTATTCAACAGGAAACAGGAACTTTATGCTCTCTTGACAGTTTCTGGCCACTCCCTGTCATCACGAATACACTTCCATTTGGTCAAAAAGGTATTGCATTGTGGAATTGTCTTTCAGTCATAAAAGTTATGAAATAAACAGGACCTCCATGTTCCTTGCTGTGTTACAATAAATTAAAGTAGCTCCCTCCTCATCTTGACAAATTCATCTCCTCAGCCTCTACCAGAAGTCCAGCTGCTGTTGGGCATTCTTCACCAGCTGGGTAGTGTTCAATGACCAAGTGAGGTCCTCAAGGATGTGAATTCACAGATAATTAAAAGAGCTCACCCCTCCTCTTCCTGTCACCGGATGATTAGCAGCTTCCTCATGTCCACTATCATCTCTTTAGGTTTGTCTGTGTTGAGGGTGAGGTTGATGCCCCGCACCATGTGACCAGCGTGTCCACCTCTCTCCTATAAGATGCCACCGACTTTGATGCGCCCTATCACAGTAGTGTCATCAGCAAACTAAGATGATGTTGTCCTTATGGGAGGTGACACACTCATGGGTGAACAGGGTGCAGAGGACATTGTGTTGGTGAGGATGCTGGACAAGTCCTTCCTCCTAGCCTACCAGACTTAGGCCTGCCTGTCAGAATGTCTGCAGGTGTGTGTGTGACGTTTGTTTTCTGGTGACATGTTACGAGCCATGTTCAGAGCAGCAGGGATAGTTAAATCTGCTTCAACAGTTTGAGAAGTTCCTTTCTTAGCACATGTGCTAAAGATGCCATTCTAATTTGCAAGTGAACTGTAAAGGATAATGTAATATTGTAAATATTTAATGTAAATATTTCATCCAAAAGAGCACACTGGGAAGAGCAGCAATCCAAACATCATTGATGAGTCAACGGTCCTTCTCCACATCTGACTGTGCTGCAGACAGCAGTAAAAATGTTTCTGTTAAATGTGCATCAAGGCAAATTATGTGTACAACTGGC
The DNA here is from genome assembly GCA_013358685.1 of Antennarius maculatus. Classification (NCBI taxonomy): domain Eukaryota; kingdom Metazoa; phylum Chordata; class Actinopteri; order Lophiiformes; family Antennariidae; genus Antennarius; species Antennarius maculatus. Next base: position 2,379,939 of record CM023618.1, on the reverse strand, counting down.
CTTGTTTTTTTATTATTCTTTTTTCTCTCGACTGGGGCACAAACAGGATCAACAGAGAGACAAACGCCTGATGAACGTTAGAAAAACATGGTTCTGGAGATGCCCTGCTCAGGTAAGAGTGTGTTTCTGTTTGTCTGCCTGTCTGTGGTTCTGATTAAAGAAGACTGAGTGATGAGTCACTGTGTGTGTGTGTGTGTGTGTGTGTGTGTGTGTGTGTGTGTATGTGTGTGTGCGTGTGTGTGTGTGTGTGTGTGTGGTGTGTGTGTGTGTGCGTGTGTGTGTGCTTTTGTGTGTGTGTATGTGTGTTTGTGTGTGCGCATGTGCGTGTGTGTGTGTGTGTGTTTGTCTGTGTGTGTGTGTGTACATATTTTTTTCATTTAAACTGTGGGTGGTATTCATTTGATTTATCAGCAATTAAACAGTTCACTTGTGGTTTCCATGATGCCTCAGCTCCACCCAACACCAGAGACAGAGAGAGAGGCAGAAAGAGACAGAGAGATTTGTTTTTATTTTTAAAAGCACGTTCACATTCACAAAAAGCAAATCACAAAATTATCACACTGACAGAAAGAGACAGAGAGAGACAGGGAAAAAAAGAGAGAGGGGGGCTACATTATTCTATAGACAGACGGTTGTTTTCTTTCCATATAGTACAACTCATTGCTCACGTTAACGCTATAGTTTGGGCTTGAACCACCTCATCACAATAAATTTACAAACTGCAGAATAAAGTGTAATAAAGTCTTTAAAGGTGTGTGAAGCTGTGATGGTGAGGCAGTGATGCTGACTTCGGGATGTGAACGATGACTCCATCCATCTCAAAGAGGGCTCACAAAAGGATTTGGGCCCACAAAAGGATCAAGTGAAGGATCATGTGAAGGATCATGTGAAGGATCATGTGAAGGATCATGTGAAGGATCAAGTGAAGGATCATGTGAAGGATCAAGTGAAGGATCATGTGAAGGATCATGTGAAGGATCATGTGAAGGATCATGTGAAGGATCATGTGAAGGATCAAGTGAAGGATCATGTGAAGGATCATGTGAAGGATCAAGTGAAGGATCATGTGAAGGATCATGTGAAGGATCATGTGAAGGATCAAGTGAAGGATCATGTGAAGGATCATGTGAAGGATCATGTGAAGGATCATGTGAAGGATCAAGTGAAGGATCATGTGAAGGATCATGTGAAGGATCAAGTGAAGGATCATGTGAAGGATCAAGTGAAGGATCATGTGAAGGATCATGTGAAGGATCACATGAAGGATCAAGTGAAGGATCATGTGAAGGATCAAGTGAAGGATCATGTGAAGGATCAAGTGAAGGATCATGTGAAGGATCATGTGAAGGATCATGTGAAGGATCAAGTGAAGGATCATGTGAAGGATTACGTGAAGGATCACATGAAGGATCAAGTGAAGGATCATGTGAAGGATTACGTGAAGGATCAAGTGAAGGATCAAGAGCGGAGGTTGAATTTAGTTACTCCCCTCCTCAAAAATGGCTACGATGAAGGTGGACGCTGAGTGCAGAGTGTATGTTCAGAGAGGTAAAAGGTAAACCTGTGTGTCTTCTACTGAGTTTGCACGTCTCATTCCAGATACAATGCCCCAGCCGCGCATCCAAGCTTCTCGGACGCTCTCTATGTTTGGCAGCACATATCTGCGTGAACAACTGTTCTCTCTGATTAAGCTGAACAAAACATCACAAAGGCGTTGTCTGAATGATAAACACCTTCACTCAATCCTGAGGATTTCCTCAGCTCAGAGCCTGACCCCAATCCTTGATGAACTTGAGCGAGAGATGAGACATCATCAAATATCAGGCTCAGCCTCAGACAAGTGAGCATCACAGAGCAGAAACGTATTTTCAGTTTTAAATTCAGTTAATTTTTACATTTGTTTCTACAAGACGTGATGTCTCATTGAAAGCAGTATTGTTTTGCCTGTCTGCCATAGATTTTTGTATTTTATTTTATTTATTTATATTTATTTTTTAGTCGATTGGACACGGAAATTTGTAGATAAGAGGCATGAGAAAAAAAAATAATTTTACTATTTGAAAGCAGTGATTGGTAGGCTCATAGAGCTGCAAAGTAATGTCTTTTCAATTTAAAATACATGCAATTTAATTTATGCATTTATCTTGATATTAAGGATCATATTTTGTTTCTGAAGGACATTTGCTTCTTTGCTGTTTGCCTGTTGAAAATATGTCCCTTTGAAATTACTGACAAAGCCGTAAGAAAATATTGCTTTATTCATTTAATCATTAAATAATTTACATTGTGTTAGCTCTTGGTTCAATAGGCTATGTTCATTTCAATATATTTTAATAAACATTGAACCCGTTGGCCCTCAGCTTTTAGCTAATTTGTTTTTTTGGCCTTCCGTATATTTGACTTTGATGTAAAGGACCACGTGAAAGATCAAGTAAAGGATCACGTGAAGGATCACATAAAGGATTACATGAAGGATACATAAAGGATCCCTGTGAGGGATCATGTATAGGATCACATAAAGCAGAGGTGTCAAACTCATTTTCACTGAGGGCCACACCAGCATAATGGCTGTCCTCAAAGAGCCAGATGTAACTAATAACTGTAACTAAATGTAACTCAGTGTAATGTAACATAAATGTAACTACTCCTTAATGTTAAATAATTCCAGATGTATTACTTATTCAAGGAACCAAACATTAGAGTTTGCTTCTCTGTTTTAACATAAATCCTTTAATTTGTCAGTTTATTAAACTGATGTTATTTTTCTTTATCCAATGAATAAAGAAAAATAACATCAAACTCAAGTTAGGACATTAACTTTGTTCAAAACAATTTTGTCAGAGTTAAAATAAGCTGAATTACTGCATTGTGGAAAATGTAGTTTTTGCTCAAAACACACTTTTGACCTTTCTACATTGAGACACTCTGACCTTTTATGCTCTTGCGGACCACATAAAATGATGTGGCGGGACACATTTGGCCCCTGGGCCTTGAGTTTGACACATGTGACATGAAGGATCACATAAAGGATCATGTAAAGCAAGGATGTCAAAGTCAAATACACAGATGGCCAAAAAACATATCTGCTTCAATCTGTGGGCCGGACTTAAAACATACCAACAGCGTATAAAATGTAATCATTAAATGAATAAAGCAATATTTTCTTATGGATCCGTCAGTAATTTTAAGTGCAAACATTTTTCAACAGGCACACAGACAAAAACAAATTTCCTTCAAAGAAAAATGCCGTTTTTTTGTTTCTGAGACGCTTGATGATGCCTTCTTAGGTAATATTGTTTCATTACAGCCAAACTGTCTCCACACAGAAGACACACAGGTTTGCCTTTTACCTCTGTGAACATGAACTCTGACTCCCATCTGGCTTGAAACCCCCTGTTCTTAGTGCCCACCTTCTATAAGTCATTTTAGAGGAGGAGGGGAGCTGAAAATTAACTTCTGCTCTGACTGCTGACGACTAATGAAGCTGGACCCTGCTTGCTGCAGTGATTTTGTTGGCCACCATCACATTGTGGGAAATGTACTGTTGGTGCGTACAAAAGACCAGCAGGTGGCTGTGGCCTGTGGGTTGGTGCTAATAGTAATTAAACATCATCCAGGGGTTCATAGATAATCCAATCGCTGGTCGGACCCGGCCCCCCGGGCCTTGACTTTGACATATATGACATAAAGGATCATGTGAAGGATCATGCCAGTGAGTCGAGGTTGCTTTACTCATCAATCTGAACACAGTCATGAACTCATGAGAAATGTCCAGAAGGATGATGCCATCAGGGCTTTCTTGGTGTGGGCAGCAGATTGTTAACAGAAAGTCAAAAAAATAAATAAAAAAAAAAACAGGGAGTGAAGAATAACTCTTAATAAAAGAGATAGAGTTAATTGCTGCCTTGTTTTCCATAACGATTCACAGTTACAGCACAGATTGCTGTGAGAACATGAAGAGATGAATAGAAGAAGAAAAGAGAAAAGAAAAGAAAAGAAAAGAAAAGAAAAGAAAAGAAAAGAAAAGAAAAGAAAAGAAAAGAAAAGAAAAGAATGAACTGATGAAGGGTGATACTTCTTGGAGTTCATCAATACTGGGATCCACAGACAGTGGTCTAGCACAGGCACAAACACACACACAGACACACACACACACACACACACACACACACACACACACACACACACACACACACAGACCCCAACCCTCCGGTCGTGGGCCAGTTCCGGGCCCCAGCCCCTGTGGGTCAGTTGGTACCGGTCCACGCAGAAAGAATCCAGAATTTCCATTATTTCTGTTTAATTTCTGATCTGATTCTAAACGATGTTTTTATTTAAATGAGTGGATTCTCTCCTCTATTTCTATCTGTGAGTCACTCTTAATGCTTGTCAAGATGCTTGCCTCGGTCACATGACTACCTTCTTAAAGGGGCCGCTCTGGCCGCTAACACATTACCGCTAAAGTGAAACTCTCAAGCTAGTAAAACCAACAAGAAACAAACAGTGTGATGTTACGAGGATGCTGCTAATAAAGTTGATACAAACAGGTTTCACCTTTAATATTAGACTTAGAAAAAAAAACAGTTTTTATTCTGATCGTATTTTCTTTTGTTGGATTTATCCTCCACAGGTTAGAGGACGGTCTGATGTTAAACCGTTAAACACAACCAGTTCGTAACGTTAAACCAGTCCCTGACGTTAAACTGGTCCCTGATGTAAAACCAGTCTGTGAGGACGGATGAATAACGGCAGCGATGCCTCAGCGTTACACTATTGTTTGTGTGTAATCTGTGGCTAGTTAGAGAACGTCTTATTGTCCACAGCACAACAGAAATCTCACTCTGCTATCTGTGTGTGTGTGTGTGTGTGTGTGTGTGTGTGTGTGTGTGTGTGTGTGTGTGTGTGTGTGTGTGTGTGTGTGTGTGGCAGATGGGACACACGTGTGGTCTGTGGTGGCAGGCCGGCTGGAGCCTGAGGTCGGTGGGGACTTCATCTGGGACAGAGGGGGGCCTGAAGACGACAGCACGGAAAGATACATATTCACACACGCACACCTTGTTTCCCATTAATAAATAACCAGAGCTTCACCACGCCTCCTTTTCCCGTGTGTGTCAGGGTGGGGGTATGTTGGTGTGGTGAGTTTACAAAGCCAGTGTAATGAGGATAAGCTGTATTTTTAGTTTAAGAGGACTGGAGGAGGAGCAGAGGAATGTGGTGTTGGTGCCACCACAGCTTCCTGCCTATTTTCCCATCAGCCTTTAATACAGAACTGAATGAGAAGAAAAAAAAATGGCTTGGTGGTGGAGTGGAGGTGGGTGGAAACAACACTAGCAGTCCTGTCCTGATGCAGGATGGGAGTTGAGTTGTCTGTTTTTGATCAATGTCATCTGTTGTATGGTACATTAATGGTTCCCAGAGGAGAGGTGGTGGCTAGACAGACTGAAGAAAGGCCCTGTCCTCAGGCTCGACCCATTGACCGGTGTCTGAGCAGCGTGACCTTTGACCTGTGTACAGTACTGTCAGCTGGTAGCGTACCAAAACGAGGGCATCTTCTGTTGCTTTGGAGTCCAACACCATTGATATTAAAGCTCCACCCAGTGACAGGGTGTGATGAACGTAATTCACTGGCTGTTTTCTGTTCTTGACCAATCCCATGATGCTTCACTCAGAGTGACACCATATTTGCTCGCGGGTCTGGTCCCATGATGCCTCACTCAGAGCGACACCGTGTAAGCTTGCGGGTGACCTCTGACATACACAAACTGTTAAATTGTGAGCTGCTGCAACTTCTCCGTCTTCCTCTGATCCTCCATCCTGTGTTACTGAACTAGATCAGTCGTCATGACGATAAATTCATGATTAGAAGCCTGATTTTAACTGACAAGCTCCGCCTGACCGTCCCCCAGCCCTCCTTTATGAAAAACATGAGTGAAACCCAGTGAGTTAGCAAGTGTGTGTAGACATATGACCAAGAGACTGAAGCAACGCGTAGATTGTTCAACCATAGGTCAGCAAACTGTGGAGGCGGATCCGTCACCATGAAGCTTGATGCCTCGTTGTTTCCATGGATCTACAGTGTGAACCCTCCACAGCCAGTGTTGTTGTGTTACGCTTCATGGAATTTTACTGTACAGAAGAGAATGAGTATCTGAGTACAGGAACTCAAGTCACACTCAGCTTTCTCCTCACCGTTCAATCACAGCCTGTTCTCCTTCATCCAGCCAAATTCAGTCATCTCCCGTTTCAACTGACTCCTGACACTGACTTGTCAGCCACAAACACCTGGCACCCATCTACCACAAACCGTCCAATCAGCTCTGAGGAGGGAGCTCCAGCACCAGTGGATCTTTGACTTGTTCACGTCTATTGACCCCGAGCCTTCACTTAGTATACTTTCATTTGTTGTGTGAGCACAGAGCTAAACCAGATTTCACGTTATTCCTGATCTCATTAACAGCCCACGTTCAAGCTTGTGCTAACTCTGTTAGCATTTGTTGTGGTGAAGATTTTGTCCTAAACAAATCATGTCTTTCAAATCTTTGTTTGACGTCTGGGCTTCTGAAGTCTTGGATAGGGACATCCATCATCAAACTTTTCATAAAGTCTAAGTAGATTTATTAAATTGCTACAGATTTGACCAATTAAAAATTGGACTTTTTAAAGGTCCCATATTATGTAATTAAAACAAGTGTAATTAACACATATATGTACTTGAGTGAGTGTGTGAAGTGTAAAAAGAATTTCCCCAAGAGGGATTAATAAAGTATACATTATTATTATTATTATTATTATTATTATTATTATTATTATTATTATTATTATTATTATTATTATTATTTGTTATTATTATTATTATTATTATGCTTTTTCTAATTGATGTCATTCAGCTGCCAGATTTCCAACTACACTGTATTTGAAAGGTCTTTCCCCAAACTGATCTGTGGTCCTCAATATCTTTGATTGAATATTGATAAAATCACCTCTGCCCTGAAATGCACTTTCAGGGCGTGCGTTAAAGGGCGTGCCTCTGAGCTCTCTCTCTCAACATCTCCCTCCCCCCTCGGGTTTGTGTGCATTTTGTTTACATGCGCCACGTGTATGTGTGCATCCTAGCATCGGATAGATTACCATAGTCTGGAACTTTTCTTTCAGTAAGTTCGTTACTACGAAATTCGCTCTTATTACTTCAAAGTGGTGATATATTGTTATTGTCAGTGTTCGTGTGTTCATCCGTTCGTCCATCAGTTTCTTTGTTCATTAGTCCACCGAATATCTTCGCAACCATTGCAGATGGAAAGATGAAACAAAAAGCAGATTATTCAGGTGGCAAAGGGGATGAAAATGAGATGATGACCTTGACCTTTGCGAAAACCATGTTAAGGTCAAATTTCAACTTTTGTACACTCAGGAACCGGATAAGATCGAAAGATCAGGGAGAAGGCCAGTGTGAGTAAGACCATAGAAGCTAGTGCTTTGATCAGTGACAGTAGGTCAGAGCACTAGCTTTGATCTTTGACAAATACAAGTAAGTAAAATTTTGAATTCAGGGGTGTCGCGGGATGTTGCAGTCTGTGACTGCCTTGGATCTAGTTTTTCTTGTATTTTTCATGATATAATTGTCGATTTTTTTGCGCTAAGTGTGGAGCTGCTTTCTCAGTCAGCCGAACGTGACTCCGGGGCTCATTGTGTAAACACTACATGGGCTGATCCTCCTGAGACAACCGTTAAACATCGCAAATAATTTAAACACACAGTGTTTGCAAATGGCACAAAAATCAGTGGAGATGACAACAGATGTTTACGGACAGGGCGTAATTAAAGCTGTTTCCCAACAATCATCACGGTCAATGAGAGATCGCTTGCTAACAACACCGGGGAGCTAAGGTAACGCAGTTACCGGAGAGGTAAGACAAGACGTATTGTATTTGTGAAGTATATATTGAACTGTTGGCTGTTTGGCTCCGTCCCTACTTTATGTTCGTCCACTAACCTACGTCACAGTGAGGAGGCGGACAAATGTATCAATATAGGACTTTACTCACACTCATATGACACTCTAAATAAGATAAAATCGTGCTCTCTCTCTATCACTCTCTCTTTGTATGTGTGTGTGTGTGTGTGTGTGTGTGTGTGTGTGTGTGTGTGTGTGTGTGTGTGTGTGTGTGTGTGTGCGTGTGTGTGTCTGTGTGAGAATGTATCTACCCTTTGTCTCTCACTAGGCAAGGAATGAGTGATAAATTCACCTCTTGATTTCTGCCTGGAATATTTCACATGCAGAGTTTAGGCCAGTTGAACGTAACCCTCGACTAGTAACAGCGAATATCTATTAGGCTATAAATGAAGGCTGAGGCTGTCTGTTAATGAGCGGTGTAGTCGCTTTGGATACCCACAGCTCTCAGATCACTTAGAAAAGCTAAAGCTGCTTTTATTCATCAATAACCAGACAACAGTTCTGATTTTAGAGGTGTCCTCATCTGCTATGAAACTGGTTATGTATTCGCTATGACACTGAGGATACACCTTACACGGACACACATACACACACACACACACACACACACACACACACATACACACAAACACACACACACACGACTGAAGTGTAGCTAACTAGTCAGCCAAATGCTAGCTGACTTCAACTATCCAGGACACACGTTAAACCTCACTGCACATGTTGATGAGAAAATTGTGTGTGTGTGTGTGTGTGTGTGTGTGTGTGTGTGTGTGTGTGTGTGTGTGTGTGTGTGTGTGTGTGTGTGTGTGTGTGTGAGTGTGTGTGTGTAGGTGTGTGTGTGTGTGTGTGTGTGTGTGTGTGTGTGTGTGTGTGTGTGTGTGTGTGTGTGCGCGTGTGTTGGGGGGCAATGACAGAAGCAGGATCATCAGTGTGTCTCCCAGACTGCCCCCCTCCTCCAGAGCTAATGGGGCATTTCCTCCAGAGCCACACCACCCAGCAACAAGGGGGCACCCACAGACACGCAAACACATGTGCACACACAACTAGATCAAATAGAACAGCACACAATCACACTAAATTAACATGAGGAATTTAAGATTGCAGCTGTGATCTCTAAGGGTGGGAAAGGAGTTTTATCTTCTCTTGACTGATTCAGTTTGTTGACCGACTTTAATAAATGTGTGTGTGTGTGTGTTGTTATTATATAAGACATACACAGCAGAAGCCTCCAGAGATTGGTGCTCATCTAAGAAATCATCAGCATGCTGTAGTGTCAGAAAGGACTGAATTTCCTTTTTTTGCAAGTTATGCCTTTATATGCAATAAACGGTGGTTAACTTGGCACAAACACCTGACAGAGTGAGAGGCTGCCGTCCCGTCCCGTCTGTTTGGACTCCATGTCTGACATGAGGTGCACAATACTGCAGGTGTGAACACCTCAACGCCTGCTTCTTACCTGGGTGTCCTGTGGCAGGTGGAGGACAGTGTGCAGCCTCTCGGTGTGATGATGCCTGGACTCTTCCTCATATGCCAGGTCCCTGTCACTCTGTGGCAGTGTCAGAAACCTTCGGATGGTGCACAGGTTTTCCCACAGAGTCCGATTTTCTGGACTGGGGTTCTCCTTCCAGCGAAGCAGCTCACACAGCCACCCCTAGAGAGGCGGGCGGCAGCAACAGCGTCATGTCTACATATTCAAAAATGTTCATGTTCTCACTAAAAGGACAATTTTTTTTTTCTGTTAAAGACACATTTTAATGACTACACTTCTGTTATTAAAAAAATAGAAATATAGGAAAACTAGAAGTAAAACCATAGATCATCAACATCAACAGCTGACTCTGACTGTAATTTTTGATGATCTTTCAATCTGGCAGAGAGTTCCTTTAAGTGTTTTCTCCTTCTCCTCAAGGATTAAATTAACGGCAGATATGGAACCATATGTAAGTATTTTAATACATGTTTTCATTCTTATTAATGTACAGAAACATTATATTATTTGTTTTTAATGGTTTTCTAGTGATTTTAAGAGTCTAATATTTGTGACAGACAGATTTAAAGTCAAGTGAAATGAGGTAAACTTGCTTTATATTTTTCAGTGTATTTTTTTAAACTGACGTATAATCACAACGACTAAACTCTTAACAATATAAACCAGTATTTTATTTATTATGTGTTCTTTTTATGTCCTGTTATTGTTTCTGGTCAGTCTTAGGGAATTGAATTTTAGTATTTAGAGTAGTAATGACATTTAAATGGCCTCAAATGGTGATTATAAAATGAATTCCATTAAATAACAACTTCCCAACAATTTATCCATGGACAACCTCTGAACCAATTGTGTTCGTAGGTTGAGGACTACCTGGACTACACTCTCAGTTATTGATCTTATTTACCAACCCTGTCATAAACCAGAACAGAGGGATACTGTTCACCGAAAAGATTCTGCAGTTATGGTGTCCAATGTTTATAAGCGCTCTCTAGCTGCTGTTTGAAATAATATAATCAATAAATATATAATAAGACATAAATAAAAAAATACATTCATGCAAGACATATAAGAAAAAACAAAGTGACTAATTTAGTCAAAATAGAACTGAGCAGTGTGTGTGTGTGTGTGTGTGTGTGTGTGTGTGTGACGGGGGGAGGGATGTAGGAGAATGGTGAAGGAGCGATAGAGATGATTCGATTTGATGTGCTAGACTAGTTGGTTGGTGACACCAGCTGTCGTGCTCCGCCAGCCTCCTCGGGCAGCGCTAGCGCTAATAGCCTCATCATCCCCTCATCATCATCATCATCCCCCTCTTCCTCACTCTCCGTCCTCCTGGCCAGCTGCAGCAGATGGGTGCATTGAGCCATGACCCTCAGCCGCCCCCAGACCTACCAACCTGGGAGAACCTGGCTGACTGCACACACACACATACACACATGCACACACGCACACACACACACACACACACACTGTATGCTACATGTTGCATGTCTAAAGTAGGTATTATCTTTTTCAAGCTCACACCTGGTGGTTCATTATAACTTGTGGATTAACCCTTTAAAGATCCACTGGATCTTCCAGGATTTTGAGACATCTACATCATAAATTTGATATTCTTTCCCTGAAAGACTTGACACATACTGTAAATCTGCATTTTGCATATGCAAAAATGGTAAAAATTATACAAATTAAAGCTCATATACACGTATACAAATTTATGCTATTTTTTTTCTGACGACTCTGTCAGAAGGTTTCGATTACGCCTGAAGGGGTTAAAGTGATGAAGTTTCAAAATTAAATTAGAAATGAAGACATTTCTGTGTCTCAAGTCAGTTTTTATTTGTCAGAGAGACAAGTATAACAAACACACACACACACACACACACATACACACACACACACACACACACACACACACACACACACACACACACACACACACCATTGTGAAGCCTACCATTGTGATATTATTCAATCAACTGGTCCTCCATTTTCATGAACCTTGGAAGTGATTCCATAGTCCGTCCATCCATCATCCATCCATCCATCCATCCATCCATCCATCCATCCATCCATCCATCCATCCATCCATCCAGACGCCCTAATCATCTTGTATTCATCTGCCTGTCTGCATTGTGGGTCACGAGGGTTACTGTAGCCTATCCCTGTTGACTATTGGTGACTGGCGGGGTTCAGCCAAGACCCCATTGGACCACATTAAAGAGAACCCACACACACACACACACACACTTATAATCAGTTCACCTCATATGCTTTCAGAAGTCGAGGGAAGATGGAGAGAACCGATGGAGAGAACACACAAACTCCACAGAATGCATTCAAACCCAGAACCTTGATACTAGGAGGCAGTAGCACTACCTACTGCTCCACTGTGCTGCCTCTAAAGCAGAGCTATGAATTCCCCAAACATGTGGACAGTTCATTGTGTAATGCTTCAAGCTGTCGACCTTCCTTCAGTCCAGCGTGTCCTTACCGTATGACAGCGGACAACTCTGGTTAAATCATAATGTAGTGAAGTCCATCTAGTGTGCACTCCGTCAGTAGTAACCAGCACTCCAGCTGAAGCAAGCCGTCTGTGTATTCTGTGGTTTTATGACCTTTTCCTCGTTGTTTGATCCGTGTGTTAATGAGTCAGTAAACAGCTTTTGTCTTGAATCATTTGAAGAATAAAATTAGACTTTATAATTCCTGTGATGAGGTCTCCATTGGTTCCAGACTGAGGCAACACATCTTTCTCACCTGGCTCTTGTTGGCTGCCACCTTTGCAAACAGAGCTTGCGACACCTTGGCTCTCTTCATCTCCTGCTGAATCTCATCATAGATGCCCGATGTGATGTTAACCAGAGACTCCAGCTTTAACGGGATCTCAGGAGCTGGGCCAGAGGACTTTGGCTGGGAAGGAGGTCAGTGTGTGACAGTCAGGACAGAAGTCAGATAACACAGGACGTGTTCAACATGCAAACATCTCACTTCAGAAATGCTGGAAGTCATAAAAGGTGTAACGTTAGCTTGCAAATAATTGCCTGTTGCTGTTTTCAATTGTGTTTGACACAACTTCATAACTCTCATGTAGTTGGGTTCTGCTCAAAGGAAGAGTTCAGCCAAAATGTACATTCAGTCATTATATCTTCACTTTATTATCATTTAAGGTAAAGCTTTAGTCCATAAATCATTTTGGTCACTTCACAGCGAATAGCCTTGCAGTATTCTGCTAAACAACTCAAGGAGATGGGACTTGTTTTCAAATGTAGTAAAACAACAGAAAAAAATTGCCATTTGAAATGACTACACCACTGCAACGAGCCATTTGGAAAAATTCAGATAGTTCCTTGCTAGATGAGATCAGCGAGGACCCTCAACCCTCTGCACCTCAGCCTTCACTGCTACTGTTGGTCACACTAAAGACCTCTCTAAACGCTTCTGTTCAGAGATGATTCATCTTCATCTGCCAGCAGGAGAACAGACGTACAGGGGAACAGCCTCCCAAACAGAGGAGGCTCCAGTGAAGATTTCAGGTTAAAAACCATACAAATAAAATATTTATATTTGGGATCCTGGAGATTTTGCTATATTTGTTTGTTTTTTTCTTAATGCTGTTCAGAAGACTGCCTGCCAGTCTGCTGTGAAGCCCCAGCGCTTTCCCATCAGTAGATATTTTAATTAAAATGCTCTTTCAAAAATTGAGCTGTGATTCTAAAAGTGCTTTTATATACTCTAAAACTACAAAGAGACTGATCCACAAGAGCAGATCTTGTGTACATGTGAGGAAAGGTTATCAGCTGGTGATCAGCCGGGCTGCTCTGAGAACAGACATCCAGTGTTCCATGTATGAGCATCAGCTGCACATCTGCTCAGCATATCTCCATACGAATGCTGTTTACACATCAAAGTCATTAAGCCCTCCTCTTTTGTCTTTCTGTGTTGTTTTGGTTTGAATGAACATGTATTGGCTCTGGGGAAGTTAGTATACACAGCGTTTGAAGTCCTCTACGAGACATGTTCCGACCAGCCAGCAGACACTCCCCCACTCTGAACGATGCTGAGATAATTCTACACAGACAAAATAAGAATAGCACACAAATTCAGCCGTTTGCCCTGACATCAGACAGCCTCCTTATCGCCAAAATGCTGCAGAATACCTGCTCTGTTTATAATATGCAACTGTGATATCTTCAAAGCTCAGTTTCATTATAATGGACTTTGTTCCTGATAAAAACTCTCACATTTTTGCAGGGATTTTAAGACACAATACAGCCGTGCTGCAATCTGAAGCAACGCACCGAGTTGGACATCTTGGTCTTGTTCTTCCATATGGATGCCCAGGTGTCAGGGGTGATCTGGTCCTCCAAACTCCTCTCCCACACCTTCTACATGCAGATTCACACACACACACACACACACACACACACGCACACGCACGCACACGAGACACAGAACATGGTACAATCAATTGCCTGCATCACCACAACAACACATGCAGAGAACATGCAAATTTGTATTTTTGATCCTGTCACTATTTTGTGATGTTTTAATGAGGCCTAATGACTTCCTGGCTCTGACTTGAAGATTACAACTTTAAATATCAGGATTTAAGAGCTGTTTAGATCAGTACCAAAGTACTTTGTTTGAGTTGATGTCTTATATAAAGAATTTTATTATTTTCATCTACAGTAATCCGTTGTTACTCGCCATTAAAAAAAAAAAAAAAAATTCCTCGACATAGCGATGAACTATTTATTTTATTATTTACCATAATTTAAACGTTTCTGAACCCTCCCCATACTGATATTAAACCACCTTAGATCTGTTTATAGATGTACCTTTTCCCACATCTTATAGACTGTTTAAAACACTTTTGTGTTTAAGAAGACAATTTCACCACGTTAAAACAGAATTTCTAATGATGAAATCACTGAACTGAAATGGATGGCCGCCATCACCAATTTAGAAAGAAACAAACTGAAACTAATGGGTTAATCTTCCATGTTTTGTGTCATAAACATTGAAAATTGTTTGCATTTGACCATCTGTCAAATTAACTATTTGTTGTGATGTCATGCTGCGCGCTGAATGTTCCACGAACCTGTGAGAGGCGTGGGGTTCCAGGGCTGGATGAGTTGGAGGCAGGAAGGCCGACTGAAGGGTTCATGGTGCGTTCTCTCTCCTCCTGGTAGATTCTGTCTCTCTCACTTTCGGGCAGGTTGAGGAAGTTCTGCATGGCTTTCAGGTTGACCAGCAAAGACTGTGATGCTGTACGAGGGTCCTCTTCCTTCCTCAAGATCTCTGACAGCAAACCCTGGATCAGCAACACACACGTTTTCTACATGAACTTGACAAGAAGGGAAGTTTGTTGCTTCAAAATGTCCCGATAATCCCAGTTTACAGCCTGCAGTGCTGTGAGATGCAGACAGAGATTAAAGTGGATTTGAATTTTATTCTATACATCATTGGGCAACTACTACCGGTCATTTCAGTTCTTCAAAAATTGTTTAAAAGTCCCATATTATATTATGGCTTTCACACTAAAACATTCTAATTGACCACATTAAAATCTTTAAAATTACTCCTATTCCTTGCCCCAAATTAAACAACATTTATATGAATATGCAAATACCTAATATTTTGATAGAAATTTTATAGTCTATAACTTCATTTATAGTTGACCTGCTGGACACTAGATGACTCCTGATGTACAGTAAAGCCCATTTCCCATTGAGTCTGAGATGTTTCAGGTTTCCTCACAGTCTATGGTGAACACTGATCGACGGTGATGCAACCTCAGGTAACAACAGGCTGTGGGGAGGTTTAGGTATCACAGGCTCTATTTTTATACAAGATTCTTACACTGATAAGAAGTACAGTGTTGCCCTCTCGCAATCGCGCATCAACGATTGCGACTCCACCTCATCGCAGATTTTTGGTCGGCAGTCACGTGATACCGTACGCGCATTCTATTGGTTGACGGCATCCGAAAGTGCGCTCGTTCCGTCAGTCTCGGACTTTGTGAGACACAAATGTGCTTTAAACAGTCAATAATAGCCTGAGAAAAGGTAATACAGATAGAAGGTGGTTTAATATCAGTATGAGGAGGGTTCATAAAAGTTTAAATTACCGCAAATAATAAGATAAATAGATCGTGATCTCGACTGCGGATTCCTCAATCGCGAATGGAATGCATTAACCGCAAAGAACAAGGGTGCACTCTATATCAAAGTTTAATTTTACACTATTTAAAGCAGCATATCAGCCTAACATTAAAAGGTTTCACCCATAAAATTGAGAAAGTGAAACTGAAGTTGATTTCCACCACTGACTAAAATCCAAATGGAGCTGGTCATATTTAATGTCACTTCTTTTAGAATAATCACTGATCATTTTGGTACAACTATAAATGTATATGAATTATTCTCTCTGAATACACACTTTTTATAGGCAGGGACACACAGATGCAAACAGCACAAAGCACCTGGTCTCTGCCAGTGGGTCTGTGAGCCACCCCCATTACAGTGATGTAATGGGGCATGCAATAACGCCTTTAGTACAGCCTGACTGCATCAGGTGTCTGTGCTGCTGTGAGGGGGGGGGGGCAACAATACTCCATGTCCCAGCAAGCACCCGTCATCCTTCTGCTAAGGAGGATGACGGGTGGTCACCACCTCGTGGTGGAAACACCACAAGGTGGATAATCAATGGATCACACTGTCATGACGTCAACCATCCAAACTCCAGCTGTTCTCTCTCCTGATGGGATGGAGAAGGAAACTCATCCTTTCAGTCTGAATAAGCCCAGAATAATCTGGGCTTATTCAGGTGAAACTGCCCTGCCTGTCGCTGACACATCACTTTTCTGCCACCAGGCTTCCCTAAATATTGGCCACCATCTTCAACACACCCAACACACACTTACCTGTGTGCGATTGAAGGCCACACGAGCGAACACAGCCTGTGAGACGCTAGCCCTCTTCAGCTCATCTCTGACCTGCTGGTAGATTTCAGAGGAGACGTCAGAGGCCACGCTGTTGCTCCCAGAGTGGTCGCCCGCTTTGGAGGAACCCCTGGGGATGGGTGGGTGGTTGAGAAACTGCTGGTTGATGGCCTGGGGGTGTTGGTGGGCCAACAAACGGCTAACAGCTAGTTGTTGGTTGATGAGGTGGGCCATGGCGAGCTGTTGACGAACCAGTTGTGGGGATAGTTGAGGGGACAGCAACCCTCCTGGCCCCAGCAGGGGCTGCAGGGAACCGGGCGGGGGTGGGGGTGGAGGTACTTGGCCGGTGCGGAGAGGTGGGCTGTGGTGGAGGGGTCCGTGGGGCGAGGGCTGTTGTGGCGGGGGTGGTGGGGGTGGAGGCTGCTGCGGCGGCTGCGATTGCACTTGCGGATCAGCAGATCCAGTTTTGAGGAGGGGGCTGCCAGCTCCCAGGTGGCCGAGCTGGGCCAGGCCCACCAAGTGAGAAGGAGGTCTTTGGCCCAGAACACAGAAGTCTGCCATGTTGTCTCTCTCTACTGGGAAGGACATAAGACAGTCAACGTGGGCACATCGCCACCTTCATCATACAGCCACAAAGATAAGACTCGTTACCTTTAATGTCAGCGGCGTCTCTCCCAGACCACATCTTCTCCAGATAATCGACTGCTCAACAACACAAACACAGAGTCAGCCACCGTGTGATGGTGATGCTGCTGCTCGCTGTCGTAACGCTCATGACCAGAACCAGTCAAAGGCACTCAGTGGTCCACCAGTCCACAGTAACTCATTATAACATCACCAACACTGAATACAGAAAGGCCACCTGTACTTATATTACTACCGCAAACAACCACCTAATTATTGGATGTTTGTAGGATTAATACACAGATCAGATCCTTCCTTTTGTGGTGAGAACCTTTCTATGTGACATAAATGTAATGTGTCGTTATATACTAGTGTCTATTTTTATTAACTTTTGGACCACAAAAAAAGTCATTGGACCACATCCCTGGAACAGAATGTCACCTCTCCTAATCAAAAAAAACAAAAAAGCATACGATGCTGTAGTGTATGTGAAGTGTCTGACTGTAGGACCTCCATATAACAGTTTCTTTTTCTCAACACATTAATAAGGAGGCTGAGCCGCTGTTTACTGTTGAGCTCACCTTTCATTTTCTTGTATTTCTTGTACCAACGACCAAACTCTTGGCATTTGGCAGTGGAGACGTTGGCATAGTAGGAGCTATTCACTATGGAGGAAATCATACTCTGACAGAGAAAGAGAAGGATAACATCATTAATAAACAACATAAAATCAAGCTGACATCAACCACATACATGCTGACATGAAGTCACACACAGACAAGAGAGGGAGTCTCCAGCCATAGTCACACATGCTTTCAATGGATGCTGTGATCACACACACACGCACGCACGCACACACACACACACACACACACACTATACATGGAAAATGTATTTAACCTATTTTTAACCTCTTTCATGGGAGGGATTTTGTGACTACCTGGTGTCACTATCTCGAGGTTGCTGCATATATGATGTTCAACATTCAGAACAAGGATTAAGGAGGGAGTCATCAAGAATTGGACACAAAGTCTTCTGAAATAACGGGGCAGAAGTATTCATTGATTCTACTTGTGTGACGAAGTGCGTGTGTGTGTGTGTGCGTGTGCGTGTGTGTGTGTGTGTGTGTGAGCATGCAGAACACATTATTAGAGCAATGATCACCTTCCTCAGGTCATCCTCATCTCATCAGCATCAGTAGCAGGTGAAGCTAAAGCCCATTCCTCAACCAAATATTTGAAAATTGGTTTTTTTTGTTAAGATATGAATGTTTTTCTGAAGTGACTGTTTAGAAACATTTAGCACAAATAAGACTTGACTAACTTTGTTTCTCAAAATTATTTAGTCTTTAAAGTTAGAGGTTTTCACATTTAATGCAATTGTGATTCCTCCAGCTTAACTAAAGCATGAGCTTTTATTTATCTAACACAGGTTTACCTCGGCTTAATTTGTTTGGAGTTCAGTTGTTTTGAATCTGAATTATATGTCGGTTTTCAAAAAAAACACAGAAAAATAAAAATCAAGTTCATGTTAATTTTAAAGTTTCCATTTGTCTGCCGCAATCGCTGAGGAAAAGACAGGAGGCAGAGCTGGAGGTAGCAGAGATGAAGATGCTGAGGTTCTCTTTGGGAGTGACCAGGAAGGATAGGATCAGGAATGAGTACATCAGAGGGACAGCACATGTTAGAGGTTTTGGAGATAAAGTCAGAGAGGCCAGACTGAGATGGTTTGGACATGTCCAGAGGAGAGATAGTGAATATATTGGTAGAAGGATGCTGAGTTTTGAACTGCCAGGCAGGAGGCCTAGAGGAAGACCAAAGAGGAGGTTTGTGGATGTAGTGAAAGAGGACATGAAGGTAGTTGGTGTGAGAGAAGAGGATGCAGAAGACAGGGTTAGATGGAGGCAACTGATTCGCTGTGGCGACCCCTGAAGGGAAAACCTGAAAGCAAAAGAAGAGTCTGTCCTTCACAAATATTGAAGTCATTAAATATCTAGTAAACTGTTAAAAGCACATAATGTTACTGTACAATAAAACAGAATAAAACATACAGAAATCCTTTGTTACTCGCGGTTAATGAGTTCCAGGACCACCCGCAAAAAAACAAAATTCCACATTATAGTGACAAAGTATTTATTCAAACAAAGTAATTCAAACCTTTATGAACCCTCCCCATACTGATATTAAACCACCTTATATCCGTATACCTTTCCCCACACTCTCAGACTGTTTAAAGTACTTTTGTATTCAAGAAGTGTTTCTTTAATACATGGAAGCTGTCAGCCATCAGGATGCGTGTAGGGTGTCACCCGACTTCCTACTAAAAATGCGGGATGTAGTGAAGTCATGCATCTTGAAGCACAAATATGCGAGGGATTACTGTATAATATCATATTATTAGCCCAAGGCAACCCCACAATAAGAAAGAAGCAGCTGAAAACGAGACAGAGACATTTTTTCAGTACTATATTTAAAAAATAAAAATTAATTGTTTGTAATTTTAAAATAGATACATATTAATTAACTATTATTAAAATATATTAATTCATAAAGTTCAGAACTGGGAATGGTTATCCACAGTTTAGCCGGGAGACTGAGTTACTTAAACTTAAACCTGGAACCATTTCACGGCGTAAGCTGAGGTTTACCTGTAATAGGACCTCAGCAGAGGAGGAGTATGACCCTCTGGACCCACTTGGAGCCCCTGGCCCTAATCTACAAGGTGGTCTCATTGTGAGGCAGTATTCTTGTTCAGACCACTAGAAGCTGGTGTAAAGGTGAGGCACCTGTGTTGCTGCGACAACGGATAGATGACTCACCTGTGAAAGAGGACACTCTTTGGCCAGGGTGCTCTGGTTCATCTCCTTGAGCAACTCCTTGAGGGCGTTCCTGACAGTCGAGTGGTTCCACTGCTCACAGGGTAGGTCCTCCAGCTTTGAAAAACTAGCACAACCACACACATCTCTGAGTTAGACTCCCATCTTTAGCTCATTCCAGGAATCATTACACTAATTAACATTTAAATAAACAGTTTGACATTTCAATTATTCTCATTTTATTCCAGTTTTGCCAGATCTGACATATCATCGTATCTTCTCGTATATGCATTTGCTGTCTTTAACTAAGGTGCTGAACAAAACTGAAGGATATACAAGTGAACGAATGATAACAGAAATCATGACGTTGTGTTACTGCTATTAACAGCAAAACCAAATCAATACATGTACAGTTTGTCACAAACAAGTCCCCAAAGCAAACAGCTACCAATAGTTTTAAGCAACATGACAGAAAAGCTAGGCCAAAGTTACTCATACATGTATCACACGTGGGAACAATGCTTTCTTCCACCCAGGAGGGTTCAAACGAGCCCTCCTGGGTGTCTTTCTGGTAGATAAAGTTGAATCAAGGACAGTATCGTGGGACATACAGTACAGACACTGGAATCTGCAGCAATGTCGTAAATCTAAGGCTGACTTGTTGCCAGAGCAGTTTTCATTTCCACTTTATTTGCGTGAGCTCAGGTTTGCGTGGGTCACAGACCGACCTGTTCACCAACAAAGATCTGGTCTACAGACTGTGGCTCATGTCCGTCCTGCAGGCTACACCATTAATAAAAGCTTTTTGTGGATGTTTCTAGATTTTCCATTGGACTGAGGTGAGTTGATAATTACTGGTCATTCAAAACTCCCGTTCACCCACACCCATGACTTCCTGTACAGACCCACAGTGTATTCTCACATTCTTTCCACAATTTATTTCATTCCAACCTCAGCCTCTGAGCAAGTGTGCCAAAGCTCTGCCATCTCCATGGATACGCCCACAAACATGTAAACAAACCGGTATGCACCGAGACAATAACAATAATAACCTTCTCATCTGGAGTTTATCAGTTTTTATCTGTCCATCAAGATTGACTTATTGGAGGGAACCAGGAGTTCCAAGCAGACGGGCTCTCCCAGCAGACAGATAACAGATAAACCCCCACCAGGCCCTTTAGCGGGAGCTTCAGGGCTTCAGGGTTGCTGCATTTAGATTTGATAAATATGATAAAGTCGAGAATTGTCTGCAAAGACATGCACAACCCACTGTCTTTGAATTGTTGTAGCATTTAAAGGCCTTACTGTCCCCATGAAGGACGGACATGCATCTTTTTTATATTCGTCTTAGTGAGGGTTTAGAGTGTGAACATTTGTTTGAAAGCTAAAGGCTGATTCCTCCTGACCCACAAACGAATGGCAGAATGAAATGGATCCAGACATAAGAGGGACCTGTCCTCTATGACCTTCTGACCTTTGGAGCTGGATGCGTAGTGTGACCATGTGGTAGACCTCCAACAACATGTCCGCCACCGTCGCCTCAGGTGCGTCCGTCAGGAAGTGGATGGGCAAAGGGTTCCACCTCCCCACTTTGATAATGCCTGAACAGACACATCACACTTTACTGTTAAACATATTTTAATGGCATGAAAAATAGAGCAATGCAGAACAGGAAGAAAAAGAGTGATGTAAACTCCTGTGTGTCAGCCGCAGCTTCGGCGCTGCACATGCTTTCGGGTCGTTCCTGTAGAGCTTCTGTTTTACGTGTTACTCATGCTAACGGGGTGGATGTGGCAGCACACACTTGAAGGAGCAGCAGTCACTGTCTTTTGTGTCACTTGTGATTGCTCATTTTCAAACAACAAAAACATATTTAATGGATGGGGACTTGTCAGCCTGGTAACCATGGAAACAGAAAAGCTCACTCTGTGCTAAACATTAGCGGTCCCAGACGTTTGCCAGTCCACTCCATCCAGACACTGAGCATTGCTGATGAGTGTTGTGCTCACCAAATGCAAGTGTGTTGTTCTGTCACCAACACGATTTATACGATGGCTACACAGCTAATGGTGATCAAAACCAGTACTTCATCCCAGTCCTCCCAGTGCCATGACAACCCTAAGAATGCTCACCTCTCTTCAGTCTATATATGAGGCTTTTACGAACCGCTGATCACTACAATCCAATGATCACTATTTCCCCAGAACCCTACAGTAGAGGACAGTGAAGTACTGTCCACCATTCCATGTTTGTTGGGGAAGAAAACAATCTGAATACAGGTAAACCTCAGTTTACGTCATTAGCTGGTTCCAGGAGACGTGACTTTAGTTGAATGAACTCGTCTCAAGACTAAACTGTAGATTACCATCCCAGTTCTGTACTGAACTTTATTCATGAATGCATTTTAATAACATTTGGTTAATATGAATTGATTTTAAGCTGAAAAACAATTTCATTTTTTTAATACAGTACAGAAAAAACGTTTCTCAGTCTCCTCTTCAGCGGCTTCCTCCTCGTGGATCACGGGTGTTGCTAGTGGCTAATAATCTCTCCACCTATATATGTGAATAAGCTCACTTGAAAAAAATCACACTGTCACACTTGTAACTCCACCCACTACCTGTCAATCAAGCGCCCAACCAATCATCTGTCAGAAGGAATCACGTGAACAAGAGCACCTGAGAAAATCGTGGAATCAATTAAACAACTGTCACCACAAAAAATACTCTATTTTCTGTTTAATGTCCATTTACAAGGAAACGCTGGTTTTCTTCTGTACAGTTTACGCCGGCGTCTACGCGGAAGTTCTGGCTGCTAGCCGAGTTAGCTCTGGTCTTCACACTTGTCCATTTTTTCTCACTTACGGAGCCGTTTTGGCTTCGTCAAACAGCGGTTTATATTCTGTGATTATGAAGGATCTCACATTGTCGTGTGGGGAACCCCGATGCTTTATTCACCAGGACCGAACTCACGAAACCAGCGTCTACCCAGATGGCCGTACACGTAACGCTGAAGCGGCCTTCGTCTTTGCGTTCGTCCGTCCTACACACACACGGAGCCGTCACGACTACGTCAGACACAGTGGTTTGTTTCATTGTGAGAGTGAAGAGAAAAAAAAAGAAAACAAACAAAGTCTGATATTATTGTTTTATCGTGAAATTCCCACAAGTTCCCGCTAGTATGTTATTATATGTTTTTATTCTGATTTATTAAACAGTAACATGATGTTATGTGCTTTCAACAAATTTACACGTGATTTTATGATTTCAGTATTTGTGGTGGACAGACATAAGGTGGAGTACAATGAAATAAACTTGATGTAAATTTTTCGGTGTATTTTTTGAAAGCCGACGTATAATCGTAACTCCAAACAGCATAAGCAGAGGAGAACCTGTAGACAGCCTTCACCTTCTGTACTTCTAGGTAGTCTTAATATTGGATATGACTGCGTTTTAGTGAATACGCTAAGCGGGACAAACATTTTGATGTTGATTACAGACAGTAATTAAACGCTATTTCTGAATTGCCTGCTGGGCAAATGTATTGGACCACTGGCTGTGGATCGGACTGACGTCTCCAGCAAGAACAATCGGAACCGTTTGATAACCATCTAACAGTACAAAGGAACAATCCAGCTGCTCCAGCTGCTAAAAAATATATTTCTATTGAAATTATTTGCTCAAACTGCACACTAACACACACACACACACACACACACAAAAACAAACAAACTATGGAGCACATTGTTGTTAGTTGTGTCACATGACTGGTGTCACATGACTGAGGGCTCACCCTCATGACTCCAGGAGTGACTGACGTCAACAACATAATAGAGGAGCAGATGCTGCAGATGGGTTTGTTTGGAATGTATTTATTGTTTTGTTATCTTGTGTATTTTGTGTGTGTCAGACCGTCAGACACCAAACGCCTGCAGACACTAAAGATCATTTACTGTGAGTTTATCTCCTTATATTTGTGTTGTTTCAGAGGCCTGCAGCTCCATGAAGGTAGCCCTTAATACCAACAACTGAACACACTCTACAACACACACATAGTCACATAAACAGTGTTCTCATTAGCGTGTGTCCTTGCGTCTTTCATGTACATTCTTTGACAGGGACGCACAACCGTCAGACAGCGTCCCTGGTGACTTTCATTCACCAAAAATATTCACAGTTTTTCTATTTCTGCCCTTAAATTTCGAACCCGGAAATCGCCATTATGTTTTGATCTGGCACGAGTTTCTCATCACGAGACTCACCTGTGTGATTCTGCCTTATTAAAATCGACCAAACGGCAACACAACGTCTCCTCGCTTTACACGCTGCAGTGACAGCGAGGAGTTAGTTAGGCACTCCAGAGCAAGCATAAATTGTCGCTTATGTCTGCTCTGGAGAGTCCTGTTGGGTTTCTCTGTATGTTAAAGCGCTGTGAAATGTCTGCTGATGTGATTAAGCGCTATACAAATAAAGGTTGATTGATTGATTTAACGTCTCCGAAAAAGATGCAAAGGTTGGATAAAAATCAAGTGACAATGAGTGCTTTCTTGCATAAAAAACTGTCAAAAGCTAATGAAGAAAAAGAGACAGATGTTACTGACAGATAGTACTGAAATGTGTGTGGAGAGGGCTCTGTCAGCTTGGTGCAGTGTCCACAGGAGGATACAGTATATGAATTAAGGGCAAAGAAAACTATTGAGTGGAAACCAAATGTGGAAAAATCTTTCTTTATTTCTAAAACTGTTTTTTTAAATGACTACCAGGCTTTAACATTTTGATAAAACTATTATATAATTTTACTCTTTTTTTTTTTTAAACTTTTTACAGTTATGATGTTATTAATAAAAACATTAAAATTAACATTTTGTTTAGTTTTTATATTGTTCTATTGGCAAAACTCAATCCTTGCGTATGTTTCTACCATATATTCTGTTATTACTTTTGGGATGTGTAAATGTCATGTTGGGATGCACAAATTTTTTATGAAGCGCATCCCAGGGATGCACTACTTTCTTGAGGTAAAATGAACTCTGCATACACACACACACACACACACACACACACACACACACAGTCACACACACACATACACACGGTCACACACACACACACACACAGAGAGAGAGAAGGTTTTCATAGGGACTGGCTGGAACTGTGAAAACTAAACAAAGCTAATCACATTACTATCCCTAAATGAGATCCAGACGGGTCCTCTCTGTGTTCCCTCATTGCTGCCCCCACCACCACCACCACCACCTCTCCTATGCCCTCAACCTCCTCCCTCTCTCTTACTTTAGGTTCCCCTTCTCTCCAGAACCATCTGATCTCTTTTCCATCCATCACTTTGTTGTATTTTACTATATTTGATCTTTGATTGTAAGCTGAGCTGTTTCCAGTTATCTGATCCTACAGGGTAGCATCATTTAATCCATTAAGAGCAGAAAGGACGACCCCTAGGATCCCTAAATGTATCCCCCATGAACGTCTCAAACTGTAAAGTCAGCCAGATATAACCGGATTATAACAGTGGAGGGCGGAACGGTTTATTCCTCCACCCTGTAGTCTGGATCTGACGGGTCTGGACTGTCATTTTAACTTGTACCAAAACAAAATAAATGTACCAACACCCGAAGTATGTCTTATTGTTTTCTTCGTCATCCATGAATTATTCTCTAGGATACTGAAGTAAATGTCAGCATCACAATAAAGAAAGTAGACATAAACCATGGATCTGTGTTCTGTGCCCTGTGTCTATATGTGATCTAACCCTAACCCTAACCCTAACCCTAAACCTAACCCCTAACCCTAACCCTAACCCCTAACCCCTAACCCTAAACCTAACCCCTAACCCCTAACCCTAACCACATCCTTCAACCGGCTGGGAAATCATTCCTGGAGTTTTTGAATAATCCTGCAAACAAGCGAAAATGTGAGTTTATCGCAGGGAAAGAACTTTTTCTATTTCTTTTTTCACAAATTTATTTTCTGTGCATACATTAGACATCATCAATATGACACAATATTTCTCACATCATTTAAGGATTAGATCAAAACAGTTGGAAACTACAGTATAGTTTACCTGTAAGCTTTAAAGTTAATAAGTGTAAAAAAACAACATTGAAATTGTGAAATTACATTGGATTTTCTATGTTGTCAAAATGAAATGTTAATTTCACATCTGAAAGAGTTTGTATTTTTATGCGAGGGAAGATGTAATGAAACACATTTTAAAGAGAGGGAACAAAACACTCAGATCATTTTATTACAAAGAGGAAAAGAGTCGGCCCTACTTTACTCTTATTTATTGTGTCTCTTCCTCCGACAGTCAAAAGACACACACACACAGAGACACACACACTCGTCTGAAACAACAGTTCTGCTAATGCCAGGTTGAGTGGAAGCAAATGCGTGAATAAGCAGACAAACACAACCTCACAGAGGACACATGACAGCACACAGAGAAGTGGACATGTTCATGTACCAGCCTGCACGCAAGCACACACCAACACACACACATCAACACACACACACACAGTGTGATGGTAAACGCATTAATAATTGATTCATCATTTTGGTCTGCTGTTCAATGTGCTCTGCTTCTCGTCCACATGTAAAAGTAGAAATCATTGTTCCCATTTCCACATTAAAATTCCACCTCCCAGAGATGAGCTTTCATGTGGCTGCTGGCGGTTTGGCTCATGTCTGTGTCTGCCCATCCCACAAACACACACTGATTCCTCTGACTCCTCTCATCAACAAACACACACATACACACACACACACAAATAATAGCCATGTTCACACAGTGATCCCATTGTCCCTTGCTAGAATACGTCTTAATGGTTGCAGCAGGCTGCACATGAACGCAAGACTTCTTCCAAACTGGTTCCAGTTTCCACCCCTGGCACATGCCGAGGTAAACCCCATACGCCCGGTTCCTCCTCTCATCTCCCGTTGTCATTTCAGCGTGTGTGTCTGCCAAACACTGCAAATTAACACGAGACATTCAAATCTATAAAGTACTGTGGAAGAAGTTGAGCTCAGTGCGGGACAACAGCTCGAAAAAGAGTTTCAGGCTTATTATAAATAATAATAGTCCTGTCATGTGCTCTAAGAGTAATCGGAAAAATGAGTCCCCCCCTGGGAAAACTCACATGAGCACCACCTCCAGTCAGAACAACTCACACACCCTTGTGTGTTACACCACCAACTTTAACGTCATAAAAGCAGAAACAGGACAGCACACATAAGCAAATGCTTGGTTAATAGTTAAAAACGTGTTCTTTCAATAACATTTTAATTGCAGTTTGATATTAGGTTCTAGCTTCCATTGTAGAGTTTAGAGTAGAGAAAAGCTAGATTAGTGGGGAAAGGGTATTTATTAACATTAACACCAACAGGTCAAGTAAAACAACAGTTAAGAGTGTGAGACCAAACGACTTCAAACTTAGGAGTTATCACCGCATGATTCTAACACTGTGAGCAACAAACAACCCATTCTCTTTGAAATTGTCATGTTTTTTGCCACATTATGTCTTAAAAGCTTGTGAACATCAAAGTTTCCAACTCCAGACTTTGAATCATCTGAGGAATAAATTAATGCTTACAAGTTGTCACTGTGACAAGATTTTTTTAATCTTCCACATCCTACTGATTATTAGAGCGCTGAATGGAAACGTGGAGTTCCAGCAAGGCTCACAGACGGACCAGATGCCTATCCAGTTTTTTTAAATGTTTCCAATCTTAATCTCTTTACTGTCAACTGAGCATCTGCAATGTTTTCACCATCCATGACTGAAGGTGTGGAATTCTGCTTTGAAAGAGCTTCACGACCATCCAACAGCTAGCTTGGTTGGCTGGTTGGCTGGTTGGTGTCTCGGTGGGTGGGTGGTTCGGTTGGTTGGTTGGTGGGTTGGTCAGTCAGTTGGCTGGTCAGCTAGTTCAAATTTCCACTTGATGAAAGGGTAAAACTTTGTAAGGGACCCATCAATTGTCCAGCTCATTTTTTGATAAAGGGATTTTGAATCATAGCTTTTTATAAGGATATTTGTAATTTCAGTGAATGAATGAATGAATAAATCAATCAATAAATAAATAGACAGAGATGAAGCGATGTGACTAACATGAACTACTTTGGCTGGTGGTGTGCTGTCCCTCTGCAGCAGCGACTCGTCGCAGCAACCACACCGTCTCCACTCGTCTGCCTCTGACTGACCGCTGTTAACCTTTCCCTGACTGAAGCCCCAAAGTACACGTCTGCTCCCATCCAGTCTATAAAAGCCTTGGACCCGTGTAATTAAAATCAACAATATTTCCCAGTTAATTACTGGGCTAAGCTAATTAAAGAAAGGCCATGGTCCTCACAGAGACTTTAAATACACAGCTGGGACAGAAGAATGCAGGAGACAATTCAAACACGCAGAAAATAGCTGGAACTCTGTGTAATTTTGGTTATGGACCGCAAGAAAAAATGTGGAATGTAAGCCAGAAATTATTCATTTAACATAAATGCTTGTTTTAAAAAACAAAAAAATATTTAGGAAATGTGTGTATGTGTGTGATTATGTGTGTATGGGTGTGACTGTGTGTGGGTGTGTGTGTGTGTGTGTGTGTGTGTGTGTGTGTGTGTGTGTGTGTGTGTGTGTGTGTGTGTGTGTGTGGGTGTGACTGTGTGTGTGTGACTGTGTGTGTGCTTTGTTCACACACTCTTGAATCGTGATCAGGTCTGTTCTGTGTGTTGAGTGTGAGGTCCGTGTTGGTCTGGTGTGCTGCTGTCAGAACGGACTGCATTGATCAGGACAGGGGGCGCTGTAGCTCCTTGAGCCGCTGTGACTTCTAGGGCGCTGTGACATTTGGGGCCACCGTGGCTCCTGATCTGCATGCACACTGAGTGACCTCCATGATGCCAAACATGCTAATACTAGCATTAATCTGTAAACCATAGCAATGGCTCTAGAACTGAGTTGTTATTGTGGATCATCACTATATTAGTTTGTGCATTTGTGTGATGCTTATTGCCAAGCCCAGATGAAGAGGCGGTGTGAAAAAGACGGTTTGTTTACCATCTTGAAAACTCTTCAAAAAGATTTTGATTACATATTCAATCCCGTGTGAGTACTGACATCCCTTTACTCATTGAAGGAAATATCGATAGGATGGACCTGAAAAATATATAAAAATAGTCTATAAATAAAAATATAGATAATACAACACAATTTAGATTTAATTTTATGAATATAAAACTTACATTATATTATATATAAGTATATATATATATACATATATACATATATACTGTGTATATATATATGTATATGTGTGTGTGTATATATATATATATATGTATGTGTGTATATATATATATATATATATATATTGAGTTGACCACTATTTATATATATATATATATATATATATATATATATATATATATATATATATATATAGCTAAGATACTGTGTGTGTGTGTGTGTGTGTATATATATATATATATATATATATATATATATATATATATATATATATATATATATATATATATATATATATATATATATATATATATTTCTCTCTCACCCTTGTGGGGTAGTATCTGTGTGTCATCCTCAAGCTCATGTCCTCTACCAGAGGCCTGGGAGTCTGACGGTTCTGCACAGTATCTTAGCTGTTCCTAGGACTGCGCTCTTCTGGATTGAGGCTTCAGATGTTGTTCCAGGAATCTGCTGGAGCCACTCTTCCAGTTTGGTGGTCACTGCCCCAAGTGCTCCTACTACCGAGTTGACCACGCTAGCCTTGACCTTCCACATTTGATCCAGCTTTTCTTCCAGCCATTGATACTTCTCAATCTTTTCGTGTTCATTCTTCCTGATGTTGGCGTCAGCTGGAATTGCCACATCTATCACCACTGCTCGCTTCTGCTCTTTGTCAACCACCACTATGTCCGGTTGGTTAGCCAGGAGCTGTTTGTCAGTCTGGACACCAAAGTCCCACAGGATCTTAGCCTTGTTGTTCTCAAACACCTTTGGTGGTATGTTGTTTGGGATTTGGGTACTTCTAGTCCATTATGGTTACAGATGTTCCTGTGCACTATCACAGCCACTTGGTTGTGCCTATCCATGTATGCTGAGCCAGCAAGCATCTTACACCCTGCTACGACATTCATGATTGCCATTAGCCTGTGGGATTCCAAGGTATTTGTAGCTGTCCTGGATGTCTCCTATCCTGCCCCCTGGTAGGTCCACCCCTTCAGTTCTGATCATCTTGCCTCTTCTCAATACCCTCCGGCCACACTTGTCTAAACAGAATGACATCCCTATGTCATCGCTGCAGATCGTGGTGGTGTGAATCAGAGAGTCAATTTCTCGCTCATTCCTGGCATACAGTTCCACGACAGTACCAGACATTCCAGTATCCACATATGTGGCATTGAATCATAGGCTTTCTGGTAGTCAATCCAGGTGGTGCACAGGTTGGTCTGCCTGTTCTTACAGTCTTTGTGGACTGCTCTGTCCATGAGTAGCTGGTGCTTGGTTCCCCCGGTGTTACTACGAACTCCCTTCTGTGGCCCGCTCATATATTAATCAATGTGCCTACTCATCTAAGGCCTTGTTCAGACTGGTCGCCTATATCCAATTTTTAGCCCATCCAAATTGATGTCACATATCTCGTGTGTAGTCTGAACATTCCCAATTGGATTTTTGCGGGACGGATTGAAACCACATTCTGGAGGTAGTTTCGTGTCGGATAGGAACAGAGGTGTCTGCAATCTGAACAGCTCCCAACACTCCGATCCGATATGGCGGACCGCAACGTCATATTTGCGACTCAGGAGGAAGGCACCAGAATGAAGAGCGTTGCGCATTACGGAAGAAGATATTGACGATGTCTGGTGTGTGTGTGTGTGTGTGTGTAGAGAAAGAGAAAGAGATGGAGGAGAAACTCAGAAGAAAAAGGAAGCAAATACTGTCAAAGTTTAAAGGAGAGGTAGAGAAAGAAGGAAAAGGAAAGGTCTCCCCACAGACTCAAAGTCTGAGAAGTTCCTGTTTACAAAGTAGAAAAGAAGCAAACCAAGCACATCAAGGAAACGTTTTTCATTCGGACTCCCATAGTGATGCACGTTTAGTGAACTGACCACTCCTCTACGAGACATGCTTGTGAAACATTCCCCAGAACATGAGCTGGACATCAGTCCTGGTAACTGGAGCGAAGCTGATCAAGGGAAGCACATCCTCCCCTGGGGTCAAGTGGGTATCTACATTGATTATCAGCAACACACTAATTGCTTTCACTTTTCTAAAGAAACATGAAAGTGGGCTAGTTGAAAGAAACAAGACCAATGCTATTACATAAAAAGGTGACTATTGACATAACTAATTTTACTACATTGATCTCCTGAATACAGTTGGAGTGTGGCAGCACTGAAACATATTGACTACAATGACACAGCGGTATGGACGGTCAGAAAGCCAGGCTTCTCTGAAGGCTTGGAGCACACCATGAGGACGGAATGAAGTCCCACTTGACAAAAGAGGCGCAAGAGATCCTAACTTTTGGACACAGGATCCATTAACCTCCTAGTCTCTACCATAGACATGAAGGTCATCAACAAAGTCAACTCAAACCTGGCCTTTGACCTGACAACATTCATCTTAACCAAAGCTTGTATTTTGCAAGAAAGAGGAGATAAAGCATAGGAACACCAGCAGCATTTCAGTCACAAAGGAAAAGCAGTCATTTAACACCATGGAGCCTGTAGCCACGGTGACAGAGAAGTAGAGAACAACACAATTCAATCCACAAAGAAACAGACGGATTGCGCTTGATAGTGTCAGGAAGTCCTTCTTCCCTGGTGGTTTGACATTCTGTTGCGTTCAGTTTGGCCTTCTACCCAACCTCATGTGGACCACCAGGGGCTGAAATCAACAGCAGCTTTCCTGAAGACCAAAGCGACATCCACTGATGCGCTGAGATCTCAGATTCTATGTATTATTGGTTTATAGAATATGATTAAGTTCTAGTCCATTGTCACACCTTCAGCTGTTACTGTTGCGTTCCTTACAACAAATTTGGTCAATTCAAATTATGACATTAATTTGAATTACACTTGAATTATATATAAATTATGGAAGAAGAACTTTGTGGAAATCCTCATATACAAAGACATGTATTTAACTGAGAGGACGTCAAGGTAAAGTAATCCCCTCCCCACACACACACACACACACACACACACACACA
Organism: Antennarius maculatus; assembly: GCA_013358685.1. Lineage (NCBI taxonomy): Eukaryota > Metazoa > Chordata > Actinopteri > Lophiiformes > Antennariidae > Antennarius > Antennarius maculatus. The sequence continues at coordinate 2,347,875 of CM023618.1, read as the reverse complement.
CACACACACACACACACACACACACACACACACACACACACACACACACAAGTACAAGAGTGCCAACAAAGTTTGTCAAAAAAGTATAGATGCTAACAACGTCCTCCCCAGATGTCTGCTGATGTGGAATGAGTTAGGGTTAGGGGTTAGGGTTAGAGTTAGGGGTTAGGGTTATGGGGTTACGGTTAGGGTTAGGGGTTAGGGTTAGATTAAGGGTTAGGGTAGGGGTTGGGTTTAGGGTTAGGGGTTAGGATTAGGGTTAAGGTTAGGGGTTAGGGTAAGGGGCTACAGTTAGAGTTAGGGGTTAGGGCTAGGGTTAGGGTTAGGGTTAGGGTTTTAACTCATGTATCTTTGCCTGGACAGAGATAGTTTGAAAATAAAGGAGGACAAAAATTCATTTTTTTTAAAATACCCACATTTATGTTTCAGGGTCTGGATAGACTGAATTTGAATGACACACACACACACACACACACATGCACACTCGGTCTCTTGTCATTTTGCTTACGGTCACTCTGTGCTACCATTTCGTCTTCATGAGGAAACTTTCCTTGCTGGAGTTTTCTGCATACTTGTGAAAAGAGAGCAGTAAATAACGCTGTCCCTTTGCAGATGACTACCATGTGTGCAACAATAAATTACAGAGTTTGTCTTTAACTCTGCTTCATAAAGATCCTCACACATACTGTACACACACATGTATTTTTGTCTTGTGGAGACATTTCTGTCCAACTCTTTGTTGTGTTTTTAATGAATTTTACAGACTCAGTCTGTCTGTTAGTTGTGTTTTGGAGACATTCTTGTGCTTATTACCAACATAATAATAGTGTCTCATCTAAATAGACAATTTCACAGGCAGTTTGTTTCTCAGGCTCACAAGTACATGGAATCTGCTTTCTTTCTCGTCTTTACCTAAAAACGCTGGCGTGCATAATCACACATACAGAGGAACAATTTAACAGCTTGCTCTTTTGTTTTTTAAGAGAGTAAGATGACAAAATCTTGTTTGTAGAGTCAGCAGAAGCACACCTTAAAATAAAGGTTGGCAAAGGTGAAAACTTTAGCCTGGTTCTATGTGAAGGAAACAACGTTACCCATCCAGAATGAGCCAAAGCACCAAGTGGCTCTGCCTCCACTCTTCATGCCAAGCTCAGCTCATGTACTGCATGAGCCTTTGCGTTTAGTTGATATTTGAGAGAATGATATTGGTCCTCTCCCAGCTCTCAGAAATACAGGAAATAGAGAAACAGCATGTCTTCAGCTGGAAGAGCTGCTTCTTTGGAAGCCGCTGGACATACAATCACAAACGTGTGTCAGTGCTGTCTATTTGTCATCAAAAACTTATCAGGGCAGCAGGTATTATAATGTGAGCAGAAACCAAACTCAGGTGATGTAAGAGCAATAAATGATAGAGACTCAAAAACATTCACGCAGGGGACCTCTGTTCTTGTTCCATGAAAACCCAAAAGGAAAGATCACCTCTGCCAAAGAGGTTGTACTTCCTACTGGTCGTGATTTGCCTCTGTTGGCAGGTTTACTCAACAAGTTACTCATTGATTTTGATTAAATATTTTGGAGATTTGGGGTAAGGGCCACACATATGAATTTTTTGGTGGTCAAAATCATCATATAGACCCACAAGGTTTTAAAAGATTCTTTACCAATGTTGGGCAGTCACAACATTCTTCATTAGACAATTCCTTGACATTTAGCACACAGAGTATATTTTCCTCCCCCTGCTGTTCGATATACAGTCATTTTATTTAGACATTCCTTTTTTGTGTTGGATTTGTCCCTTTCCTGCCTTTTTTTTTTTTTTATACTTCCTAATACCCCTTACCCCTCCCACCCTCACCCCCCCCCCCCCCCACACACACACACACACACAAAGACCCGCCAGGAAATAAGTAGAAAAAAATCCCTTCTTTTTTTACAATTTTGGCAGGAAGGAACCTTTTGACTGTCTTTTAGCCAATGGACAGTGATCACATGGACCTTTGACCTCTCCACCCTCTGTAAAGGACTTCCTGTTTCCTGGTTCCTGGACACATCGCAGGCTTCCTCCTGATCTTCTAATCCCTTAATTAGCTTTCCCTCTCTATCCGTCCCTCGTTTATTCAATTTAATTTAATTCTAACCCTGACCATAACCCCTAACCCCAACCCCCAACCCAACCCTAGTCTTAACTGTAACCCTAATTCTAACCTTAACCCTGTCCCTAACTCTAATCGTAACCCTAACTCTAAACCTACCCCAAAACTCTAACCCTACAGCTAACCTCTAATCCTATCCCCAACCGTAACCATGTCCTCTAACCCTGTCCCTAACCACAACCTTAACCGTAAACCCAACTCTAAACCTACCCCTAAACTCTAACCCTAACCTCTAGCGTTAACCCCTAACCCTAACCGTAACCCCAACACTAATCCTACCCTTAACTCTAACCCTACTTCTAACTTCTAACCCGATCACTAGCCGTAACCCTAACCTCTAACCCTGACCCTAAACTTACCCCTATACCTAACTCTAACTCGAACCCTAAACCTAACCTCTAACCCTATCGCTATCCCTAACCCTGATTCTAACCCTAACCCTAACCCCTGACCCTGACCTCTAACCCTAACAACGATGTGCTGTCTGTGGCCTAAACACACTGTGATTGTTTCACCAGCCCATAGGTGAAGTGTGAAGGTCACGTCTACCTATAGCTGGTAGGGTCCAACCGTCATAAGGTCTTTATGGAGCCATAGGCAGTCAAACTATTCCCTCCTTCCATTACACAGAGACATGGTTTCCTTGAAGCATCAGATTGCTGCTGTATAAGGATGCAGGAATAACTGTGAGAGCATGTATAGACTCACAATCCAGAGGTGAGATGTGGACAAACCAACATGTTCCTCCAACAAACTTGATTCTCTGGAAAATGTTTTTGTTTGTTTTCTCAGTAGTCATAGAGATTTTTTTAAGTTTATGGTAACAGCATAGTAACATGCTAAACATTGGGAGAACTATATATGTGCTAAATGTTAAGCACTCATAAGACTGATATTAAGGAATATAGTTTGAATAGTTTGCTTTGTGCGACAGGTGTCTTACAAAATACTGGGTGTGGTCACGTTTCATTTTTAACATTTGTGAACTTGATGCAGAACTAAGAAGTGTAAGGCTCTAGTGTAGTGGCTTTAGTAGCTCCTGACTGACCGTGGGCTTGGGCAGCAGAACTGTGAGAGTAGCCGAGGGTCAACAGAGCAGTTTCCACCAGCTGCGAGAACAGAATATCCTTCTTGACCAGGACAAACTCTGCATGCTCCTCCCTTCCCTCACATCCATCCGTCTGAAGGCCTCCATCCGACTGCTCCACCACACAAAAGACTGGGATCATCAGACCTGTGGAAGAGGATAAAACAAGACCATTCCTTGAACGTCTGACTCCTGTTTTATGGGATCATGACAGGTTAGCATTCATCAATGACTAACCTACGGATTGCATTTCCTGTGGCTCAGCCCAGTATACCCTCCTCCTTTTGTTTTGAATATCACAACACCTGAACTTCCCAGTAGCCCTTCAATCAAGTAAGAAACAACGACTCTACTCTTGTGAACTGACTGTGTGTAAATCTTCCCTGTCCGCTGGACATGTGTTTCTTTAATCTTACCTCCGACTACATGCTTTCTTCAGAATCAGAATACTTTACCTTTGTTTCTACCCTTGTTATGCACACAATACAGTGCACCCCCGTTAATGCTATTAATGTTAATGTTATTATTTACGGTAATTTAAACATTTACGAACCCTCCCCATACTGATATTAAACCACCTTCTATCTGTATTACCTTTTCCCACACTCTTATTGACTAAAGCACTTTTGTGTCTCACGGAAGTTCGAGACTCATGCACTTCTGGATGCTGTCAGCCAATAGAATGCATGTACAGAATCACGTGACTGCCTACCAAAAATCCGCGATGAGGTGAAGTTGTGAGTATTGCGCGAATGCGCGAGGGTGCACTGTACAGACATTTTAATTCACCTTCAATGATAGCAGCTACTCGTTTCATTTGAATGTCAACAGATCAGATAAATTTCAAAATCACAAACCAGTTTAATGAATGTAAATACCAATATTAGTGGACTACTAAATAAAAATAGAGTATTATCCAAAGAAACCTTGAATTGACAACTAAATGAGTCGACACAACTCACATAAGTCTTCTCTTCATACCGATGACTTTTTCTGCCAGTACCTCCCTGAAACATTTCAGACAATGACTAATACACTCATGAGTTAATCTGCCACCACTACAGGGAATATTTGCCCAGGTTTAGCAAGATATTACTACCTGAAAGTGCTTCCAGCTTTCA